>JACEFO010002347.1:0-1200000 GCA_015342445.1 Digitaria exilis | reverse complement strand
GGACAGCCCGAGGATGCGTCGATGTGGTTAGTCTCCATGTTCTACTTCCATCTGGGACAGAGTTTCGGCAGTATCTTCCTGTTGTTCTCTGGATACACACTCTCCTTCTAAGGACGTGTAGCTGGAGAACAGCGGGCAGGTGCTGCCGAAATTTTGTCTCGGATATGAGTAGAGCATGGAGACTAACCATATCGGCGCATCCTCGGGTGGGATTAGAACCTATCTTCACCTATTAGAAAGTATAAGGAGCGTGTAGATACTTAAGATTTTTATATTGCTCGTTGATACTTTAAGGATGGGCGACCGTGAGTGGATGTACACGGGGCGTCCGAGTAATCGTCAGTTCACAGTCGAATGGATTGAGAAGACCGAGGAATTCGTGAAACTAGCATTTCAAAATGCTAAAGGAGCCACCAGGACTTGGTGTCCATGCAGCATTTGCAGAAACAAGAAACGCCAACCAAAGGATGTCATGAGTACACATATTTGCAAGAATGGATATGTTGCCGGCTATACATGGTGGAAGTATCATGGTGAAGTCGATGATCGTGTGAGAGAGGAGGTCGTGAGACAACGCGTCATGGATTATGATGCTGAAGCTGGGGTAGGGGACATGTTAAATGATTTTGGTGAAGCACACTTCAATGGGGAACCTATGGAGGAGGAGCCGGAGGCAACCGCAAAGGCGTACTATGACATGTTATCCGCGGCTCAATAGCCCCTTCACGGGCATACTAAGGTTTCTCAGCTGGATGGCATTGCACGCCTTATGTCCCTAAAGTCCCAGTACAATCTTGGGCGGGATGCCTTCGATAATATGTTAAAAGTTGTTGGCAGTCTGCTTCCAGAGCCACACAATCTGCCTCCGAACATGTACGAGGCAAAAAAACTCCTTAATGCACTGAAGATGCCCTATGAGCAGATACACGCTTGTCCAAATGGATGCATCTTATTTAGAAAAGAACATGAGAAAGCGAATTACTGCCCAAAGTGTAAATCCTCTCGGTACGTGGAGCAAGACTGTGGTGATGGTCAAAAGAAGCAGAGCAAGCTCCCCATGAAAATCCTACCGTATATGCTGTTCATACCGAGGATCCAACGGCTTTACATGACCGAGAAAACCGCAAAACAGATGACATGGCACAAAGATGGACGTCGATACAATCCCGACAAGTTGGTACATCCATCCGACGGTGAATCATGGCAACGATTTAATCAAATTTACCGTATGAAAGATAATGAAGCCCGTAATGTTCGTGTTGCTCTGGCTACAGATGGGTTCCAACCTTATAGGATGGGGGCTGCCTCATACACTTGCTGGCCTATGTTCGTTATCCCTCTCAATCTCCACCCCCCCGGCGTCTTATTTACTCGGCAGAAATATTCCTGTCGTTGATAATTCCCGACCACCCGGGGACTAATATGAATGTGTATATGGAGCCTCTGATTGATGAATTGGACCGTGCTTGGGAGGAAGGGGTACTGACATACGACTGAGCTACAAAGAGAAATTTTATAATGCATGTTTGGTACCACTACTCCCTGCATGACTTCCTAGCATATGGGATATTTTGCGGCTGGTGTGTGCATGGTAGGATGCCATGCCCAATATGCAAGTCAGCTTTGAAGTTCATTTGGTTAAAGAAGGGTGGCAAGTATTCCGCGTTCGACAAACATCGGCAATTCCTCCCTCTGAATCATCCATTCAGGCGAGACATAAAGAACTTCACGAAAGGTCTTGTAGTTACAGACCCTCAACCGCACATTATGACCGGTGCTGAGGTTTGTGCTTAGGTATCTGGTCTACAGGCCAACCAACAAGGTGGTTTTGTAGGATATGGTCAGGATCATAACTGGATTCATAGTTCAGGATTGTGGAGGCTCCCCTATATGGCAGACATTCTTCTTCCACATAACATTGATTTGATGCACACTGAGAAGAATAATGCCGAGGCTTTATTCGGAACAGTCATGGACATTTCTGATAAGACAAAAGACAATGTTAAAGCTAGAGTAGATCAAGCAACGTTGTGCGATAGACCAAAGATGAATATGGTGCCTCCCACTAGAGGCAAGACCTAAAAGAAGCCTAAGGCCGATTACGTTCTTACGAGGACACAAAGGAGGGAAGTACTAGAATGGTTCCAAACATTAATGTTCCCTGATGGATATGCGGCCAATTGGAGGAGAGGAGTTAACTTTGCCACCATGCGAGTCAATGGGCTCAAGAGTCATGACTACCACATTTGGCTTGAGCGGCTTCTTCCAGTGATGGTCCGAGGCTATGTCCCCGACTGGGTCTGGCTAGTGTTGGCAGAGTTAAGCTATTTCTTCCGCTAGCTTTGTGCAAAGGAGATATCTCGAACCGTGATACAAGAGATGGAAAAATTGGTGCCGGTGTTGCTATGTAAATTGGAGAAGATCCTTCCCCCGGTTTCATTAACCCGATGCAGCATATGACTTTGCACCTCCCGTATGAGGCCAGAATGGATGGGCCTGCCCAAAACCGTTGGTGCTATGCAGTCGAGAGATGTCAAAAGACTCTTCGAAATGAATGTAGAAATAAATGTAAAATTGAAGCATCCATTGCAAAAGCATTCATTCTGGAGGAGGTGTCAAACTTCACAACAAAATACTATTCAGACAATCTCCCTAGCGTGCATAATCCTCTTCCTTGTTACAATGCTGGGCCCAATGAATCAAATCTTAGCATTTTTCGAGGGCAATTGGGCAGTGCAAGTGGCGTGACCAATAAGGCTTTGAACATGTCAGAGTGGTGCAAGATCATGCTATATGTCTTGACCAACCTCGACGAAGTGAAGCCGTACATGTTGTAAGTTCTGCATCCAACCCCTTGTGTCTATTCTATTTTCGAGTAGTAACTGTTCTGCATCCAACCCGTTGTGTCTTGTTGGTACAGGGAATTTCATCGTCAATATTGACATCGTTCCACGGAAGCAACGCCTCAGGAATCTGATATACTTCTTAGGGAAGGTGCGGGATCAGGAATGCCTGATTTCATTTCTTGGTTCAAACAGAAGGGTGGATCCGATTCTACCATGAGTGCCGAATTGAGACAGGTTGCCAATGGCTTTGGCAATAAGATCAGGTCGTTTACTGGTTATGATGTCAATGGATATCGCTTTCACACAACAACACACGAGTGTAGTCAGTCCAATCGAAGAACCACTAATAGTGGAGTTTTTACGATGGGCTCTAATGGGGTCGAGTATTATGGAATAATCGAGGAAATATATGAATTGAGGTTTCGTGGTCGTCGAGAATTTAATCCTGTCATATTCAAATATCATTAGTTTGATCCCGAACAAGTGAGACGAACCCCAAACCTTGGGCTAGTTGAAGTCCGACAATCATCCGTATATAGAGGAAACGATGTCTATATTGTCGCTCAACAGGCCACACAAGTTTATTTTCTCCAATACCCTTGTAAGACCGACGTGCGTCTTCAGGGGTGGGATGTTGTGTACATGGTATCGCCACATGGTAAATTACCTGTCCCAGACAATGATGATTATTATATAGATCCAAACACATATGAGGGAGATTTCTTTCAAGAAGATGGACTTGAAGGGAGTTTTGTTATAGATTTAGCAGAAACGATTGGAATAGAAGTAGACAATAAAGATTTAGGTGACCAAGACGATGGAGATGAGGTTGAAAATGTGATGGACTTACAATTACTTGAGCGATTGCAATTAAACGATGACAGTGATAACATTCCTCCTTTGGAGCATGACCATGATGATATCGACACACGTGATAGTGATGATGAGTATTACCAACAAGCTAATATTGATGATGATGATGATTATTTCTAAAAGTTTGTGCGTGCCTTAATATTTTAGTTTATTTGTATTGCTATGTTAATTTAATTTATATTCTCCTTATTTTTCTAATTTCTATAGTATATCTTGTTTATTTGTATTGCTATGTTAATTTAATTTATATTCTCCTTATTTTTCTAATTTCTATAGTATATCTTGTTTATTTGTGCTAATTTGCCAATTCTTTTTATTGACAGGTGATTGAACAGATATGGCAGGCGGGAAGGTGAGGAACGTGAACTCCGTGTACCGAAGATCGAATCAACTACTTGAGCAGGGGTAGGGGTCAGGCGAGGGGCAGAGGAGGGGCAGGGGTCGCCCGAAAGGCAGTGGTGTGGGGTCCGGGAGTGGTCAGGGGGCTGGTACGGGACGCAGGCGTCGAGGGTGGAGGTCACCTCCACCTCCACATGAGGAGGAGGAGTCGTCTTCTGAAGACGATGACTTTGTATCACCCGCACAGCACCCGGAGTTGGAGGACGAGTCGATGGAGGCGGAGGATGGGGAGGGGGAGGAGGACGACGATGGGGAGGAGGAGGATGGGGAGCAGGAGGAGGAGGAGGATGGGGAGAGGGAGGAGGACGACGATGGGGAGGATGGGGAGGAGGCTGATGAGGGGGGTGAGGGGCACCAAGGGTACGAGGAGGCCGTTGGGGATCCACCGAGAGTTTGGTTGCGAGGTCCGTCGACCCTTCCGAAACGACCACCTCCTCACAAACGCCCGGTGATTAGGCCTTATGGGCAGACGTAGACACTTTTGACTCGATCAATATTCTTCATATGATATACTGCAAATCTTAATAAAATTAATCACATTTCAGGAGTTGGGAGATTGTGGGCGCAGGTGATCATACACGCCTTGTCAATGGCATACTAGGCCTTTTGTGTAGGGAACACTTCCCTGGCATGGTTTTGCATGGTGGTGTGTATGAGCCGGCATTGACTTTTGAACACTACTACTCAGCGGTGGACCAGCGAGATCTTTTGGATAGGCTTTATGATAACGTGGCGGAGCGGGTGAAGGGCGAGTTATGGGTAACTTGACCTCACACTACATTACTCTATTCATTTCATTCAGAGCATATAAGTATTTAAGTATTGTATGTATAGGTAGGATTTCTTCATGTGCGAGGATGGATATGAGGCAGACGCGCAGGGTAATGCTCATAGAGCCTGCAAAAAGCTAGTGCATGACATGCATTATGAGGCGCGCATCCAGGCTATCATTAATTACCACGCAGAAGTGCTTCACACGAGGGTCACCAAGGAGGAGGCAAGAAAGATGACGCTGAACAGGGGGCAATACCTCCAGGTAACTAACAACCTTGAAGACTTTTCTTTCCTGAGAATAAACATGCTTCATTTGATATTCTACGTTCAATTCATGTCTTGTAGGCGCCTGTTAGTTGGTGTAATAATCACGCACAAGCCTGGGAAAGAATGGTGGATAGGTGGTGCTCTGCTAAATGGCTGGCGAAGCACAACCTTGCCCGGGAAAAACGTTTGAAGATGCAAGGACCAGTGCACCATCAAGGCAACCGAAACTTCAGGGCATTTGCGAAAACATGGGTAAGCGGATACCTTTCTTTGCTTTGATGTAAGACATAGTGATAAATATCTAACAACTTACACTCATTGTCCGCAGTCTAATTCACATGGTGGCCAGCCTTGTGGCGAGGTGAAGGCATACGCTTTAGCTCACATGGGCAAGGCGACGGCAGACACTGACTTCAGCATGGAGACACCGGCCTCAGCGTACACCAATCCGACAATCGCCCCACGGCTTACTACATACACACAGAGGGCAAGGGAGGTCCATGGGTCGGAGTACGATCCAAGCACCCAGAACTTTGATGGACGAATCGTCATGGAGGTAGGAGGAGGCAAAAAGCATGGGCATTACTGGATGGGTGACGGCACGATCGACTCGGAGATTCGAGCAAGGGCGTCGAGCGGAAGCGATGCGATACGCCCAAGACAAACCGTTGACCAGATGCAGATAGCGAGTCTACAAGTTATTTCTGTTTGCTTCGGGCTTTTTTAAATTCTGACACTATTAATTTGAATTCTAACATATATTACATTGCAGGCCCAGCTACAAGAAGAGAGGAGCCAACGGGAGCAAATAGAGACCTCCATGAGCCAGATGTATCTTTGGATGCAGAATATGCTCAGATCTCTATACCTCCGCCACAGATTCAATTGTACCCAACGCCTCGTCAACACACACCTGTGAGTATATATGAATGCTTTAGTTTGTATGTTGGCAACTTAATTCTTTCCCCACATGTGCAATATATTATTCTTTGTGCAGGGTCTATCGGCGGCATCAAATGATCCTGCTGCTACCGTGTCGCCTGGTGCTACTGTGTCGCCTTGGGGGACTTGGGGATCTCAGCCGACGCCACGAGGCCCACCTGCTACTGTGTCACCTTGGGGGCATTGGGGCTCTCAGCCGTCTCCGCCGCCGGAGGCAAACCCACAGGATCAGGATCTATCCACACTCCCCCCCTCCAACCCTTGGGAACGAAGGCCGCATTACTAGGTAGTGAACTCGTTGTCGTTTGATTGAACTTGATAATGTTGTGGTTGAACTTGATTTGGATGTCGTCGAACTCTATTGTTTGCCGTTGAACTTCTAGTTTACCTTTCTCGTTGTGTAATAACTATTAACTATGTGTGGTTGTGCAATATCTATATAAACTGCCTGTAATGCTCATTGTGATGAATATGTGGTTGTGTAATGTATATGCAAACTGTCTGTGTGATACTTTTTTGATTGGGGTATCATGTACCAAAAAACAGAAAAAAATAGGCTCAGCTGTCATTCTTTGCCGTGAGGAAATGAACTAGGCTCACGGCAAAAGGCTCCTCTGCCGTGAGCCTGTTGTCCAGGCTCATGGCAAAGAGCCATTTCTGGGCAATTCTGGGCTTTTTGCCGTGAGCCAGGGCCTCCACGGCTCATGGCAAACAGGAAACCTTTGCCGTGAGCCAGGGCCCTAGCTCACGGCAAACAGGCTCCCAGGCCGCCGCCTTGCTGTTCTGCCAGGTGGGCCCCGCACGGTTGTTTGCCGTGAGCCAGGTGCCCTGGCTCACGGCAAAGGGAGCTCATTTGCCGTGAGCAATAGCCAAAAGCTCACGGCAAACATGTCTCCTTTGCCGTGAGTCTTTCTCCTGGCTCACGGTAAAGAGGCCTTCTTTGCCGTGAGCTTGTCCACCGGCTCACGGCAAACATCCGTGCGGGCCCCACTAACGCCGTTGACGGCCGTTGCTCGCCATCATCGTAAAATTTGTTTTGCCGAAGGGGTTTTTTGACTCACGGCAAAGGTTTGCCGAGATGGTTATATATGGCTCACGGCAAAGGTCCCTTTGTCGTGAGGACTTTGCCGTGAGCCGGCTCACGGCAAAGGCTTTGCCGTGAGTTTTTGGCCCTTTGCCGTGAGCATTGGGGCTCACGGCAAACTAGCCGAATCTGGTAGTGATTGCAGATTATTTTTTTTCCTGCTCCAGATTCAGATACCTTCGAACGCAAAGGTTGTAAGCAAATGTTTATTTGTAACATCGATCTAGCACATTCAGTTATCGAATAACCTGAAGTATCAAGCCTGCTGGAGTCATCATTCATTCGGTGCTATTACTAACATTTGAGACGCATGTTCATGCTCTACACAGCTATATCACATATATGTTCACATCCAAAAAGAAAATAGAAACCTACGTAAATTGAAACTAAAACATTATGGGAAAATCAAACTACCAATAGGAAAGTGTCTTAATTTTGAAAGGTAATTATGAAAGTATCAACAGAACCCCATCTCTTCGATACTTTACTGGAGATCGACCAGAGACCATCTGCTGATTGAGCTGCTAATTTGCTAGTTCTTTTTTAACTGCAGTACATATTCAGAAATTTGTCAATCGCTGAATCAGCAAAGAAAGGCCAAATATGCAGAAAAGAGGTGAACCCGTATATATAACAAGATTACTCATGCCATAACAGTGACACCACAAAATCATATACGCAAATAAACAGACTGAATTAAACTAGTTTACTTCTAGCTACAATAATTCTTGCACGATTCTCCTGTCCATCTACGCCTCTTTCTCGTCCTCGTCGAGCTCGTCCTCCTCCTCAGCGTAGCCTTGGGCGAGGTACTGCTTGATGATGGCCTCTTCCTTGTCCCGAGCCGCCTTCATGTTGGCTACAACTGAGGATATCATGGCAAGGAACGTCTCTGTCATCTTGGGATCCGGCATGTTCTTCTCGAGCACCTCGGGCTCCCATGGGTAGGGCTTGAAAGGATACTCCTTGAGCAGCTCGTCGATGTATTCCTGCCTCACCCTGACCATCTTCTTCTTCGTTCTCTTCTTGTTGTTGCCCTCTTCCTCCGCCGCCGCCGCCGCCGGCGCCGGAGCGGGGAACAGGCGGTGGCCTGGCTGCTGCTTCTCCATCGCCGCCGCCGCCGCCGCCGTATCCATCGGCGCAGGCTTTCCGGCGTCCGGCTGCATCTCGGTCATCCGCCTGCAGGGCATCGATCGGTCACCTCCCTTATAAAAGCCCCCAGCAACCCTGGCGCTATCGTATCGTGTTCTTCTGCATCTCTCTAGGTCGACTCTGCATCGTATTTGATTTGTGCTAAAAATAGGCCGCACCAACCCATTGCATTTGTGCTAGTTGGGCTTTGCTTCCTTTTGAGGCCGTAACTAGGCTCAAGATTTTTCTTAAAAAAAAAAACTAGGCTCAAGATTTATCATATTGTTTCGAGTCCAGCTAAAAAAACTGTTTGTTCTAAAAAACTGTTAACCCAAAAAAAAAGGCTAAAAAACTGCTTTCTGTTGTTTTTTCCTAGACATGCATAATCTGTGCGGCTGTGCCACGCCTAATTTCATCCTGGACCAGATACAATATCTGGAATGGAAAAGTTGTATGCGATGGTTGTATGAAATTTCTAGCACGGGTCATCAAATAACCTGTCGTTTATCTAAAAACTCCTTTGTAGCATGCATGCTATGCAGAGGTGACACGTTGGGTGAATCCAGAGTCACAATACGTATTCAGAATTTTGCCAATCGCTCAATCAGTAAAAAGAAAGATCAAACATGTAGAAAAAGAGGTGACACGATGATGGCCCGTATAATGAGATTATTAATGCCAATGCCATAAGCCCATAACTATCACGCCACATATATAGTCACATATATATACGTAATCAACGTAAAACTAGTTTATTTCTAGCTACAAAAGGTCATATTTGTTGCAGTGTTAGTGTCACTTTCAGCTGTCCTTATATTATTATAATTTTAATTTCTTCAAATACAACAGGATAAATCAGATACAGAAGACTTATATTTTGTTATGTACCGCCCTAAAGGAAAAAATCTTACAAGCAAGAAGACTTTGTAAAAAAATGGCCGACACACTGACAGGAGTTTCAATTACTTGCATATTTGAGAGTGACATGCGTTATCTCTTGATTATTCACCATCCTTGTCTTGGATAACTATACAGTTTAGCATTTTATTTTAAGCAAACAATCAACAAGATAAGATCATATATAGCTTGTAGAAGATGTGGTATGACTTTTTTCGGATTGAAAGTTTCCTCCCGAAGATGCTCTCATCAGTCAGATAAAGTTTTTATGCATTGTCCATCCAATAGGAATTAGGACCAGCCGATTCTAGCTAGTGTGATGTCATCAAGATAGAGCTATATATTTCATATTTGCTGGTTTGTTCAACGATAACGACCCAGGCTCGGGTAACAACTTAATTTCTATACATGTTAAATAGACCCTGATATAGAGTAAATTAGCATTGGGAATTTAATGCACTCTTTGTATCAGAGGCAACTATTTTGATGTTAAAAAGAACAATGCAAGGAAGCTCCCTCCGATTTAAAATTCACTTAGACGCGCTGTCTATATCACCCTGTGCAACACGCATTGTTATATTCTATTCCTCATATAGTCATTGTCTATGGTGGTAACCATCAAGCCTGCTTGGTCTCAACGGGACACCAAAAATTCAGAAAAAAAATCAAATATTGCTGCTTAGCTCAGCGTCATGTCACCATTCCTTGCTATTTATAGCCTTACGACGGATGAAGCATTGAAACAAAACAAACAAGCATTGAAGCAAAGCAAAACAAACTGCAGGTTTGAGTCAAAAAAAAAACTGCAGGTCAGAAAGACAGAGTGTGAAGGACACAAAGGAAAATGGCCACTGGTTCTTCGACAATCATGGTTACAACTGATGCTGAGCTGCTGCAGGCGCAAGCTGACCTTTGGCGCCACAGCCTCTACTACCTCAGTTCAATGGCACTCAAATGTGCTGTTGAGCTCGGCATCCCTACTGCCATCCACCGACTTGGTGAGGTTGCCTCTTTACCAGACCTGGTAACTGCACTATCCCTGAGCCCAACAAAGCTTCCATTCCTTCGACGCCTAATGCGGTTGCTAGTCGCATCGGGCATCTTCGTGTCTGACAGCAGCAATGCTGAGGTTGAGACATATCGCCTTAACACACTGTCTTGGCTGCTGGTGGAAGGTGTAGAAGCAGAGGACCACACCTTCCAGAAATACTTTGTGATCGGTACGACCTCACGTCATTACATTGAGGCCTCGATGACACTATCTGAATGGTTCAAGAAGGATTTGGCGCCGCCGCTGCTGTCACCGTTTGAGGTTTTGTATGGTGTGCCACTTCTTGATGAGAGTACAGCTCTGCTGGACAAGGAGCTCGACACAATTGTCAATTAAGGTGTGGCAGCTCATGACGATTTTGGGATTGGAACAATAATACGTGAGTGCCATGATGTTTTTGAGGGGCTCCAGTCGCTGACTGATTGTTGTGGTGGAAATGGAAAGACAGCAAAGGCTATTGTAAAGGCCTTCCCACAGATCAAGTGCACTGTGTTTGATCTACAACGGGTTATTGAGAATGTCCCAGCTGATGGGATCATTAACTATGTCGCAGGTGACATGTTCAATTTCATCCCACCTTCTCAAGCTGTTATGCTCAAGGTACTGATTTTTTAAAGATACATGGGGTGAAGACCCCTCTCTATACATGCTCTATTTGTTCCAGAATAAGTTAATTGCCGGAGTTTCATATATGTTCTAATATATATATGTCGATAAATAGAATAACCACATGGTAGTTAAAGTAATATATATAAACTCAATTTATGCATTGTCATAATTATAGTACCCTTTTCTGTTACAGCTTGTACTGCACCTTTGGAGTGATGATGATTGTGTCAAGATCCTCACACAATGCAAGAATGCAATTCCACCCCGAGAAGAGGGAGGGAAGGTGATCATTATAGAAGTTGTCGTTGACCCTCGTTTAGGACCAATAATGTATGAAGCTCAACTTTTAGGGGACATGTGCACGATGGTTAACTGCCGAGGTAGGCAACGGGACGAAAACGACTGGCGTGAGATCTTCACGAAAGCAGGCTTCCGTGACCACAGGATTGTGAAGAGAATTGGTCTTCGTGGGGTCATTGAGGTCTATCCGTAAGATTGCTTGCTTAACCAAATATGGTTTTTATATTCGTGTTATGTATGGACTATGTTATGTGAGAAATAAATGAGTCTTGGAGTTGCATGGATCTCAAAGCAAGAGAATATATAGTTCTGTGGCAGGTTCTTTTCCAAAAGGATAATATATATGGAGCACTCTTGGTACTCTTCGGCGTGCCATGCATGTCTCTGTTATGTGTAGTTCTTGCCGAGTGGAATGTTATGTAACCTATTATAAATATCATGTTAATCACATCACTTTGTAACGCAGTTGTACACCTGCCAGTCCATTTAATTTGTTGGGTTTCAGTCGTCTCTTCACACTACCAGAAACATATGGGAGAAGTGATGGACAAATATCACCTCAATAAAGAAGTTCTCGAGATGGCTTAAGCTAGATGTTTTTCGTATCCATCTGATGCCCTTGGGTACAGCGCTTGTAGTTGTAACCTCTAAACTTTCTAGCACATTTGTCATCAGAGCTGACCTGTATTATGAAGGCTGACAGTCACTTGCTGCTATTACTAGCATTTGCGATCCAGTTCATGCATCCACAAGTAGTCAGGTACCGCACATAAAAAAAAAGGTTTATGCAAATTGACAAGTTAAAACATGGTGGGAGATCAAGCAACCAACAGACAAGGAGACACTTACGTTAGTAAAACCCACAGCCGTATCTGCACCAGCATAATCGTATACGTAAACAAAATCAACTATAGCTACAATTCTTGCACGATTCTCCTCTGTATCTGCACCAGCATGTCCTCCAACGCTACGCCTCCTCGTCGTCGACCTCGATCTCCTCCTCGGCGTAGCCTTGGGTGAGGTACTGCTTGACGATGGCCTCATCCTTGTCCCGAGCAGCCTTCATGCCGGCTACGACTGGAGCAATCATGGCAAGAAACATCTCTCTTTTTGCAGGATACGGCAGATTCTTCTCGAGCACTTCAGGGTCCCAAGGGTAGGGCTTGAAAGGATACTCCTTTAGGAGTGCATCGACGTACCCCTGCTTCACCCTCATCGTCTTCATCCTCTTCTTCTTCTTGCCCTCCGGGACTGCCGCGTTCGCCTCCGCCGCTGCCATGGTCGAGACCTCCATGCCGACGGAACTCGGCGCAGGCTTTCCGGCGTCGCGTTGCATCTCCCTAGCCCACCCGTCGCGACTTATATCGCCTTATAAAGCCGCTAGTTAAGGCAATGTCTAGCGTATTATTGCTCCTGCTCCACCTCGGACGGACTCTGCATCCGGCCCGACGTCCGCTTTCACAGAAGCCAACTGGGCCGGTCCCGACCAAGACCAGCCCATTAGCCCAACTCTGAGCCAGGCTAGTAAGCCGGAAAAAGGTTTTAAACAATAAATCTTGAGGCTGGAAAAAATAAATAAAAAAAGTCGAAACAAAAAGTTACAAGGCTAAAACGGCAGTAAACAATGTTCTGTCATAACTTTGCTTAGATGAGCAAGCACGTACTATATAGGAAGAGACAATATGTATGTCAACTAATTATTATTACTCCCTCCATATCGGAATGTTTATCATTATTGATTTTCTTCACAACCTTTATTATTTATCTTATTTAAAAAGTTATTGTAAATATAGAAAACAAAAATCTGTAATCAAAATACCTTTAATAAAAAATAAATTACAAGAAAATAAATGACACCTATATAATTCTTTTCAATATCATGAATAGTCAAGGTTTTTGTGAAAAGTCAACTGCGATAAATGTTTTGATATGGAGGGAGTACTTAGATTGACACGCCAGGCATGTCTCTATTAACAAAGCCAATAAAGGTAGTTCTTTTTTTTAGTAGCAAATTTATCAAAGTATTGACCCAAAACATGAAAGAAAATAAATGTATTTACTAGTTTGTGTTAAAATAGTATCGCATAAAAGAATTGAATTAAACCATAAAGCCAACCAAAATAAATTAAAAATGTAGTTGATTGATATTAAATATGAATTCATGCCTAATTAACTATACCTTACCATCGTGTTATTTCCCTAAGCGATACTACACAGTAATTTTATTGTTTAAGAATTTACCTGTTTTTAGATGTTTAGCATAGGTTACACAAGTCCATGGAGCACGGTTTGCATAACAAAATAAAAGGCAGTATTAATAACTAGATTAGTTCTTGCATAATTATTTTTATTTAAAAAGTCAGAAAATAAATTAGAAATAGCATAGTGTAATGGTATTGTAGGAAGAAATTGGAAATTATAAGCTAGGGTCTTACAAAATAAACGGTGTTATCTACTGTGGGCCCCACATAGAATTAACTAAGTATTGTGGGTCGACCCATGATATGTTTTTCTAGACTTCATAGTAGAAAAACAGATTATGAAAGTATATGTATAATGTATGAGTGTACCTAATAGCATGGATTTTGTGGTCTGTTAGTTACGCCATGAGGTTCCATGTATATAGTGCAAGAGAAGAAAAAGTCAAATAATGTGAATATTGTTACTATATAAGTACTAAGAAAGTATAAAAAAAATATCTAAGTAGAGAAAAAATGGTAGAGAAGCAGATACAGTTGCACACTATATTTTATAGGTGGTGGTATATGGTTTTTATTACAGCAAGTTAATATTTTCATTGGCAACAATTGTTTGCTACATTTTTTTTGGTACACTCGCTACATTTTTTTTAGAAAGACGGAGCTTCCTACCCTCTAGGTTCTGGATTCTTCGCTTTCCTGCTGACTGAACTTGTTGAGAGGTGACCGGTCAACATCTTCAAACACTAATGCTACAGGAACTTCGCGAGAAATCCTGGCCCTTAGGTAATAGACAGCTTGTCAATATATTTAGACGATGTTTCCAGCAAGATGGTGTAGTTGTTAACATATATTTTTCTAGTTTCGGCACTATATATGAAACATATATGAAGCTTCAAATGGCAAGACCTCGGTAAACTTCCATCATAGTCGGCCTCTCCTGTGGTGAAGGAAGGAGGCACCGGAATGCCATGTTGAGACACCCCCTCACTTCGTCAGCTTTATTAGGTGTGGCAAGACGTTTATCCAAAACTTCATCGAGACCAAATTGGTCTTTAAGTGAACAAACAATATTTTGTGGATCCCCTGGATGTTTGCCCATCAACACCTCAAGCACCACAACACCAAAGCTATACACATCGCATTTCTCTGTGACTAAAGACGTGTAGCAAAACTCTGCCATTAGAAAAGGAAACACATACAAAGAGTTAGGACTTTGAACATGTGCTTTTTCATTTATGATGAAATAAAACATTTTGCTGGATGATATGACATTTTAATGTCTGGCATAACATACCAGGTGCTATGTAGCCATACGTTCCTGCTAATGCGCTCCAGTTCGATGAATCTGGTTTTAACATTCTTGCGATGCCAAAATCTGAGACAAATCCTTTGTAATCAGTGTCTAGTAAGATGTTTCTGCTTGTGATGTCTCGATGAATTATGGGTGGCTGACAATCATGATGAAGGTAGGTAATGGCTTGAGCCACATCTCTTATGAGGGCTAACCTTCTCTGCCAATGGAACTGGATCGCCAGCTCTTTGTTGCTTAAAATAAAAGCTAGATTTCCTCGCTCTATGAATTGACAAACCAGAAACCTGTACCTCGGATGACAACAAAACCCATACAGCTTGACAATGCTGCGTTGGCGAATTTTTGTCAATGTTACAATCTCCTTGTGAAATCGCTCTTCGTCATGTGGCTCTTCGTCGCCTGGATGGAGTTTCTTCACCGCTACAACTTGTCCATCTTGGAGTGTTGCTTTGTAAACACGACCATATGCTCCTTCCCCAATGCAATGCTTCTCGTCAAAGTTTTCAGTTGCACTGATAATATCTTCAAATGCCAGTTTACCATCAAAGTTCCAAACTGATAACATTCCCGTATTTGTCATAGTGTTAGTTTCTTGAGATGGTTTCTTGCGAGAAATCCAAACAGCAAGAAAACATGCCACTGAACCAATAACCACAAACACTACAGGAACACAGACTTCGACTATCAGTTTTTGACTATTTTGTACCCCGTGGTGAGATGTAGGAAGATAACAGGGCAATATGCCAGCTAGGTCTCCACAAAGACCTTTGTTGTGAAGAAACCATTTTGCTGAGGCATTATGAAATCCATTTGGAACAGGACCTTCAAGGATGTTGTATGATACATCAAATACTGATAGGCTTTGCATACTTGCGATGGAGGGAGGGATAGCACCACTAAATTGATTGTGTGATAAGTTTACAAATATCAACATCTGTAGATTGCAAAGTTCTGATGGTATTAGTCCACTGAGATTGTTCCGACTAACATCAAGTATGGTTTGCAGATACATTAAATGACCCAATGTCCTAGGTAGACTTGCATTCAAATTGTTGTTCCCCAACTGTAAAGCTCGTAGGCTCAAATTATTTCCAATCTCATCGGGTATTGGTCCACTCAACTGATTGCTTGATAGATCAAGGGTGTCAAGATTTTGAAGTTGGCCAATTTGCTTTGGGATTGGCCCAGATAATTGATTGTTTCCAAAATCCATGAAGTTTATGTTGACTAAATTACCAATTTCAGATGGTATCTCCCCAGTCAACCTATTTGAGGACAGGCTGAGCTTTACAAGATTTTCTAGCTTCCCCAGTTCTGCAGGTATATTTCCTTCTATCATGTTGTCTCCAAAATCAAGGGTTGTCAAGTTGCGCCATGTGCCTATATTTGGCGACAACCTGCCTACTAGTTTGTTTGATGATAAACTAATGTGTCGTATATGTGGGTATACCCCAAATGCTTCAGTTATATCTCCGTGAAATTGATTAGAACCAAGACCGATGGATATTAGTGTGCTGCAATCCCTCAATGTCTTCGGGATTGGACCATCCAGATTATTCTGAAATACTTGTAAAATCTGTAGCTTTTTACCATAACACAAATCAGGCAGTGGCCCACTCAGTTGGTTCTGACTCAACTGGATGTCCACCAAATTAGTAAGATTGAAGAGTGCTGGAGGCAAAGGACCAGAGAGGTTGTTGCTGAATAAATGAATATCGGTCATGCTCACCAAATTTCCAAAACTTGGAGTTATTGACCCAGACAATTGGTTTTCATAGGAAGCAACAGATAACAAATTTGCCAGATTTCCAAACTCTGCTGGGATTTGGCCAGAGATATTGTTACTGTTGATTAATATAACGCTAAGGGAGGACATGTTCCCTATCGTTGGTGGAATTGGTCCAGAAATAAAATTTGCCGAGAGGTCGAGCTGTTCAAGGTTGACAAGGTTTCCAATCTCATGAGGGATTGACCCAGTTATGTGGTTGCCCCAGACAGATAAATATGTCGAAGAAGTGAGATTGCCAGCAACACTCGAAGGAACTGAGCCAGAGAAATGGTTCTCAGACAAATCCAACTCAATCAAGCTCATGAGCTTCCCAAGATCATCGGGGATGAGACCAGTATGTTGGTTCAGATAAAGGTAAAGGTATGTGAGCATTGTAAGGTTACCCAAGGAAGATGGGACCGTGCCATTCAAGTTATTTTGGTTCAAGATTAGCATTTGTAGTATTGAGAGTTTGCCAAGATCTTCGGGTATAGGTCCTGATAAATGATTACCAGACAACGCTAGAGTGTTGAGGTTTGTGAGGTTTCCAAGTGTAGATGGTATTTCACCATGAAGAAGATTGGAACTTAAATCCAAATACTCGATATCCTGAAGCTTTCCGAGCTGCCATGGGATGTTACCCGTTAAATTATTGCCAAAGAGATAAAGAGAAGTGAGTCTACTCAGATTCCCCAAAGCTGGAGGGATTTGGCCACTGAGATTGTTATTGGAGAGGTCCATTTTTGTGAGCCTCCCAAGGTCACCAACAGTTGGAGGTATCTCCCCGGAGAGGTGATCGCCGGAGATGTTGAAGATGGAGAGCAATGAGAGTGAACTGATGCCAGGAGGGATTGTACCTGACAAATAGGCGTTGTCGCTGAGGTCGAGGCTGGTCAGGTAAGGGAGAGACTGGAACCTCAGCGTGTCCAGCTGTCCAACGAGGTTGGCACCCTGGAGGGAGAGCCTGGTGATGGCCGGCGTTCTTGCTGGTGACCGGTGATGTCGAACTGCGACGACGTCGCTGCAGGTGACGCCAGTCCAGTTGCATGGATGGACGTTGCTGCTCCATGTTCCTAGCTGGTGCTCGGAGTAGTGCTTCAAGGTGGATTTCCAGTCGAGAAGCGCCGCTGCTTGGGATCTCAGGGAAATGCCTTGGCGAGGTCGAGGTGTGGTGGCTCCATGGGCTAGCGTCAGAGCGCAAAGAAGCAGGAGAAGTGCGAGCACTGGGCGCTGCAAGAGCAGCGGTGAGGTTGGCACCGTGGAATTCGTCATGTGCGAGCTGGTGCTGCTACATTGCAAGTGGCCAACAAAACAAGGCAGTGTGTGAGAGTCGTCGACTTATGGCTGTCATCTGAAATAATCTGAAATAATAAATATAGTAGATAGAAGGCATCGACGTCCTTTTCATGCATCATTAATTCGTGGCATTTAGGCCCCGGCCGGCCGGCCGGCGATATGACATGATAACAATTCCCTGTGCCATGGGTTCAAAACATAACACAGATGTACTCCTTCCATAGTTCCATATTATCGTTGTTGACTTTTTGCAAATTTTGAGCATTATCTTATTCAAAAAATTATTATAAATATATGAAAAGAAAAACTATGCTCAAAATATCTTTGATAATAAAGTAAGCTACAAGCAAAATAAATAATACATATAATTTTTTAAATAAGATGAATGGTAAAAGTTTGTTAAAAAAATTAACAACAAATATTTCGATAGCATGTACACCAACCACCTACATGTATGATGACATATTTGAGATATTATACCACTAGATGCCAAGGGAAAAATATGAGCACATATGATGAATCAATTTATGAATATATGATGAGTCAATGACTCAAATCCGAAGAAAACATTATCTGTACGCTAGTTTTCACTAGGATCCATTCCTTCCGTCCCATGAAGAGAAGAAAAGGATTGAGATATAATGTCAAGATTTCCTAAAGATAAAAGTTGACAACTGATGCTTTGTCAGATCTGAATCCATCTGCGTGTGGATACCTGAAAGGTAAGTTATTGCCATTTGAGATCTAGTAATAGCGTGTTTTCTAAGTTATTGCCATTGTTTTTAGGATTGACAGCAGTATCTGAGCTAGCCAACACGCATACAGCTATGCTAGGCACTTCTCTTCTGCACCCTTGTTGACAAAAGACAGTACCGGATGCCGTAACAAGACCGTCGAGAGCGTACATGGCGTGGCGACTTCGATTTTCAATAGTCAGCTTCCAAGTCCAAGAGGGTGTATCGAACTGAAATTGAAATGTTAGTGCGCATTTGTGCCACCCAACCCAGATTTATAGTGCATTGTGTATTTGTGTAGAGTCTAGCTAAAAATCACGTGGGTTGTTTTTAATTATCGACTCGCGTGATTATTGTTAGAATATTTGGGCTGGGTCTATTATTCTATTTATTCTAAAAGGATTATAGCCTACTTTTAATGTTACAGTTATTATGGTTAAAACCATATTGGTAGTGGAAAAGAATCTCAACCGACTTAAAGGGTCAACCTTTGGTGCACCCTTTGTGAAGCCGGTAAGGGGAGATTGGCGAGCCACATGCTCGCTCGCCTCGCCGTGGCCGTGCCTGTGCCTGACGTGCGGGAGGGGTCTCTCTTTTGCTGGTTATGGCAATTGAAGATGTGGTAATTGGAAGGGCTGATTATGGCAATCAATGATAGCATAATTGAGCCTTCCCGATTCTCTCCCGTCCAGGTTCATCCTCTCGTCTCCCTCCGAGGGCTATATAAACAGGGCCATCCTCTCCTTCGAGATTCAAATCTGAGACACTACTCCTCCTCCTTCCTCTGCTGCAACTCTGCTTCCCCATCGCCGGTGCTGCGCGCACATCACCAACGAGAGCAGGTGCCTCCGACACCGTTGCCTCTTCGAGATCCTGCGCAGGATACCGGGGCAATCAGGTTTCTGGGGAGCGTCTTCACGCGACTGCTCGCCCAGAACCGCTACGTCTTCACCGGCGTACGGGTTCACCGTCCTGGACACTCCGCCGCCGTCGAACGACTATACCGCATCGCATCTCCTTCCTGTACGACTCCGGCGCACGGACTGCACTGCATCAACGGATCTTCCTGCATCAAATCTGTACGACTCCTTCTAGCAAGGCCAGTCGAGGAACACCATGAGTTCGGATGATATTCCTCCAGCTGGTAACGGCGCAACCGATGCCTCTGGCAAAGGTCCCGCCTCGGGGTACATTTCGATATCCGAACTGCTATCCTTTATTTTATTTGTTTTCTTATTTAAATATGTGTTAAATCTAAACACGTGCACATGGATTGTTTCACTCACTATAGTCATGTAAATATTTGTGAATTTAATTATAATCTTTGGAATTAAAATATGACCTATTACAGATAATTATCCATCCAGAAACCTGATTTTAGTGATAATTATATTGATAGGTTTTCGGTTGCTCAATTTGCTTCATCCATTAAGCCAAATATTTTTTATGGTACAAATTTTGTGAGTTGGCGTGAATGGATGGTACTGTGGTTGACCACCATGGGCATCATGGATGTGGCGGAAGGGAAGCCCGAACAATGCACTTCCGAGCAGGGAAGTGCGTTCGAGGTTAAAGACAATCTCTTTCGTAGATGCGTCCTTTGTGTTATTGCCCACACCTGATTAATCCCCTTCTTAAGAAGAAGACTGGGAAAGAGATGCGGGACGCCCTTGACGCTCAGTACGGGGTGTCTGATGTTGGCAGTGAGTTGTATCTCATGGAGCAGTTCCTAGACTACAGGATGGTGGAAGACCGTCCTGAGGTGGAACAAGCTAATGAGTTGCATGTGCTGGCAAAAAACCTCGCTGTTGCAACAAAGAGAATCCTTGCGTGCTACCCGACAAGTTTGTGGCCGGAGGTATCATCTCCAAGCTGCCACCTTCTTGGAGGGATTTTGCTACTTCTCTGAAGCACAGGAGGCAGGAGTTCACGATTGATGGACTCATTGGCACTCTTGATATGGAGGAAAAGACGAGAGCAAAGGACATACGCAACAAAGGGACACTTGTTGGTGCAAGCGCAAACTTTGTTCAGAAGAACATTAATGCTCGCACCAACAACAAGGGCAAAGATAAGAAACCTCCTCAGCCACAGAATCCCGGGAAGACTAAACAAACCACCGGTTTCAAGAAGAAGAAGGGAGTCTGCTACGTGTGCGTGAGTGAGGACCACTTTGCTGGAAAGTGTCCTCAACGCAAAGGAGGCAAGTCTGCCAACATGGTCATTAGCGAGCCTGGAGGAACATCGGGGTACGGTAATTATTTACCTACAGTTCTTTCAGTTATATGTACACCCGAGTGGTGGGTAGATACTAGTGCTAATATTCATGTATGTGCTGACATTTCCTTGTTTTCTTCATACCAGTTCGGAGGGGCTACCTCCTTGTTGATGGGAAACGGAGCTCATACGCGTGTACTTGGTGTTGGTATGGTCAATCTGAAGTTTACTTCGGGAAAGATCGTGCAGCTGAAGAACGTGCAGCATGTCCCTACCATCAAGAAGAATCTAGTCAGCGGCTCTCTACTTTGTAGAGATGGTTTTAAATTAGCCTTCGAGTCAAATAAATGTATTGTGTCAAAGTTTGGAACCTTAGTTTGTAAAGGTTACGATAGCGGAGGTTTGTTCAACTTTTCTCTTGATGATGGGTGTAATAAAGTAGTGAACAATATTGTTAACGTTGATGAATCTAATGTTTGGCATTCGAGGCTTTGTCACGTTAATTTTGGTTGTATGTCACGACTTACAAATCTGAGTTTAATTCCAAAGTTTACCTTTACCAAGAATTCTAAGTGCCTTGCATGTGTTGGTTCAAAACAAACTCGCAAGCCACACGTGGCTGCTGAGGCGAGGGACTTGGCACCTCTAGAATTAATGGAGTATTGACAAAAGGTGGAAAGAAATATTTCATGACACTTATCGATGATAGCACTAGATATTGTTACATTTACTTGTTGGAAACTAAAGATGAAGCACTTCACTATTTTAAAATCTATAAGACTGAAGTAGAAACCAACTTGAGAGAAAAATCAAAAGAATTAGGTCGGATCACGGTGGCGAATATTTTTCAAAGTCGTTTGATTTATTCTGCAAAGAACATGGCATTATTCATGAGAGGACGCCTCCCTATTCTCCCCAGTCAAATGGGGTTGCCGAAAGAAAGAACCGTACCTTGACTGACTTGGTTAACGCCATGTTGGATACCTCGGGACTTTCAAGGGAATGGTGGGGTGAGGCTATATTGACAGCATGTCATGTCCTAAACCGTGTGCATCCAAAGAATAAAGAGAAGACACCATTCGAGGAATGGGAAAAGAAAAGGCTAACGCTTTCTTACTTGCGTACTTCAGGTTGTTTGGCCAAAGCAAGTGTGCCTATCAACAAGAAGCGCAAACTTGGACCTAAAACTGTAGATGGAGTTTTTCTTGGTTATGCTATTCATAGCGTTGGCTACAGATTTTTGGTAGTGAACTCTGGAGTACCAGAAAAAGGCGGTCGGTACAATTTTTGAGACCAGTGATGCTACGTTCTTTGAGAACATTTTCCCAATGAAAGATGGAACAAGTTCATCTAAGCAAGAGATTATCGAGGATAATATCTTCGCCGAACCGATTGTACACGATGAACTTTCTCATGTGAGACATCCTGAGGAGGATAACAATGAAGCTCCCAGAAAGAGCAACAAACAGAAGACTGCAAAGTCTTTTGGTGATGATTTCATTGTATACCTCGTGGATAACACGCCTAGGACCAATAAAGAGGCATATTCAACTCCTGACGCTGATTATTGGAAGGAAGCGGTCAGAAATAAAATGGACTCTATTATGACTAATGGTACCTGGGAGGTAGTTGATCGCCCCTATGGATGCAAGCCTGTGGGTTGCAAATGGGTGTTCAAGAAAAAGCTTAGGCCTGATGGTACTATTGATAAGTACAAGGCTAGACTTGTGACCAAGGGTTATACCCAAAAAGAAGGAGAGGACTATTTTGACACTTACTCACATGTTGCTCGATTGACCACTATCCGCGTGCTACTCTCGCTGGCAGCCTCCTATCGGCTTCTCGTTCATCAAATGGACGTGAAGACAACTTTCCTAAATGGGGAGTTGGAAGCGGAGATCTATATGGATCAGCCTGATGGGTTTGTGGCAAATGGTCAAGAGGGAAAGGTGTGCAAGCTGTTGAAGTCTTTGCATGGTCTCAATCAAGCACCTAAGCAGTGGCATGAGAAGTTTGACAGAGCTCTAACATCTGTTGGTTTTGTTTCAAACGAAGCCGACAAATGTGTGTACTATTGCTTTGGTGGAGGTGATGGAGTGATTTTGTGTCTGTATGTGGATGACATAATGATCTTCGGGACTAACCTTAATGTGATTAAGGAAGTCAAGGAATTTCTCTCTCAGAGCTTTGAGATGAAAGATCTGGGAGAGGTCGATGTTATCCTCAATATCAAGCTGGTAAATGATGGAAATGGTGGGGTGACTCCGTCACAGACTCACTATGTGGAGAAGATGTTGAGTCGCTTTGGTTACAGCGATTACAAGTCTGTCTCAACTTCTTAGGATGCTAGTCTAATATTGAAGAAGAATAAAAGGATAACGAGAGATCAACTGAGATACTCTTAAATAATTGGTTCATTGATGTATCTAGCCAGCGCTACGAGGCCTGACATCGCATATGTTGTGAGCAAATTGAGCCGGTTTGTTTCAAACCCGGGCGATGATCATTGGAGAGCTCTTGAAAGAGTAATGTGCTATCTAGTAGGAACAATGGACTATGGAATTCATTATACCGGGGACCCTAAGGTTCTAGAAGGGTATAGTGATTCCAATTGGATATCAGATGCTGATGAGCTCAAGGCCACAAGTAGTTATGTGTTCACACTCGGAGGTGGCGCTGTTTCCTGGAAGTCTTGCAAGCAGATCATCTTAACGAGGTCAATAATGGAAGCAGAACTCACAGCATTGGATACCACCACAGTTGAGGCCGAATGGCTTCGTGAACTCCTTATTGACTTGCCGATAGTTGAAAACCGATACCGGCAATTCTGATGAATTGTGATAATCAAACTGTGATTATCAAGGTGAATAGTTGTAAGGACAACATGAAGTCATCTAGGCATATGAAAAGGCGGTTAAAGTCTGTTAGGAAACTGAAAAACTCTGGAGTTATAGCCTTGGATTATATTCAGACGGCTAAGAACCTGGCAGATCAATTCACAAAGGATCTTTCACGTAATGTGATAGACTATGCATCTTTGGAATTAGGCTTGAGACCCACATGAGTTACTCTATGGTTGAAACCTATTCTGTGTGATCGGAGATCCCGTGAAGCAGCATGGTGCAACAAGCTATAGTGTAACTGAAAGAAGAGAACCTTTAATAAAGGCTCATTCCATGAGAAGATGCATTTCTCTTCAAACCTGTAAGGTAGGATGGTTTATACCTTAATGTGTTCCAAGTGGTTTCATAGAACAAGACAGTTGTTTCATTGAAACAGAGACATTGTCCTACAAAACATCTTTAAGGAACACACCTATATGAGCCTGATTACTGGTCATAGTCTATGAGATTTGGGTGCTCTCTAGAAACTCATGAAACGCATGGAGTATGACCCATAAGCTCCAAAACAGCGGGGATGCTCTGCAGCCTAGTATCAGTGTAGAGCTCTGATGAAACTTGTTTACACAAAACTGACAATTCAAGGCATAGTCCATTGTTCAGTTGTGAACGAATGTAGTCCTAATTCGATATGGAAGTTCAACTTAACAGTCTCCATCAAATACTGGTACATCAAAGAGGATCTGGGAACATTTCAAGTACGGCTTAGAATCCTTGGTGGGGATTGTTAGAATATTTGGGCCCCGCCCATTATTCTATTTATTCTAAAAGGATTATAGCCTACTTTTAATGTTATAGTTATTATGGTTAAAACCATATTGGCAGTGGAAAAAAATCTCAACCGACTTAAAGGGTCAACCTTTGGTGCATCCCTTATGAAGCCGGTAAGGGGAGATTGGCGAGACACGCGCGCGCTCGCTCGCCTCGCCGGGTCGTGGCCGTGGGCGAGGCGTGGCGAGGCGAGGCGAGCCGAGATGTGCCTGAACCTGAACTTGAACCTGAGCCTGAGCCTGACGTGCGGGAGGGGTCTCTCTTTTGCTGGTTATGGCAATTGAAGACGCGGTAATTAGAAGGGCTGATTATGGCAATCAATGATACCACAATTGAGCCTTCCCGATTCTCTCTCGTCCAGGTTCATCCTCTCGTCTCCCTCCGAGGGCTATATAAACAGGACCATCCTCTCCTTCGAGATTTAGATCTGAGACACTACTCCTCCTTCTTCCTCTGCTGCAACTCTGCTTCCCCATTGCCGACACTGCGCGCACATCACCGGTGAGAACAGGTGCCTCCGACACCGTTGCCTCTTCGAGATCCTGCTCGGGATACCGGGGCAATTAGGTTTCTGGGGAGCGTCTTCACACGACTGCTCACCTAGAACCGCTATGTCTTAACCGGCGTACGGTTCACCATCCTGGACACTCCGCCGCCGTCGAACAACTACACCGCGCCGCGTCTCCTTCCTATACGATTCCCGCGCCCGGACTGCACTGTATCAACGGATCTTCCTGCATCAAATCTGTACGACTCCTTCGAGCAAGGCCTGTCGAGGAACACCATGAGTTCGAATGGTATTCCTCCAGCTGGTAACGGCGCAACCGATGCCTCCGGCAAAGGTCCCGCCCCGGGGTACATTTTGATGTCCGAACTGCTATCCTTTATTTTATTTGTGTTCTTATTTAAATATGTGTTAAATCTGAACACGTGCACATGGATTGTTTCACTCACTATAGTCATGCAAATATTTGTGAATTTAATTATTATCTTTGGAATTAAAATATGGCCTATTACGGATAATTATCCAACAATTACATCATCCATGCGCACTAGATTTGTTTTTCTGCTTCAGATTTTTTGTAACAAACATAATGCGTGTCTCATTAATCTAGCGAAAAAATATAAAACTAAGGTCATGACAGGAAAAAAAATTAAAAAAACAAACTAGACACATCCAGTTGGATTGGGACGTCAATATTGAGCCACACTCTCAAGACCAGAGGAGAAGAAGGTGTGGAATCGGCATGAGAATCTGCTGCTGATCAGTCAAAATCCTCTTTTGTTCAACCAGGCCCATATAGTAGCAGGTGCAAGGTGGGCGCCGGTTCAGGGCCACCAAATCTCCTATTAATACTATTACAAAGCTTAGTAAAACTGAAAAAATATATTGAACGTATGAAAGCTCAGCAGCTTGAAAGCCCAATAACGGATAGCCCACTACCTACTAGTTAATTGCTTTTGCTGGTTTGACTTCTACTTTTGCACAATTGCACCATCGCGCGATTAACTCCTATGTGGCTGACACATCTTCCAATTCCTCTGTTGTGCCACTCTTCTTCCTTTCTCTCACCCTTTGCCGACTCTGGCTCTGTGCTAGGTGAAGGATCTACGCCCCTAGCATTGTGCTATGGTGAGTTTTGGTGATTAATGACAACCGGATGTACGGGACTAACTATTTCCATGAGATTGTGTGGTAGGTTGAGTTCTGGCATAAAGATGAAAAAGTTGATACTTCATTGGCTGAGGATCAACAATTTGAGGATGTAAATGTATTGAACATCATGAGTGGATGAATATCAAAAGAAAGAATATGATAAGATGGTGATCAACAACATCAAGAGGAAGAACTTGGGATGTCAATGATAAATAATCATTGAAGAATATGTTGAGTTGACGATCAACATGATGATCCAAAATGAGAAGTGAATATATTGATGATGCGTGATACAAAATGGTTTTGTATGGCAAGATGGTGAAGGATAAGCAAGGCTCGGCTGCGATGGACCATGCAAGGGTGAAGGGCAAGCAAAGGGCTTGGCGCCAATGGACCAAGGCAATGGTGAAGGGCGAGTAAAGGTTTAGGCCGATGGACCATGAGAGGCCGTATGAAGCTACGGATGATCCGTGTCAATTTTATGAAGAATGAAGGAATATATTGAGTCAAAGCAAACGATATACTTCATATGGTGAAGGACTTTACATTACTTTGAGGAATAGAAATGATATTTCCATCATGTGTTGATGAGTGTCATCAAATGAGAAGATGGAAACAATGTGGTGATGATATCAAGAATATTGGTAAAAATACAAAGAATGAATTTCATATGTTGATGAATATCAAGTACCTTGAAGAAATGATGGTGATGGATATTCTATGCATATGAGCATCAAGAAAGATCTAATGCAAAATGGACTTATGCAAGGCAAAGGTATGAAAAGTAGGGCATTTCATTTTTGCCGGTCTTGGTGATTAGTGAACAAAAGACCGGATTGATAAGATAGAATGCCGTACTATTAAGAGGGGTCTTGATGGTGCTTGAGTCTTTGCTAGGTGTTGAAAAGCTCAATCTTGCATATGTATACTAACCTTGGCAAGGAAACGGTAGTTTGCAAAGTTGCTTAACCGATGGTTGATGATAATGGTTGTGGTGGATCTTGGATTGCAATACTGCTTTGATCCAAAGTGTTTTGGGTCAAGAATTCAGTTGGGATGTGTGCTCCTCTGAATAAGCTTTCCATAGAGTCCAATATCACCTAATTTGGACATCGGAGTCAAAAGTTATGAGCGTTTAACTGAGTGTCAGTTCTGCTGAAATTTGTCCTGCGGACGGTCCGTCACTGAAGGGCGGACGGTCCGCCTTTATCACTTCCGACTGGTCCGATCGAACAACCGTTCTGTGTAAAAATTGCGTAAAGGGCGGACCGTCCGGGCCTTGTGAGGCAGACAGCCCGCGAAACCTCTAACGGTCGACTCTGAGGAGCGTTTCTTGACTATATAGCCGTTGGTTTTGAAATGGCGGACTGTCCGGCCTTGTGAGGCGGACGGTCCGTGAAAACAGAGCATTTCGGGCTGTTTAAACATAACGGCTAGTTTTGGATGAGTGGGCTATAGATACCCGATGTGCTGCGGGTTTGAGTAAGCCTAAGGGTCCATTTGAGCATTCTTGAGCTAGAGAAAGTTCTCCCCACTAGTTTGTGCATGTGTTGCACATAAGAGAGGGTGAGAGGCAAGATTTGAGGCATTTGCATATGTGATTGAGCTTTAGGCACTCGGTGAAGGGTCAAGTGAGTCTTGGCTTGTTACTCTTGGTGTTTGCCGGTACCTAGACGGTGTGGAGGTGCTGTGAGCCGGTGATCTTCTCAAGTGAAGCTTGTGAGAAGGCCCAGTGTGATTGTGAGAGGTTCTTGTGCTTTGCCTCGCCGGAGCGGTGAAAAGCAACTTTAGTGGAATCGATGTGTGGAGAGGTTCATTGATTCCAAGCCGGCTTATAGACCAAGTGGATTATTGGTAGAGGAGCGGTTGGAGCTTTGAATCCACCTCAACGTGGATTAGGGGTGACCGGCAAGTCACCGAGACCACGGGAAAAATTTGGTGTCTCCATTGTGGTTTGTTTTCTTGAGCTCATTTACTTTGTGCAATTTATATTCAAGCAAGTTTACATTCTTAGAAAATATTTGTTGCTTGATTGTCACCCTAGGATTGCAAAACTTGATCTAGAAGTAGGGTGTTGGTGCACATAGTTGAGAATCATATTTTGGGGGTGTAGTTATGTTTTAACCGATTGTTTTAATTCTGCATCTTTATCGGTTAAGTGTTGCTAGAATTTTTAGAACCGACTATTCACCCCCCTCTAGTCGGCCTCCTCGATCCTACACTAGGGCCGCACACCGCCATCAAGGCTTGTTGTTTCTATTTTTCATTGATATTTGATATGTCTAGAAGTATCATAAGAAATAACATTGGTTGATGTTTTGTAGCTAAAGTCAAAATATTATTTGATTTTACTATATTTTTAATTTTTTAAGGCCTCTTTATAGATTTTGTTCCGGGGCCTCCATTCGTAGGTACGGCCATGTGTTCAACGGCTCAGAAAAGAATTGTTTTGATAGTCGGATGGTAAGCTTCACACGAACCTCAACCAAAAACAAAAAAAAACCAAAAAAAAAACTCTGCCGGATGGATTGTGATATTGACCCAGGTATGAACTCAAACTCACCGCAGACAACATGTTTTATTAAGAAGGCAGCAACATCACCATGACACTCCACACACCATTGCTCGTGCATCAACAAAACCACCAACACCAAGGCACAAGACGTGGACAGAGTGTAACCCGTTGTCACTGTCAGTGCCATGGTTCACTGCTTTGCAATGTCCCACGCTGGGCTATTCACTGCTTTGCAATGCTCGCCGCCATGGTTCGCTACAGGCACTATAGCTGTGTAGCCATCAGATCCGCTTGCGCCTACAAATGAAGATGTCCTATAGCGGACTAACACCCGTCAAGCAGGGCTAGGAGCCATAGGGCAAAGTCTAACCCGCGACGCGACGCGCGTGAGCGCAACTGCGCGACCCCGTGGCCCACTACGGCCCACCAGCGCCGCCGCCGTCTTCTTCCTCCTCCAGCCTCTCCATGTCGTCGCCGGTGCTGCCTAGGAGCGAGGCGCGGGCGGGAGGTGGGGGGAGCGGCCGGCGGCGAGGTATTAGGGTTAGGGTTTCGGGGTTGTCGGGAGGTTTCCATGGCCACCGGCCTTAGAGAGAGGCTTGGGGCAGCGGAGGCCCGACGGTGGTGGCGGATCGGCCGACGGCAGAGGGCGCGGCGGCGCGAGAGCGCCGTCGGCCGGGCAGGGCTGGAACCCCGGCGGGCGGCAGAGGCGGCGGGGGCGTGGCACGAGAGAGGTTAGGGGAGGGCGGGGTGTGCCGGCGACGGGTGGGCGGAGGGCGGCGTGGCACGGTGGCGAGAGCCACCGGCCGGAGCGGAGGACGAGGCAGGCGGTGGGTTGGGGAAAAAAGGGGTCGCGCATTCCTCTACGATAACCCTGTCCGAGCCATAGAACGCTGCAAATTATTGAACCGGTATAGGAGTAGCTGCCTCCGAACATCAACTGGCAACCACGCCCCCAAGAATTGATTGTATATTGTGGCACTAAGCATCCCAATCGCCTCAACAAGGAAAGCAGGGTGTTGTGTAGGGTATCAGGCGACCATCAGAGGATCACCTCCAAGCAGGTCTCTTGGTGAAGCAAATCTTCCAGCCACCTCATACCACGCTGGCCTCCTACCAAATTCATGGTTGCAACTAACACATGGCTCCTCCTTACCATTGCCCTCGTGCCAAGCAGCCCGGACCCTTCCAAACATTCCCCTTTAGCCGCCCTCCGCCACCGCGGGGATCCACACCACAAATCGTCGACTAGGCCTTCACGCAAACCACCATGAGGCACATAATTACCATGGCCAGTGTTCAGCACATTTGCCCATCGTCATCGGAACTCCGAAGACAACGCCTTCAAGAAGGACATGACCCTAGATGCACCCATCACCGCCCAACCAAGGAACTTAGGCAAGGTTTTCATCTGGGCATCCGAGACCGAAGCGGAGACATGAAAACGCCCCCAATGGCTGAGTAGATCTGACATTGTCTCAAGGCACACATGATTTTTATTTAGATCATTATTAGATTTTGCAATAATACAATGATTTAAAGAAAAGAGTCCATAAGGAATAAAATTCTCAAATAATTAAATTTGGGATTAGAAAGTAAAGAAATTAAAAGTTGACAGAGTACTCCATGACTAGTATGAATAATAAATACATAAATTTGGAATTTAAAAATAAAAAAAGTTAGTATAACACGAGTCCACGTCGAAAATGATTAACCAAGTAAACATTATTACTAAGGATGTCAAATAATTAAATAGAGAGCCTGTACCAAATAGAATTTAAATTTTTTGAAAAGCAAATTGAGAGTCTATACAAAACATAATCTAAAATAGCATGTTTCGTTCCATTATGTATCAACAGGAAAAAAAACATATACGATCAAAACTTTCTCCAATCAATAGATTTTGCAATAGTTTGAGCTCATGTGTACAATCAAATTGGGGACTTGTGTATCTAAGAGTTAAGAACGTTCACGATAACGACGACTCTGCCTTGGTATTCGACCTCCTGGCTCCTGAATAGAAACTCAACCCCATGTTCAATATTTCCTATGCGGCTATGCTCCGCGTTCAAGCGCCTGCAGCTGCCCTTCCTCGCAAAAAACCTTTGTGTGCACCTGCAACGCAGCTGTAGACATCGGCAATGCAAGCATCCTCAACCCATCGGACACTCTGCCAACGGTTGAAGTTGAGGAGATGTGCGGTCGCTTTCAGAGAAAACATGTCATTATTCGATATGTTTAAAGCCAGAAAGTATATATGTATTCTCCCAATCAGCAAAGGTACAACAAACATGCAGAAAGTATTCATGCCATAAAAATCACGCCACACAATCATACGCAAATAAAATCGATTTAAACTAGTTTATTTCTAGCTAACAATTCTTGCACGATTGTTTCTCCTCGCCATCTGCAAGGCGTGCATGTCCTCCTACGCTCCTCCTCCTCGTCTACCTCGATGGCTTGACCTCCTCGGCGGCGTAGCCCGGACACTAATTCACTACGTATACTAAAGCTCTAAGAATTGGAGCCCCCTTATGAGTTGTGGCCCCATGTGGGACCCACATACTATTTAGCTGGGACCCATGTGGGGCCCATGTACTATTTAGGTGGGACTTACATGGGACCCGCGTATATTTAGGTAGGACCCACATGGGACCTGCATATATTTAGGTCGGGTACGTCTAGGTGAGACTATTTAGGTGCAACTCGCATACAATTTAGATGGGACCTAGTTCAACCAATTGAGCCGGCCCGTACAGAATCCAGACCAAGACCAACCCTAACTGACATGAGATTCTTTTTTTTTTTGAGGTAATTGACATGAGATTCTAGGATTATCCTTTGTTGCATGATATATTCATATGATATATATACCAAATAAGAAATAGAAAAAAAAATAAAAAGGAATGCAACACGAGGACTTCCCAGGAGGTCACCTATCCTAGTACTACTCTCGCCCAAGCACGCTTAACTTCGGAGTTCTGATGGGATCCGGTGCTTTAGTGCTGGTATGATTGCATCCAAATAAAGGAGCTGTAAACGCTTGCATTGCTAGGGAAAATTAAAGGAGAGGCAAACGTCTGGCTCACTACGGGGGCAAAGCCCTTGGCGTTTCTACTAGCAGAGAGTAAACGTAATTTTCTTTGACGCTGCGACGGCTCTTGTAAATATGTAACCACTTCCTGCTATATCAATACAAAAAGGCACAATCTCGTGCCGTTTTCGTTCGAAACAAAAATATGATATATATACCACAAACATATACGATCAAAACTGTCTCCAATCAATCAATTTTATATACGTTTGAGCTCATATACAATCGAATTGGGGACTTCAGTATCATCAGAAGTAACTAAGAGCTAAGAATGTTCAGGATAGCTACCCTGCTTTGAATCAACCTCCTGAATAGAAACTCAACCCCATCTTCAAGATTTCCCATGCTGCGTTCAAGCGCCTGCAGCTGCCGCTCCTCGCAAAAAACCTTTGTTTTCTGGAACTTCTTGGAGACGAGAGACCATTTGCTGGCAATGGGGCTGCCAATTTGCTTCGGCAAGATCTGGAACGTGGATTCAAGTAGAGAGACAGCCGTCTCTCTGGCTTCAGCCAGCAGCCTGACCACTCTGCAACTGGGACCTTCAGCGGTAGCTTTGCTGGTCGTCTTCTTCAAAGGCTTCTGTGCCTTCTTCTTCGCTAGACGAACAAACGACTCGATCTTGAGCTGGACAGCCACATCGTCCCGCCTCTTGAGAACCAGACGCAGATCCTGGATGCTCATCCTCAGCTCTGCCAAGCTCTGTTGCATGGTGTTGCTGAGATCGATCAGTGCAAGGGACCTCTCAAGTTCTTCCTCTACCATACTCCTTTGCCGGGCCAAGACTTGGTTGCTTGGCAAACACATCATTTCCTCTATGCAGCTATAGACATCACCAAGCCTCCTCAAACCGTCGCAGGCTGCGCCAATGGTTGGAGAAGGTGAAGAGATGTGTGCTTTCAGGCTCTGCAGCTCCTGCTCCACATTGAGTTCAGTGGAGTAAGGCAAACAGGGCAAACTCGTAGACCTTTGATGGCAAGCCATTTCTGTAGTGGGTGCTGTGATGAGGTACTTTGTTTTCTGTATGGAATGGAGGGAGGGAGACCTCTCTTTTGTTTGTGCTCAGACCTTGTGTGGTGCACTCTATTTATAGTCAGGAAGCATAATGCAACTGGCAAGTCACCCCAACTGGCCAACCACCATCTTCCCCCTATTCTCAATGATTAATGGAGAAGCTCCCATTGCGCGGTATAATCAGCGGTCAGTTCCGCGCAACAGACACCAATAACTGACCCTAACAGCATGTGTTCTCTCAAGCAATTGGCTGCAAGTCAGGCTGCGGACCTTCAAACAGCTGGTATCTGATTCTCAACTTCTGACAGTTGCACCTGCATCTCAATCCTTATGAGGCAGTACTGGCATACGTCTGTTGTCTTGCGCACCATATGCCGCCTATGCATTACACTTATTAATATATTAGTGAGTAATCTCAAATCTGATGAATTGGATTAACAGATAAATTAGTCATATTAAATCAGGCTGGTGCCTTGAACATTGCCAAGCATTCGCATCAGGGCCGGTCCTGAGGGGGGGGGGGCAAGAGGGGCAACCCGCCCGGGCCCCCGGTTCCCTAGGGCCCACATATATGTTTACAGCATAACTATTAACTACGTATAGAGTCCATATAACTACGAGTTGAGATACTGATTGAGGTTAAACTCTAGTATATACGTAGATATTTTTGCTTTAAATCGTTGATGCTTGACAAATTGAGTATATAATTCATCTTCCATTAATTTTTAACACAAAGCATTTCATCTACAAAATATTTATCCGACACACAGAAAAGGAGCATGAGAAAATGAGTAGATGATGAGTTTATAGAGTCATAGAGAAGATCAATTGACACGTTTTTAAGTAAGACTAACCATCTGAGTGTCATGATAAAATCAAGTAAGAAAATGCCAGATACGATAAAAAATTAACTTTTATGAAGCATATCAGCTATTAAAGAGATTTTTTAGTATGAATATTGATAAGGGCCCCGGGTTTTATGTTCGCCCCGGGCCCCTAAAATGTTAGGACCGGCACTGATTTGCATGGGTGCTTAACTGAAATACAGATTAGCAAATCCCAAGCAGAAGAAAAGGAATGCCAATTATGTAACTAACTGATATGTCAGTTGAAAGACTAGTTGGTCTCATCTTCCAACAATATTTTAGTATGATTTTTGTTTCAGTATCGTCACCTGCTCGCAACCCTGGTGCAACATTGTTGGCATGTCCCTGCTATCTGCAACACAAACCAGCATGCATGCGTTGCAATTCTTACCCACTGTTCCTGGCTGTTCCTTTAATAATGCACGAGTTCAGTTGGTGGGTACATTTTCAGTCTCAAATCAAATTGAAGCATACATGACTTGCAGATACTACCCAAGAAAATTTCTTGTAAGAAAGAGATCGAGTCAAGAGTTAATGGATCGTAACTCGGGGCATAGAAGCCCAGGTAATGGATCAATAAAAGCATAAGTTCAAGTTAATAAATTGCCAGCCTGACCCCTCAAAAATTACCAGCTCCTCTCTTAATATAATGGGGTACGACAACAATTAGAAATACTATTGTCAATCCATCATTCTAGGCAGTAGGATGGGCTAGATTCCTGAAGGAAACATTTTGGAAAAGAAGTGTGAACAATTTGACAAGTTGCTAGCGACAGGTAAAGACGACTAAACCTCCATAAATGAGTACGATGGTCAACCTCCATAAACGTGTTCGTATTGCTGGCAAGTTTCAACTGCTTGAGACAAGATACATCACAAAGGGATCAATATAGTTGAATATGATCTAAACGGAATAAAATATTAGGGACTCCTCACTGTCTCTATTGCAAAGATCTGAACTGTTGATGGCATGTGATTAAGTCACTTAACTATGTCTAGTCCTTGCACACAGCACACCTATTGATATATACAATAATCGTGCATGTGCATACTAGTCAGGCTAATTATGAGCTACAATGTACTACCACATGGCCTTGAGCTGGCTTGTTCATCATGGTCAGTGATTATTTCTTAAAGAAGCCTGAAGCAAAAGTCTATCTTAACTGACACTCCGCATGTTTCAGCCTTACTAAGGAAATGCCATCACAGTGCTGAAATAAACTACATTAGCATAACATTCAGGTAATTGAAATCCCAGTTACCAATTTTTGCTGAACAGAAGACATGGAGTGGACAAGATGATTTTCTTTTCTGCAACTATTCAATATATGTGTACAAGCCAAAGATCTATAAGATTGGCAGTTCCTTCAAAAGGAGGATGCCAATCACAAGATACTGGAGCCAAAGGGGTTGAAAATTATATATGCTCTAAGAATGTTCAGCCGTTTGGGAGAGAAAAAGAACAATGCTCTGCTGGTGCTGAATCACCATGGAGCACCCTATGCATTAGCAAGAACCAGAAGCAATGTCAGGGTCAAGCCCATTGGACAGAATGCTCTGTTAGTTTCAAGGCAAGTTGTTGCTGTTTTATCTTGTTAAAGCAACAGACATCAATGAGTGAGCTTAAAAAATATGTCTTAGCGTTCATTCAAAAAAATATGTCTTAGCTATTGGTGACAATGCATACGTGTGTTGCTTAACTTAAAATCCAGATTGACAAGCAACAAGCAAAAGAAATATGATGCAAAGCGTGCAAATGAGTGTTTATCCAAAAGAAAAAGCTGCCACCTTCTAACAACGTGCCCATTAGGGTTCTCAACTTCTGATGGTTGCACCTCCATCTAAATCCTTGTGCATTGTCGTTGGGATCCCTCTTCTATATATAGCATGATCCACCACAAATATATACAATTCTTGTTGGAAGCCAAACCTGCAGAGTAACTATCTTCTAGTTCTCTTCAAGCAATATACTGCATCATGCCACAAGAGAAAAGGGGAAACAATGTAAAAGGAAATGCTATGAAATTGACAGAATTATTTGGTAGGATAATTTTTGTTTATGCAATGTGTCATTTGTCTTACGGATCTTTTGAGGAAAACATAGAGTAAGAAGTCTCAACATTACATTAGGAGAGAGCCTATTTGCGGCGAGATTTCATCAAATGCTATTCCAGTGCTTCTCACAAGAAACTTCCCCCTTTTGAAATAGAAGAAATCTACACGGGTTCAGCAAGAAGCTCACCACACTTTGCAGGGAAGCGGCGGTCACCTCCCCTGCGCCTCAAATCGTATTCGCCAGAATCTTCCGTGCCATTTGGGAGGTAGTTTCCCCCCTCAAAGAAGCCTCCTTGAATGGCCGGTTCCGCGGAGTTCCAGAATCCAGAGCCGAAAATACAACACAGCGCAAATCCAAGCGGTCTAAAACCTTTGTTTTCCGTTCCGGCGCATTGCCGAAGCATGGTGGCCCGACCGAGGAGGTTTAAGATGCAATGTGGCTACTGGCTGAAGGCACCGGCGGAGGGGGACGGCTCGCCGGCGGCAAGACCTGGGGACTGGGGAGAGGGTTGCGGACTTGCGGTGAGGAATGAAGGCCCAAGAGTGGAGGCCCACATATCAGGCATATACTATAAATAAAGTAATGAGAAAACAAATGTCAAGAAGGGCATTTGGTCTAGTGGTATGATTCTCGCTTAGGGTGCGAGAGGTCCCGAGTTCAATTTTCGGAATGCCCCTGTTTTTGTTTTACTTTTTTTTTTCTAATTTTTACTTCTTTGTTTTTCATCCTTTGGCCTTTTTTTTTTGTTCTTGGCTACTCTTTCATGGATCATGTGTTCTAAGGTCAAGCTATTTTTTAGGAACGAGCCTACATTTTCAGAGACAAGATAATGTGTTCTAAGTTCAAGCTATGGTGGTGGGGTTCAGGGTTCTTTGCTTTGTACTATGGGTGTGTTTACATTGTAGGAAAAAACACTGTAGCATAAGAAAAACACTGTAACATTCGCTGGGAAACGTGTTTTGTGAGAGAGGAATAGTGAAAAGTTAGAATGAATAGTGAAAAGTTGGATTGAATAGTGAATAGTTGAGAGATATACTGACAGACATTTATCGGCTTTATTTCTTACCATTCACATTGGTTTGCATACGCGTTTCCATTTTTCTTTTGAGAGATTGTACATTCAGTTTGTACAGAACTGCTATAGGTAATTCCAATTTGTTTTAATGCAAACAACGCTATTACAAATCACATTATCGTTAAAGATCAGATTTTTAATTTGTCATTTGCGAGGCATAGAGCACTATGAAATCATGCTATGTTACGCTAGCCTGAGCAAAGTTCCCTGCATACCAATACCATATATATTTGAGAATGTTGCATGGCACTGAACTATCACTACTAGTCAAGTTCCACAATTCTAAATTGAATGTCAGTTCTTCCAAATTGGAAAAAGAAATAAACACCAATGGCCTAGCTCCTTTCCGGAGCATCTTGTATTCTTGTTGCTTCCCAAAGGAAAAAAAAAAAAGAAAAAAAAGAAGGTGCATGAGTAGACTAACGAGTACTAGAGGGAGGTCATTACGAAATTGTACTTCGTGCAAGACAAAGGCTGCTCTTTCGCCTACTTGTAACAACTTTTTTTTCAAAAAACAAAAAAGGGAGGCCGCTCATGCTCATGTTCTGGATTCATGTGAATCCACACGGCAACCTAGCTGTCACTGTCCTCCATTCCACCTTTGCATCGCAGCGGGCCCCACATGTCTGTGACAGGCAACAGGCACGATTATAGTTATTGACCGTTAAACCAGCCACTTCTCAGCAGCACGAACACTGACACCGGGGCCACTACCACCACCTCAACCTGTCACCCGAGGAGGTCGACTCCTCCGCAGCCGGATACCGTCCATTCCCCATCGGACGCCCCAGACACTACCAGTCCGGACCCACATCTGACTACAGGGACCCACATGGCAGCCGCAGGGCGCCGCGCCGGGACCCACCGAGGAACACAAGAGGCTGGTTCGACTCCGGCACGTTACCGGATTCGAAGAAATTCCAAAAAAAGCGAGAGGAAAAAAAGAAATCGAAAAAAATCGTCGTCGAGGACGACTCGTCGAGCGCGCGCCAGGGCTTCTTCTCCGGCGACGGCGACGGCGCCCGCGGAGGCGGAATCCTCTGGGGGATCCTGCGCTCAAATCGACCCCGACTGAGACGCCGCCGCCGCGTCCCTCCGGGCCGCGGGCGCAGGCCGAGATGCGGAAGAGGATGGAGAGCGTGGACGATCTGATCGAGGAGGCCAAGCTGCGCACCGTCTGGTGGGCGCTCTGCGTCTTCGCCATATGCTACTTCCTCACGCGTAAGCGCGCCCCCTCTCCCTGCCTCTATCTTCCAGACCCAATTTCTTTTGTTTTCTAGGAGCCTTTTTAGTTTCCACCCCATCGGCGTCGCCCTGATGCGGGATTAGATTGGCTTGCTGTATTCTTTTCGTGTTTATCTGCGGAAGACTAGTGCGATTGTTGCTGGGATATGCGTATCTGTAAGAGATTTTGAGTAACTGCTGCTGTAGATTCTGGAATCGTGAGGGAATTTTGCTGGATAATGCGTTACAAAGTTGGAACCTTTTGTTACCCGGGCGGCTAGAGCTTGTGGTCACACCATTTTGCAGCCCCTAATATATCCAGTAGCTTGCTGTCATGGCTGTTATGTGGCATCTTTTGGATGTTAGTTGCTGCTTTGCTGATTGCATTCATTGTAGTTCCTGCTGTTTCTTTTAGTTTTACAGTCGAGATCCTTAGAGCTTGCTGAATCTTCTCTAAATGCTTAAGAAACCATGCATGGATTTTAGTTTTTATGAAGTTCTTCATGCATTCTGGATGATGATGAAATTGCTGGAGACAGGAAATGTTGTCTTTGGATTCCTCAGACCCTCTTTGTAACAAGCTTATTCTGGGTAGCGGCTTGTGTATGATCTGATGCAAAATATAGATGTATTAGTGTTAAAACATGCTAGTTTATAGCTGGGTCCTTTTCCATTCGAAGAGGACAGGATAGAGTTCACAAACCCACCATTCTTTTCCCATTTCACAGAACTACCAATAGTTCGGACTCCACATTCTTTTTCTTATAACCTTCTTTTTCTTTGTTTCCCGTCGCGCAATTATTGACTTATTGTTATGTGTGGAAGTTTCTTCGTTTTATATATTTTGTATATTTCTTCTTGGATATACAGTCATGTGTTCATGCTAAGATCCATACCATTTTCTTTCAAATAGATACAAGTAAATCAATGTGGACAAACGTGCCCATGTCAATCCTTATACTTGCATTTCTCCGGTATCTCTCCTTCAAAGTTGAGTTCCGTTGGAGGGAACAGCCTGTACGTAAACAGACATATTTGTCTCAAGTGTCAAAGAGGCAGTTGTCTGCTAATGATCATCGGCTTTCAACTGTGCCGCCAGTTTCAAAATGGAGAAGGAAAGTTGGCTCACCTTCTGTTGAGGCTGCTTTTGAAAATTTCATTGAGAATATTTTGCGAGACTTTGTTCTGGACTTGTGGTATTCAGAAATTACTCCTGACAGAGAGGCTCCAGAACTGATACGCGGTTTAATACTTCACGCTCTTGGTGAAGTATCGGTCAGGGTGAAAGAGATGAATCTAGTTGACTTGCTAACAAGGTGACTGAAGGCTTCATTTACTACCCTAATATACACCGTTGGTCACAGTTCTTAAAATTATTTTTTGAATTTTAGGGATATGGTTGATTTGATTGGCAACCATTTAGATATTTTCCGGAAAAATCAAGCTCTAATCGGTGCCGACGTTATGAGGACGTTGTCTTCCGAGGAAAGAGATGAGAGACTGAAGCAGCACCTAATACTTTCACAGGAACTTCATCCAGCACTGTTGTCTTCAGATCATGAGTACAAGGTAAGATCTAACAATTTTAGCATTTCCTGTAATCCAAATCTTACAATGCATACATTAATTAATATGGTTTTTAGGTTCTTCAACAACTTGTGGGGGGCATTATGGCTCTAGTTTTGAGACCACAAGATGCTCAGAGTCCACTAGTTCGCTGTTTCTCCAGGGAACTCATGACCTGCTTAGTCTTGCAGCCAGTGATGAACTTTGCAAGTCCAATGTAAGCTCTCAAGACTTGATACTTCACTTATTCATGTATTGTCCTCCAAAGCAGATTCTCGGAATGTTAGGTACTGCCTACCTTTGCACTTTGCGCCACGGCAAAATTCGATGAAAATTTAAAATTTTGCTTATCAAGTTCCCTCTGGCTCTTTTATTTGAACCCATGCTTAGTAATCATATACTCATGATTGGGATTTAATTGGTATATGCAAGTTTTTGTTAGCTACGATGGTTTATTTCTGGAAATGTCATCTTAAAGTACTAAATCAATCTTTGCTTTTGTGTTTGTTTGTTCTTGTTTCAGCTATATGAATGAGTTAATTGTCTACCTTCTAAACAACAATGGTACAAGCAATAGAGGAGGTGATAGAAACATGACTAATACTGGAACTGTGACGATAGTGCATGATCGTTCATCTTACATTGGCGGTTCGCAAGGTTCTCAAAATGAGTCGAGAAATTTGACTGTAGAACCAAGTGGCTTAGTTCCAGGAAATAATTCTGGCATGAGGACACTTGTTACTTCTGAAGGTGGAAAGTCAAAAGTGTTGGAGGATGATCATGACAGTGCCATACAGCCTCGTCAGCCTGACTGGGCGGTGGTATTGGATGCAGCTACTAAAAGAAGATCACAGGTTCTTGCCCCTGAGAATCTTGAGAACATGTGGGCAATAGGAAGAAATTACCAAAAGAAAATGGTTAAGGCAGACAATGCATCAAGATTGAAAAGTTCTGGAGCTGTAGATAACAGTTCAAATGCAGGGGCAGTGGGTAAAGAGCTATCCTCTAACTTCAATGAGAGAATGTCATCTGTTGATGATAAATACATGGTCAACTTGATGCAAAGTACAGATAGAAATGTTAAATCCACCTTTGCCACAAGCAGTCATCCACTTTCTTTACATAAGAATGAAGTGAACCCAAAAGAGGGGAATCAAGGTAGCAGCAAGGAAAAAACGCACGATACCAACAGCACAAAAGCTCAACTAAAGCGATCGAATAGTACTCCTGATATTGAGAAAAGATATTCGGCCAAAAGTAACCAACCGATGATTTTGAGTGAAAGAGTACATGCAAGGAAAAATCAGGATGATAGAGTTGCTGGTCCTGCCTCCCATGGTGAGATGCTGTTGCATGTTCCGAAGATAAGATGCCGGGTAATTTGATCCTATCACAAGAACCCATTCCATTATCTTTTTCTTTTTGCAGTCATCAGATTGCTTGGTTTTACTGAATAGAGTTGTCGATTCATTTGGTTATGTTTGATTCTCACTGTGCCTACTTTTAGAAGGCATTCATGTGTATGGGCTTTGAATTTTATGTGTTCCCAGTTTGCGTCTTTCAGGTCTAAGAAATCAATCGCTGGTTAGGATTCTAATTGTCAGTTGTCATGTGTTATTATATTCTTCATGCCGTGAGTAATTTAGTTATGGGCATCACGCATCTTTTAAGCCTGTTCAGCATTTACTGGATAGCATATGAGCTTCCATGGTTCCATTAGTTTTAGTACCTGGCGTCAATCAGAACCTGCACGCAACGTTTTTTGGCTTAATTTTGTATGCGGTTGTTCATGAGGTGAAAATGTGTCACTTATTGAAAGGCTGAGTGCGAGACCCAGACCATGTGTCGGTGAGATATCTGCATACGGTGAGCATATGAAGTGTTTTGTGATGTTTTTTTTTTTGTTTTCTGAGAATCAATTTCTATCATAGGTTCTCCCTTTCTGCTTAATCGCATCAGGTTTGACAATTTTATGTCACGATTACTCCTCATTCCTTATATAAAATGCATCTATTCATGTGGAGTAGTATCATTCTCAACAGCTGATGTGATTTATCATGGTTGCGTATTTCTTCTTTGCAGGTTGTTGGTGCATATTTCGAGAAATTAGGTTCAAAATCTTTTGCAGTTTATTCTATTGCTGTGACTGATGCGGATAACAAGACCTGGTTTGTGAAAAGAAGGCAAGATTTTACTTGCTGTATTTTGTAAACTATATGCAGCTTTGAAAGAGTAAGGTGGATGATGCTGACCTATAGCTTCTGTTTGTAGATACCGAAATTTTGAACGTCTTCATCGACAACTGAAAGAGATACCTAATTATTCATTGCATCTGCCCCCAAAGAGTTTTCTTGCATCTAGTGTTGATGATTACCTTGTACACCAGCGATGCATTCTCCTGGACAAATATCTTCAAGTATGATTTGTTCTCTAGCATTTATTTTTCATATTTTACTTCATTTTGTTGACAATATTCTTTGTGTTCAACAGGATCTCTTGTCTATAGCTAATATTGCGGAGCAGCATGAAGTTTGGGATTTTCTGAGTGCCTCCTCAAAGGTGTGTAGTTTACACCAACCAAATCTGTATAAGGCTTATCGTTGATAACAAAAGAATACATGCATCTACTTTCAATACTTTGTTGAGCATCTTATCAATTTATTTCTTTTCCATTTTCTAGAATTACTCTGCTGGAAAGTCCACTTCTGTTATGAAAACTTTGGCTGGTATGTGTTATACCCTTAACAGTATGCACCACTTGTTTTTTCCACTAGTTCAAATTTATGATCTTGCTATGTTCTTTTCTTAAATATGTTTTATTTTTCATTGCAACAGTTAATGTTGATGATGCAATGGATGACATTGTTCGACAATTTAAAGGAGTTTCAGATGGATTGAAACGGGCAGTTGGCACACCTTCTAGTGCAACTGCACAATTCGCAGACAATAGAATGTCTCTATCTTGGAACCAGGAAGAGACAGATAACCATAGCTTGCATCATAGAAACTTGGAAAGGGCTCATAGCCTTTCTGATGGTGACAGTAACTGCGAAGATCTCACCTCATCTGTAAATAGTGGATGCCACTCAGATAATGAGGTGAACAATAAAGGACATACTTCAAATGATACTAAAAACATTGACACATACTCCAGTTTGGATGCACAAGTCAGTGAACAAATAGGAAAACCTGCAAGAGCATATTCTGATTCCTCAAACATGTCATCTATGAATACATTCGACGATCCAACAGGAATTCCTCCTGAGGTACATCATACGTACAACTACATAATTTATTTGATGCAGATCACTGGCAGCTTCTGTTCTTAATATTTTTGTTCTTTTGTTATCCATAAATCTTCTATTTTATTTGACAGTGGATGCCAACAAATGTTAGCGTGCCTTTATTGAACCTGGTTGAGAAGGTATTCCAGCTAAAGCGACGGGGTTGGATACGGTTAGTTCCTTTTATCACTTATTAGTTTTGGACTACTGTTACATAGCAATAAATTGAAAAAAAATACAATGTAACACTGCAATTTGGAACCTAAAAGCATTTTGATTTGACCTGATTGGACTGTTTATAGATATCAGTATGGCTGTCACTTCATGTGTTTTGGCAAAAAAAAAAAAAAAAGAAGAAGCTAAATTTCCTAATAACATCCTCAACACGATTAGTTACAAGAGCTTTTTTTTAAAAGCACTCACTGCAATTGGCCATGTAAACCAAACACCTTCAATAAATAGGAATACATTCCATCAAGTTCCAAACATAACTTCTCATGTTTGTTTACATGATAATGAAATATGAAATTTGTCGCTTCAAGTATGCCATTTCTCTTTATAACTTGTTTGGGTTTTCTCACATATATGGACACTTGGACATTTTCTATTTGTTATGGGTACCTTTTTCTCCTGATGATGGCCCAATGCAGAACAATTTTATTCTCTTCATACATGCTTTCATAACTCAATTTAATCATACTTTTTGCAACCCATATGTTTCCATCTCTTGACAGAAGAACATGATATTTTACATGATATGTAATGGCATATGCAGGAGACAAGTCCTTTGGATATCGAAACAAATTTTGCAGTTGGTCATGGAAGATGCAATCGATGAATGGATTATAAGACAAATCAATTGGCTCCGAAGAGATGAGTTTGTCGTTCAAGTAATACGTTGGATTCAAGATGTAAGGATACTATTTTTTTTCCTTCGCTAGTTATTTATCTTGGTTCTCTTTGTAATTTCAATATTTAATTTCTGTTTTTCATGATGCCTTGGGGAGACCATTCCGAATGGATAATCTATTCACATGGATCAATCCTCCTAATATATGGAGTTCACTAATTTCTTGATCCTTTGAGGCTCATAGGTTTTATGACAAGTGCAGTTCTATGATTTCAAATCACTTTTGGTTAATACTGTACCTGAAAGAGTTATAATGATGATAGCAACCATACTATTTGTGCATGCTTAGGCTCAAAGGATATATCCTAGTACTGTGGATAAGTATCTGTAGGCCGTAAGTTCTGTCCCAAGATTGACTATTTCTTTCTGCTCAGGGCTAGGATTAAGAGTCAAAAGTTAGAATTAATTGTAAATCATAAGTAATGAATCTCAAACCTTTCTCTTCCCTCTTTGTGCAACTAATGGATTTGTCATTCAACAGACCCTTTGGCCTAATGGTATATTCTTCACCAAATTGGATGGATATAAAGGGAATGCCGGCACAAGTCAATTTGACAAGCAGTCATCTGGGACTGGGAGTGCCAAAAAGTGTGGTGCAAGCTCGTTTGAGTTTCAGCTCGAGGCATCTAGAAATGCCAGTGAAGTTAAGAAACTTCTTTTAGGTCAGTCTTTGGCTTGTCTGGGCTCATTTCTTTTGCAGTATTTCTATGTTTTCTGCTGAAAAATGTCAAGGACTGATGGATAGTGTATTTGTGCAAATTTATATGGTGTCTTTTTCTGAATATCTGATGAATTGGTGATGTCTTCATTGCCTCTGCAATGGATCACTTCATACTAGAAAAATAAAGCACCGTTAACTCTCTACTTCCAGTTAACAATATACTCCTTACTTTGTTTAGGCACTTAACTGGATCTCAAGAAATTCACCATGTAGGCTGTTTATGTCTAGAAATGTGACTGCAGCACGATGTCCCCCAACTAATATGTTTTGCTAATGATAATGCTAATATGATTGCAATGCCCTTTCAGATGGAACTCCATCAACCTTGGTCAGCATAATCGGGTACAAGCAGTACCGACGTAGTGCAAGGGACATGTACTACTTCCTGCAAGTAAGTAAATCTCAGAATCCTAGTACCTTAAGGTCTCCATGAGGAAGACATCGTTCTGATTAACATGCTTCGTTACCCTGTGTTGCAGTCCAACGTATGCGTCAAGCAGCTCGCTTACGCGATGTTAGAACAGGTGATCGTGACAATTTTCCCAGAGCTTCAACAGCTAGTCGACGACATCCATGAGAAGGGCCGCAAGGAGCAAGCATCTTTCACGTATCAACTCTGAACTGACCCAAGATACTATTACAGAAGAGTCATAACATTTTTGAACGTGCTTCCTTTCCTCAGCAGTGAGGTCCTGAAGCTGAAACACAGATGCTTGTTAAATGCACTTCGAGAATGCGAAGTTGGATCGAGAAAGCTAGTGTTGTTTAACCAAAACCAATTATACCCCCCACAATGGTATGTACAGGTGTATATCAGAAGCTCTGTAAATTAGTCCCCCTGATGTAGTAAACCAGAACAGCTTATAGGGACAATAGCTGTTGAATGTATCGTATCATTCTTTAATTCTTTGTTTTACCCAAGTTTCAAGCTATCATTTTGCTCTCTTAGTCTGAGGGTTGTAAAGCTCCGGAGAATCAAGTGTATAGGTGTGCCTTAAATGTCGTCCTGCGCATTATTTGAATGAGGAAATCAGGTCATTCAAGTGTACAGATATTCTTTGGGCAAGTCATGGTCCCGAGATGTCCTGATCGTATCCATCTTAGTTGTGCTCTTTCTCAAGCTTCAATTGTAGCCATTGCTGACTGACTGGTGCTAACAGGTATGATGAGTAGACCTTTGGCACAACCTTGGAGATATTTAGACGATGCCGACATGAACCGTCGTGATCGTGGGCTTGTTTGCTCCTTAATCTTTCCGACATCGGTTAATTGACTTTGACTTGCTGCTGAACCACTCGTAACAGATACCAAATACCGCCAATGCCAGTTGATCCTTGCACACTGCTGCGCCGGCGACGACCTCGCGTGGAAGCAAACTTTCCACAGGACAGTGCACTTGCAAGGAATTTCTGCACACTTGGCGTGCATATGTTTTGGCATGGCACTTAGGTAGCTGCCACTTTTTTCCTTTTCCATGTCGTCTACTTAGGGAGGTCCCCAAGCAAGGCCCTAGCTACGCCCCGGCCCACAGATGTCATCCTCAATGTGGAATTGAGGCTCAAGGTGACACCCCTCCCCTGCAGTGCCTATTGCCTGCCATGCCAAAGAAGAAAAAAAAATCGTGAGGATGGGCATGGATATATGGATAAAATCTGTGACGAAACCGACATGGACAGTCACTGACATGTAGGCCTCGGGTTCACACTATAGTGGCTTGAGATTTAGGGTCACGGTCGATGAAATTCTTTGAGTAAGCACGCGCAACAATGATTCTATCTATAATGAAAAAGAGAACAGTAGCTAGTCTCAAAAGGTTCCTGCCTTCCTGGTGCACACTAAAACCGATTGCGCAACGAATTTGGGCGACGGAGATGCATGTTTATCGTAGCAATGTCACATCTCCATTTTTTTAAAAAAATCACGATACAATCGAAGACGTTTACATACACACAATGGCTGGTGAGATGGCTCAAGGTTGGAATCCGGCCCTTGCATGCCGTGGTATGGATGATGTCCATTGGCAGCGTTTAGTTCCCTATTGTCGAAGATATGATCAAGTGGTTGCCCCATCGCTCTCTGGCCGGCTGTTCCCAAGGATAGATGTTAATTCGAGTATTGTACATTGTCATTGCATCTACAGTTGGTCGTTTGGAGATCGAGAAGCGTCAGGGACTTTGCTTGCTTGGTCTAAAATTTAGACTCTAAATGCGCTCCATGCATCAAGCCGGCGGTGCACTGCGCAATTTTGAAGGGTACTCAACTTTGAATGTCTGACAAGTGGAAATACAACAGTGTTAGTACAGTTACAAGAGAGAAACAGTCAGATCCTTGTACAAGTGTTCGTGTTCTCTCCGGAATCAGACTTGACCCAATGCAATGCAACCTTTTTTATACCGGCTTGGAAATTAAAGCTTCAGTATCCTAATACGAAGGCTTGGTCGACGATGTCTGTGTTGAAGCAAAGAGGAGTACTTGCCCATCCTTTTTCCTATATTAGCTTATCTTTCCTTGAACCGATGATCGACTTGCTGCTCATCCTCTCGTTAACAGAATTAACAGTGCTCAAAACATTGTTCTTACTTTCAGTGTAGAAGATAATAATGCACCGAAATTAAAGTGTCACCTTATTTATAGAAGTGTGTGTATTTATTACCTGCTAAAATTAAAAAAAAAAAAGCGTTCCAAAAAAATCACTTCTGTAGTAGTGGATCGATCCGTGTCGTTTTCACGTCAACAATCTATGCATCATCCGCAGATAGACGATGATGATTCTTGTGAGCCATGCCCACCACGATGAGCCGCCGGTTCATCAATTCCGTGGCCCCCATGTCCACACATCGTGTCGATGGATCGTTGGACACACAAGAACTAGTGTCACCTCTAGCGATGATGACCCATCGCTTCCTTCCTTCCTTCCTTCCTTCCTTCCTTCACCACTAGCTTTCGATCCATATAGTTCCCTACTGGAGTACGCACAGAGCAATTCCATGGAGAGATGTTACGGTGCAATAATCAATCAGTAAAGCCTCTAGCTTTTTTTTTTTGAACCGAAAAGCCTCTAGCTTTAACCAACGGCCTACCACTGTGATGGAGTCCGATCGAGATAGAATGGAGAGATCCCGTTCCGGCACACGCTCAACATGACAAGACCCGTGCTCCCTCCAGCTCCTAAAGAATCTACGTACGGCACGGTCAATAATTATAAGTTGCTTAAGCACAGTACTCTACTAGCTCGATCCTAATAATATCTCTCAAATATTATTCCTTGAAAAGTAATTGAAAAAAAGAATAATGTACGTAGCTCGCGATCAGCTAAACATGGCGATGACGCACCACGTGGCGTCATTAATCCATGGCCTTTTCGTTTGTTCTGGCAGCCGAGACGTGCAATTTGTAGGAGATAGTACCACTGTGAACCTTAAATCTAGACCCTGCTACATGTACAGCACCCAACACGTACGTACATGTACACGTGTACGTGACTGGATGCGAAGGCCGGCCAGGTAGCCTTTTGCACCGTTTGGAAGTAGATCGATGCCGCATGCAAGATGAGCTCGCATGCATGGGCGGGGATGTCGATGTGCATGTGTCAGAAAAATGCTAACTGTGGATATATACATGCTTACTGTGGATCGTGCATGTGTCTCTGTACGTGGCCAGCCGAATGCATGGTTCGTTGATCGATCGATCGGTGGCTAGGGATCCAGATACGTGCAATCGTCACGTCCACCGGACACCGGCCGGATCGATCAGGCCAATAATATCACTGGGTATATATATAGCGCACTATTGCTGTGCATCCACTTACCCGTCACCCTTTTTCCAAATTAATTTCTTTTAGTCTTTTTCTTCAGTGTGTAATTAAAGTGTGTTATGCTCATCGTATCAATGATCTGGATTGAGTATGTAGGTGGGGACGACATGGCCGGCCGTGTCACATTTTTATTGCTCACTACCTCCCAATGTGTAATAATGTACAAAATAAAATCCACACCCGGCTTTTGCATTGTTGTTCTTGTTGTTTGCTGTTTACAATCATTTTTTTATTTTTCAGGCACGCCATTTTTTTTTACAATTTCGATGTGTAAATTCCATATAGTTTCCATTCATAATTTTGGAGCGTGGATTTTTGTAGGATCTCCATGTAACTTTTTAATGCAAAAGAAAAAGATACACTAGATACCTACTAGAACTGGATTTCTCTAGCTAGCTCGAAGAGCTTGATGACGGCTGGCACATAAGACAAAGGAAAGCTTATTTTATATATGATGAAGCGGGAAAAATGGGGGTTCTTCATCATTCTATCTTGAAGTGCATAGTTGAAATGCTAGCTGTCTTATAGTTGACCAGTGATCCATTCTACAGCCTTTGTGTAGGGGCCCTTATATCATTTGAGTACGTAAGTACAATGCATATGCGCATGTCATGTCCTACACGGCTGCGTGCGCCTGCGAGTGATGAAGAGCAGATTGGGACCTGTCCTATTCCTATTAATTAGTATGGCTGAACTCAAACATGTTCAGCGTGCGGCAGATACGACCATGGGGTAGCGCTAGATATCCCTACTGATTCTCTCAGAACACTTGTTATCTAGGGTGTACATATCTTAATTAGTTCAATGCTAGCTTCACATGAAAAAGCGTATAAATCCACTAATTAAACATTATATGTTTTCCCTTGCTCGAAAACATTATATGTTTGAGGTCATGTTTATTTTCCCTGAAATTTCACACGAAACAGCCTATGAAATTAAATATTAAATATCAAAAAAATGTGCATGCATGACAAATACTATTTCCATGTTCTCAAGACCCTCAGATATAGTATTTCTTAAATAGATGAAATTATATGGACCATTGCCTTCTTAATTAATAATAATAATAATAATCATAAGGCGTCGTGTGCCGCCGGAAGATCGACACCGAAAAGGCGCCGGGCGTCATGATCCATCCATCATCAGTCGCCGGAGACCCGAATGAAAGACCTGCATAAACTTATCCCTGACACGACACACCTTTCCGTGTGTGCCCCATGTCTGCTACTAGCATCTCATCTCCATCAGCTTTACGGAGGCGCACGAGTGCTACAGCTTTATCAGCAAAACACACACACACACAGGTAGAAAACGAACCAATAAGATCCCTCTGGTCGTCACATCCAGATAGATTTCGATCACCCGGCAACTTGAGCCGGGCAGCAGCAAGATCTGCCAATTGGACTCACTCCAACACGAACTCTCCATATCGTTCTTCAATTCCGTCGTCCATCTCTCCAACTCCGCTGCTGCTCCGAACGAACTACATTATTATTCTAAAAAAAACGAACTACATTATTAATGCGTGTATGAACTTTCAGCTACACACGCACAGCGCAATGCAAGGGCTCTTGCATTGTCATGTCAAGCAGCGAGGATGCATGATAGATGCATTAGCAGGTGTGTAGGAGTAGCTGCCTGTGGGCTGTGGCTGTGGTGTGGGGGCGCCTGCTTGTGATGGTTCGAGATTGATCATGTCATGAGTCATTGCCCGCCACCCACCCGGATTTCCAATATAATGACTGCCATTGCACCTGCAAGTGCAAGTTATTGTGTTGAAAAAAAAAACAGAACAATATAGAATGTGTTTCATTGAATTTGTTTTTTTTACAGGAATTTCTTTGAATTTGTCGAGGAAAAAAAGAACAGATTTATAAAATTTGTTACATCATACGCCGTCAGACTATATACGGATTATCGATGATGTAACAAGTTAATAAAAGCACGCGTACGTACGTTTGCATAAGATTTGAGCAAAAATCATGATCGATCGTGATCGCTTGCAACATCACCAGGAATGGAGAGCTTCCGAAACGGGAAGCTCGGCGATTGAAAATTGCCCGAGAAAGCGGCTCCCGGCTTTCTCCTTCGGTGCAAGCCAACTACCAAATCGCAAGAAAAGATACGGAACGCGACGTGAAGAAAGGGGGTCGTGTCCAAGCGAGAGCAAAAGATTATCAAAATTAATAAGCGTATTGGATAGCAGGATATGATAGGGGGACGACGACTAGCCTTGTCAATGTTCCTCGTCTTTCAACTTTGATTGGTGGATTTTTTTGTTTTTAAAAAAAAGACTTGTCGATCAAATCATTGGCCCTTGTGCAGTAGCGCACGGACCATGCATTTCGATCGATCGCACTGCACGTCTGCACTACTGTGTGATCTGAGGCAACGGGCACTGTTCATGTGCTTCGCGTGTCTCTCGCGTCCACCATCTTGCTTTGTGTTCGTCCGTCGAGCATGCATGTGCAGCTGTCTGATGTCTTAAAACGAAAGTGATCTCGATCACACTAGATAAAACACTATATTCATTGCTGATACTGTATTTGTTGTTCTTTAATCGATCGACGTCGTGTCTGCTCAATTTTCGGTTACGCTACATGCCAAGCACAAGCAGCCAAGGATCATCGAATGTGAAATGCCATTCCTTCTTCACGGATTAAACCAAACATGCATGCATGATGCATGCATTTCGAGAGCGAACTAAACAAGCAGTGACAACACAAACATAATAACTAGAACAACGAACTGAATCACTTTTCACCGGCCGGCCTGTGTTTTGGTTTTTGTACAATCATCAAGTACGTCGATCCTGCAGGCACAGTAGTCGAATCCAATAATCCATGACAATGCATGGGAATCGGTGCAAACGCTAGGTCAGCGACCTCTGATCCGACGGGGTTAAATGCTAATAACTCTCTCTTCCGATGAAGAAGAGGTAGCCAGGCATACGTGGGGGCACCGACAAGATAGATCTCATGGAGTCCTTGCCCCAACAAGGAAGTACTGCAAGGAAAACGACGATAGGGCCGGGCCGGATCGGATCGGAAGAAACTGCTTTCACATCCTGCACGTACTACGCATGCCCGGCCGACGTTCGAGACCACGCACGCGCGCGCGCATGCACGTACAGTTCCAAACACGTTCCGGCCGATCCCTCCATTACGACGTTAAACCTGAATGAAACCCTAGCTTGCTCTAATCCGTCTCCATCACCAGACTGTATATATGCATCAGAAGAGGACGCATGCATCGGTCGGGATAAGGAGCTAGATTAGCTTAGCTTAGCTGTTGGATCATCAGAGGCCGACAATGGCGGACCACCACCCCCCTCGCCTGCCGACACGCCACCGCTGCACGCCCACACCACACGCCGCGCCCCGTGCGCGCGCTCGCGCACGCGCGTGCTCCACCACCCCTTCCTCCCCACACCCGGCCCGCGCCGCACCAGATCCTCGCGGGCCCCACGCCCCCAACCCCCCCTCCCACGGCGCGCGCGAGGAAGAAGAAGAGGAATGGCACGAGGAGAGGGAGACAAGCTCCACGCGCCCGGTTCCCTCTTGTGGACCCCCGCACATATTCCTTCCAGGTGGGCCCAGGCGGGGCGCCAACGGGGAAAGTGGCCCACGCGCCCCATGACAGCGACGCGGGGGGATGACTTGCCGAGCGACGGTTGGCCGCGCGCTTGACCTTTTCCCTCCCCTCGTCGGCCCATGGGCCCACGACAGCAACGCGCTGGGGCCCACCACCACCGAATCCCTCTGGATCCTCTACGGCCTCGCGCTCCTCCTCCACTACCCCTCGCACGCGCGCGCTTTTCCACTCTTCGCTCGACACGTGTCCCCACCGGCGGGGTGTGAACGGCGTAAATGGGCGGGGCCCACGCGCGCGGGTGCGCGGCTCCGGTCAGGGTGGTTGGCACGTGGGGAAAGCCCACCACCAAAAGCGACGCGGCAGGTGCCGGCGGCTATGACGAGTGGGGTCCTGTGATTCCGGGCCCGCATGCCAGTGACTCCGAGCGGCCGACGGGGTAGGTGCGGAGCGGGCTGGGGCGACGTGTCAGCGTCTCCACCCCATGCCGTGCGCGCTCGGGGATTGGAAGATTTTTTTTTCCCCCCTTCTTCCGTTCGCTCGTCACGTTTAATTGCGTTCGGATGTCTCTTCTTAATTGGTACAGCACCATTAAATATCCCTATTGTACCATATCTTCTCTCTGCTTAAACACAATTTTTCAAGGAAAACACTTTTCTTTTTCTTCTTCAATTAAAAAACTGAATTTTTCTCTTCCCTTTTTTTTATCGAAACATAAGAGTACATGCATGCAGCTAGATTGTTGAACAACATGCCCAGTAATTCTCCCGTTGCTAATTATGATGAAGCAGTGCAGAAACTGATGTAAAACATAAAAGTATGCCGTGGGAAAAAAAATTTAAGGGAATAGGTTTCTTTAGCGTTATTATTTTGTCGCGACACTCGCGCCAAATTGCCAGCAAAATCGACAAAGACGCCTAGAAGTCAATAGAGAATACAGCAGGTACCAAGATAACAAAACGATAAAAAGCATGCATGGAAAAGGTTGGAAAAATAAAGGATGATGAGTGAGCGGGAGGCTTCACTATGTGTGGGTTGGGAATGGAAAAAGGAATGGAATAGGGGATCAGGGTTATGTGGCTACAACTCGAGACCACAGATAAATATCACCAAATGCGACGTTGGTTGCGGATTGCGTGTAAGAGAGGGTTTTGGAAAAAAAGAATATGCACCAAGCAAACGATAATGCCGCACCAGAGGGCCAACCTTGCTTTGATTCCCTCCATTCTTGATCTATTGTGTAACACCCCGGCCCAGGGTTTAATAGGATTGATAAGAATACTCATACCAATAAGTTGCAACTTCTTTTCCGGAAGCGCATCCCGAAAGAACTCCGAGGTTAAGCGTGCTTGGCCCGGAGCAATCTCAGGATGGGTGACCGACCGGGAAGTCCTTCCCGGGTGCGCACGAGTGAGCACAAAGTGCGCAGAAAAGACATGTGTTGGTCTGTGGGGGCATTCTTGGGATCTTAGAGAGCTGCCAGGGTAGACGGGCCCGGCCTAGAGTGGCGGGACGTTACATATTGCGCATAACTTGATGCTTTATTAGCATGCCTCTAGCCATAACTAAGCATGTTTACATGGCAAAAAAAAGTGTAGAGAGCCATAACTAAGCATGTTTACATGGCAAAAAAAAGTGTAGAGAGTTTAGTATGTTCCAAAGAAAAATATACATATTGCAAGATAAATAAAATAAGTTTCAAGCAACTTGCTATGGCCACCCTAAATATTTAAATAATCAAAATATATCTTTACTACGCTTGTTAATATATATAGCCGGCATGGAAGTGGTGAATGGAGAGGGAGGGAGGGAGGGAGGGAGAGCTTGAAGGAATATATATACTAATACTCAAGATAGATATAAGCTACATTTACATGTTTTGAAGTAGTAATACTTCTAAAAAATGTTGACGCGTTATCTGGAGTTATGTCAATCAAAATCTTAAAAACAAGCATTGTGCATGTATGCGCATTTACAGTTATATGAATGCATTCTAGTAGTACTTGCGTGGCTATATATAAATGTTGATTCATGCCGTTTCACAAATGCAATATAATACAGAATACACATCACTTTCATGCATGGTCGGACAACCTTTTTACTCGCATTACTTTTTGCAACCTTTTGGTTCTTTTTTGAGAAAATTTCAACATCTATCTACCCAATACGTCCAGTTAAATCAAGGAATATGATCATAATGTTCTTGCATGTACCTACAAATGTGGATCACGTCAGGGGCGGACAGAAGGCTAGGGCCACTAGGGCCCTGGCCCCAGGCGTGGGCCGGATTTTAGCACTAGGAGTACTGTAGCATCCTGAAGGCCCATGAACCTTAGTGAATTTGGCCCACGGAGTGGCCCTAGGTCTTGGGCTGGATTCTATCCGCCACTGGATCACGTGTTGCACCATCAAGGCTCTATTATATATATATATATATATATATATATATATATGTATGTGCGAAACGATTGGAATGTGGGATTTGATTGTTCTTAGTAATAAGTAACCTCAAAAGTTATTCCATTCTAGCTAGATGCATATGTTACTTGTGTTTAGTTCTTGATACAGTGATTAAATATTGTGCGTTTGCCAACATGTCAAACTAATAGACTACGACTAACTTCGTAGGTAATGTGATGCGTAAGAGGATGCTGATGCTGATTGTCAACAATGACATTAACATCATTCCCTTTTTGTGTGCGCAAGCAGAAAAGATATGTTTCTGGACTATATAGGACATCCTTTTCCTTGATAATTACATAACCTTTGCAGACCTATTTCTTGTCATGTATGATTGTGGAACATATTGGCATCATAATGGATTGACGAAACATATAAACAATAAATTGATAATACCTATGCGTTAGCCCTAGCTAGATAACCTAGCTGCATAAAGAGCAATATGTATTCTTGAGTGTTTGTCAAAACATCTTTACCAGTATCGCTCATACACATAGACATCTAGAGTTATTGGTTGGAATCAAGTGAACAGTTGAGAAATAATGTCAAAGAGGATGCCACTTCATTGCAAAATTTGTTTATGTGCTGGCTGCGAATGAATATATACCCAGCTTCCTAGAATAACAATCAATTTCTGGATACAGGCGAGGCAACCAGCTAGGTCTAGATTATATTCCTGAGCTTTCAATCGCTTTATATACCAATCCATCCATCACCTGACATAAGAGAAAAAAAAATACAAACTAATATCTTAACCACCAGTGCAAGGACAAGACTATCATGCATGATGCTAACTTCACTTAGCAGGAAGATTAAGATGTGAAGTAGACCAGTGCATAAAAGAACACCCTAACAAACAAAAGGACACGCATCAAAGGCAGTCAATATATACATGCCCTGGCCAGAAGATTGGGCTTTTGGAGAGTCAAAGGGCAAAAAGAAATATATACACACAAGCGATTGGGCTTTCTCTCACGCACACATAGAAGTATATATGTATAGTAATACAGGGTACTGTATTAAAATTGTGACCTAGACAGCTCCCAAAAGGCAAAGGAATAAAAAAGTGAGATAGCAAGGCTAGACGTGGACCTTTCCTAGTTCTTCTGACACGCACAAGCAGCTGTGTCAGTCAGGGCATGCAGGAGGTCAGTGTACATTGGCCGGCCTTCTGTCATCAATCTCTCACCATATCTATCTCAATTCATGTGCCCTATGGCCTACTGTACGTACACACACCTTGTGCCAATAGTACACCACAGACATAAATCCCTATCATCTCTCTCTCTCTCTCTCTATGTCAGCACAGAGCACACGCTCTCACCCGAAGATCTCAGAGCAGTACTATGGCGGCTCTCTCTTTCTCTGCAGAACTGCCTGCAACTAATGATGAGGAGAAAAAAGCATGTCAAATCACATGGACTCTAAAACTTCAAAACAATGTGTAGTACCTTTCCTATGGAAGACACTCAATTCAATTGGTCCAATAATAGTTTCGTTGCAATGATTCTCTTGTATGCCACAACTTGTTTATTCTGCCAAATATCCTACTTATAATGTAGAAACAATCTTGTACTTGCGGGAAATAAAGAATGTTCTTTTTTACAATCTTTTGAAAAATGGTGAAGGTCAAGTGACAGTAACTAATTTTTCAATGACATTGGATCTATTTGTGCTAGTTGAGTTTGTAATAGAGTGCATATAAAAGACCACACGGCTAATCGTTGAGGGCACAATAACTCCTACTTGTACACACCGGTCCTTCCTGATTGTGCTGTGTGCTCAAACTGGTCATCCCAGACTAAAACTGCACAGATGGGTATGCACACCTAAAATGCTTGAATTGCTTGATGAGAGAGAAACTAAGAAAGAGAGGGAGAAAAATCTTGTAGCTGGCTAGAAATCTAGAGAGAAAAATAAAAAAAGGGAAGTGGGGGAAAAGCTGTGTGGGGGCTATGAGAGGATAATATTGGAAGTGGGAGGTGGGTATCCCTCCTCCACTGCCCTTTTTCATCATCCCTCTCTCTCTCTCTCTCTCCAAAAGACTTTGCTTATTGGCCTGCTAGCTGGTCTCCCTCTCCCTCTCTTCTCTTTCCCTTTCAGCTGGAGGAGATGTGAGAGGAACTAGGGAGGAGAGAGATATATAGGCCGGTGTCTTCTGTAGAGAGAGAGAGAGAGAGAGAGAGGGGAAAAGGGAAATAAAGGAATTCTTGCAGGTACTCAGCACTGACATGAGTGATCTCATGCTCTTGATACCTTGGTACTCTTACATCAACCTTCTTGTTCTTGCTCCTCCTATTTCCCCTCCTCCTGCTCCCTCTTTCTAGCTAGGATCTTCAACGACCTTCTCTTTCCATCTCCTAGAGAGAGAAAGCGAGATACGCAAGCAAGAAAATTTTCTTATGAAGGGCCAGCACGTGCAGGAGCTGCATGAATCCTTGAGGTAATACAGAGAGTAGATGGATAGAGAGAGTCAGAGAGAGAGATGGTGCCAGAGAGCTGAGTAGTGATGTGTATATGTGTGTGCTTGTGTTGACATGTGTGCACCGTTTCTTTGTTAAATCACTTGATGAAGATGGATGCCTGCCTTTTCCTTATTAATATAATTTTTTTTCTGATACTGATGCCTATTCCACATCTCTCTCATCCTCTCTCCTCTTCTCTAGAGCTCAGCTAGATATAGCAAGCTAGCTAGCTAGTGTTCTTCTTCCTCCTCTTCCATGCATATATACATGCTGCACCCTGCATCTCTCACTCTCCCTACCTGCTTCTCTCTCTTTCATGGATCCAGTTCTTCCACAAATCCCTCAAATTCTTGCTCTGGTATTCTTTTTTTTTTTTTCGTGTTAATTTTGTTTCTCTTGTTCAGAAGAGCTAATAACCTGCTCGATTGTTTCTTCCTATTGTCTCGCAGGCAAAACATCAAGCTTGTGATCTTGCACTAAATCAAATTGAAGATAATTCTGTTGCACTGAATTACCGCAACAAAGACAAGATTTTTAGGCGTCGATCGATCTATATCACCGAAGATGGCGGCGTACTACCACGGCGGCGCCGGCACGGAGATCCAGGCGAGCACCGACGGCCTTCAGACGCTGTACCTCATGAACCCGGCGAGCTACGCCGGCGGCTACCCTGACGCCGGCGGCGCGTCCCCTCCCGGCGCGACCACCAACATGATGCTCCTCAACTCGGCGGTGACCACCATGACTCCGGCATCCTTCGGCCACCACCACCAGCACTCGCCGTCGTCGGCGGCGGCGCAGCAGCACTTCGTCGGAATCCCTCTGCAAGCGCCGCCGTCTGGCTACAACCTCTGGACTCCGGCGACCACCGCCGGCGACATGTCGTCGTCGCCGCAGGCGCAGACTCCTCACGGCGGCGCCGCCGGTGTCAGCGCCGTGCTTAGCTTGTCGTCCCGCGAGGCGGCTCCGCCGGTGACGGTGGCAGCCGTGGGAGGAGTCGCCGCCGACGAGGGGTTCAAGTACCATCTCGGCGGCGCGTCGGCGGCCATGTCGCCGGGGCAGATGGTGATGAGCTCCAAGTACCTCAAGGCCGCTCAGGAGCTTCTCGACGAGGTGGTCAGCGTCAGCAAGGGCGTGGAGGACGCCAAGGCCGCCACCAAGAACCTAACGGCGGTGAAGAAGAAGGAGGACTCGGAGGGTGTCTCCGGTGGTGGCACGGAAGACGGCGGCGGAGCGAAGAGCGGCGGCGCGGCGCCGGAATTGTCCACGGCTGAGAGGCAGGAGCTGCAGATGAAGAAGAGCAAGCTTATCAACATGCTTGATGAGGTCAGTACCATAATTCAGTTCATCATGCCCCAAGATTAATTTTTCAATTATTGTTTCATTTTCCCATTTCATGTTTTTTTTCTCTCCCTCTCTTAATTATTTATAAGATATTTTGAGGGGAAAAGCTGTATGTTTTTAATTGCTGTTGTCTCCTTGTGGTGGGTTCTTAATTTTGATGAAATTTTAATTTTGTTTTTTTGTCTGTGACAATTTAATATTGCATCCAAATTTAGTAGGGAGATATATTTGGTGATGTTTTGCTGTTTGGTTGCCTCAACAGTTTTAGACAGCGTTGTATTAAAGGGCTACGAGCCATTTGCTTTTCGGTTATCTTTGTTTTGCTGTTTCGTTTTCTGAAAGATGAGTGACACAAGTTGTTGGAACAGTGTCCTCAACTTTAAATTCAATTATCTGGATACACATTCCAAGCTTTTCTTCCACTTTCATTTAAATCCTTCTCTTAATCAGGCATGTTTTTATATCAGGTTGTTGCTAATCAATTATTGGCCCTCTATTTAATCTTGTGATTTGCACCTCTCAAAAAATAGTTATTATACCCGCAAAAAAAAATAGCTATTATGTGATTTATTCCTAGTGCCAATACTTAGATTCTTTTAAGGGTTCTTTAATATCTTGTGATCACTTCTTTTCTTTTCTTTTTTTGTTTTCCTTTCTCTTTTGAGAAAAAAGAATCTATAGCTTCAGGGTTTACACTTTACACTAAAAACTTGGCTCTCATAGTAAGATGAAAATAGTATTTCTTTTTGGGGGAAGAAAATGAAAACAATAAACTGATTAAAGTGCAATATAGGAGTCAAGTCACATATAAATATACGAAACTAAAGTGCAGTCGGAGTTTAATTATAAGTGAATATATAAAACTAGCGAGTGGCGGCAACGAAGAAAACCATATCCTCTACTGTTCCATCTACAACGAAATTTGCAAGTGGAGATTTCTTAACGATACTTTTCAGATAAGATAAATGCTAGTTTCATGCATGCATGATTGCACAGATAAATTAAATCGAGCTAGTGCAATTCTTTTGGCTGTCCTTTGTCCATGCCAGTACCAACAAATCTTCAATTCGTTGCCTGATCAAATGCGTCTCTCTTTTTGTCCTCAATAGCCTCCTCCTTCATGAGTGTACACTGTACTCTATCTAGTAGCTACCAGTACAAATTAAAATATTTAAAAATATATTTTTCCCAAAGAATGTCTAAAAAAAAACTTGGGAAGAGAGTAGTGGTTGCACGCGCGCGGTTGTCATTGCACCGATCAGCATTGATAGAGCCGGCCTGTTCAATCGTTGGATCCTCGTCATCACTAGTTCATCACTGCTAACAATCAACCACTTAATCAGCTAGCAATTAAGCTCAACCTACAATTTAAGCACATCCTGATGAGTCCCTGATTAATGGAAATCGAAGTGGTCAATGCTCAATAATGGTGATAAAATCTGATGACCAATCGATGCCGCCATGGCAGGTGGAGCAGAGGTACAGGCAGTACCACGGGCAGATGCAGGCGGTGTCATCCTCATTCGAGGCGGCAGCAGGCGCAGGTTCATCGAGGACGTACACATCACTGGCGCTCCGCACCATCTCGCGCCAGTTCCGCTGCCTCCGCGACGCGATCGCCGGGCAGGTCCGCGCGGCGAGCCGTGCCCTCGGCGAGGACGCCGACGCCGCCGTCGTCTCCGGCGCCGGCGGCCGCTCCGTCGGCTCCCGCCTCCGCTACATCGACCACCAGCTCCGACAGCAGCGAGCTCTCCAGCAGCTCGGCATGATGCAGGGCGGGGCATGGCGGCCTCAGCGTGGCCTACCCGAACGCTCCGTCTCCATCCTCCGTGCTTGGCTCTTCGAACACTTTCTCCACCCGTAAGCTCTACTGTTCATTGATCCCTTTCAAATTTCAATTCTCACTGCTAGTAGTGGTACATACTCCGCCATTGCTATAGCTCCAGTCCTTGCAGTGTACTAGTTCATCATGAGCTTTTGTACTCTCTTGTTGTTGGAGAGCACGACACGTGGGGCCCGCGAGCTCTTTGATTTGAGCTAGCTACTCCATTGCTGTTTGGCTCTTTGCTTCATTGCTTGCTTGCTTTTTTGTGTCCATGGATGGCGCCATGCATGGAACTGGTCTCACTCTCACCTCATCGTGTCGGTCTCTGGTTGGTCCGCATGGACCCCTTCCTGTGTGTTGTCACGCAGATACCCCAAGGATTCGGACAAGATCATGCTCGCCAAGCAAACCGGACTTACCAGGAGCCAGGTCAGTAGTAGTAAAACTGTGAATCCTTTTTGTTCATGCTCGATGGATTTGATGTTACGATGGAGTAAATTTGTTCATTTGTTTTATTTTTTAATCTTCATTAGGTGTCCAACTGGTTCATCAACGCGAGGGTGCGTCTATGGAAGCCGATGGTGGAGGAGATGTACCTGGAGGAGACAAAGGATCAAGACGGTGGCGCCGGCAACAACAACGACGACGGCAAGTCCAAGAGCGGCGACACGAGCAATGGCGTCGACGGCGTCGTCACGCCGAGGGCGGACGCCATGTCCAAGCAGGCGGCGGCGGCGGAGGGCAGCGGCGTCCATGGCTCAACGACGCTGCTCGAGCTCGCCGGCGACCAGCATACGCCGCACGCCGGATACTATGACGGAGAAGACGACGGAGACGACGACGTCGCGATGGACCGCAGGCTCAAGAAGGCGAGGGGATCAGACGACCATCAGCCGCCGGCGTTCCACCACGTGCACGACATGGCCGCGCTGCACGCGCAGGCCGCGGCGGCGGCGAGGCAGCAGCACGACGAGGTCAGCCACCGCGAGCTCCTCATGAAGTTCATGGAGAGCGGCGGCGCCGGAGCCGGAAGGGATCACCACCACCACCACCACCATGACGGCGGCGGGTACTCTCTCTTCACGCCAGGGCCGTACGGGCATCATCAATTCGGGTCAGAGCATCAGTTCGCCTTCGCCGGGAATGGCGGGGTGTCGCTGACCCTCGGCCTCCCTCACGGCGCCGGCGGCGGAGCCGCCGGCGGCGAGCAGACGGCGACGTTCCTCATGGGAAGCAGCAACGGCGGCGGCGGAGACAGCGGCAGCCACGGCGGCGCCGCCGGTGGATACGACATGAACATGCAGAGCACCAAGTCGTTCGCGGCGCAGCTCATGAGGGACTTTGTGGCCTAGTAGCCATATATTAGTAGCATAGCAAGTCGTCATCCATGCAGTTAATTAATTAATCACTCCATCCGTGGGTTAAATCGATGATTTTAGGGCTTGCATAGAAATAAAAAGGTTCAAAGCCTAAGCATGCATGCTCTTAGGCTTGGACTATAAGGTTTTGGGGCATATAAAGATGGGATATATCATGGGGTGATGTATATAGGTATAGGATGATAGTCAACTACAGTAGTTGATACCCAATTAAACATTGTACAAGATTTTTATATGTAGATCATAGGGATTGGGGGGGTATACAGTACAATATGTGAAAAAGGGGTATATATTGGCCCAACTAGTATTTTAGTAATTCAGTATTGGTTTTGGTTACTGTAATAAAGTATGTAAAACTAGCACGTTGCAAAATCTTTGGCAGCACCGTGTGCTGGACTGGATGACCTTGTGGATAATCCTGCTACTGTAAAGACATGTTAGTTTCAGCTAGAATAGTGCTAATTAACATTCTAACAAATAGCATACTGGGAGTGATCTGCCTCTGCCCTCTGAAAGCAGGCAGGCAAAGTTATCACAATAATATGATATAATACTAATGCCTCAAGAGGCTCAGAAGATCAGACAATAGCACATTGTTTTTCACTAGTCATGCTATCTGGTTCTGATGTGAGGAGGCGCTTATAAAGTTGGTATTCCACCTTTTTGTGTGAAATAAATCAACCCTAGAATCCCCATTGCGAGTAACAGACTAACATTACAAAAAGCCCCATTAATATACCACCAAATAGTGCTAACTAACATTCTAACAAACAAACTAAGACCATACAAACAGAACACTGCCTAAAGATCGATCGTGTCGCCGTCTTCTTCCTTGCGTCCATGCATATTATGTCGAGAATTTCTTCAATCAGGTGCCAAGGAGGATGCCACATTTGCCTGGAGTCATAGCGATGCAGGTGGTGGAGTACTGCACTGGCATATTGGGGGGCGATGCTAGTCATGGCGGAAGTTAGCTGAACACCTCCTGCTCTTAGCACTTGGAAGATGCTTGAGGGTTTGCTCCACTTCACATCACTGGATGCGGCCTGTTGCGGGGATAACAGGTTGGTGCACCAAACCAAGAGGCTTGCTCATGTTGTTAGCGTTCTCTGCTGCTCTGCTGCCGTCACAATTTGGTTCCAATAAGCGCACAAGCGATATAAAGATTTCCATTCTGGTTACGTCCCGGTTTGCCTGCACAAACAACCTCATTCAGCATCAATCAGGTGGTTGACAAATCAGCGAAGCAAATCCACAGAAAGTAGCAATCATCAGCATCATTTCAAATATATAAATGGAGTTGACCTTTTCAATGTTACTTTGGGTTTTGAAATGACAGACTACACATATTACCTCAACAGTAAACCGTGCCCAGATTTTACTTTTGCGCATTTCCATTACACCCCTCAAGATAGTCAATCCAAGCCCTTTGATAAAGTCAGCTATCTCCAAGAAGATTCCTCTATCCTCGCAAAGCATCTGTAGGAACAACAAACTTATCAGAATTACACGTGTCCTGGTGAAACATCATATCATAAAGTAGAATAGACATTACCTCCACAAGCATCTGACGAGGTCGGTCAAGATCCTCAACGATGATTGGGCATGTCATTGACTGAGAGCCAACATCAAAGGCCCAGGTCGCTCCACCTTCGAAGTAGTCTTTCCAAAGGGGGCCGTTTTCAGTACCAAGTATCTGCTTGAAGAAGACTTGTATTAAGAACATTCTCCTCCAGTTATAGAGGATTAAGTATCACTTTCTTTGCCATAGCCCAAGATTAAATTGTAAAGAATGTGCATACCTTAGATTCGGTAGAATCTTTGAGCTTGTCAGCATTCTTTGTCACACTTTGTAAGAAAAGCATGTGCTTAACTGTTTTCTCCAATAAACCATCAATGCTACACTATTGACATGAAAGGATGACAAGTGTTAGCACACTATTGCAGATAACATATGCAATTCAAATGTTCAATTTGCCATAAAAGAATTCGTGATTTGAAAGCCTGTAAGATGATACCTTTGCCCCATTTGGCACAAGCTCACGAAGCTCCTTTATACGGTCCTGTATCAACTGTCTGTCCTTTGGTCGCGGCTTAGAACTCTCTCCTGGTCGGGATCTCTTTCGATTTGCCTTGCTCGACGTATCAACACCCTTGCTGTTAGATGCTGACGCACTTTCACATTTCATGTTCTGACCACTCTCAATCCAAAGACGTATCTGAGATTTGTGCATTCCATTATTTTGGGAATGACAGCCATCCTCGGGCTTCTCAAAGACACATGGTTGTTTAATAATATCCGTGGACTCATGCTTCATTGGCACTGAAGGGATGCCAGAGGACTCGCATAGCTTCAACTGTGTTGGCCCAAGATGAGATGTGCTAGGAGCATCTGTCAATGCAGTCTTGCAAGAAGCACTATCATTAGGACATTCTTTGCCACTTGGATTGATGTTTGAGATGACAGCATCCAATAGTTGATCAGTTTCTGTTAGTGAAAACATCCCAGAATAGTTAAGTTCATTGTCTAGTGAACTAAACAGGGGTGAGCTATTGAGATATATCGATGATTCAGGCACATTTCTATCTGAATTCTGAGACTCTGCCCCGCTCCAGGTGACCAAATCAGCACCCAAATTGTGGGCGAACTGATTAAATTCAGCACCAAACATATCAAACAAGTCATTATCTGCAGCAGGCTCCACAAGCAACGAGGACGTTCTATCGCTGGGCAATCCTGCGAGCTCACATGTGTCCAGGTTCTTCATTCTTTGTGTGCTGACATTAGCACTTGGATCATTAACTCTATTAATCTTTGGGTCGGGTCGTACGTGATTTGGTCTACTCAATTGATTCTCTTGTCCCACATTCAACCCATTAGAAACCTGACCATCAGATTCAGAAGCTGGAGCTGAAGGAAATCGAAAGGACTCTCTTTCAGGATTCTCCATTTTCTTAGAGATTTCAGAAGATCGGGGAACCTTAGATGGAACTTGAGATTGTTTATGCTGCAATGTTCCTGGAGAGCTGTCAAATACTTGACTCGGTACACTGGCACATAAGTTAGCCCTGCTTGATCTGGCATCTACAGGGAGAAAATCAAAATTCTCAGGGCCATTTATATCATGGGATATCGCATATCTTCCATGATGTATATTGATGTCTGTATTTTCACAGACAGAAGGGTCCTGGCGCAAAAGAGATCTCAAAATGACGTTTCTTGCCAAATCTGCTGATGAATGTGCACTATTACTGAATTCTAACTGCTCAATGCCTTTCATCAAGAGTGACTGCTTTTTCACTGAGGTCGAGCTAGGGGAGATCAAACCTGAGCTCATAGCAACACCCTGTGCATTAATTCCAAGTTGTCTGTCGCAGTGGGATGCTTGTTGTATAAACCTAACATCAGGCCTGGCATAAACAAAGTTCTCTCTAACAGGATGACCATTCTGTTGTGAAACCTTAAACAAAGATGCATTCAGTAACACATTTGGTGGTGTGCTAGTTGACAAAGTTGCAGTATCATGATAGCTGTTTCGTTCAGAAGTCACTGGGAATTGACTGCAAATTTTTGAGCTGCTGTCATCAGGGCGAACATGAAAGGCTGCATGTCCAGAACGTGACTGACCATGCTGACTTGAAGTATTTTTAACTGAAGAAGATGCAGCCATACTTGAACGATTGTTTAGCTGAGAACAGAACTTCTTCGCAAACATCACAAAGTTTGTGTTCTCCATAACCTGAAAAAATCAGCTCGTTTTTTCAACTTCAAGATATATAGAGAGCAAACAGAACCATGCTGTTAACAGCATAAACAAAAGCCTTCAGAAACCTTTTCCTTTATTCACAATAATTTCTAGCAGTAAGCACATCAAGTGGTAATAATATATATACTGTGAAACTTTTACATGCAAAGGTTTCTAGCTATTCCATCATCAACACAGGTTATCACAGATGTATGTGTATGCCATGGAGCCCATCCTCTGGAGGCACAGATGAATGTGGCCATGAATTTGCAATCAACATTCTGAATTTGCAGTAGCATAAAGATAGGTTTTCAGATTCACAACAGTGTGGTTCATATACCAAGTTTAGCAGTTGGCATACATATATGTACTCATTTGGGATCCTTTCAACTTTTCACTACCATACAGGCGGGGATCTGTCTTTATGGAACCTAGTGATGGTTATATTCTTTATACAGGGATCTCGATACATACTGGACCACAATCAATAGCTTTTATGGATGGTGCCTCACGACTACCAAATATTAATGCATGGAAAGTTCAAAGATTTCTCTTCTTTTTCTAGCATGTATCGAGAACCATGAGGCCTTACCAAACCAGTAGAGCCCAACTGCAGGACACCCCGTGGTAGCACAGGAATGATAGCGATAGTCTGCACAAGTGCTTTGAGTGAGTTTCAGGAACACAGCGAATACACAGTTTACCATTCACAATCCAAGTTCTGCTCACCTGAATGCCAACTCTGAACTGATTGTTCATCTCAGCAACGACCTATGAAATTTGAAAACAACGTATAAGATCTCCGGAACAATGTAAAAGCACCAAAACCAATCGAGAAGAAGATAGTTATAAGATCTTAACACAAGTGACTTGGCGATCCATTAAAAGATTTATATACTATTTTTCCTTTTGCCAGGTATTCCTCAACACCCTTCTTTTCCTTTCCCCTTGTATGATTTTTACAACAGGCTCATGTGTCATTTGCTACTCCATTCCACGAGTTACCATTTATTTCAGCAGAATGAGCAGACTCACTACATGACAAGGCCACCCCCACACTACTTTAAATGAGGTGGCAGCAAAATGGAACCAGACAAAACTGAAATTGGGGTCGCATTTATTTCCCTCAAGGATTCAGAAGGGAAGCACTCCAGTACTGCCCATACCTCGGAGGAAAGCCCGTGACCATTTGCAGTACCATGGACGATCCATTGATGATTGCCACTGAACGCAGCACGGCCAACGGTCCTGCCCACGAAAAAAAAACACCATGAATCAAGGGAGCAACCGAGAGCATCGCATTCTAATTTCTAACAAAAAAAACTATGTAGTAGTAGCCAAGCAAAGAAGTGAGGTTTCATCCAGCCAAATGGAGAAAGTAAAGAAAAGAAAGAAATAACAAGGCTGTAGTAGTTGCTTACCCTTGTCCAACGATATGAACTTCAGACGCCATAACTTTGTTAACAAGCGAGCAGATGGTGTCAGCAGCAGTAACAGAGCACCCGGTGTCACTGGGCAGAGCTTCAGAAGGCTCAGATCCGACAGGGCATGACGTGTGGCCACAGTAGCCGTCCTCCCACACCAAGCGCCTGCACATTTCCAAGGAAGGCAAAGAAATGAGACAGAGAACATGATTATGAAAAGCGAGAAAAATTCAAGCAATGCTAGGAAGAAGCTAATTTTCAGAGCTTAGACACCCAAGATTATTAAATGAACAAATCCAGTCCCCAAGTTTTCAACTCTAGGAATCTGAAATTCGCAGCAAACATGTTGCCAACAAGACTCCAAATTTTTCGGTTTTGTGCTAAAATATTCCGTTGTGCCAAACTTTTCAAGCTTTCCAAAACAGAGTAGCAAACACAATGGGCACTTTCGGAAACAAAAATCCAACATTTCGAAGAAGAATGAGCACAAAGGCCAAAATGTTCCGATTTCTTTTCCGGGATTCAGCAAGAGGACGAGCTTGCAACCACCAAAAAAAAAAAAGGAAGAATCTGAGGAAACAGTGGAGGCGGCCGGCGGCTTACACGGGGTCGGCAGCGCCGATGGCCTTCCAGAAGACGGCGTAGGACCACCCGATCTCCTCGCACAGCCGCCGCAGCGCGTCACCGACGGCCATCTCCCTTCTCCCCCCAACTTCCTCCCGCTGCGCAGCTAGAAACCCCAGAACCCTCCGCGCCAAAACCCTAGCTCCGATGCAGAACGCCGCCCGCCGCTCGCTCTAGGCGCCGCGGCAGCTGGCGCGCCCGGCTTGCTTCGCGCGAAGACCGCCGCCCTTCCTAGCCGCCGCCTCCGGAGCGCCTCCCCTCCTCGCCGCCGGCGCACGGGCAGCAGCCATCACCGGGCGGGGCCAGCTGTCACCTCCGTCGCCGCGCTGGGGCCCGCCCTTGTCCCAAATACAAGGTGAACGGCGGCGGCGAAGGTGACGGCAGCCACGGTTGCGGCACGGCGCACACTCTCCTCGGATTCCGCCTTGTCGCTGGCTGCTGCTGCTGCTGGCGGATGCTCTAGCTAGATAAGCTGACGGCGGCTCAGCCTTGCCGCCGCCGGTGCGGCTGCTGCTGGCTGCTCTCCACTCTCTCTGGTCTGGCCTGCTGCCTGCCTCTCCTCTGCTCCTCGCCTGTGGTGGTGTCACTGTTGTCTGTGTGTGTCTCGCTCGCTTTCGTCCTCCTTGCTTGCTTTGTTTACTTGCCCCTTTTTTTTTCTCCCCTTCGCGGCTCCCGAGACAACCATCATTCCCTCCACAAAGGGCAAAATGGGGAAATACTTTGCCTGCCTTTAATTGGAATTATTATATATTTATATAGCATTTTTCGAAATATATGTAGCAATCCATGTTTTGTTTTGATTACCAGAGTGCTTTTGTTTTGGGAGATTTGTCATACATCTAACTTCTCTTGCTTTTAGTTTTTTTCTTAAAATTAATGTCAAAGGGACATTACTGAATCCCTTCTAGAAAATTAAAATCATTTTTAAATATAAACATCTTATAAGATTCATGAATCATTTTTTTTAAAAAAAAGAAACTTTTTGTTTTAAAAGTTAACATGATCTTTAGTTTTTTTTCATGAATCCAAATTGCTTAAAAAACCAAAGGGATGTTTCTCTTTTTTATCCAACTTTTTTTTATAGGATTCATGAATCATGATTTCAAGCACAAGGTTTCCAATTCCCCGCAATAAAGGTTTAAATAAATAAAGTTTCAGCTAGTTTAGTTTCTGCTGAAAGTATAGAAAACTCTAACAAAATTAGTATCTGCCGACAGATGAATTTAGATGAACAATTTGTATACGCTAAATTTTCTTATAATCGTCAGGTTTCCAAATAAAAGATACTTTTTATTTTTGAAGGCAGAGTAAAATCTCTTCGTGTGATTTATCAATGAAGGGAACACGACGGGCAGGGTTGTAAGTGCTATATACTAAATGGAGATGGGGCTTACAAAAACCCTAGCTAGCTGCTAGCCATTCTCTAGTTTGTGGCAATTAACTACCTTTCGTTGGTAGTTTAGCGTCATGTTCTGTCGTCTTTTTGTCTTACATTAACCAAAGGCATCAGAATCATGTTGTTTGCTCTTATCGTTCAGTGAACAAGAATATCTACTGAAAAATCAAGATCCATGTGAAAAGAAAAACTTCTTCCATTAAGCAGATTTATCTGTAATGCTATCTTGGTTTATCATTTCCCACCTGTCACAACTTTTCGCAAAGCTTTTGCACCAGTACAAATATATGCTAAAAGTTGTTCCAAACAAGACAATCCAGATAACATAAACAAAAAGAAAAACATGATGCAATTGGAATGTATCATGTGGCAGATACACAAAACTAGAGTATTTATCTAGTTTGCTTTACTTGTGAATATACTATACATGATACACAGGCTGACATACACTCTCATCGTACAAAGTGGAGCATTTACAATGATGACGATATGGACCTTCAAAAAGGTGTTCTTGGAGCGCAAATTATGTGGTCGTGTATGCTTTTGAGAGGGGGTGGTGGGGTAGTTTAAAATTTAACAAATATTACTATACAGTAGAGTAGTATTTCTTTTCTTGCATAAAGATGAGGGAAAAGCAAAGGGTAGATAAGCCATTCAGATGGCAGAGGCTGTCCCTTTGCTGGATTGAAACCTTTTCCAGCAAAGGTGAATCAACTGAATAAATTGAGGTGATGCTTGGTAATCATTTGATTAAAACCTAAATTAAATAAGAACTAGGGTTAACTTTCTGCCATTTCTGTGGAAATTGAGTCGTTTCATGTGAAATAGACATATATTTCAATTCCAACGAGCTATAGCTAATCATGATTAAGTCATCTATCTCCACCTCTACTTTGTCTCTTGGTACTTAATTGGGTTGCTTGTCGTTGTTAGATAAACCTGACTAGCAATCAAACTGAAGACCCATACGTCAATCGTCTGTGCTTACTAAAGTTTTACTTTTGCTACACGAGATCTTTGTCGTTTGATCTTGTTCTCCTTTTTGGAATAGGATTTTTTTTTCTCACCAATGGTTGAAAAGATGTACGCTTCTTGATCTCATAGTATCACCGAGATATTGGACATGGTTGTATTCATACTTCACACATTAATTCTGCAAAAGGAGTGTGTAAATGTGTGAGAACATTGGTCTTGTTCAAGATCTATCCATAAGCAAATGGAAGAACATATGTCCCTTTTCAAGTGTGATGTTGAGATAAGTGTGCTTGGTTCTTGACCAGTCCAACAAATCTGAAAGGGGGATGCTATCATAGCTTTGGAACCAACCATTCTATTTTGCTTCGCTGCTCAATCACAAAACCTAATAAAAATCAAAGCCTTTTCTGGATACACACACAAATGACAAATGCCCCAAACTTTCCCAAGCTGCCTAAAAAAGATGTGATATAAGAATGGCCACCACTACATGTTAGTTTGGAATTAAGTCGCGATTCGAGAACGTGTATCATTTGATTTTTCTAATACTAGCACCAGGTGGTGATATATTCCGATCCAAGAAAGATTACGATGATGACTAGATAGTGGATGCTTGCACTTGCTTGTTTTTGATGCATATGGAAATTGATGTTACTTCTAGAAGATCAAAATCACACCTCACAAAGGGAGGAAAGTACTTAACAACTAGACCTTTTGTGCATGGTTCCACCAATGAACCTTGTTCTTGTGATCTTGCCATAAAGCTAGGATCCATCTGTGCAATTGTGCATCACCGATGAACATGCATCATTCAATAGATAAAATACTAAAATAGCAAGTTGCATAAAACAAAGAAGAGGCACGCACACATGCATGTATATGAGCAAAGAAATTAAAGACACATGAAGAAGGCCGGAGAGGTATTGTTGGGTGCCCTGAGCGAGAGGGAGATCTACTGGTAGTATATTGGAAAGTGCCAAACGTGGGTGTTGAATGAAGATTTGGCAGTGCACCAACCAGAAACCAAACCAACCCACTGGCGTCGCGGCTGCGTAGGCTACGGCTACCGGACACGATCCGTATGAGAATCTTGACCTTGGCCGTCGCTTGCAAACAATGAGAGCACAAACCTATCGATCGTTGGCTCCTTCTTTAATCGCCACGCACTCAAAATCTGATGGCGATCCTGGCCTCGGCAGCGGGGCACATAGCTCAGGAAATTGAGATTAACACCAATCAGAAAGGTTGTTTGGACCTAAAATTATATTGCAGTTTAATAGTTTTAGATGACACACCCGAACAATTTAAGTACTAATGTGCTACTTTATTTTAGTTTTGCACTATTACAAGCTGTCTTTTAAGACAATTTTGCCTGCGTGTGTATATTGGTTAACTTTTTTCGATAAGGGAAGATTTTATTTATTAAGATCGATACATCGAGTTGACACATAGACCTTGAATCACTCAAAAAATCACTTGTTTCTTTATTAGAGGGCTCGAAATTTTAATCCGATATGGCTGAAGAAGGGAGAGTCGTGTGCCATTTAATCTAGTTAGGTTTCCTTTGGAACAAAAAATCGAAAACTTTCATCTGATGCTTTCAAAAAAGAAAACTTTCATATGATCTGGATTCTATAGGACAACAAAACATAATAATCATATTCACGCTGGGATATTGAAATATATTTCCTTTTAAAAAAACATATGGAGGGTTTGGACCAAACAAAACAATTGAATCTATAACGAATCCTATGGAATTGCTTCTCCGTAATAATTTGGAGTTATTTGTAGCATGAAATCCAAACGTTTGGAAAGCTTCCTTTTTGTCTATAATTCTCCTTGATTGGTGAATTCCATCCAAATGGACATTATAATCCCTCGCCTTTCCTTTCCTATCGAGCTTAGAGAAGACTTGCTCTCAAGGCATCCATTTTGGTACATTGGCTCTCTCTGTTTTTGGAGGCTAGATCTGAGCATCAACGTCACACTCCTCGAAGCTTGGATCTCCGTTGAGCCGCACACACATTCCGATCGAGCTTGACAAAAGGCATCACACGCACAGGTCGTACTCAGTGTCATTGCGAAACTAGTACTAATTCCCACCGGATTCTCTCTATCTCATGAGGGCCTTTTTTGCATGTGGCCTGGAGATTCGGTGGTAGCTCGTCCTCCTCGGCTCTGATGGCGACCATGGTCGATAGATGCGTGGCTTTGTTGTGTGTGCGTCGTTCTCGCCGGGGCCTTGTTGGCTTCGTTTTGGCAAGTGATTCGCCTCGGTTAAAGCCCTAATCATGGGCGACAGGAAAAAGGGCCGTGACACGACGCAAAGGCAGCTAGCAGCGGGGCATGGACATGTTGGACGGCATCGGCATCGGCATGGCCGCTACTCTCTCGCTGGCACGATCAATCTGTGCTCTCTGGCCGCTCTCCATACCAATCCTTGCTGAATATACAGTACATATCCATATGTCTCTCTCATCGACCATTGTCCATCGCTGCTGTGTGTGTGTAGGACAGACAAAGAGACAGGCACACAACAGGGACAGCATGAAACTGCACACAGTGAATCACTCACTCACTCGCATGGAAATGGAATGTAGGCGTCAAGGCAAAGCAACGGGGCCGGGTACTGCTCGGTAAGGTTTATCCCAGTCACGGTAAAAAGGTGGCATCTTTAGCCCGTGGGTGTAAAAAGGCCAGCAAGCATCTGCTCCAGGAATCGATGGAAAAAGGAGAAGAGAGATTCTCTGTATTGTATCGAGAGAGGATAACCTTTAAACCACAGCCAAGCCCGTGCCGTCCCGTCCAGCAGGCAGGCAGCCCATTGGCCGGTGGAGCCACTCATCATTGTCACAGCTGCCATACCATGGACCTCTGCTCTGCCGCCGGTCGTCACTCCCGACCACGGTGCCGGTCCTCCCGTAGCATCAAGGACTCTATGGCTTTTGCTGAATGCTGTGCTTGCTGGACTGCACAAGGTGCTCGCACATGGCCACCTGGACATTCTCTCCGATCTTCGTACCAGGACATGTTTAGTTCCATAGTAAAATCCGGTTACATCGAATGTTTTGACACTAATTAAAAGTATTAAATATAGGATGCCTACAAAACTCGCACATATAAAGCGTAAATCATGACCTAATTAATTTATTATTAGTACATATTTACTCTACTAATTAATATCCAAACAGATATGATATTTGTAAAGAAAACCTTGTGATCAAAATAGGACCCATTGGTAGGGAGCAAGGCAAGCCCGGCAGGGGTGGCATTGCATCATCACCGCCGTGAAACAGGCAGCCAGCAGGACTGCCCTGCCCGTCCGTGCTGCTGCTGTCTTGCTGGGCCCGTCCAGCAGCAGGGACACAGCCTGCCCTGCTCGCCCGTACTCACTCCAATGTGTGTGAGAGAGCAAGACACCCAGAGAGGCAGGGCAGTGGCAGGGCAGCAGCAGCGGCAGGCCCACCCACCAGCACATGCCCGGCGAAAAGAGTGACGTGGCATACAGTAGTGTAGGGCTAGGCTCTAGAGCCCTCTCTCCATCTGGACCAGACGTCCAGACCATTGCACGATGCACCTCTCTACCCCACTACACTGCTCTCACTCAAGAACCCCAACAGCGATCGACCCCGTATGGTACCAATATACCAGGCACAAGGCACGCAGACATTCGTCTCCAAGCTCCTCCACGGCTCCACGGGCCATGGCCATGGCTCACCACCAATCATGACCGTCGCCCATGGTACACAGTGCGCACCACCACATCCAGTCCGTAGACCACAGAGCATCAACAGTGGCAGCACGCCATTAACACCTCCAAGCACGGGTGCTGGACAATGGATGGTGCAGTGCAATGCAGCGCAGAGTAGCAACAGTGCCCTACGCGCACGCGAGAACGAAGGCCATGCCCATGGCCTCGTCCTCTTTGGAGCCAACACGAGGACACGGCCGCAGTGTGGGTTCCAACAACCACACAACAGCAACAGCCATCAGAGGTAGACACAAAGATCAGTGATGCAGCTACAGTACACCTCAACTCTGAAACCTCAAAGCTGTGACTAGCCTGAAATATGAATGAGAGCCAAAGGGCATCAGAAACTTGGGAACAGATCGATCAAGGGCCTTGCTCGCCTCTTTATCTAGGACCTAGGATTACAATTACAAAAGCATGTATAGTGGCTTGTAATAATGAACACAAAGCATTGCCTTTAGCAGCAGAGGCAGACAGCCACAAGAAGGTGAAAACGCTACTTTTACAGACTGCAGGGCTATATGTGGTGTATCTATGCACTGGCTTTGCTACTTGCTAAATGACACCCACCGGGCAGTACACCTACCAAAACCGTCCTCAGTTACCAGCCGTAGATGGGCTTCTGTACCTGGGGCGGCAGGAGCCGGAGGTCCAAGCTGTGCTGCTTGTTGTAGTCGCGGGTTCCAGGGACGGCGCCCGTCGACAGCCGCAGGAGCTCGTTGCCTGTCAGGCAGTAGTGCGCGAACGCCAGGCCGCCGTCCACCACGTCCGACATGTTGGGCAACGAGGCGGATTTCCTCAACCTCCTGCCTGTGTTACTACCATCGCCTTCGGTAGCGCTGTTCAGGACCTTGTCGAGCTCAGAGTGCTCCATGAACCGTTGGGTGGCAGCCTCCCACGAGAGGTTGTACCGCTGCTCGGCAGTCAGGGGTTGCGGGTCGCGCGTCATGGCTTCCTTCACTTTTGCGACAAAGTCCTCTGAGGTCTTGTAGGTCAGGCAGTTTGGGAATGAGCGGAAGAAGTCGTTTGATGGGTGGTCCGCGCAGACCACAAACTTGCCCATCGCTAGTGCCTCCGCAGTCGCGGTGCAGAGGACGTCGCTGATGCTCGGGTTTACGAAGACCTTGTACCTGAAAGTGGAACAGGGGAGGCATAAGAATCAATAACATCACATCCACATCCAGGTGTTTACAGAGGGAAACAATTGAGTGGTTGTGGACTTTACCCCTGAATAGAATCATCTGCATGGTCCCGGCCTTTATGAAAGTTCAGGTTCAGATTCAACTTCCTGGCAGCGGATTGCACTTCATGTGAGTCTTCACCATTCCCATAGATGTCTAACTTGATGCCTTCTAAATCACTCTTGTGCTTGGCAAACAAATCTATCAGTTCTCTGTAACCCTTAGCCCAGACCATCTTCCCCAGAAAATAAGCTCCTTTCGAGAAAGATTGATGACCTGATTGCCTCTCCGCTGCTATTCTCTCTCCTACCTCCAGAAACTTGGGGTTAACACCATGCACATTGCAGATCATTGACCTGGGCAGATCTTGAGTAGCACCTGACAGCCGCAAAATCTACACAGTATTTAAATCATCAGCCCATAAACATAAACATAAACAGCCTACTAAGTCTCCAAATATGCAAAACAAGAATGGCTCTAGCATCAGTGTGTAACATAATTTATTGGTGTACCTTGTGGCAATAAGCTCTGGCAACCAGGTTGTTAATGTGCTTAACGAAAAAGGCCTGAATAGCACCATTCTTCTCCCTCTTGATGTACTCCAAATAATTTGTATGTACAACACCGACGACATGGTTGAATCTGTCGGTCCAACGTTTCCCATGATGATACCAGTTGAGGTGCTCGGGCTCTTCCAAGATTGCAATGTCAGCTTCCTTTGATGGTATAAACTGTGAGGTGTCCCCAGCAGGAATTATACTTCTCCTTTCTTTCTGAAACTGTAGATGGAAAAAATCGCGAGTAGATGAGTTATACACATAGTTTTGAAATATTGTGCTGAAAAAGGAAACCTTACCTTTCCAGGGTAAAACGATATTTTGAAGTCTGTTTTGAAACCAACTCTTTCCTCCAGCCAATTTCTCATGTATTGTTCTTGTTCTTCTGGAGAATTAAAAGTCATGCTATTGGGATAGACAAGTTCTTGATCTGACTTGCAAAGCCAGGGCACGACCAAGGTTACATTTTGCTTGGAAGATTGAGCCAAATATGCTGCTCGAAACAAAGGATTCACGGCCGTTCCAGTCATCCAGGGAAGACTGGCCGTAGTGACTATGGCAACATGTCTCTTGTCAGATACGACAGACTTCCTATCCCTCCAAAATCCATCTTCATAATGGTGTCCTGTACTTTGTAGGACACTAGCTATTCTTAGGTCGAGTTCATCCCAAACACTGTCATTTTTCAATGAAGATGATTCACTTGCTGACAGAAAATCATATGCATGGTGGTCCTTGCGCTTGCTGCATAAAGACTCCACCAACTTGTCGCATACATCTACAGCACATGAGAAAGAAGAAACAGCTCAAATCAAGCCAAACATTGTAGCTAATCGAAAAAGAAAAAAAATCAAGTATCAACTTTACCTCTTTTTATACCAAGTTGGTCAAACAATGGTACAGATTGCTTTAGAAAATAAGCAAAAAGTTCTCCTAGATCCAGTGGTGGAACATCCTGCACAAGTGCATTACTGATTATGGAAGTGCAAAGAGCGGACGAGATTGTATATAATGCATCAATAGTGATTACTAAGTTACAACAAGATGAATATTCAATTTAGTTGGCAAGGATTTATAGATATAAAATAAATATAATTATTCCAGGGTTTCGTAAAGTATTACACATATGAACTCATTACTTTATCATACACAGGGAAACAACGTGCCATTCCAAAATCCAGTAGTAACATGCACAAGCAACAAACTGAAACGAACATTTGACAAAATTATATCATTCAGATTAAATATTTCTGGCAAAAGTCGCTGTCACAAGCCATTCACCTAGAGAATAGCAAGTCTCTAACCAATAGAAAGATATCATTACCAGTATATGTGCAAAAGGTTTTGGAAGTGAATCTACTAGACTACAGTGTGCGATAATAAGTGAATAGGAGCATGACTAACCTCCGATGCTTCAGGCGCAAAGCTCAATGATTTCTGCAATAAGAAGAGCAAAGGTGCGTCAATTTAATGTGCTACACAAACAACAGCAGTTTGCATCATGTGCATCCCAGAATAAGTTTAATTAAGATTGGCACATTTACAAGCAATTGTAAACTATATTATTGTGCATATACTAAATGTATTGGAGACTATCCTGCATTCCACACTTTTGACCTTTTCTTTTATTAATTCCAATCCTCAAAGTATATAAAAGTTCCCTTCTACATAAGTCTAAACATGAAGGGAAAAAAAAATCTAAAATTGGTCAGACTTCTTGGCTTAACCACTGAACATCTCAATAGGTTTTGAACCTCCAATTGTTTTATACTACTATTTCAACAGTCACAGAGTGCTCCTTCCAGCCTCACGTGTTCCAAACATGTGACCTTTTCTAGTACCACAGCCTCTTAGATCATGATCTGATCACATTAGTCAACAACTTTGGGAAGTAGGTGCCAACATATAACAAAAAAAATCTTCTTCAGTTTTCACACCTAAAATTTAAAATTATCAAGCACAACTTTAAATCATAAAAGCTACTGCGAAGCAAAATTACAACATATATGTATAAATTCCAGATTAAATATTGTCAACTAAGCAACTCAATTTGAATGAGACTAGAGCTTATTCCCATTCAGACTGCAAACGTATACTAGTAACTTCATTTCGTACCCAAAGGAACTGAAAATTTTGAGTCTTGTTTGGTTTGGTGGAGCGTTGCTTGCTTCTTGAGATTTAGCAGACAAAAAAAAAATTACAGTGAACTGTTCCAAGTTTATTGGAAGCTTACCAAGCTGAGCTTGACCTTGTGCAGCATGTCGTTGGGCGACTGTCCCTGACTCCTCCGCTCGAGTTCCCTGAGGCGGGCCTTGACCATCCGCACGGGCTCCCACTCCTCGGCCTCCTCCTCCCACCTCCACCTGGCGGGTCCCTTGGGGGCCCTCCACGACTCGGCCTCGAACGCCTTCCCGATCGCCGACAGGTCCAGCCGCGTCCGCGCCGAGGAGGAGTAGGCCTGACGGAGGCGCGTGAACAGCTCGGGCTCCGGCACCGGCGCGTTGAGGAAGGTCTCGAGCTCCCCGGCCCGCGCGCGGATGAGGCGCAGGTCCTCCCGTAGGCCGCGGGACAGGAAGGACAGCGCGCCCTCACCCGCCGTCCCCGCCCCGCCACCGCCGCTGCCGCCGCCCGAGGCCGCGGCGGCCGGCCGGGTGTCGACGCCGAAGCTGGCCATAGCTCGCCGGTGGAAGGCCGGGTCGACCGCGGCACGGCCGCGCGTGGGAGATGCTGCTGCGGTGGTGGTGGAGGCGATGGTGGACTGGTGGTGGCTATGGTGGATGGGGTGGGGGAAAGCCGGAAAAGGATGGGGGAGGGGAAGGAAGAGGAAGCAGCGGTCGAGGAGATTTCGCGGGCCCCGGCGGCGGCTGACGTGGCGGCACGGAGGCGGTGAGGTGGACCCGGCCGGGTGCCAGAGTGGAGGGCACGTGTGAAATCGACGGCTCAGACGGAGGAGGCTAGGAACCGACGGTGATGGTAGATACCAGCTGGCATGGATCTTGGCCGCTCAGCGTGAGACTGTCGGCTCCTCCAGGGCCATGAATTTCTTGTGAGAACAAAATGGTTGCAGCAAGATGCGTACGATGCATAGAGACATCAAAATGAATTTCATTCGAATTTACAGTTCTTCATTCGACATTATTTGAAATTGTGAAAGATGGTTAGTTTGAACGCGAGTAGTCGTTCAATCTTGAGATTCTCTCCATACTTCAGCATCAAAAGACAGAACTTGGAATGCCTTTCCACTATGGAAATTGAAGTTCAGTAACAAAAAGCAGTACACTTTATCTCAAAACCAGCAAGGAAAATGACAGAAGTGAACATTTCTGCACATGTACGCCAAATTTAGGATAAAGCCAAGACTGAAAGCAAAGCTAATTTGAGCAGTGCACGGCAGCACAGTTGGAATCTTGCACACTTGGCGCTCTTGCACTAGTGAAAGACCGAAAGCGATCGGTATTGTGTTGTTCTTGGTTTGGCAGACAGCCGTCGAGCAAACGCCATCGCCAAACAGCCAGGCACCAGAATCTGGTGCGTTCGTCGTCGGATGCGCCATGGCCGTTCGAGCTTTCCTTTAGGCTTCAGCTGGCTGCCAATCACTCGACTGTTGGGTGCCTCTCCACCTGTCAGCGATCAACCTCACCACACAAATGTCTGGTGCGGGGAAAAGTCCCCATGCCAACCGCGAAATTGTCTATTTATCGTTTGTTGGACATGAAAAACTCCTGCTTCATGAATCATGAGTTGCTTTGGATGCAAGGACACATTAAGATGCCGGTGCTTATGCGTTTATCCGGTTCTTCTCTCTATCCCTAGCTAGTTTATTCTGGGCCACATTTGATGCCTTCGGTCAGGAGGATCAGTATCGGAATCTCTGAAATACCCTGGCAGAACTTTCTCCGAGTCTATTGCAGCCATATGTGAGTTATCTGAAAGGCTCCAATCACCTGCCAGGCTGTGTCAACTCATCATGAACCTTTGTCGCATGCTGTTTCGACTGGTAAGATTGCTATTGCTACTCCAAACATATGACCAGTATCCGTCTTCCGACTCTTCCCTGCTAATGCTGTTGAGGTTTGAAGCCTGCAGTTTTCAGTAAGCAACACCGCAACAGTATCAGAATGTTTGGAATTTCGTAGGCCTGACTTTGGATTCTGTCACAGCCAAGTTATCTGAAGGATCTCAAGAGTTCCAGCAAGATGCCAGTCTTCACGTCAACACAAGTACACGGGAACCAACATATATCGTCGGTGAGATTCTTACTCCAGGCATATTCCCAGTATAGGATACCAAGTACTCGTTTCAGCAGAGACCATTCCATTTCGAGCATGTTAGCAGGTGCATTTTCAACCAGAAATATATCGGAAACCCAGCCGCTTCTAGACCTTACTTTCTAGAAGGCCTCACCTCACCACAATTTCTCAGGCATGATAGCAACACCAAATTTGTTGGTTCCATAGAGTTTTCCATCTGATCCATTTGCACAAAAGTTTTATCTGAATCGTCAACTCTTCAACTAATTGCCCATGCTTCAGTCTACCAGCCATGGTATAATTGGCAATTTACTACTCTCTGAGCTGCACAGCTGATTGCTGAGTTCTCGGATACGACAACAATTTTACACCAGAAATATGTCGGAATTCAGCAGCTTCTAGACCTTAATTTCTAAAAGGCCTCACCACAAGTCCTCAGACACCGAGACACGATAACAACTCCAGACCTGTTGGTTCCAGAGTTTTCCATCTGATCCATTTGCACAAAATTTGTCTGAAACGTCAGCTCTTCAACTAAATTACCCATGTTTCAGTCTCAGAATTCATGGTCTAATTGGCGATTTACTGCTCTCTGAGCTGCATGGCTGGTTGCTACCATAATGTGTGTAAGTGACAGCTTCCAGTCTGAGATGAGAGCATTAGCACAAAATCTACACAAACATTCCGGGCATTTTCTAGAGGCCTTCCTCACATTACCATCCACCGCACAGTCATCAAGAATTTTCAGATTTCAGTAATCAGTAGCCAGGGGTGTGATGCCTGCAGTTGAATTGTCTTCAGTCAGCAACCACTATCAGAATGTTTGGAATTTCGTAGGCCTGACTTTGGATTCTGTCGCAGACAAGTTATCTGAAGGATCTCAAGAGTTCCAGCATGATGCCAGTCTTCATGTAAACACAAGAAGCCGTGGGTGATATTTTTACTCCAGGCATATTCCCAGTATACGATACCCAGTACTAGCAGTACTCCCTTCAACAGAGACCATTCCATTTCCAGCATGTTAGCACTTAGCAGGTGCATTTTCCACCAGAAATATGTCGGGAACTGAGCAGCTTCTAGACTTTAATCTCTAAAGGCCTCACCTCACCACAAGTTCTCACTTGTCAGACATTTTAGCAAATAACAACTCCAAATCTGTTGGTTCCATAGAGTTTTCCATCTCATCCTTTTGCACAAAATATTTATCTGAAGCATCAACTCTTCAACTAATTACCCATGTTTCAGTCTTTCAGAAATCATGGTATAATTGGCAATTAACTGCTCTCGCAGCTGCGCTACTGATTGTCGAGTTGATGTGTGTATGTGACAGCTTCCAGTCTGAGGTGAGAGTATTGGCAGTTTGGCACAAAATCTACACACAAACATTCCGGGCATCTGCTAGAGGCCTTCCCCAAATCCAGGCATATGGTTCGATTAATGCCTCATGACTGATGTACATGACAGTGCCACCCATAGTATCCATTGGCACAGTCATCAAGGATTTTCAGAATTCAGCAGCCAGATGGGCTCTTGCTGCTTGACTGAATACAACAGTGTAACAAGTGACACGAACACATTGCCACATATCCCAAAATCAAGAATCAACGCACCCGGCCGCGTGGTGAACTGCTGATGCATCAATCAGACTGCTAGTTTTCACGCGATGCTGTACCTGCGCATGAGCCCAGGCACCCGCTCGGCGACGTCGACGCGGCCGTGCACGCGGCACGCCGCGAGGAGCGCCGCAAAGATGACCCTGTCAGGGCGCGCCTCCATCCCCGCCACCAGCCGCTCGGCCTCCTCCACCTCCCCAGCCCGCCCCAGCATCTCCACCATGCACGTGTAGTGCTGCAGCGCCGGTCGAGGCACCCTCGCGAACACCTCCCTCCCCTCATCCACCATCCCAGCCCGCGCGCACGCCGCCAGGAGCACCGTCACCGCCTTGTCGTCCATCATATCCGCCTCCACGCCGGCAAAGAGCCCCAGCGCCTCTGCGCACAGCCCGTGCGCCGAGAACGCGCTGGCCAGCGCCGTGCGGGCCGACAGCGTGCGCTCCCAAGGTGGCATTTCGTCGAACACCGCCCGCGCGGAGGCCAGGTCCCCGCAGGCCGAGTACCCGTGGATCAGGGACGCGGCGAGCAGCGCCGGCACCCCGCGGCTGAGCACGGCAGCGTGGAGGGAAGCCACCAGCGGCAGCGAGGACGCGCGCCGGAGCAACTCCGCGTAGCGCCGCCGCAACCGCATTGCTTGCTGGAACCGGCGGCGCCGCGGCGGCCTGTGAACTGCAGGGGACGACGGGATGGACGCTTTTGCCCTCCGTGAAAGGCCATAAATGTGGAGAGGTAGGCCCATGGGCCGTGAAGACCCGTGGGCTTGATACAGGCCCATCAATATATGCACTAGCCTCTCGTTCTCTCTGCCTTGCCTTCCTCTTCCTCGACGATGATGAGCCACCGGCGGCGATTTCTGAATCTGGTGACGCGGAACGAGTTCGCCGGAGCATACGCGCTGCGCCACGTCGATCTCAATTCGAAGCATAACAGTTTGTTCTACCAGACATCGGCGGTGGCGGAGGCGGCGGGCGTGCCGGATCCGAAGACGATGGGGCGGCCGACGCGGTGCGCGCTTCTTTTCGGCCGGAGGATTGACTGGTTCGCGATGTCGGAGAGCAAGGTGGTGTACTTCAACCACCACCACCACCCGCGCGGCGCGTTCTTCTACGACGCGGACGACGCACGCCGCCACCACAGCGCCCTTCCCGACTTCCATGTCAGCAACAAATCCGTCCCCATCGTCTTCCCCGTCGCCGGCGCCACCGAAGAAGACGACGACTTTTCCGTAATGGAGAGGTCACCGAGGCCCATCGAAGACGTGGATGACGAGAACTGCGAGCCACAGTTTCAAGCATTCGTCCGCCAACGCGACGACGACAGTGAAGATGATCTCTGGCGCTGCGACGAGCTGTCGCCGCCGCCGTACGTCCGCGCCGCCGGTTACAGAAGCACCGTGATCGACTCGTACGCGGTGGTCGGCGGGGAGATCAGCGTGTCTACGCAAGGAATCGGGACATACTGCTTCGACACGGCGAGCCCCGCGTGGCGTAAGGCCGGCGACTGGGCCCTTCCATTCTCCGGCAAGGTCGAGCACGTCCCGGAGCTCGGCGTCTTGGTCGGGTTCTGGGCTAGCGATCTCGGCCACCGTCTCTGCGCCTCCGGCGACGACCTCTCCTCTGGCGTGGACGGTGGCCGCCGGCCGATGCTTCGTGCCTGGGTGGATCTTGAACCGCCGCATGGTGACTGGCACAATGTCAAGGCGCCCCAGCTCGTCAGCCTCGGGTCCGGCAAGTTTTGCGTCGGCCAGTTTTTTAAGACCGTCGTCAAGGAACCTTCTTACCTCGAAGAAAAGGGACAGAGTTTTGCTGTGCTCACCGGCGTTGAGGTGGTTCACCATGGCGGCAACGGCGTCGAGGCGCCGGAGAGCTGAAAATTTGAAGGAGGGCTCCGGGTGATCAAGCACAAGAGCATGCGCTATGTGCTGACCCAATCCAATGCTACCGTTGAGTTTGTGCTCTGACGTATTTAGGGTTGCTAAGCCATGGATATGCCGAGTGTCAAAAAGTTTGCCGAGAACCAAATTTCGAGCGCACGATAACCAAGGTTGTTTGCCGAGTGTCGGAGACCTTACCCTCGGTAAGGAAAAAACACTCGGGACAAATTGTGTTTGCCGAATGTCAACGCCAAACACATGACAAAGAGGTGTCGAGTGCCTCCATCCAACACACGTGGTAGCTGTGTGACGGACGCCTACTTACCATTAGTTGTTTGCCATGTGACGGACACCTACTTGTTGTTAGCTGTTTGTTTGTCGTTAACTGAATATATAAGGTTTTAGGATCGATATATTTAGATATAGATATAACATTCATAGCTGTCCAATAAGATCCAAACACCTAGAAGCCGTCTTCTACCTGCACTGAAAATTCATTACTTGCTTTAGTGTAAAGTTCCTTCTTGATGAGTGTCTCCTTTTAAGTCGATTGATATTTTGTTTGTGTCAATCACCAGTTTTAGCTGTTGGACCGTACATCAATGTCGAGCGTACGTCTGCTTCAGATTGGACGCACCACAGGTTATGCGTCTGACGAGAAAACAACATATCAACCGGTTGTGAACAAGTAGATCTCATCCAATAATGCATTTCAGAAGTTAAAGGATGTAAACGGCACATAATAACAAGTTTAGAGACTACACATAATTTAGTCGCCCATATATTTTAGTCTAGGTTTGGCTAAAAACGATTAGCTCGTCTCTCTCTGGGTAATATCTCATCATGGAATATATATGGAATAGTTCACCTAGATGGTATGATCCAAGATGGAAATATGAGATGATACTAGCTTACTTCCTCGAATTACCCTACTATTTGGTCGTAGAGTATACTCTAAACGGAGCATCCCCTTCATCGCGCCGCCTCTGCGTTCCCTCCCCGGCCGCCGTGTCTATTTGATCGCTCCGGCGAGTCAACCTCCTCTCCGGCCAAAACAACCTCTTCTTCCCAACGGCGAAGGCTGCGGAGGACGCCGCGGCCGCCAAGGACCCAACCATCCTCTTCCCCCCGGACTCCGACGACGGGCTGACTGGTGAGGAGTCGTTGGCAACTGTGCAGAGGATGCAGGTCCCACCGCCGAGGCTGAGCTTCCAGCCACTCAATGGATGCGACGACGACAGCTAGCTCGACTGCGCCGCGCTGTACGACAGCAAGACGGTCTACGTGGACAGCCAGGCTGGCGGCACCTTCCTCGACGCTCGCTGCGTCGTCACCATGCCTGCATTACATAAATTTGGCATGCCTTAAAGAAAAGAGATATTTACTCCTTAGTCGATTGAAATCTTGCAAATCTGTCAATAACTAAAAACTAACCTTCTTTACTATTCTCTCTTTCTCCTCCAATCCGGCGAGCTTCAGCGAAGTTAGGGCTTCGGGGTTGTCGAGGACGGCTGCTCACCGTAAAATTTTTTAACGTCGGTCTCATATTTTTTTCTATTTAAAAGGGAAAAGCTAGCCAACACTTAGTGTTTCTAAATAGGCTAGCACCCAAATTTTGGACCACCCGAATTTAATAGTTATAAAATTTTAAGCTTAAACAATATAATTTTATATTTGTGGACTTGGTATATTTTTGATCGGTTGATGGGCCGCTTGTGGGAAGAAGCCCATTAATTTAGGTCGTGCTGCGGGGAGAGCATCATCCTCATCGCCGCCGCACCTTATCATCGCGCTCGCACGCGCCTTTGCGATTCGACGATGAGTCACCGGTGGCGGTTTCTGAATCTGGTGATGAGGAACGACCTCACCGGCATATACTCCCTCCGGCGAGTCAACCTCCTCTCCCGCAAGAACAACCTCTTCTACCCAACCGCAAAGGCGGCGGAGGACGCCGCCGCCGCCAAGGACCCGGCCATCCTCTTCCCCCCAAACGACGACGACGGCAAGGACTACCCCTACGACGGGCCGACCGGCGAGGAGTCGTTGGAGAAGGTGCAGAGTCTGCACGTGCCCCCGCCGTCGCCGAGCTTCCAGCCAATCAGCAAGAGATGCGGCGGCAGCACCTGGCCGGACTGCACCGCGCTGTCCGAGACCAAGACGGTGTTCGTCGACAGCCAGTCCGGAGACGCCTTCCTCCACGACGCCGAAGCGCGCTCCGTCGTCGCCATGTCGGCCTTATTCCCTCCAAACCGCGAGCACTGGCGCTGGGGTCGCCTCCTCTTCCCCATCTCCGGCGACGACGACACCGTGTACGCCTTGGACATGGAACCTGGCAAGGCCGTCAAGGATGAGGACAAGTTCAAGTTCCACGCCATGGCCCACCACCGCGACCGTTCTTGGCAGCTCGAGGAGCTCCCACGGCCGCTCTACGCCGACGTCGTCCACCCCGCCGCCGCCTACAGAAAGGCGCAGCAGATCGTCTCCTACGGCATGGCCGGCGCCGGCGAGGTGATCTGGGTCTCCACGGAAAGCCGTGGGACCTACTGCTTCGACACGGCGAGCCGGGCGTGGAGCAAGGCCGTCGACTGGGCTCTGCCATTCGACGGCAAGGTCGAGCACGATCGGGAGCTCGGATCTGCATTGGCTTCTTGAAAAGTCCTTCTCGTTGCCTCTGCGCCTCCATTGATGATGACCTCTTCACTGACGTGGACGACAGCAAATGGCTGCCTGACGTGGACAGCGGCGACTGTTGTGCCATGGAGCCGCCGTGGGGGTGGGACAGGATCTGCCCGGAGCCACAGGTCGTCAGCCTCGGCTCCGGCAAGTTCTGCATCACCCAGTTCTTCGAGACCATGGGCTCAGAACGCAGCGGGCGTGGGTACGATCAGACCTTCGCCGTGTTCACCGGCGTGGAGGTGGTTCGCCGTGGCCGTGATGATCACGAGAACGTCGAGCAGGAGGGCAATGGCAGTGGCGGCAGTACCAACATAACACCACCAACGGAGCTCCGGCTGATCGTGCACAAGAGTAAACGCTACATGTTGACTCAAGGGACCATCGAGTTCGTGCTCTAGTTTGCGAATCCGCCGTAATGTGCCTTCTTTCTTGTAATAATGGTTAGATATACTTTGATGTAGAGGTCAGAATAATTACTCATTCCTGGCTTAATCCAATTTGTATCCTGGTTTAATCCACATGCTGCATTCAAAAGATTAAACTAATTAGTGGATCATCTAGCTAGTTTCTAGCTGCAGGCAATTATCATGAGAAAGCCCAAATTAAGGAAGGGTTCAGCAAAGAAAGGAAAAAAAAATAACAGCGCACAATAAAAGCCAATTTAGATTCTGAAAATAAATGGGACAACATTGAGTTAAGAACTGAATCTGGTGATGAGGAACGAGTGCACCGGCGTTCACTCGCTCTCCTCTTCGCCGCCGCGGACAAGGACCATGTCATCTTGGACAAGGACGGCAACAACAACGGCAGGAAGAAGAAGAAGAACGGGACGAAACAGATTGTCGGACTACCGGAAGCGCTGGTACGCCGACGAACTCTCCCCGGCGCCCTACGTTGATGAGAAGCACCACCACAGCCACGACACGTGGGTCGCTATGGCCGGCGCCGGCGTGATCTGCGTGTCGACGCCCGGCAAGGTCGAGCACGACAGGGAGGGAGCTCGGGGTATGGCTTGGCTTCGACCGTCGCCGTGGTGACCTCTTTGCCGGCGGCGTGGAAAGAGAGACGTCGCGTCGCCGCTGGTGCACGTGCGCGACGACGACTGGCGACAACTGGTCCCACCATGGGGATGGCACGAGGACAACGTGCGGGACCGCGGGAACCACAGGTCGTCGGCCTCGGCTCCGGCAAGTTCTGCGTCTTCGAGACGCTGACAGAAGCCTGCAGCGTATCTGCGTATGCAAAAACGAAGACACCGAAAAGAGAGGTTCGCCGTGTTCACAGGCGTGGAGGTGGTTCGCCGTGGCAGCAGCAGTGTCAACGAACAACGATGTGCAAGCCTGCAATGTCAATGGCAAGATCACGGCGGGGACAACGGAGGACCTCCGGGTGATCATTCACAAGAGTAAACGTTACAGGCTGACCAAAGGCAATACCATCGAGTTCGTGCTCCGAAATTGGGAATGATAGCAATCAGTATGTTAGTATTTATTAAAAGAAAAGTTTGTTTATTACTCAATCAATGCAATTCTCTGTCAGTGTGATCCTCTCTGAGCGAAACTTAGGCTAGTCTCAGTGGGAGTATATACAGTTTTGGTGATTGGCAGTGGATTAATGAAGAGAGAGGTGAAATGAGTTTCATGGTGATGAAACTCTCCATACATAGTTACCTAAACAGCTTGTGTCTTCCATGTAACCTAGGGAACAACAATAGGTGAAACTATGCATTGAGAGTGGGGTGTTTCATACTAATTTCAAACATGTTTAGATGACGTGGCACTCTAGGTAATCGTGTCCATGAAACTCCCATTGAGAATGGCCTTAGAGCTCATTTTATTTTCCTATAAACTACTATTAGAAATTGGTCAATCAGCTCCCTGTTGGGGACAACCTTTTTTTTTTATTTCTCATACAATTTCAATTTTAGGCATTTTGTTGGGTAATAGCTCGCAACCTAAAAAATTATATATGTGACATAATTATGTCATTTTTTGTCATGGTTATTTCACAGTACGCATGGGACACATTAGATACTATCGAAACACTTCTGGGTTTGATAGTTTGATTGGATAAACTCATTACCAACTGGAGTAATACGCTGATTTTGGAGTGGAATATGATCTAATTTCCGCCTCACTCCCTTCCCATAACCATGGATTGAAGGGAACTTTGCACACTTCCAAACAAGTTCTATACATACCAAAAGAATACCCTGCATCCCAGATAGCATGCAATTCTAGATGGAGACCGAGTCAAACAATGTTAGGTTTCATTGAACTCATAAAAAAATATTGTAAGTTTTATAAACCTAAATATATATTATATAAAAATATATTTCTTAGTAATTTTAATTATAATTATTTGGTATCATAAATATTATTAATTTTTAATACATATCTCGTCAAAGTGAAGGTAGATTGACTTCTTTTGATCTAAGACATCTTTTTGAGGCGTGGAGAGAGGGAGTACGCGAGAAATTATTGTTAGTGGTTCTAAACTTCTAATAAGCGATGTGGCTAATCTCAAACAATTTTCTTGCTGAAGAAAAATCTCAAACGATTTTTAACTAAGGCCCAGAAAACACCCCGAGCGTGGGCCACTCGGTTTTGCCACGAGGTCCAGTCAACACCTTCCTTCTTTTAGTTTTATATGCGACACCAATCCAAATAAATCAGCGGTAACTTATTAGGAGAAGCAGAGCTGGCGCACGTCATCTTCACCATGGCGGGAGCGAGAGAAGTTAAAAATCGAACGAATATCATAGTCTAAAGGTGTAAAATTACTTGTTTTGCCATGTTAGCACAAAACACTGCTGAAACAAGAGGTTTTGATACTTGAAGGTTAAAAGATGTCTGGTTTTGTACATGAAGATTGAAATTTGAATAAAAATCATAGTTTAAGAGTGTAAAATAGACCTTTTCACAAAAGGTTAGCAATCTCCTCGGGCTGAGATCAGCCCATGGGCTATGTTATCGATTCTAAGCCCTCCTTCTAAGGCCCGGCAACTCAAAACCCTAACCCCGAATCCTAACCTCGTCGCAATTGAGGAAGGAAAGGATTTGGTTGAAGGAAAAATTTGAGTGTGAGGAAAAAGTGGTTGAAGGAAGAAAAAAAAGGAGTGTGAGAGCTGAAAACAGTCGAGTGTAATATAGCAATCCCAAAAACATATAGATTGTCATTCCGAAATTTGTAATTAGTGCACGAACTCGATGGTATTGTTAATCAACATGTAGCGTTTGCTCTTGTGAATAATCACCCGGAGCTCAGTGCCATCGCCGGCCTGGTCGTCGCCAACATCCCCGCCACCGCGAAACACCTCGACGCCATTGAACACGGCGAAGCTCTTGTCGGCGTCTCGATCATGCAGGCACTTGCTACAGGCTTCTCTCATCGTCTCGAAGAACTGGGTGACGCAGAACTTGCCGGAGCCGAGGGAGACGACCTGTGGCTCGGGCATATGTTCGTTGTGCCATCCCCACGGCGCCGCCGGATCTTACCAGCCGTCGCGATGGTACACGTCCAACACTCTTTCGATGTCCTCTCTCACCACTCTTTCGATGTCCTCTCTCACGAAGCCAAGCTAGATCCCGAGCTCCCGGTCGCGCTCGACCTTGCCGGAGAATGGCAGTGCCCAGTCGCCGGCCTTGCTCCACACACGGCTCGCCGTGTCGAAGCAGTATGTCCCGCGGCCTCTCGTGGACACGCAGATCACGTCGGAGGTCGCGCCGCCGGCGAGCGCGTAGGAGACGACGCTCTTGGCTCCCCTACCCCTATTGCCGTCGTCATCGACGTACGGCGGCCATGGGAGGTCGTCGTCGACGTGCCAGCGCTTTCGGTTGCGGTGGACCATGGCGTGGGAACCGGAATCCCTTGCCTTGGTCTCCCTCGACGTCCCGATCCATGGCGTACACGGCGTGGTCGCCCCCCTCGTCGTCACCGGCGATGGGGAAGGAGCAGATGCGCCGCCATGGACGACGATTCGTCTCGGGGTGGATCGGGGAAGTTTGCCATGGTGACGACGCGGCCAAGGAGCAGATGCGCTTCTGCTGCACTCTACTATCGGGCTGAGATCAGCCCATGGGCTGTGCAATGAATTCAAGCCCATCGATACATGATCATATATGGGCTAGCAATCTCCACGGCCGCCGCCGCCGCCGTCTCTCTCTGGTTACTCTTCTAGCTGCGCCGCCCTCCCTCGCTGCCTTTCGCGATCCGGCGAGATGAGTCACCGGCGGCGGCTTCTGAATCTGGTCATGGGGAACAAGCTCACCGGCGTGTGCTCTCTTCACCACATCGACCTCCACGCGCCCAAGAACAGCCTCTTCTACCCATCAACATCAGCGGCGGCGGCGGCCGCGACAGATCTGCCCTTGTCGTCGATGACACTGAAGAAGATGAAGCGGATACGCCCCGAAGAGCCGCCTCGGCTAAGCTTCCAATCCATGCCGAGCGACTCTCACCGGCGGCTCGACTGCGCCGCGCTGTCGGAGACCAAGACGGTGTTCCTCGACTTCCACTCCCGTGGCGCCTTCATCTACGACGACGCCGCGCGATGCGTCGTCACCCTCCCCACCCTCCACGACATCAAGTGGTCCACCACCTGCCTCGCCGTCTCCGGCGACCCCGCCGGCGCCGGAGACGAAGACGTCGTCGACGACGACGACAAGATCTTCGTCATCGGAACACACATGTACCCTGCCGGAGATAAAGAGGACACGTTCCAGTTCCAGGCGTTGTCCCACCGCCGCAAGGAGTACTCCTCCTACTCCCACCCCGCCTTCGCCTACATGAATCCATGGCGCTGCGACGAGCTCCCGCCGCCGCCGTACATCCATGGCGAAGGCTACTTGAAGACCTCCATCGAATCCTACGGGATCGTCGGCGGCGGCCTCCTCTGCATCTCCACAGAAGGCGTCGGGACCTACTGCTTCGACATGGCGAGCCGTGTTGGATATTTCTTTGTGACCGTCAGGTCAACAAGAATACCCGAGATAAAGGGGAGTATACTCATCCCCTTAATCTCGGAATCGGCTCCAACTGAGTCCGATTTTCCTGCCGTGATCGTGAGGCAGCGAGAACAAACCCTAGGGCTCGGCCCCGGGCCTACAGTGCTATTTAAGCAAGAGGCCGTGCCACCTAAAAGGCACCCTTCACGCTTTCCTAAGTTCCCCGGAACTTTACCACCCTATACCGATCACTCAGACGCACTGGAAGGCCTGGAAGCACGAGCTCCACCCGCAGGCCAATCCCGTTGGCGTCCCGAAGGTCGCCGTCACCCTCCGAAGTCTCTGAAGGAGAGACTTCGGTACAAACCCGACGTCGCCCTCAACACCGAGTCGTACACCGCCTCTCCGGCCTTCACCGTCGCGATGGACAACACCACCGCTGGTATAAAGACCGGATCAGACCCCATTTTACTTCCGCATTAGACTAAGCTAGATGTGATCTTGAATAGGCTAGGTGATCCTGTTTTAGTTAAGTGTTAAGTACTGTAAGCCTTCAACTATACTTACAAGCCGGACTTGGGTCAAGGCCGGCGATTGGGCTCTCCCCTTCTCCGGCAAGATCGAGCACGTCCCAGAGCTCGGCGTCTTGGTTGGCTTCCCGGCCGGGGAGGAAGACGATGACCAACGTCTTGGCGTCTCGCCGCTGCCATGGACGGTCTCGGCGGCCGTCGATGGCCGCCGGCCGAAGCTGCTCGAGGTCGCCGGAGACTTACTGCCGCCGGAGGAGTGGAAGAAGGTCGCCGGGGCGCGGCCACAGCTTGTGAACCTTGGCTCCAGCAAGTTATGTGCTGTCCAGTTCTTCCAGAAGATGGTGTATAGGTGCTGGAGATGTGAGCATGCAGAAGTCGACAGGAGGTTTGCCGTTTTCACTGGCTTGGAGGTTGTGCGCGGGGGTGGTGGTGATCATGAGGACGACGACGAGCCGTCGGGTGGCATGGGGATCCGTGTGATTAGGCACAAGAGTAAACGCTATATGTTGCCTGAGGACAATAACATTTTCATTAAGTCGGTGCTTTGAGTTTAAAAAAATTTGGGATATCTATCGATCTGTGTATTTCATTTTGTAGTCATACAAATTGTTAGCCATATATACTCAAGTCACGAATTAGTATCACAACTTGCAATGTTTGTTTCGGTGCTTCATTTTGTTATTTCAAAATGAATGCTTATGATAAACCATGATCACAAGTTCACAAACATTAAAAGCTTATGATTTCAGGCCTTTTTCGAAATTGCATTGAATTTTGCTAGTTTTAATGTGATCGAAGCCTATTTTTCAAGTCAGCTATGCAAATCATTTATGTTATCATCAGAAACAAGTTGATCTATACATATACTTACATAGAGAGATTATGCAACTATACAAGGTGCCTATTGAAGCACCGAAGCAAGTTCCATGGAGAATGTCGCTAGTTGATCTTGATCGTATATGCAAGGATGCACCGAAGCAAGTTCCATGGAGAATGTCGCTAGTTGATCATACATGCAAGGATATATGCTATCACCTCGGACTTGGCAAAATCCAGATCATCTGCTCTCGGTGCATCATCAGGTCATCTTCTTCACGCACAACAAAAAATCATATCACATGGCTCGCGGCATGTTGCCGTAGGGTCTGCTGCTCTTGAGCCCCATCATCCTTCGCGTCCTGGAGATGAACAGATCCCTAGGCTTAACAGCACCAGGGATATGTCCAATGAGCGTCATGAACGGCAGCTCCGCCAGCGCGTCACGTCGTCCCAGCGTGACAGTAATAGACGCCTTGGGACACGGCTTGTACCTGTGCAGCTTCTCCTCTTTACACGCGCCACCCTTCACCAGCAGCCTCAGGTTCCTCGACACCACCATCGCCTGCCGCTGCGCGAGGTGCCCCTGCTTCGCCTCCGGCACGTCGGTGATGTCGCCGACGGCGAACACGTTCTTCAACCCGCCGACACGCAGGTGATCGTCTACCTTGATGTGTCCCTCCTCGTCGATGTGCTCTTCGATGAACGACCCTTTGAGCCACCCTGACGCCACTGGTCTCCCCGTGCACACGAAGTGGCAGTCGGCTTCGACCGTCTCGCCGGCGGACGTCGTGAAGCTCCGAGTTCCGTCGCTGCCGTCCGGCGAGGCTCCGGCGAGGTCGACGGTCTGGTCGAGTAGAACGGTCACGTTCTTGGACCGGAGCCACTCGAGCGCCTTGGCGGACGCGCGGGGGCCCATCACCTTGAGCAGGCGGGGCCCGCCGTGGACGACGGTGACGCGCTTCCCGGGGCACTTGATGACGATCTCCGCCGCGAGCTCGACGCCGATGGGCCCGCCGCCGACGACGAGCACCGACGCGGCGCCGTCGATGCGGTCCTTGTCGCGCTGGAACATCTCGAGGCGGTCGGATTGCTTCTGGGGGCGCGTGCACGTGCGCCCCGTCGCGATGACGAGGAAGTCGTACGCCACGGCGCGGCCGATGGAGGTGAGCACGACGGAGTCGTCGATGCCGACGGCGGAGGCCGTCACGACCTTGGCGTGGGTTAGGTAGTCGGTGTGTGGGATCACTGTGCGCTCCACGGCCGCTGGGTCCACCTTGGCGCGAAGGTTCGCCCAGGGGATCTCGAAGTACTCCTTCCTGCATTTGTATATATGTATATATGCATATATCCATCGTGCACGCATGTTTAGAAACCAAATTAGCCATAGATAGATAGATAGATTGCTTGTGTAGAGAATGAAGAACGTACGGGTCGATGAGGACGACGTCGGCGTGGTTCTGGAGGGTCTTGGCGAGGAGGGCACCGGCGATGCCGCCGCCGACGATGACGACGCGGTCGCCGGTGGACCGCAGCATGGTGGATGGAGCGATCGTCGATTCGTCGGTGGTGATCGATCGAGATGGTATATAAGGATGAAGGAGATCGATCGATTTGGGCGGGAGCTCGTGAGTTTTTGCTTCGTGTCAGGGATCTAGTTTTCTGGTGCTTTCGATTGTCAGGACATGGACACCTGTCAATGGGAAAGTTGGTCGGAGACTTACTAAAACGAGCTTCCCAAAAATAGGACTAGAATGGATGAAGAATCAAGAGAGTCTTCCAGTTTTCCACCGCTCGTAGGAACCTTATTTAGATGACCAGTGCTCCCTTATTGAAACTCCAAATGTTCACTAAAGAAAAGGAACTCACAAATTCCCAATGTGCGCACACAACAAAAACAAAAGGGAAAAGCTAAATAAAAACTCCAAATATTGTATTCGGTATGGATAAATCTGTCGCTATAGTTGGGACTTGAGACTTGGGAGTGATGGACAAAACAAAACCAGAGGTGGTGTATTCTTACTCTTTGGAGGCTTGGGCCGGATCTTGGGGTGGGCCATAGCCAATTCAGCCCATCCGGCGCACCCCTAAACAATTCTGGAGAAACATTTTTTTGTGTCTGATGGGCATGCATAAACCAAAAGAAAAATTGAAATTACTTCCCCCAAAAAAAGAAAAATTGAAAGTAATAGTATTAAGTATTAGTTTCCCTCAAGCAGCGAGCATGAAGCCATCAACATATTCATTATTCAACACGTCGAAGCCAAAAGGAAAAAAAGCACTGGACCATCATTGGAGTTCACTTTACAAATTGATTATAAGTGGTACGTACATCAAAGTTAATACAAGTATACAACCAACAAATCGTAAGCACAACTACGGCTATCTGCATGCAAGCATCTGACACCTCAAAGGATCCTCATCGAATCGGATGCCAAAACTCGGAAGCAAAAAAAAAACAAAAAAAACGCGTACGTCGTAGCAATGCCAGGATCTGTAGTCTTAATGCTAGTAAGAACTGAACATAACGATGACTGAAGCAGTCACTTGAAGAAGCCGACGTGAGGCATGAGCGCGACGAGAACCGCCGCCACGCAAACGCTCGACGACGCGCCGCCGCGGGCCTTGCCGCCGCCGGAGAGGTAAAGATAGTAGTACGGGTTGGATGACGACGGCGGCGACGAGAAATGGGAGGGCGCCGACGGTGGCGAAGACGACGACGATGACGACGACCCGCTGCCGCCGTCGCCGCTGCTCTTAGCTGGCTTTGCCGGCGGCGGCGGCGGCGATGGCGATGGCGGAGGCTCCGACGACTCCGGCGGGGTCGAGCACGGCGACTCCGGCGGGCTCGTCAGTGGCATGACCGGAGGTAACACGTTGGACAAGTCCCCCGGCGGTGGTGGTGGAAGCACCAGCTCCAGGTACGGCGGCGGCGGCGAGGACAGCGGCGGCGACGGTGGCGGAGGCGGTGGAGCGGTCATCGGCTCGATCGTCGGCGGCGCCGACGTGCACACCGTCGGGCACGTCCCGCACTTGCTCACGCACAGCTGGTTCGTGTCCGGGCTTCCCACCGCCGGCTGATCATCGCCGGCGACGACGACGAACGCCACCAGGCACGCCACCGCCCACACCACCATTGCCGGCGGCGGCCTCGCAGCTCCTCTTCCCTCCATCGCCGGCTTCGCCCAGCTCGATCGACAGAATCGCAGAAGCACTGACGTGATTGCTTGGTGCTTGCTTGCGTAGCCGCGTTGCGTGTGCTCGCTTTCACAGGTGGATTCCCGCGGGCTCTTGTGGACCGAGCTGTTGGTTGTTTATAAGCTTGGAGGCCTGGAGGTGGAGGGAGGCTCAGCGCGGCAAAGGAAATGTGCCAAACTTGAGGTGCAAGCTCCAACAGAATATATGAATGGGCCTGCTGAGATGAAAGACAAATGATGATGGTTGTAAAGGGGAGATGCTTCTGGATTGGCAGCAAGGAATTGAGGATTCCTCTTACAGCACAGAACATGTACATATTAATCTCATCAAACCAGCAGATTAATTATCTTTCATGTACACGAGCTGCTAGGCTAAATAGTAGTGCATGGAAAGTACTGAGGAAAAGGCACTCATGGAGTAAGAGCAGAGTCAAAAGGCTTGCAGGTAAAGGATGATGCATTGATGCTTTCCAGAGTGCAAGCCAGGCAAAGGATATATGCGGCTACATGGCCGAAGGCTTGCTTGCGGCAAGCAGCTCGACCGTGTAAGATGACAATACTCACAGGAGTAAGCAACAAAGAAAATGGCATGATAAGAAGGGAATGCAAGCACTGCTAACTGTAAGGCTGTTAAGTTGTACAGCAATGTCTGTTATTGTTGTAGCAGTAATCACTAATTACAAGCTACTACTAATAATGGCAACAGAATGAGTGAACAAGCTGTACAGAGACACTACTTTCTCACTCCACAAACATTCTAGAGTAAATAAACAAAATCGGGTTGCCCCTGACCATGTCAATTTGATGCAGACCTTTACAAAATATGGCTTCAATGCCAACAAACAACCAGACTAGAGGGTAAACTTGTACAGACAGGCTAACTATGGAAAGGAAAACTGTAGATGGGGAGGGTAGAATCAAAACTACAGTCACGAGTCAGTTTCGGCATCCGTTGTTGTAGCTGATTTCATCTTTTGGCTCACAAACTGCCCCTTAACTCTGGGTCTCTGTTCTGCAAGCTTTTTCCTGCTATGATATCTAACCTGCAGAAATGAAAAATGGAAGACATATAGTCAGATAAAGAAAGCAGCCGAACGTTATTTATGAATTAAATGTTACTGTATCAAGTAAAATACCTTTTTCTCAAAGCATCTATCTTTCCTTTTCATGCGAAACTTCATCAAAGCAACTTCACGGCGAGACCGGTCACTATCCAACCCGTTATTGTAGCAGTTCTGGACACCGCTTTCGTTGCCACTTTCAAGGGCAACCACCGTATTTGTATTGATGCCAGTTTCGCCACTGCCGGTGCATCCACTTCCTTTACGGATATCCTGGCTGCAGCTGGCACTCTGGTTGATATGCTCCACATGAGCTCTTACCAAGTCAATTGGCTCTCCTGATTCTCTGAGGATCTGTCTTGAATGATGCAATTGCTGATTTTCCTCCAACTGTTTGTGTTCATCAACCTGAGATGGCTTAGTAGGATTTTCATGGTAATTTGATTGAGCAGAGGCATGTTGAATAGCAGCGGAATCACAATGCATAAGAGGAGCCTGTGGGTAGTATACTGGCTGCATAATCGCACCATAATGGTAGGGCATTGCAGCACCAACAGGAATATGGAGAGGTACAAAACCATATGAAGGATGGCTCATACTGTCCTGTCTATGGGAGGAACTGCTTGCACCTGCACCTTCTCTAGCACTACTGGAGCACAGTACTGCAGCTGCCTCTGTGTTACTGTCCAAAGGAATATGAGCTTGCCTTGTACTCTCACTTGTATTATGTTCATGGGGAGGCAACACCCCACTGGGTTGGGAAACTGGATCCTTGTCATGAACAGGTTCTTGTCGAGCTTTGCAGAGAGAAGGGAAAAACTGGAGCTCAGCTGATGGTTCTATCCTTTTGTTGCCATATCTGTATCATGTTGAAGCAACAGGCAAGAAAAATAAAAGTAGTTAGAGTTACGCACCATAATTGAGCAAATACTAATACCAACCCATGTATCTGAAAGTACCAAAGCATGTAACCTCATGAAGGAACAGACAGGCATGGAAAAAAAGCCATTGAATAACAGAAAACTTTCTAGCCACATTCAAATAACTTAGATATCTGAAGTTAACCAGAATGAATTACCTTGAAAAGGCGGAGGAATTCGAGTGATTAAAGATATCTTTTTCCTTCAACTCCTGGTTTTTGTATCCATTAAGATGGGGGAGTTGCTTTCCTAAACTGATCTCCAGAAATTGGGAGGGGCAAGATTCAGCATGACCTATTGCAGCACCATTTGATTTTTCGCCAAGGTTATTTTCTGTGACAGCATTATTTTCCATGACTGAAGATTTGCATTGTCTGTCAGCTGTTGGTTGGGCCATAGCCAAGTCTTTGCCAAGATTGCTTGGACGCCGTGAACTTGCATCAGCAATCCTCAAGGCATTATCCATTATTTGCTCAGCAACCTTGGCTGAAGTAATACCATTAAGGCCTTTGGAACGCACATTCTTCTCACTTCCACTTGGAGCAGCTGCGTGAGATGAAATTATTATTACATGTGCTGATGTGCACAACAGAGTGGCAGGCATTAACTTGCCCATAATGGAGCATGAGTTAACAAAACATTACGTAACCATGTCCAAATTCCTTACCATCAGCATCTTTTGACGCATGCAGCTTTGTGTTTACTCCATCAAAAGACTTATTCATTTTCCTGGAGGGGCCAGCCCCTTCATCCACATGAATATCTGGTAACTTCTGAACACTCTGAATTTCAGCCTCCCTCTTGCTACCAAAGCTCTGATCAAGGCAAAGCAATCTCCATAATGTAACATGGCAAGAAAATACAATACGAATGTAAATGAGGACCAAATGATGAACACTAATTGGTTTTGGTAAACAGTGATGACTATATGCACTGGATGAAGTCAAGAAAATAGTCAAATAAAAAGGCATGCCTCCGAATACTTTACTGTCAAACTCTTAGTTTCTGTTCTACTGGCATTGTCCAGCTAAGAAGGGATGCAGATATGCAACTGAAAACATGCATTAATACCAGTTGAACAGATAAGGTGTAAGCAATGTCAGATACTCACTTGAGCGTCACTTTCCTCATCACTGTTCTCTCCTGCCTTTGAACCATTAGCAACATTGGCACTTATGTGATTGCTGGCTGCATTATTTTCTGATCCATTTGTTTGGCTATTCATCTGCATTGAATTCGGGGGTCTAAGTATTCTAAAGAAAAATGTAATGCATAATAGATAACTGAAGAGAGCTAAAATGATTGCATGCGAAATATCACCCATAGTCTCAGAACTAAATTGATGCATATTATACAATACTACTTCTACAAGAATTCAAGAAGAAGGCATCCCCAATGAACATTACAGAAGTATTATTGGTTATCTTATGCTTCTACAATGTTCATTGTGTTTCAAGAAAAAGGCACCCAAATTAAATCTAGATAGGTTGACAGATATTAATCTAGATAGGTTGACAGTATTTGGAGAAGGCTACAGTTTGCCGCACGCACCAAATTGCCAGTTGCAAAGGAAAGCACATTTTTAAAGGCCTTAAAAAAGAGAACTTACTGCATGCCGCCTCCATACATGTTGCCATAAGTTGCGCAGCTCGTTCTTTCTGACTGGTTTTACAAGGAAGTCCACCGCACCCTTCTGCATGCACTTGAGCACCGTGCCAATAGAATCTTGTGAAGACATCACTGCCACAGGCAACCAGTGAAAAACCATCAAAACCCCATAAAAAGAATCCAAATAATAGATTCATCAGTGCTCCAACTCAAGACTGCTTATCAGACGTATGTGTCATTTAAGTGTCAGATATAGTATATACGCCCATCACTCTACTAGGCCAATCAGCTGGTCATGAGGTCAAATTAGGTGATTAGGAAAACAGTGTTACAATCACAGTTGCATTCCCATAAACAGTTAAACACATCAATCATGTGTTGCATAGCTCTTATGTTCTTTGGGGCAAAGTACTGTCCATATTTAGTGAAGTCTTTATTTGTTGTTTTGTACACTTAGTGGAAACATCCCTTATATTTAGCATAGATCCAGTAGCACTAAACCAAGTATGTAACGGTAACAGTATTGCTCTCTTGGTTTTAACGACTACCTATAACGCTGCAATTCCACATGTACTATTTTGATTTTCTGGACTACCACCCCCTTAGTTTGGAAAAGCTAAGGCCTTGCATACAAGAAGAGGTTTAATGAAAAGAACACAATGGGGTGGGACATTTCGCAGTGAAACCATGTGATTAGACCCTAAAACAGCATATGCACCACTCAAAATCACGTATATTGAAAATTCTGTCCCTGATTACATACATCAAATCAAATTCTACTGAGCATAAGTACAGTTACCACATAAAACCTCCACTCTCATATCCCTAACCGCCTAATTTCATGTTGATCCTCACACAGAAATGCAGTACTTGGCTTTACAGCACTACTAGGGCGAACACAATGAAGGGAATCTAACAATGATGATACAGTAGCGTTAAAGCGGGGCATTCGAAACAAGCCTGATCCAATCATCCCGTTTTAGCAACAGGCATGTGCAGAGCGTAATATAAAACCCATGCATAAAATTATCCCCCACCACTCTGAGCTTCTAGCTTGAAGTAACTGCCTAGCTACTTGCGGAAGCCTAATCCACTCCGGAGCACGATTCGATGGAGAGCACCACAAATCAGGCCACCGAGGTAATGCACAAGGAGGAAATATCGATCGGGCTTGAAATCGGGGAGGAGCTTACTGATGACGGGGATGTTCTTGCACTCGTCGGCGGCGACGATCCTGGCGAGCAGCTGGATGCCGGAGAGCGTGGGCATGACGACCTCCGTGAGGACGAGGTCGAAGGCGTAGGCGCGCTCCCGCATGACCTCCCACGCCTTCATCCCGTCGGCTACCGCGGCTACTGCGGTCTCCCGGAGAGCGAGAGCGAGAGCGAGCGAGAGAAACATCAGAATCGAACCCCAAATTCCTTCCAGGGAGTATTAGTAATCACTAGGCACCAGCCGACGCCGGGCGGGGCGGTGAAGGAGTAGGAGGAAGGAAGAGGGAGGGGAGGCTAACCGCGGTAGCCGCACTTGCGGAGGAGCGCGGTGACGACCTGGCGCGTGGAGTCGTCGTGCTCGACGAGGAGGACCCGTAGGGAGCGGCGCGGGAGGATCTGGTCCCACTTTACAACCGCCGGCCCGGCCGCCGCCGCCGCCGCGGACGCGGGGGACGACGAGGCGCCGGCGCCGGCGGTATCCACGCCCCCTCCTCCGCCGCCGCCCGTGGCGGCGCTGGCGACGGCGGCGTCGGCGTCGGGAGACATCCGATTGGTGTGGGGAGGGAGACGATGAGCAGCAGCAGCAGCCAGCAGGTCGGAGCCGAGGAGAGAGGAGGGGGAAGGAGCGGTGGGGAAAATATCTAGAAAAAAAAAATTGGGACGCGGTGGGCGCCACGTCAGCGGCGAGCCGAAGCGGGGGGCGGGGAGATCATCACGAGTCGAAGCCAAGAGAAGAGAAGACGTGGGGCTCAAATGGCCCAGCAACAAAATACCCCCACCAGCGTTTGGTTTCAGATATTTTTTTTTTTCCATCTCCTACTCTCTGCTATGTCAGAATTAGGGTGGGATTAGATTGAGAAAATTTTTAAAAAACACTATACACCAAAAAAGATACTATAGATAAATAGTATTCTAGGAATGGTAGGTATGAGTTGAACAGTGTTTTTTATAATTTTTTATCTAAATGCGTCCTTAATCCAAGAGATATTTTGGTGCGCGATTTTTATTTGGTTTGTGGGGGGTGAACTGGTGAAGGGATAGATATTTGGCAGCCGCTCCTGGCCTCTCGTTCCCGGGCGGAGGGAGAAGAAAGCAGGAAAAATAAAGGCCATTTGTTTCGTGGCTGCGCGCCTGTCTATGCTCAATTCGTTGGGAGCGTGCAACTTGGCGAGATGGGCCCACCGGCAGCGGAAAACGTGGCGGAGGCGCACCCAAGCAGCAGGGGGAGACGATGGATGAATCGATGGATCGTGACGATCTAATCTATCGGCGGCAGAGCATTGTGAGCTGAGAAAAAAGAAAAGGCACGAGTGAGTTTTCAACGGCACGGAATCATCTAAGACTTTTTTTTTCCCTCTACCTATTGGCTATATATTATGCAGTACATGTTGAGACGATGGGATGGATTCCCAAGTGGCTGCAAGGTTATCACGTGTGATCGTGTCGATCTAATCTATCGCCGGAACCACCGTGTGTCATGTTAGGAAAAGACAAAAGAGTGAGTTTTCAACTGTCGAAAAAGTCACCGCGGGGGGGTATCCAAGATTGCTTCTTCCCTCGTGCGGTACATTTTCTAGCTCTTTTTCCTCCAGGGTTATTTTGTTGGATCCTTTGTCGGCATGGCATGTGTTTCGCTCAAGCTGCTGCGACCTCCTCTCAAAAACAATTGTAAAAAGAGCCTTTCAGCTGTTGGAAAGGAAGATCAAAGGTTAAGATATACTTTGATCAAGATATACTACCAAGCCAAACTTGCGAGCTAACCCCAAGCTATAATATATTAAGCTCTCCATTAAGACTATTCTTGCTTAGTCACGATGATCACCAATTCACCATCTCAGTCCCAAAATCTGTGATCAACCCTTTTTTAAGCTACAACCCTGTAGGCCTAATTGCTGGGGTCCTACTCTCGGTTCTGGTCTAGACATGAGACTTTAGTTTATGTTTGGATCAAATCGAAACCCTTTTTTATCTCAGATGATTTTACCTTTCACGAAGCTATAAAAACATATGCAACACGTTGCTTGATAGCGACTGCCCCTTGCTTTCATGTTCGTTCTCTTGGATACCATGATCACAGCTTTTCTATCTCTCAAGGACTCGTCACTCTTCCTCGATTAGAATTATAAACATTTGCGAGACTAGTGAGAATCGACTGATGTAACAAGGACGGAGGTAGCAAAAATTAAACAGAGGATAGAGTTGTTATGTCATGCTATTGACTATACTGCAATCATCAACATCCAATGTATAGTGTGCAATATTTTTTAATACCCTTGGGAATGTATATTATTTAATCATAATAGAAATTAAGAAAAAAATCATGAGAGAATGATATATATAGTCTCATCATGCGAAACATCACATAATCAGTGGCGAATCTAGGGGGGTGCAGGGTGGGCTCAAGCCCCCCCTACAGCCATGGATTAGTGGAGATTATATGATGGATGAAGGGGAAAAAATGAAGATTGTAAAGAAAAATTGAGAGATAGAGAACTAGGAAGAGGGATGAGCCCCCCTAAGGTTTCATCCTGGATTCGCTACTGCACATAATCTACTACTAGATTAAACAATTTTCTTAGTGACACCATTAGAAAATAGTAAAAATATATAGAATGTAACATGCCATATATAACTTCAACAAAATGTATGCTATAAAGATCGTGTCCACAAGGACTTTTGATGCTAAGATATAATTATAGATAGAATTAAAATTAGGACCTCACAGAATTATAGTGATCAATTTAGAATTCGAACTGAAACAAATCTAGTGCTAGTACTATGACATCTACATTGTGCACATTTGTGGTGCGAATGGCCCTAGCCCTAGGGGTTCCCACACGATCATTGCACGCTTGAGAGCGGCCCTGGCCCCTCCATTCCATGATCGCACTGAGGCAACAACAGTAATGTTTTAATCCTGATGATGGTGCATATAGTAGGTCCAAAAGACCGAAAGAACACGTCAATATCCAGAACCGGATAAGGCGCGCCGGTGCACCCGGTCCACACGGCCGACGCCGCTCGATCACCTGGTCCCACACACACACCTCCCATTCCACGAAGGCAGCAACCGACGCCACCAGCTTGCCCCACCGCCTCTCCCTACACGCCTGCACCCAGTCCATGCACCGAGCCCATCTCGACCGTCCATCCCCCTCCCCCGCCAGAGCCGCACACGGAACGAATCACGAGGCCATCCGCTCCTCCTGGCTGGCATCCACGCACGTCGGGGCCACCCACCCCGAGCGGTCGGTGGGCCACCCGGCGATCCGAGCCGTCCGTGGAGGTCAACGGTCAACACGCGCGCACGAATCTCCCGGACGCGTTCGAACGATAACGATTGATTACCCCCTCCCTTCCTTCTACTCCCTCCGTTCCAAAATGTAGGTCGTTTGACTTTTTCAACTCTAACTTTGGCCGCTTGTCTTATTCAAAAAGTTTTGTAAAATTTCATAATTTTTGTTATGACTAGCTTTAGCAATAAATAAATTTCAAGAATGACATAAATTTGACTACATTTGCACAAATTTTTTGAATAAGACGAGTGGTCAAACTTAGTGTTGAAAAAATCAAATGACCTACATTTTGGAACGGAGGGAGTACCTCCTTCCTCCACGGCGAGACACCACGCGTCGCCGCCGACCACCGCCACCGAATCGCTGCTTCCTCACGCGTCGTTCCGTCGAGGCGCCCGGGAGAAGAGGGCCGCCCGCACTTCCGAGGCATTCTCCTCTCCGTGCCGAGATCTCCCCCCGTCTCCATCCAGACAGAAGGCTTCCTCGCGCTCTGATCTGACGTCCCCGTGAGGAGGAGTGATGGCGGTGGCGGCGCTGCCGCAGACGATGGACGCGCTGTCGCGGCGGGCGGCCATGCTGCGGGACTCGCTGCAGAGGAGCCAGGGGAACACGGACGGCATGGTCGCCATCCTCGGCTCCTTCGACCACCGTCTCTCCGCGCTCGAGGCCGCCATGCGCCCCACCCAGGCACGTCCACCCTGCTGCCCCCTCGTCTCGTCTCATCCCCCCATTTCATCCCCCGCAATGAAATTTGAGCCAGCCTTCTGTTTGGTGGTGCGGCAGGTGCGGACGCACGCTATCCGGACGGCGCACGAGAACATCGACAGGACGATCAAGGCCGCCGACGGCATCCTCTCGCAGTTTGACCTTGCCCGCCGGGTGCGTTCGCTGATCCTCTGTTACAATGCTAGCCCTTTTACCTGAAACCGTGGTGAATTCGATATGTTCTCTTGTGGCATTGTTTGGATCTGAGGGCGATTGAATGCACAACCGTTTCTTGTTAATTACCGATATATGCGGTGGATTGGGTACAAATTTAATTTGTCTGGGTTAACTTGTTTAAGCTGTATAGTGTATAAAGACGGTTAATAAGGTTCAATTCAGGGATCACTGATACAAAATGAGCCATTTCAGATGTGAAGGATATTACTGCCGTTTAAAACTCTGTTGTCTAGGGAATTCAGTCAGTTATATGTTCACCATTTACAAGATTGGGTTGGGTTACCACTTTTAAAGTATTTCTTCTGAATGGGTTGCTGTTTTGTAAAAGTCATCTCGAACTGTTAATTGATGCTAATTGAACTCATTTTGGAGTGAAAATACAGTAATCCTGCAAGTTAGTGCTGTTGCATTTTGTAGATCCAGCTTCAAGTACAAATGTCGCATTTTTGGCATCTCAGTTCTTCAATTGGTTTGGATATTCTTTTTGCTTTGGTGCTTTAGGCTGAGGCAACCATATTGAGGGGTCCCCATGAGGATCTGGAGAGCTACCTGGAGGCAGTGGATGTGCTGAAAGGCATTGTCCGCTTCTTTTCCTCAAACAAGAACTTCAAGAGCAGTGAAACAGTTCTGAACCATGTCAACAATCTGTTAGCTAAGTCTACTCTGAAGATCGAAGAGGAATTCAAACAGTTGATGAGTACATACAGGTACGGTTTTCATCCTATGGCTGTGTGAATCTAGTAATGCAGAGGTTCACTCCTGAACTTTGAGCCTATTTATCAACTGTTACCCCACATATTGATAACATAACAGTTAGCTTGTGTCTGTTTGAATCTAATGATGGTGAAACCGGAAGCTGTTCTTATGTCTCTAAACAATTGTGAACATCTTTTTTCTTTATTTCAGCAAACCTATTGAACCTGATCGGCTATTTGATTGTCTCCCCAAGTCTCTGCGGCCAACAAAAGGTGACCACGAGGCTGATGGAGGGAGCCACTCTGATCATCCATCCAAAGGCTTGGAGACTGCCATATACCGAACCCCAACTCTGGTTCCTCCCAGAGTATTGCCTCTCATGAATGACATAGCTCAGCAACTGGTTCAGGCTGGGAATCAGCAGTCTTGCTACAAAATCTACAGGTAGGTTTTCATTTTATTTTATTATGGTTTTACATCTATTCTGAGCTTGCACTTTCTCCACCTCATTTTTTCTGTCGACACATAGGGATTATAACACTTTATTTTTGTAATTCAATATATTTCCCATTCTCCCCTCAGAGATTCCCGTGCTTCAGCGTTAGAAATGAGCCTTCGGAAATTAGGAGTGGAAAAGCTTAGTAAAGATGATGTTCAAAAAATGCAATGGGAGGCTCTGGAGGCTAAAATTGGAAACTGGATACACTTCATGCGAATTGCGGTTAGGATCCTTCTTAAAATATACTCATGTTGTGTTTGCCCATTTCAGCATCAAGCTAACAATGCTGTGCTTTTCAAACAGGTCAAATTACTACTAGCAGGGGAAAGAAAAATCTGTGATCAGATTTTTGATGGTGTCAACTTTAACAAGGGCCATTGTTTTGCTGAACTGACAGCAAATAGTGTTATAACTCTTTTCAGCTTTGGAGATGCTGTTGCTAAAAGTAAAAGATCCCCTGAAAAGCTGTTTGTATTGCTCGACATGTATGAAGTGATGCGTGAACTTCAACCAGAGGTATTCTGGAAGCAATTCATACGGGCCATGTTTGACATATTTTTCTTCTTGTAGAATTAGCTAGTGCAATTTTATGTTGTTGCGATTTTAAACTAATTGATTTCATTGATGAGATGATTAAAAAGATGTTGATACTAACTTTATTTGAACCTTTGCTTTTATCAGATTGAGGAAATATTTGAAGGCAAACCTTGCACTGAGATGCGGGAAGCTGCAGCCAGCTTAACAAAGCGCTTGGCACAGACGGCTCAGGAAACATTTGCAGATTTTGAGGAAGCAGTTGAAAAAGATGCTTCAAAAACTATTGTTCAGGATGGAACAGTCCATCCTTTGACTAGTTATGTTATTAATTATGTCAAATTCTTATTCGAGTGAGTATTCCCTGTTTCCTATGGCCTACCAAATTTATGGACATGCAAAATTGTTGATTTCATAAATTTGATTAAGATAGTGTTTAAAACATGACGTTAGCTGTGGTTTGTGGAGCTTTATGCTTATGAACTTCTGAGATTTTTTTCGGACCTTCATCTCCATTGAAGAGAACATATAAATAAAGACCATAGTTTTGGATGAAGTAGGAAGGATCGTTTGGAGAAAAAACAACTGTACTGCAGCAATGAATAAATTTTGCAGAATTTTGAATCAGGAAAGTTCTTTTGCCTGTATGCTGTAATGCCTATACAAAGTTCTTTATAGCATCTTTTGATCTTGCTTTTCTCAACAAACTTGGACACTTTCTAGATTCTAGAACGTCTTTGGTTATGAATAGTTGTTCTATATTGCTTTGTTCATTCATCAAGCAATGTCTTGTCTGTTTATTGTTTTCTAAAATAGCATGCATAACAAATATTGCTCTAATTTGAACAGTTATCAGTCGACATTGAAGCTACTATTTCAAGAATTTGATAGTGGCACTGAGGCAGAATCTCAGCTTGCCGCTGTTACCACAAGGATAATGCAGGCCCTACAGAATAACCTGGATGGAAAATCTAAACAGTACAAGGATCCTGCATTGACTTACTTATTTCTTATGAACAACATCCACTATATGGTTAGATCTGTTCGCAGGTATGTTCGTATTTAGAATATCTGTATTGCATACTATCGAGATAAACTGTTCGTTTAATGGTCTATTGTGTTGCCTCAGATCAGAAGCAAAAGATATACTTGGTGATGACTGGATTCAGAGGCATCGTAGGATTGTGCAGCAAAATGCCAATCAGTATAAACGTGTTGCTTGGGCAAAGGTTAGTGGATCATCAAAATCTTCAATGCTTGTGCATATCATATTGCTTTCCTGTTTGTCTACATGATGCTGGATGTTCGAAATTTTTTTATCCTTTTTAGTAATTGACCTTTTTTTATTGATCTGACTGATGTTTGATCAATATTCTTTAAGCACTAGCACTTCATTTTCTGTGAATACAATATCGAGACATACCTGTTGAATCTATCATGGATCATATAGGAAGGTATAGTAGCGCTCCTCACACATCGGTACATTTACACCAGTTAGAGTTCTTATGAAACTGGCCAAGGTTGTAAGATTTATCTCTCTCGAGTATGGTCTAACCCTTTATTTCAGAAAGTGCAATATTTCAAGACCATTTTTGTATATCTACTGTTAAGAAACTTAACGTTAACACATGCCATTTTAACTCAATCCAGTACAGTAAAATGTGCGGTAATGCTGAGCTGCAGATAACTTAATCTTTCGAGGCACTTTTGTAGTCCCTGGCTACCTGGCAAGGCATTCTTTCATGTTCTGTGAAATTGTTGATTCATCGTTGACATATTTGATATGTTTTCTTTGCTTATATGTCTACATGTAGAACTACATTTGATTGAAGCTACTCTCCTTCTGTTATTTAGATTCTTCAGACACTCTCCGTTCAAGGTGCAGGCAGCACTGGTGACCTCAGCAGCAGTGGAGTTTCAAGAGCTGCTATCAAAGAACGGTGATCACTTAGAGGCTTCATCCTACTTGCAGTTGTTCTGCACAATAGCATAAATCAGTATTCTCAATCACTTGTGCCTTTTTTCCTTGGCAGGTTTAAATCTTTCAATGCGCAGTTTGAGGAGCTTCACGCGAAACAATCGCAGTGGATTGTACCTGACCAAGAACTGCGAGAATCTTTGAGGCTTGCTGTAGCCGAAGTCCTGTTGCCTGCCTATAGATCTTTTATCAAACGCTTTGGGTAGACCATCATACCATTTCATTAATACCCCAAATGACATAATAGTTTCCTACTGATGATTCACTACATGTAGTGTTAGTAAGATGTGACACTATCTTTCTGATTTGCAGTAATCTTGTGGAGAACAACAAGAACCCCCAGAAGTATGTTCGGTACAGCCCAGAAGCGGTAGACCAACTTCTAGGCCAGTTCTTCGAAGGACAGCAATGGGCTGAGCAAAAACGCTGAGCAGTCTGAGCACGGAGAGGAACATCACGTGTACAGCCAGATGCTAGTAAGTTCCACATCACAGCTTGTGCTAAGATCTCTTTCGAAGCAACCGCAAGTTCCTCCTGCGCCACATATATTATATATAACATAGCGACAAACGTTTGCTCTTCAAAGCCCTACCTAATTTTCTTTTTTCAGAAAGTGTACCTAATTTTCTATTTCGCCATTTGGGTGGTTGACACGGCAAGCTAACGGGTGTAGAAGTGTTGGTGACATTTCCTGATGGAGGTTTCCAACTGTATCGCGGTGTTGACCTATATAAAGCGAAAAAGACACCTATGTTGTGGGTTCAGAATCAGCAGCTGGAATGCTAATCTTTTGTTGGTGCTGTAAAGTATGTTTTCATGAGCAGGAAACTCTCTGTTGCAAATTCCCTAGAATAGATTGTAGTTTGAATTGAAAAGATGGCATAAACTAATGTAGTATGTTTAATGAGTATAGAACTCTACTGGATTGAAACAGGTTCCTAAGATAGTTGATGGTTGGAAATTGGAATTAGAGTGATGGCGACATGGTGTAAACCTAAAATTTCGTTAGCAGCTCCCTAAGATCTGGATATTGGAATTGGAGCGGTGGCAAGTGGCATAAACTTGAACTAGTATGTTTCATCTTTCATTAGCACACACTCTTGCAATGAAACAGTTCTGGCAAATGATAGTTGGAAATTGGAGCAATTGCATATATAAGCCTAGTTTTGTTATGTTTTATTAGAGTAGAACTCTCTGTTGCAATGAAACAGTTTTCTAAAATAAATGAATAAATGATAGCGTGATGGCATAAACCTAAATTTTCTGCGATAGTTATAGCGAGGGAAAAGGGGTGGTAATGTTTTCCTCTTCTTTGTTCTGCGAAATTGCGTTCCTACTCGAATGAGAGTAAAGCGGGTAACTCACGTTTTGTGTTGGCACTGTACTTTTCACCGTAGATAGCTACGTGACAGATCAGGTAGCGACTTTTTTTTAAGGCCGTGTTTAGTTACCAAAAGTACTTTTTACTTCCTATTTATCCTCTCACAGAACACGTATCCAAAAAAGTTTCTTTTTCACATTTTCTATTCATCCCTCTCACACGGCACGCATTTTAGAAAAAAAGTACTTTTTCTTCCATCAACTAAACACGCCCAGATCAGGTACCGTCTTTTTGTCACGGTTTGTAGTTAGTGCCACTGACGCTATATTTTCGCGGGCGATACGTCGTGTACCCGAAAAGTATCTCCAGCGGAGGTATTAGAAAAATAGTACTATAGCCGACTCTCATTATATATTTTTTTTCAAAAATTATTGAGACATCCTAATAATCTACTAGAAATCTCCTCAAATAAATGAGTTTAGTCTCTCCTAATATGGTAGTTGATAATAGGATGAGGTTATTGGGAGACGGTAAAAACATCTCTCTCAATAAACCATGAAGTGATATTGAGACCTCCTAATAACATTTTATTGGGAAAAACTTACTGGGAGACTGTTGGATGTGCTCTAGTTGAAGCTCCATTCTTTTTCTTGCCTTTTTTTTCATTAAACATCCTAACGCCATCATAGAATTCATCTCCTAGTTCTTTGTCGAGAAGGCCAACCTCGACGTCCTGTCTAGTCTGTGTAGTGTGACTGACAGACTCTTTGAGCACTGCCCTTTGGCGGTCAAAACTTGCCATCTAAGGTCTTGTTTAGATCGCCAATTTTCGCCAACTTATTTTGCCAACTTGTCACATCGAATGTTTGGACACTAATTAGGAGTATTAAACATAGGTATAAAAATAAACTAATTACATAGATGGACTCCGCATCGTGAGACGAATCTATTAAGCCTAATTAATTCGTCATTAGACACTGTCGTGCTACAGTAACCCGTCATTAAAAATGCACTAATGACGGCACATATTAGGCTTAATAGATTCGTCTTGCGATGTAGAGTCCATCTGTGTAATTAGTTTTATAATTAGTCTATATTTAGTACTCCTAATTAGTGTCAAAAGGATGAATGTGACATTTCGCCAACTTTCACAAACTCATCTAAACAGGCCCTAAGTTACTTACTGTACTCTCCCATGTTAATTCCTGTGCACCTCAAATGACAGCAGACTTGAGTGGGTGAACAACCAACCAGGTGAATTCGGTGGCGATAGATCGAATCATCCATACCCGAACGGAACGGGATTTATCCGCGGCGGGCGTCGTGTCCCCGATGCGAATCTGCGGCCAAAGGCAGCAGCTGTCAGTTGCAACCGACGCGCACGCACGCACTCCTCCGGCGCCCGCCGCCGTCTCACTCACCGTCTCGTTTAGATCCCAAACCACCACCACCACACCGCCGCCACCACCACTACCAGCAGAAGCTCCCTCACCGACCACCGCCACAGCCACCACCCCTCCGGCGCCGGATCCAGTGATACGGCATGCAGCCGTCCTCCTCCTCGTCTGCGTACCCGCCGGACCATCCCGGCGCCAAGCCCCCACCGCCGCCGGCCCCGGCCATGGGCTACCCCGCCAACCCTACCCCGAACGGGAACCATCCCAGCGCCCCCGCCGCCGCCTACTTCGCCGCCGCCGCGCCACCTCCCGCCGCTACCAACGGCACCGCGGCTCCGGCGGCGTTCGGCGTCGCGTACCCTTACCCCGCTCCCCCTCCCCACCAGCAGCACCCGCCCCCTCCTCCCCACCACCACTACCCCTACCCACCGCCTCCCCACCACCACCACTACGCGCCCCACCCGCCGCCACCTACCTGCATGCGCCGCCTCCTCGCGGCAATCGTCGGCGCCTTCCTCCTCCTCGGCGCGGCCACCTTCATCGTCTGGCTACTCCTCCGCCCGCGCGCCCCGGCCTTCTCACTCGCCTCCCTCGCCCTGTCCCGCGTCGCCTACTCCCCTTCCAACTCCTCCCTCTCCGCCTCCTTCGACGCCGTCCTCCTCGCCGCCAACCCCAACTCCAAGCTCTCCGTCACCTACTTCTCCCCACTCGCCTCCGTCTCCTTCGCGCCTTCCTCACCCATCGCCGTCGCCTCGCTCGCGCCCTTCAGCCAGGGACCTGGTAATGACACCAGGCTCGCCTTCCGCCTCGTCGTCGACAACGCCTATGTCGGGCCTGATGATGCCGCACCGCTCAAGACCGGGGATGGGGGCGCGGTCGATGTCCAGGTCAGGCTCATGGCTGTCGCCGTTTTCGATAGGGGAGGCTGGCGCACACGCCGCAGGGTGATGAGGGTTATGTGCGACGGAGTTCAGGTGGTTTTCCGCGGGAAGAATTCCACTGAGGCAGCCTTCAACGGCCCGCCAAAGCGCTGCGATGTCGTCGTGTGAAGGTTAGCGTTCCTGCTGATTTATTGCCCTGCCACCTGTATGCATGACTTTAAACTTACTAGCAGAATCGAGACAGTGAAGATTTTTGTGTGAATTGTAGGACTAGCAAGCATTGTGTTGAGATAGTTTGGCTCTTCTAGTGTACCCTGCAAAATGAGTTGCCTTCATTATTTAGTAAGTAGGATTGTCAAAGTCAGTGACATGTTGAAGTCAACTGTCAACGACAGTGCGATTATGGCATTATAAATGGAGGAAATACATATGATGTTTGACTAATCCTAGTTCACAGATCTCCTATGCTAAGCAACAGAAAACCTGTCAAATCTAAGTTTTGTTAAATAGGCCCTCTTGATTTCTTAGAATCTGTTTTCTCATGCTTAGTCGAATTAAAGGAAAATATAAATACAGCACTAGGCTAAATGTGGCAGGATGTTGCTGTGACACCCAGTGCCTGGTTGCTGCTCAGGTGGGGCCAGGTCACGTGTTACAGGTTGGCGCCTAGCAGTTAGTGAGACGGCTTTTGAAATAGGTCATATGAATCGGTAAGTGTCGTGCTTGATTCACTTATGTCGTCTTGTGCAAGTTAGCATAACGTTCCTGGTGATTTACTGCCCTGCCACCCATATGCCTTAATGGTAATTGCGGAATCGAGATAGCAAAGTTTTTTGTGTGAATTGTAGGACTAGCATTGTGTGGAGATAGTTTCGACTAGCGAAGGTAGGATTGTCAATGGTGGTGGCATGTTGGAGTCAACTGTCAATGTCAGTGTGATTGTGGCACTATAAATAGAGGAAAAACACATGATGTTTGACTAGCCATGGTTCACAGATCTCCTATGCTAAGCAATAGATCTCCTGTGAAATCTGAGTTTTGTTAAATCGGTCCTCTTGATTTCTTAGAATCTGTTTCTCACGCGTATTCAAATTAAAGGAAAAGATGCATATAGCACTAGCCTAATGTGGCAGGATGTTGTTGTGATGCTAAATGCTTGATTGTCGCTTACGTGGGCCTAAGCCACGTGTTACAGGTTGGCGCCTAGCGGTTAGTCAGGCGAATTTTGAAGTAGTTCATATGAATTGATAACGCTATTGTCGCCTAGCGGTTGTTTGCCAACCCTTTAATAACTCTGTCTATGTATATAATTTGCAGAAAATCCATTAATATTGTTGTTGTGAATTATGATATTGGGTAACATGTGAATTATGATATTGGGTAACGTGAAGGTTTATGATGTTTGACTAACTCTGATTCACAGATCTCCTATGTTAAGCAACAGGAAACCTGTCAAATATAAGTTTTGTTAAATAGGTCCTTTTAATTTCTTAGAATCTGTTTTCTCATGCTTAGTCAAATTAAAGGGAAATATGAATACAGCACTAGGCTAAATGTGGCAGGATGATGCTGTGATGTCTGCCTTATCGCCGCCGCTTAGGTGGGGTAGGCCACGTGTTACAGGTTGGCACACCTAGCGGTTACTCAGGCAGCTTTTGAAATAGTTCATATGAATTTATAACATCATTATTGTTGCCTAGCGGTTGTTTGCTAACCCTTTAATAACTCTGTTTTAATTTATGTATAATTTGCATTGTTGTTGTGAATTGTGATATTACTATATTAGGTAACGTGAAGGTTTGTGATGTGCACCTTGATTTGGATTTCAAGGGGCTATCATTGTTTTTTTTTTCTTTTTCCATTCATGTTCTTGTTCAAGTGACATACTTGTTGAGTTTGATTAGACCGAGAGGAAATGGTTTATGGAAATGTCAATGGTGGTATTATGTTACTTTCAAAATGTCAACGGTAGTGGAATAAATAGAGAGAAAAATCAAAAGGTTTTGTGGAAATGCCAATGGTGGTGTTGATGTCAACTCAAATATAAGTGACAGTGGAGTATGATACAACAAAATAGAGGGAAAAGAATTACAAAGAACCCAACAGATGGCTGGGTAACTAATCTACTATATTAAGCAAGTGGAGCTCCAAAACCTATGAATTTGGAAAGCCTAGTTCTTTTAATTGACTTTGCCATTTTTTTTGGAATATTTTAGCCATACCTCGTGAACGCAATACATCATTGCAGTGACAGGTTGGGATTGGCTTGTGTTTGAGTTCTGCCTTGATATGGTTGGCCTAATAGATTTTGTGTTATGGCATTAAGGCATAAAAACTACCCGCCTATTCGGATGGCCGGCTGGGCCCACCAGCCAGCCCCCCATTTCCCTGCCAACCAGCCGGCGCTGGGAATCATCCCAGCAATCCGGACAGGGTATACATTGGCACCTAGCTACAGTCAAGTGCCTAGGTCCATTAGGTATGCTAAGCGGCTATTTTGTGTTAGGTGGTATGGTGGCTCCTATTTCCATGGTGAGTGTTTTTTTGTGTCATTTCATATGAACCGGTACTACTTGTGGGCTTGTGGCCGAATCACTTAGGTATCAGTTGTGTTTGTCAACTCATTTTATACCCTTCTTTTATCTGTAAAATACCTATTGAGAAATTTAGGACACATGAACAAGCTATACTTGGTAAAATCTTAGTCATGATTAACACCTGTAATTTGGGTTTCAGACCTTTGCGCAATACAAGATGTGCATGTATTCAAATTTTATCCAATGAATTATTAGCAATTTGAAGCAACAATTTCATGAACTGTAATATTAGGATACTTTTGGTTGATGTTTCCCATTTAGGATTGATCGTAGCTGCAGAACTGCAGACCTTGGCCCTTGGGTAATGCAAATCTTGAATTGAACAATCTCTGCATGAAGATAATTCTTTAGGAGGTGCGAACTATTCAACCTTTTATCTTGTGATGGATACTACTGTAGGATGTAGATACTATGAGCTTTATTGTTAATCTTCACGGACTTATGTTTAGACTTTAGATCGCCTTGTAATGAGTAATGACAAACCTCTAGTCTTCAGGGGACGTCCACAGATGAAGAACTACTTGAGGCCCTGCCTGATAACTATGAAGATAATAAGAACCAATTCCATAAATCTAATGCACAAAGTGGCATATGGTCTTGTATTCTACTGATTGCATTTTTATCTGTCGATAGTTCTACTGCTCATGGAGATGAATACATTCTGTTAATGTGACCGATTGTTAAAACTGGGTTTCACGTTGATGCTAAAATCAGCAAAGTATGACCCTTGCCTGAGCTTTACATGGAACAGTAGTGATAGGAGGGAATGGACAATTAAATGAATTGGAACTTTGGTATTCCATTTCCTCATTCTTGACAAAATATGAGTACTGTTATTTCTGCTTGCTAAATATTTAACTTAAATTCTGAAGTTTGAACGTATTGCTTTTACGTGGCTTGGAGGCCATGTCGGGTGGCTGAAATAGACAATGCTTAACATGTTCTGGAATTTTAGTATCGTTGCTGTTGGCCGTTGCAAAGTGCAAAATGCATCCACATGGTTGCATTTATCATTTGTGCATTCAATAGGAAACATATAATTTAGTGATTCCATAACTAAATTGCTTTCTTTGTTACAAATTTTGTTCAGTTCTTTATTGCTGTTAGAAAAATCCCATGAATCTTTGCCTGTGCTAGGTAGGAACCCTACCTATCTTTCTTCTGTTTAAATCTCTTAATTGCTTGATTTTTTTCTCTTAATCTTACCAATATGTGTTTTCTTTCTTGTTCTGCCAATATCGATTATGGTACTCTTGGTGCCTGCATATCTCCTTTGCTGCGCATAGGGTACTACTGATTGGCTTTCACAACAAATATGTTGCCAGCTGTCACCGTTGTCGTTTAGTGTCGAGACTTTTAAGTCTAAGCATGCAAAGCAGGTCCAAACTTAAGTTGACATCTGTTGAGTAGTACACTATTGCTGACTGGATCCGTGGATGTAATGCGACGTTAGTGTTTATACATGGTACTTTTTTTCCTTGCCTATGAACCCACTTTGATACCTGGACCTTGTTGTTTGATTGCTCTTATCAGGATCATAATGCCGTGTTTGTTGACTATCGCGGATGCTGATCGGAGGGAACTTATTCCATAGGTACAAGAAGCTAACTGGTATGAGATGATTATCGGCACCTGATTTGATGAGCCTGGGTAAGCATGTTACCTGGCCGTAATAGAGTAGCGAGTGAGAGAGGTCTGAAATGGTTTGTGCTCCGTGGGAATGTGACCCTGTATCTATGATAGCTTCAACAAGAATGGTTAGTATGGTGGTTACTTTGCGTGATATGGAGCTTCTTGGGAAATGTAAATTGAGTTACTGCTTCAAAAAATCAAAACAGAAAAGCGCCAGTTTGGTCGACATATATGGTTGAAATCTCTGGTTGTCATGATTTATTGTTGCACCTCTTAATTTCGGGGAAAGGTATATCAGGTGCTCGTTTCTTGTATAGAGCCACCATCGTTTGCCGAGTGGTCTACCTTAATGCTTAGTAACACTTGTGTGTTTTTGCACTCCCACCGCGTATAATACAACGTGCTGTACAATGCTTAAGCACTTGTGCTGATATCTCGTATCGTCCTTGGTACATGTTCTTTGGCGACATATGATACAACGTGCTGTACAATAATATGATTGTACAACCTGGCCTGTTGTGATTCAGAAATGATCAGCACTGAATTAGGACTGGCACTGGTGGCAGGCATGTTGATGGTTCATCATTCATTTTTGTTGCAGCGGCCCGCACCCTGCTCAATGCCCATGCTGGTGAGTTTGGATTCACCAACCTCTCCCAAAAAACCACTATTTATCCAACTTTTCCCTATTTATCTATTTTATAGATCCCAAAAAACCACTATTTATCCAACTTTTCCCTATTTATCTATTTCATAGAACACCGTTTCCTAACACGACATACAGTGTATTTCAGGGTGCTACAGTGCCTTTTTGCCCTATCTAAACGGGGCCTAACGACGCTGGGCCTGCCTGCCTGTACCATGGAAGGGAAACTCTGCTGCTTCAGAGTTCATATGGGCCACTACTGCTGCCCACACCATGCCGTGTTTCACTGTCTGCGACCCTGCACTGCTCGGTAGTTAATCACTCTGCCGTCGTGATGATTTGATTGCTGTACTGCTACTGCACCCATGCTTGTTTGTTCAGCAGCAAGCTTTTTTGTTTGTTTGTGTGTTTGTTCAGTAGCGCAGCTAAAGCTGGAGGTTTGCGTGGTTTGGATTGGATGGTTAACGGGTGACAGGATAGGGGAGATGCGGCCGAGGTTTGGTGACCAAACGCCTTGGATCACTCCTGACCGGAGGAGCTAAGCTGATTATTATTATTCCTTCCTCCAGTTGAGTGCATTCGAGCAAGCTGTCTCGGCTCCGTCCATGGTTGGTTGGTAGGTGGTCTATCGCAGAAGAAGACGACGACTTGGGGGGGATGCTAGTATATGGCATGGCGCCTTGGCCTGAGGGGAAGGGGCACTAGCAACTAGCATGGGGGCCGGAAGGGAAGTTGATTAGCTAGGATCCGGCCGGGTGCTTGGAAGATTTGTGCGTGTCGGGTTATGGTGGTGGCTGGTTGTGCGAAGGACGGAGCGGCGACTACGGGAGGTTTTCGCCATTGCAACGGGGTGGGTTTGGGTATGTATGGTCCTTGGGTTTTGCAGGTGGTGGTGTTGGTAGGGAACGATCGGCCTGGGCTTTGCCCTGCCCCGGCCCCTCCGGGGATATGATCCTATCCTCCTGGGGCTGGACCATACGGGATGCATTGTCTGTATGATACTATCTGTGCAGTGGAAGGTCCTAGTGCTGATTCCCTTCTTCAGCTGAGTGCTGTCGATCAAGCTGAGCTGAGAGGCTCTGTGCATGCATGGTTGGTTGGTAGGTGGTCTATCGCGGAAGAAGACGACTTTAGGGGATGCTAGTGTGTGGCCTTGCCTAGCAACTAGCACAGGGGAGAAGTTGATTAGCTTAGCTAGGATCCGGCCGGCTGCTTGGAAGATTTGCGTGTGTGTTGGGTTATGGTGTCTGGTTGTGTGAAGGTGCGGCGATCGCGGGAGGCTTTCGCCGTTGGAACGGGGTTGTTTTATTTGTACTTGTTTGTTCCAAGTTTTAGGTTATTTCAACTTATATGGAGAGTCAAAATATATGAAGTTTGACCATATATTTTTTATACAATATAAAATACTGACATCCATAGTATCAATACTAACATCCATAGTATCAAATAGTAGTCACCATTTTACAATCCTTTCTATAATTTGGTCAAATATAAGAAAATTTTATTCTTCAAAAAAAACTTTAAATGAGTATCAAGCGGCTAGCTAAGATTAGGCCCTCGGTTATTAAGCCGATGCCACACAGGACCATGGCACATATGACACATCGGTAGATAGTAGCGTATGTTAGAGGAACTACTTTTAGGGTAGGAGCGGAGCCAGCCAAGAAAACCGCCGTTGTCAACCTGTTGAACATCGGTGTCAGATGCATTGATGAATAGCTTGGAATAGTGTTTTCTCATTGATTTTGCAGAAAGTTACTATTGTCAGCTGACACTAAGAATTACATGTAGCTCCGTCACTGTTCTAGGGCTGCTGGCGACTGACCGAGAGAGAGATAGAGGTCCCCTTAGGGCAAACCCAACACATGTCCCTAAAAGCATTGGCTTCATCCAAAAGGTAAAATAGAGCTGATGGTCTCACAATGCAGACACTTATGTCGTCAGAGAAGTTATGTCCAACTTTTACCTTCGTCTAGAGGATAAAACATCGAAAAGACTCTCGACGCACCCTCCAATATGTGCTTAACCAGTGGCTTCAACTTTTTGTCAGATCGGGCACCAACTACTTCTGCAGGATGCTATGACAAACTGTGAGGCTACCCTTCATCGCGACATAGACAAAAGTGGTAGACGTAGAAGCCGGGGCTACTATCCACTACTGCCTTACGCCCTCCCCACAGCGATCGGTCCGTTGCTTTTGCTCGCTGTTGCTTCTGCTGCTGCTCTAGTAAAAGTAGTGGTAACTGGTAAGTGGAATAGAATCCGTGGCCCTGTTGGTTACGCTTACACGCCGCGTGCCAAAGCGGCGAAATCTAGTTTTAGGCATAAACAAAACAAGGTGCAAGAAAGGAGCGTGGCGGTAGGCGCGCAGAATTCGGATTCTATCAAAGGAAAGGAAATTGGCCGTCGTCCCGCGGGTGCCTCTCGATCTCACCCAGATCACTCCGATCAAAATTCTCTGCAGCGACGGTCTCCACGGACATCCAACCGCATGATCCCTATCCTCATGTGAAATTGCATTGCTGTACGGGTTGGGTGGTCAATGGAAAAAAAGAAAAACTGTCTCCGTTGTACCGGCGATAATGTATCATATCATCTCACTCAATGGTGCATCATAACATGAATGAATCTACCAGTTGACCCAATGCGCAGTTTCATTCCCTCCAGCTCCAGAGGATCCGGTCATCGGCTTCCTTCGTGCAGAAACGTGTACCACGATCCTCAATGTTTCTTTCGCTAGCTCTTTTATTTTTGCTACAAAACCTGTCCAGTGCCCCGGACAAAACCCATGGTTATCTCCAGTGCCTTTTTGATTTGGAACAGGAAAAAGATTGCCCAACCATGCATGTGGTTTTCACCCTTCATCATCATGGACCGTGACATCTGTGTCTCCACGTCGAAAAAGAAAAATAAAATATCATGCATACGTGTATGATTTGGACATGAACTGAATCAAATCATCATATACAGATTCCTCTTGCTAGCTAGGAATTCCTACAAAAATGTGCTGCACTGCATGTCAAGCAAAAAGCTCCTTACCACCTAAAATCACAATATGCAAAAAAAAAAAACAAAGGAAAATAAAAGATCCCCCTCGACATGGTCTTTTTTTTCTCTCTCTCTCTCCCTCTCCTCTCCACTCCATGCTACGGTCTTGAGTCTTGGCCTCAACATTCACATAAACAAAGAGCAGTAATTAACGATCAATATAAACAAAAGGCATTCATTATTCCTTCCCAAACTGCACAGCTCCCTCATTCCCCTCCTCCTCGATCAGCGCGCACGTGCACACACACATACACACACAGAGCTAGGCAGCCGCCATGGGCAAGCACTGCGGCAAGGATTGCTGCGGCAAGGACTGCGGCAACCACGGCGACGAGGACTTCACCCAGTCATGCCGCCGCCTCCTCCTCATCCTCCTCACCCTCGTCCTCATCGCCGGCGTCGTCGCGCTCGTCGTCTTCCTCGTGCTCCGCCCAACCCACCCACGCTTCGTCCTCCACGACTCCACCCTCCACCAGCTCGACATCACCAACACCTCCGCTCCGCTCCTCTCCACGGCCACCCAGGTGACCATCGCCTCCCGCAACCCCAACGCGCGCGTCGGCGTCCTCTACGACCGCCTCGACGTCTACGCCACGTACAAGCACCAGCAGGTCACGCTCGCCACCAGGCTCGCGCCGCCGGCGATCAACCAGGGCTACGGCGACGTCGACGTGTGGTCACCCGTACTGTCCGGGCCGAACGTTCCGTTCGCGCCGTTTCTTGCTGATGCTATGAGGCAGGACGTTGCTAATGGGTACCTTGTGATGGAGGTTAGGATTGATGGACGTGTAAGATGGAAGGTTGGGAGCTGGACGTCGGGACATTACCATATCTTTGTTACATGTCCGGCGTATTTTATCGGCGGCGGCGGGTACACCGGCGGCGGGGCGCATGGGCTCACGTTCAAGATGCCCACCTACTGCAGCGTCGAGGTCTAGTACTGCCATGACATGCTCTGCTTCAATTCCTCTGCTCCGGCGTGCTACGACGACGCCTCTGTTCTGTGTGTGCATACCGGAAATTAACAAGCTACTAGCATGATGAGGTGGTAAGCTGTAATAATTCCAGGTAATTTGTGTAGAGAGTGGGTTGTTGTTTAGTCTTTGGTGGTTAAAAATGTTTTTTTTGTTCACTGTGTTGCATCTTTTTTCACTTGTCCACGTTCAATTGTTCGTAAATATAAAAGCCTAAGGTAAATACCTTCTTCCTTGTGTTTTGTCAACTAAGGCATTGACTTTAACTAATGTATATGATGTTCTGGTTCCAGTTCAGAATCTTGGATTTTTATATGATTAGAGAACTTTTAGGTAGGTTGAAAGTCCATTGCAAATCAGTTCAGCTCCAAGCTTCCAACGGAGATTTTGGAATTTTGTTGGTGCCAACAACCAGAAGTCTGGGGTTTGGTGGGGATGAGAGTACGGATTGAGGCTTGGGGATCATGGTCTTGCTAGTTAGTTCCTAACAAACTTCGCAAAGCCTACCGTAATCCAAAAAAGTTGTGTGTGCTGTCTTGTACATGGCATGTGACCGTGTGCTCATGTGGAAAACATCTTTGCATGGAATTATCATCCATACCATTGGGGTTTCCAGTTGTCTTATCAATCTCCACGGCTCCATCTTCCAGCAGAGCGTTCGTTAAAAAAAAAGAACTTCCACCAGAGCAGTAGCAGTGCAAGTGAGAAGTTTAGCTGTATAACCTGATTAATATTGCAGGTAGAGATTCCTAAAAAAACACAGATGTTCCAAACTGGGTTTACAGAGCATTTTAGTACTGGAGCAGGCTGTATCTATTTACCAAGTGTTCTAGTTTACTGTGAACAACAAGTACAGTGTTGCATGAATTTTTCAGTAAGCGACTAGGTTTCAGTGATGTAACCGTAAGATATGGATGGTGACATTTACGCGATTGCAACTAGCAGCAGTCTGTGGCCCAGATTTCCGCTAGAAAGATAAACACCAATCCATCAACTGCCTTATTTTTCTAAAATGATAAGAAAAAGGAATAAGAGGAAAGGGACTTTTGAGGCAGGCATCAATGGACCATTAATGGTATTTACGTCAGGCAGCATTTCCTTTGCAATGTAATTGTTGAAGGAAGCAAGGCAAAGCTTCTAGAACATTCTCCAACAATACAAGAGCAAGATATTTCTCAAGGAAAATTCTAGAATTAGTAATTAGGTAAATTAGAAAATGGTGTAATATTTAGGAATTCTCTATAAGGGGACACTTGTCTCAACCCCATGGTCCCCCTTGCCCTATAAATAGAACCCCCCTCCCTTGCCATGATATATACCATCCAAGAGAGCATGGTAGAAAAGAGGTGCTAGGTAGAGTGGAGTGTGTAGTGGTGTTAGGATAGCCACCTAAAGGTGTGAGTGCTCCTTTGTAATATTGGTGTTTCAATAATAAAGAGTGTGTCTTTGTAGAGTGTTAGTCTCCTGGTTAAGCTTCATAGTTTCTAAGTGCTTAGTGTATAAAAGTGATCTATCGAAGGTTGGCTCTGCCACCCGGGATCACGACAGGTCTGGGCTTTATCGTAGGTTGGCTCTGCCACCCGGAAGCCAGCTTCATCTGTTGGTAGGCTCTGCCTCCCGGAAGTGAAAAGACGGTTCTGCCGTCCAAAGGACCTGGTGCACTAAGTATTAGAAATTAAAAGAGCTGACTGACTCTAGAGTGAGTTGGTGTGTGTTTTAGGTGTAGGTCCTCACAGAGTGGGTATTAGGGCCACCTCGATTTTCCAACAGTAATTAACACTGTGAACCGATAAAAACAAATTAAAAGAGTCAAAACCCGTGGAGAATTTTGATGTAGGTTGCAGGTCGATTGCAAATCAGATATACATGAGTCCATGACCAATAGAGGTCTTTGAATTACAGGGCAAACTATTTGGTGCCAAACTGCCAACAACCCAGCTCCGGGGTCCATACAAGTCCAGTCGCCGGGGTTTGGTGAATTGGGAAGTACGAACTGAGACTTGGGGATCCAGTTGCACAGGTAGGTGATTAGCCTCACTCTAAGAACGTGGATCCCATGTAAATTTGTGAAGATTAGTGTAATCCAAGAGCATTTTTTGCGCAGTCATCTCCATGTGGACAACTGAAAACATGTGTGCAGGAGTAATCATTCATGTTTTGGGTCCCCGGTTGTGTTGTGTCGATGGTATTCTGTATGCTCAATAATGCAACTAGAAAGAACAGTTGCAGAATGTTCACTTAGAGTGTTAGTGTTAGGCTGCATTTATTGCGCAGAAAAGATACGGAGCTCAAAGCAGAGTGGACTGTGGCCCTGGTGTTCAAGTCTTCGGTGATATCTATTCAAGTTAGCTGTATTACATTTACATGATTAACAATGCAGGCAGTGGTTCTTCCACAGAACACAAATCAATAATTGACTGGCTTGAACATTTATAGAGTTTTTAACTTGAGGAGCAGACGGTATCTGTTTTAGTTTGCAGTGAACAAACTGTGTGCAGAACAGATTGCCCAAGTGCTCCATGGATTATTCTTCACCACACTAGGTTTCACTGATGTAACCGTAAGCTATTGATGGTGACATTTACGTGACAGTAACACCTATCAGTTGTGGTTCAGATAACTTTTCACTATTGAGAACACACTTTTCAGGACTTGGATACTATAGTTTTTTTTTTCACCAATATAAAGACAGGAATAGAGGTATTTCGAGGTAGGCAACAATGGGCCATCAATGTTGAGATCTCAGGAAATGACATTTCAGGCATATGTAGCCTTGGTAGTCACAGGTTTGCAGCAGCATTTCCTGTGTTAGACATGTCTTGGTGGGCTCCATGGGCCAGTGCAGCTTCCTCCCTTATCTTGTTAGTAGACAATTCTTTTTTCTCTCTCTCTAATAAGAAGCCCATATCGATTATGGACGTATACTTTCTTTTCTAAAGTAGTAGCATAGCGCCCGTGCGTGGCTACGGGGATAAAAAAATTCTATAACGAAGAACATTAAACATTGCAAAAAATAACAATTCAATGATCGTGCTTTGCAATTCCATCTCTATTCTTATAAGTGAGATCATCCCACTTCCCACCTAGTATTTGGTTAGGAGGACGAGTATCTGATTACATGAATTTTTTTTTGTTTAGCAGAGAGATTTGCAGAATGAGATGGACGATATATTTATTGTAACTGGGAGTCGTTTGTGCGTGTGTTCCTTTGCTGCTGCTCCATCTAGTACAATTATAACAAGTGGAAGGGGAATATATCCGTGGCACGCGCCGGCCCGTGTTGGTTACGCTTATATGCGCGACGTGCCCAAAAAAGCCACAAAGGCGGCGTGTTAGTTTCCTGCAGCAGGCATATAAATATAAACAAATTAAAGTTCATAAGCCAGAAACAAGGGGCGTGGGTAGGCGCGCAGAATCGGATTCTAGCCAAAGCCAGCGCTCCAAGGCAAATGGAAATCGGCCGGCGAGCGAGGTTCCTCCTGCTCCCCTGCTGCCTCACTATCTCTCCAAGTGCATGCGTGCCTCACTGTCTCAAGTGAATCTCTTGTAAAAATTGCAGTGGTGTATGGGTTGGGTGCTCAAGGGTGGAAAAAAACTATCTCCGGTGTACGGAGATCTGGATCTGAGGGAGCAAACATGTCCTTTAAACATCGACCGATCAGGTTTCTTTCTGTTTTTTTTCCTCGACGTCAGTCAACCAGTTCGTCAGTCAGTCCTATGAGTAGCGGTGGTCAGTGGCTGGTCCCACCGACCAGTGCCCCTGCCGCGTCGTCAACTGTGCAGGCAGGCCGACCTCAGTGCGTCATGGGTTCCGACGACGCGCTAGGGTGTGTTTGGTTAATAGGATGGCATAGATTCTATTTTGCTACCGTTTGGTTCAGGAGCAAAGGAGCGGACACATCCCAGAAAAGAAAAGAGAATATACTCACGAGATTCGGGATGGACTCGTCCCGAAAAAAAACAACCGGACGGAGCCATCCCTCGCGAACGTCGTTGCGCTCTGTCGCCTCCCTTCCTCATCCACGCGCCTGTCGGGCCGCATAGCCGGCGAGCTGTGCGCCGGAATGCACATGCGGCGAGCACCGGTACCTGCAGCGAGCGGCGCGGCTGATGCGGCGAGCGATGGCGCGGCGGCGTGATTTGCCGTCGACATGAGGGGAGCGGGACGGCCGGCGGGCAGCTCGATTCTCGTCCGGCGGGGGCACAGCCAGCGCCCAACGCGATTCGCAGCAGCGAGCAGGTAGCTGCCATTCTGCCAAGAGATTAGCGGGAGGGCAGGCAGCGAAGTTCACGCGCGGCGAGCTTCAACGAGTATCAGATTGGAAGGAGAGATGACGAGGTGTGGCTGACAGCTGGGTCCCCTGCTGCCGGTGGAAGCTTATCCGAAGGGAAAAAGAGAGATGACGAGGAGGTTTGGCTCATAGGTAGACCCCATTTAACGGCTGCTAACGGAGCACTGAACCGGTTCTTAGGCATCCCCCAACCAAAAAAAAAATAGACATATGGACGGAACCATTCCATTCTGAAAATCTAGAATGGAACCATTCCATCCTACCTCGCTCTCCAACCAAACGCACCCTAAATAAGTGAAACCTACTGAAAAAATTCATGTTAAACACCTGGACCAACTTGTCACTAAACACCGTAGTTAATACAACAGCCTGCGCTGCTCCACTACTTAAAAACCCGGTAAACCGAGTTTAGACCATCTGCATTATAGTTTATTTCCTTTTTGGAGAAATCGGTACCTGCATTCATTGTTAATCAGGTTACAGAGCTAAAATTTTCAGTTATACTGATTAATGATTGAGACAACTGGAAACACCAATGATACGGATAATAATTCCATGCATAGATGTTCTCCACATGGGCACATGGTCAGATGCCATGGGAAAGACAGCTCACAAACTTTTTTTTTTTGTAGTACTACTCTACTAGGCTTTGAGAAGTTTCTTGTGAGCTAGTAGCTGCACAAACCGTGATCCCGAAGCCCCAATCCGTACTTTCATCCCCACCAAACCCCGGACTTCTGGTTGTTGGCAGTTGGCACCAACAAAAATCCAAAATCCCCGTTGGAAGCTTGGAGCTAAACTCATGTGTGTGATTTGCAATGGACTTGCAACCTACCTAAAAGTTCTCTAATCATATAAAAATCCAAAATTTTCGAACTAGAACCAGAACATCAATCATATATACCTAAATGCAAAAGACAATGCCCAACAAGTTGAGAAAACACCAGGATGAAAGAAGAAATTTACCTTATTAGGTTCTTAACTTTATGAACAACTGAACATGGACAAGTGAACAAAGGTGCAACACAAAGAACCTAAACAACCCTCTCCCTACATGAATTACCATCCTTGTTTCGATCCGGTATGCACACACGCGTAACATACAACTAACCACACAAACTGATGCCTACCTCGCCGGAGCAGAGGAAGCAGAGGCTGCAGAGCAGAGCAGAGCATGCTACTACACCTCGACGCGGCAGTAGGTTGGCGTCTGGAACCTGAGCCCATGAGCCCCAACGACTCTGTTCGCGCCGCTGCTGATGAAATACGCCGGACATGTAACAAAGATATGGTAATGTCCAGACGTCCAGCTCCCAACCTTCCATCTTACACGGCCATCAATCCTAACCTCCATCATAATGTACCCATTAGCAAGATCTTTCCTCATAGCATCAGCAAGAAACGGAGCAAATGGAACATTGGGCCCAGCCAGGACAGGCGACCAGACGTCGACGTCGCCATGGCCCTGGTAGATCGGCGCCGGGAGCCTCGACGCCAGCGTCACCTGCTGGTACTTGTACGAGGCGTAGAAGTCGAGGCGGTCGTAGTGGACGCCGACGCGTGCGTTGGGGTTGCGAGAGGCGATGGTCACTTGGGTGACTGTGGAGAGGAGTGGAGCTGAGGTGTTGTTGGTGAGGTCGAGCTGCCGGAGCGTGGCGTCTTGGAGGACGAAGCGTGGGTGGGTTGGGCGGAGCACGAGGTAGACGATGAGCGCGATGACGCCGGCGATGAGGGCGAGGGTGAGGAGGATGGCGAGGAGACGGCGGCATGACCGCTTGAACTCGTCGTCGCCATGGTTGCCGCAGTCCTTGCCCATGGTGGATGGCTGCTGTCGGTGCTCACTTGCTTTGCTGGTGTTTTGTTGCTTGGTGTGTGATGGTCAAGGAGGAGGAGGAGGAGGCGTGAGGGAGGTTGTTTGGGAAGGGAATATGGCTTTTGTTATAGCATTGGTCGTTAAGCTACTACTCTTTGTTTATGTTCATGTTGAGACCAAGGCCATGGAAATAAATTAAAAAAATGTCCATGTTGTGGGGATCGATCTTTTCCGTTCCGTTTGCACGGGATAGATGTGTCTGGCCTGCTTGCGTTGCCTGAGATACCATCATTGATGGAGAGCAGACCTTTGGTGTTTTGCATCTTGTGATGATTTTGTCATTAGGGTGTGATATATTTTATTTTTGGGTTGGTGAGGGAGGTTTTTTTTTTGGTTGGCACCACATTTTTTGTACGAATTCCTAGCTAGAAAAATAATTCTTATGATTTAATTCAGTTCATGTCCAAATCATATATAACATTTTTTTTTTGTTGATGTTGCAAAGCGTGGACATAGAGGTTGCAATCCATGATGATAAGGGGGTAGTGAAAACCATGGTTGATAGTTGGGCAATCTTTTTCCAGTTCCAAATTGAAGAGCACCAGAGAAGATAATAACGGTGGGCTTTGTTCGATCCGTAGCACATTCTCAGTCAATTGCTCGTCCGGCGGAGTAGTACATCAAAACAACTGCTTGGAAAGTTGGAATAACAGATCAAGCTATTTGGTGCCGAACTGCCAACAAGACAGCTCCGGCGTTCATACAAGTCTGGCCGGGGTTTGGTGAATTGGGGAATACGGATTGAGACTTGGGGATCCAGTTGCACAGGTAGGTGATTAGTCTCACTCTAAGAATGGGGATCGCAAGAAATTTTCTCAAGATTAGTGTAATCCAAAAGCATTTGTGCTGTCATCTCCATGTGGACAACTGAAAACATCTATACATGAGTAATAATTCATGTCTTTGGGTGTCCCCAGTTGTGTTGTGTCGATGGTATTCTGTATGCCTAATAATGCAGCTAGATAGAATGAACAGTTACATAATGTTTACCTGGACTTTTAGGCTGCATTCGTTGAGCAGAAAAGATATTGAGCTCAAAGCAGAGCAGCCATGCTGTTCAATTTTTCATTGACGTCTGTCCAAGATAGCTGTATTGCATTTACATGATTAACAGTGTAGGCAGACATTCCAAAAAAGAACACAATGCATATTCAAAACGAAACATTTCAGGCACATGTAACCTTGGCAGTCATAGGATCGCATCAGCATTTCCTGCGCAGTGGAATCTGCCTTTCTCCCGTTGCAATGTGCACAGGATGGAAAGCGGACGTGCTCCTGTCCAAGGTCCGTCAGCAGCAGTGTTCGTCATCGCCGATCAGTTTTTGCAAGCCATACCTCTCCATGATCGTAAAGGAATTTCGTCACAACGTTGCAGAGCCTCATTAGAAGGCGTCAAATTCTGAATGTGACAAACTGGATGGCGTCACTTCTAAGTACCATCCCATGGGGCCAGGGGGGGGGGGGGGTCACTAACGTTTAGGAGGTGCTTTAAAATTCAACCATAAAGAAAAAGGACCATACGTTTGATATGTTTTACAGGCATAATGAGTTCAGGCTATTTCCTTAGAGGAATAAAGAGATTAGACTAGTATACAAGTTATAAACCGTTTCCACTTTGGTTGGTTCACTCCTGTGTTGACTTCGACGACATGCCTTGGTGAACTACATGGCCCAGTGCAGCTTCCCCCACCCATGGGTCCAGCCCACTCTATGTCAGTAGACGATTTTTTTTTCGCTAATAAAAAGCCCATATCGGTTATGGCTGCGTATATTAAAATGGCCCATGTTTAACGCGTGGAATCATATAGTCAAATGCCTCACGCTAGTGCACGTCTTGCTGCCGTCTATAAACAAAAAAAAAAAAGCCTGCTCACCTGCTCTGGTGAACCATGTGGCTTGATCTGGTTTCCGATCGTGAAGCGATATCTGCAAATAATCAGTCAACAGCTGGCTTCCATCAGTCCATAACTCCATATCATAAGCAAGCAGAAGACCGTTCTGCAATATGCTCATCCTTGCACAGATTTGGGCTTTGGCGAGCTCGTCCTCTTCTCCACAAGGAAGCAGCCAGCCTTTGTGTTGGTCAATCTCCATCTTCCTCCCAGGTTAGTGATAGATCGATTTCGGCAGAGCTCTCATACGTACTCCTTTTGGGAACTAACCTACTGGTGATGGTCGATATCCAAGTGTCTGATGCATCTGCGTTCTTAGTTCTGAGCTTCTGATTCTTGATTACTTAACGTAATTAGTTCTGATTCTTATTTGGTTGGAAGGGTGCAGTGCAGCTATATGTGATTACAAATGGATGGTGAATCAGAATCTAGTATATACGATCTCCTGGAGGGCATCCTAGTTGGTGAAAGTGAGCCGACAAACTTGCCTATATGGCTTCTACAATCTATCACAAATAATTTCTCTGATGATCAGAAAATTGGCAGTGGTGGGTTTGCAGATGTTTACAAGGTATCGGTACTCTTAACTGACCTCAGTCTTGCACACAATCTCTAATAAAACTCATGTTCAAAAGACAAGGAAATGTCATGACTGCAGGGGCTTCTTCGAAATGGTGCTACAGTTGCTGTGAAGAAGCTGAACCCGTCACAAATGGTTGAGTCACATGAGGCAAAATTTAACCAAGAGGTTTGCAATCTGATGAAGGTGAAGCATAAAAATGTAGTACAATTTCTAGGGTATTGTTCTGACACACAAGGGAAAGTTTGGAAGCATGAGGGGAAGAGTATCATGGCGGAGGAACGGCAGAGGTTTCTCTGCTTTGAGTTTATGCCAGAAGGGAGCCTTGACAAGTACATCAATGGTACTTTTCTTGTCATCTTATCTTATTTATATGACAAACAAAGAAAAACCATGTATATTAAACACATCTAATTCCTGTTGTCCTTTGCGTCAATGACGAAGCAGCATTAAAGTCACATGGACTTCAAGTATTCTCTATTAGTCCCTCTTCCCTACCAAAAGAAAAATTGAAACAACGAGCCATGATCTTAATTCACAGATGCATCCGAAGGACTTGAATGGAGGACGCGCTATCAGATAATTAAGGGAATTTGTGAGGGTTTAAATTATCTTCACGAACAAAAAATTGTGCATTCAGATCTCAAACCTGCAAATATACTCCTGGATCATAACATGATGCCTAAAATTACTGATTTTGGTGTCGCAAGGAGCTTTGGTGAGGAACAAACCAAGGCTATAATTTCAAATGTGGTTGGGACACAGTAAGCTACCTAACCACATTGAAAGTAAAACTATGCTTGTTGGGTGTGAATTATGTTGTATTCATTTTGTTTTTGAGTCTCTCACCGAAAAGAATCATGTAGGGGCTATATGGCACCAGAGTTCTTTAGTGGAATAATCAGCATGAAGTCAGACATATATAGTCTTGGTGTTATAATTACAGAGTTATTGACAGGACAGAAGGGGTATCTTCAAATTGAGAATGTAAGGGCGTTCTATCTAATATAAAAATTCGATGATATTGGAAAAAAGAAACAGCTACTTGGTTAGAGCAATATGTTATGTGCGGTTAAGCATATACTCTCTGCGTTTCAAATTATAGTTCGTTTGTCTTTTTAGAGCCTAAGTTTGACCAGTCGTCTTATTCAAACAATTATGCGAAACAACATATTTTTTGTTATGACTTGCTTTATTAATATATTACTCATAAATGACCTAAATTTGATAATATTTGCATACTTTTTTTTTTGAATAAGACGAGTAGTCAAACTTAGGTTCTAAAAAGTCAAATGAACTACAATTTAAAATAAAGGTAGTATACACTACTGTAGATCTAAACCCTAGCGAGCCATAAGCCATAAACCAGTATTTTTTTATATAATAGATGGAGTTGGACAAGTCTGACTTAGGACATAGAAAATGTGACATGTAAAAAGCAGAGAGGAGTAATGTAGAAAATACATTCTTTGTGGGACAGAGGGTGTATGCAACTTCTCTGGTGTCCGTGTATAATGTATAATACAATATGAGCGTTGTTTGCACATCGACATTATTTTTTGCATTTATTTGATAACACAAAGCTCACGATTGCCATTTTGTAGGTACTTAAAAGTTGGAATGCTAGGTTCCAAACGTCACAGAGAGGCACATGGCTGGAACATGTTAGAGTGCGCGCTGAGATAGGCTTGGACTGCATGGAACCTGACCCAGAAAAGAGACCAATGACAAAGCATATAACTAAGACACTCCATGTATTGGAGAAGACATATGGTTTTATTGAAACTGATCTCACGACACCAAATGTAAGTTTACTAATGCCATATAGCATGAACGCTCCAGCAAATGCACGAATAGTTTCTAGAGGTTCTGCACAACACCCACTACTAGAGAATGGAGCATTCGTCCCTCACACGATTGTCTTAAAATCCAGTACTAACGTTTCCCAGGAGTTTCCCGAGGGCCCTCGGACCATTTAGTACCGGCTAGTAACACCAGCCGGTACTAAATGGTGCCATTTAGTACCGGTTGGTGTTACCAGCCGGTACTAAATGGTCCCGGGGGTTCCCGAGGCCCCCGTGCATTTAGTACCGGCTCGTAACACCAGCCGGTACTAAATGTTGGCATTTAGTACCGGCTGGTGTTACGAGCCGGTACTAAATGGGTCCGCGGGGTATAGTTCAAAAGGAAAGCATATCCCACTCAATCACAAGTGATGCATAGGTGGGATGGTAGAGGGGGTTACGCGCGAGGCCAGAGGTTGTGAGTTCGAATCCCACGAACCGCGCACGCGCATTTACACGTGAAAAAATCGCGTAACTTGCGACGTTGCGCGTGTGCGAGCCTTCCGGTAAGCTTACAAATTTTTTTCTTTATTTTTTGGCTCGAAACCGTTAGTACCGGCTGGTGTTACCAGCCGGTACTAACTGGCCGACCCCGCCGACCCTGCGGCCCCGTTAGTACCGGTTGCTGCAGCTTGTACTAACGGGGCTGCCATCTAGTACCGGAAGCTCGGTACCTGACGCATAACCGGTACTAACGCGGCTTTGCGCCCGGTACTAAAGATCTCTTTCCTACTAGTGACCATTTTCGCTCTCTTGATCAAGCTAGTTTCGGTGGACAAAGTGAAGTTGTTAAATTCTTAAGAAGGAAAATAGTGTTCTACAAATGTTTACCACATCTAAGTATATGGAGATTAAGGCCTTGTTTGGTAGGGCTCCATCGTAAATGGCTTCACCTATGGAGCCAGTGAAGACGAAGAAGCTGTTTTTTTTTTGTTTGGCTTCACCTCTATAGTACAAAAAAACAGCTTCTCCTCTCTAGAGCTTCTATGGTGGAGCCATTTTTTGTTGATGCATTTGGTAGAGCTTCAGTTCAAAACGGTTTCTCTGGAGGAGCTGGAGCTGTTTGGAGCCCTGCCAAACAGGGCCTAATATTAATCAATGGTCAATATGCGTGCAGATCATAAATTCCACCGGGTGCTCTGAGTTTGTGATCGGCAAGCTGCTAGACGTCTATCCACTGGAGCTCCGCTTCCCCTTCGAGCCCAACAAGCTCATCAAATCCCCAGTGACCCTAACCAACAAGACAGCCGGTCACGTTGGCGTCTGGATTGCACGCTCCAGCCTTGGCGTCGTTCCATATTCGTGGGAGCAACAGCAACAACAACAGCAGAAAAGCTCATCCGTATTCTGCGTGCTGCAGCCACATTCCACAAAGGTCCTTTATATGACCATGAGAACGCAACAGCAACCACCGCCAGAAGCAGACACGGCGGGCATCTTCCAGGTGGTGATTATCGCCATGGAGTCGGAGGAAGCACTAAGAGGTTTGGGAGCATATTTGATCTTCGGTATAAGCATTAACAAGTTTGAGGATTTGGTTAAGACAGTCAAGCGCTTGGGAACTGAGGTGAACCGGGCTACACTGAGGGCTGCTGTCACCTGTGACCCAGAATGGTTCCAAGAAGTGGTGACAACACACCATGTCAGTTTGCCATATGCTTCAAGCCAGGTATGTATTACATGTTGCCATGTCACATGACTATATATGCCAATTCGCCATATTAATTAGTAAAGGCGGCTGATTCTGGCTATTTGGCTGCATAATCAGCTCATTCCAGGTGCTGGTAAGTCACAGTTTATCAATTGCATAGATGTGCACCCCACCGAGACATGGTAAGCATGCAGTTGATTGTCATTGAAAATATTGATTAAACAACCTATAGCATCTCTATTCTTTAGTTTAACTGGATGTGCACACCGCAGGGTGTTGATGGGCCAAAGAGGCGCATACCGCAGGGCGTCGATGGGCCAAAGAGGTGCCCACCACAGCAGCAGGGTGTATGTCTCCATTTGGAATTACGAGACCCGGGTATGTACCACCAGGACTACACATCTCTATCCTGCTTGTCTGTCTCAAAAAAAAAAAATCTCTATCCTGCTTGTGTAGAGGACGCACGTTGTGTGTGGCACTTGCCTAGAACTGGTTGAACCAAGTCTTTTTTTATTGTTCCACAGGAGAGAGTCATGGCGTTCGAAGACGCTGACATTTGCGCGATCAATTTCATCCCTAGAGAGCAATGGTTCACGGCCGGTGATGGGAATGGGTCCGTCCATGTATACTCTTACACTTAACAGCGCCAGTTCAAGGAACTCCATGCTCACCCTGGCGAATCTGTCCGCCTGTTGTCTGTTCACCCAACTGATCAGTTGTTGCTGACGGCGCCTCGGTATGAAGGACCAATTAAGCTCTGGGATTGGGGTCAGGGTTGGACATGCATTCGAGTGTTCAAGATCGACCATTTGGAAGCAAACATATATGATGGTCTCACGTTTGGCCCAAGGGACACCAACACTTATGCTATACTTTTGTCAGGCCTCAGCGACGTAAAGGTTTGTAAGCATGCACTGCTACACAGGTGACAATAGCAAACGCCCCTTTCACAGCCGGTTTTGTTGCAACCGGCTGTGAAGGGGCATCACAGCCGGTTTTGTTGCAACCGGCTGTGAAGGGGCATCACAGCCGGTTGGTACCAACCGGCTGTGTTGCTTTTATCCCAGCCGGTTTGTATTATCAACCGACTGTGATGAGGGGTGAGGGCAACGCAGCCGGTTCCAGCTACGAACCGGCTGCGTTGCTACTCATCGCAGCTGGTTGGTGGTTGGAACCGGCTGCGTTGAGGGCTCATCAACACAGCCGGTTCTAGCCACGAACCGGCTACGTTGCTACTCATCGCAGCCGATTGGAGCTACGAACCGTTTGTGTTGATCAACGCAATCAGTTCTATATGCATAGGCACTTGGCAAATACAATTTTTAAAGCCCTAAACGTTGTCAAATTTAAAAGTGTTGAACTACAAAGTTATATAATTTTTCAAGATGTAAAACTTTTATATTGGTCATTCGTTCATATGATAGAGTGGTAGTAAAAGTGTTCACAAATCCTACATCTCTCATATAGGGTTTAGGGTATGAAACTAGAAGAGAGATGTACGATTAGTGAAAGAGAGATGTACGATTAGTGAACACTTTTATTATCACTATGTCGTATGAACAAACAACCAAAATAAAAGTTGTAAAACTCGAAAAGTTATGAAACATTGTAGTTGACAACATTTTCATTTGAATTCGTATTGTCAACGAAAACTAAGTTTGAAATTATTCAAATTTGAAATTCAAATTTCGCAAACGACCTCGGATGGAAAAATGGACAGCATGAAAGTTGTAGTGTTTGAAAAGTTACGAAACTCTGTAGTTGACAAGTTTTTAATTTGAATTTGTTTAGACTCTCAAATAAGTACCAAGGGACACCAACACTTGTGCTATACTTTTGTCAGGCCTCAGCGACGTAAAGGTTTGTAAGCATATGGCTCAATACACGTAAATTGTGTAGTGACGCGACGCGGCTGTTGTTCAAGTAGTCACTAGTGAAGATGACTATTGAACAAACTAATAGTTAAGAGTAAGGCTATTATCTTAAAAATGTTAGGAGTAAGGGTATATGGGGATCAATTATATTTAATTGATTACAACATGAAGTTTGCAGGTCTGGGATATTCGTTGTTCGGATCCTATCGCAACATTCAAGGGGACAAAACCTACTTTTTACACTGACAGTGATCGACACTTTCTAGTTACTACTAGTGGAGACTCGTATGACTATGGTGCTAATGTGCGTGCAAGTTTTAGCATTTTTAACAAGATGTATGATGCACAGGGAAGAATACCTGGTCTAACATGGTGATGTTATTCGTCTCTACGTTTTCATGTTGATTCAGATATGGGATTTACATACAAAGCAACACGTTCACACACTTCATCACCTGAAAAGCCGCAAGATCTATGTGGTTTCTTGCCACCCAACACTTCCAATATTGGCTATCATCGCGGGAGGAAACAGTTATGGTGGATCTGGAAGAGATAGGTGTCTTTATTTGTGGGATACCAGGACCTACAGGTAAATATTTTTCTTGAGCCAAAAGTAGTTGAGTACATCCTCAAGTTACAAGAAATCTGTAAAACAAAGAGATTACAACCAAGAACACTCAACATGTAGCTCCAAAACTTAACTCCAAACATATTTGACAGTTCATACGGATGACTGCACATGTAAGTGGCCTTCGTGCGCCATAGACGGCTTAACCAGAAGTAGTGTCACGACCCAATAAATGGCGGCCAATATTTCTGTAAGCAGAATTGAGCATTATCTTCTTTCTCATGTCTCTCCCCTTCTTGCTTCTGCCACCGAAAAAGAAGAGAAACTAGACCCAAAATTCTCACTGGACCTCCATCGTGATTGGATCTAATCACGACAAAACGGGGAAGGGCCCGGAGAATCTTATTCCATGGCATCGATATCATCCTGGCCTCCATGTTGCCGTCCAGAAACCTAATTCTCCATGTCGTCATGAAGTTGTTGACGTCGTTTCCACCACCTTCATTGGAACCGCCATGGAGAGAACAAATCCACCCTATCTCCTCGCTGTCGCTGGATAGGAATAGGAGGAACCAAATCCCCAATATCAAATAACTCAACATGGAGAAGACTCAACACTAATCAAGGATTGATCCTTGAATTTATTGGAGAAATGGGTCCCCACTTCCTCCGGCCACCGGCAACTTGCCGGAGGCGAGGAGGGACGGAGGCCAGCAGTGTTGAAGAGGAAATCTGGTGATCACCGGTGAAAATCGCCTCCTGTGTCGCCTGGGTGGAGGCGACGCGGGGGCAGCGGCGGTTGCTAGGGTTGGGGGGTTTGTGCAGTACAGGTAAATATTGAGTGTTGCTCAATTTTACAGGCAGGTTATGACCATCGATCAGAGCAAGGTGATTTCATTGAATTCAGATGCTGCCATTCATTTCCTGATCATTTTTTGCATATAAAAAGCATGTGTGGTTTCTTAAACCTCCTATGCGGAACAAATACAATGCCATCAACTCTGCGTTGCTTTCCATAATAAAGTGCAGCAAGACTTTCAAAATGTTATCATTGTTATTCTTATCATAACTTAAAAGCCATACATACCTAGGCACTCTTTGGCCACACAACTTTTCAGCTTTTACTTCAAAAATACTTTCTCCCTTCAATAAAGAATCTAATATTAATTAACCCTAGTTTTTCTTCAATTGTAAGTCAAATTGTTTTAAGTTTGACCAAGTTTAGAAGAGTATTTCATCATAGATATGTGTTGTTATAAATTTTGATAATATTCTCTATATACTTAGTCAAAGATAGTTTAACATAAGTCAAAAAAACAAAAATGTGTTCTTTTTGGTACAAATGGAGTAAGTTGCAGGATGTGCCAAATGCCTAACTTCCATTGTGCTTCCCAAAGAAGCGATTTTCACTTCTGTATGTGTGAAAGGAGCATTCTGCAGAAGCTGCCCGTGACCATTTCATTTTCAAAACACCTGAGTGATGACATTGCATTCATCTTAGGCACCAATGAAAAGTTGTACATTTTACTCCTCGGAATACTTGGCTCGTGTGCTTCATGTAAGGACATCTTGGTCTTTTGCTATATATATAGATTATAGAGTAGCTGATTGGATCACCATCTCATGGGGGGAGGTCACTCTCACTTACGTGGTTTAGCGTAGGCTATGCTTTCAGAGAGGTGTAAAGCAGAGACTTCTGACTTTAGACGTTTGAGATCTTGGAGCAATTCAAGGATCATTTTGGTGCAAGATTGTTTCCATCCTAATCTGTGGCTTTTTCTATATTGGTGATTTTTAGAGATATTGTTTGTATTTTTTATTTCACATTGGGATGTATTATGGAGTGTTTTTCTTAGACAAATCGATGCCAGGACATCTGCAAGACCACCTAGTATTATAACCCTAGCGAAAACAGGCACGAGCTCATCAGATTTTGAGTTTTGGAAAAAATACTTTATTTTGTTTTCATGGTCAAATCCAAGAAAAAAAACTTCTATTTTGTGTCCATTTTTTAAAACAAACTTTGTTTGTTTGATTCAATGTCTAACGTTGAATGAGATTTAAAGATCATTTGATCAATTCATCAGGTTATTTTCTGTAGTCTGTACAGAAATATTCCGATTCTAAAACTATTCCATTATCCATAGTTTCTAGAACAATCAAGTGTGTGTGTGGGTGGGGGGGTTCTGACAATGCGATGGAGTTTCTGATAAATTTGGCTAAGGCTAATCTTAGTGGAGTTTCATGGGCAAAATAAATAGTGTGCCATGTATTCATTTTTTATTATGTGGTAGTGTATTAATGAAGAAAGAGGTAAACTTAGTGTCATGGGGATGAAACCCTACATACACAGTTATCTAGATAGCTTATGTCATGCATGTAACCTAGATAATAACAATGGATGAAACTATGTATTGAGAGAGGTGTTTCATCCTAGTTTCAAATATTCTTAGATGGCATGTTACTCTAGGTAATTGTGTCCATAAAACTTGCATTGAGAATGGCCAACCCCTAGCCCGATTGTTTTAACAACAATGTTTTAACATGAGCGATCTGAGCTGATTGCCAAATTGTGTCTTATTATTTTTTCCTAAGTTTTCTCCCTTTTATAGAAATTTTATGTTTCATAATGGATCATGTAACTAATGCTTCTATCCTAATTATTTAGGCTTAAGAAAAGGGTTGAATTTCTTATGGACGATCCGATAACCATGGTCTTCAATGGCACTGAGGATCTAACAAGGTAACAATTTATAATGAAACATGGCCTCCCTGCAATATTAAATTATGGATATGCAAGTAAAGAAACTAAATTGTAAAATATTCTCGTCTTGTGCCAGTTTTTCTAGTGTAAAAGCAATGTTCCGACGTTGAACTAACTCTATTTTAACTAGCCAAAATTCTAATTTATTTTTTTTTAGAAAAGGGAATATATTTCAATATTTATATTCTATTTATTCTAATTCTAATTTATGGCTTCGACACATTGGAGAATAGTAGAATTATAATGGTCAGATACGAACTGCAGATAATTCTCAACTCAGATATTTTTTTCCTGTTTGCCTTGTTACATTTATTATAATTCTTTTCTAATTCCTCACTTCTAACTTTTAAACATGTAGGCTTGTGGTTGCCAGTTGTGAAGAGATATCAATAATTAAAATCAATTTTCCTGCTCTATTGACGGTTGGTGAGAACTAATAAAGGTGTTCCTCGTTTACCATGGGAAATACTAATGTGAGGTAGCCAGGAGAAATATTCGGACAACACATGGATTTTCGTTACGGGAGAACGAAGGTCATTTGATCCAACCTCAACCCTGCATCTGTAGTATTACGAAGATCATCCAATGAAACCTCTATGATAAACCGAGAAAAGGTTGGACGGTTTTACCCCTAAAGAGTATTTAAGTCGCGTGATTCGTGAAGGGCGTTCTAGACATTTTCAAGGTGCCTCTATATATATATATATATTTATATATATATATATATATATATATATATATATATATATATATATATATATATATATATATATATATATATATATATATATATATATATATATATATATATATATATATATATATAAGTGGCTATTTGAGGCAGCCACATCTTTGGTTTGGTCGGTGGGAGACATCTCATTTGGTTGATGATAAAGTTTTTCTAGGCTCTGGGGATACAGATGAGAGACTCTCTGTGTTGAATTTTTAACCACCCTAACTTTGATTAGTGTAAGAAGTGGCTTGTAACCGAACCTTTGTAGTGAATCAAATTATCTATTTCGTGTCTAGTCTTTTCATTTTGAATTTATTATTTTTGGTATTTTTCGGAGCTATTTTTGGGGATTTTTCATTCTTCCAATTTGACTGCGAAATTCTTAAAATTTGTTGGAGGATTTTGTGAGCAATTTCTATGTGATCCTCACTCAAATCTCTCACGAATTTGGTTTGAATTTGAGTTTTCCCCAAATGTGTTATTCATATTAGGGTTTTGGGAATTCGTAAAATTCGCGAGATTTGTTTGAGCCCTTTCGAGATCTATTTGAAGGCTTCATTGCACATCTATGGCTTGAGTATCTCTGAAGGAGTATTTTGGATTTAAAGTTCGCATGTTGTTGCTCCTGTTCGTGTTCCTGTTCTTCCGACCGTGTGAGGACTGAGCGCAGCGGACGACTCGGGCACATGCGACGCGCACGTGGCTCGGTGCGGCCCAGGCGCGCGCTCGCGCACAAAGGCCAAAGCTTGCGCACGACACGGCCCAGGCGGCACGGGCGGAGATAGGCCCGGCGGCTTGCTGGCTCGTTGCCTCAGGCAGGCGTCGCAGCCCAGCAGCAGGCACGACCCAGCTGCAGTTCGTGCACACACGCTGCTGTCCACAGGCCGTCGAGGCACACGGCCCAAGTGCTCATGGTCACCGCAGCTTGTTGGTTCATTCACTCGTGAACTGTTGCTTACGTTGTACACAGCCGCTAATGATTATGTAATCTTCCCTTAGAAAACTAATGATTGTGTAATCATTACTACTTTGATCTGTTAGCCTCTAATCAATTTGGTTCAACTGTGTATGCTTGCTTTGTCACGTTGCTTTCTTTCTTTAGTAATGCAACTGTTGGGCTGATTGTTTAATGCTCCAACTGATCATTTGAGTAGTTGACATGCTCTGTTAGCACTTGAATTATTTTAAGCAAGTTAGCCGGATGCTTTGTCAATGGTCTCTCTTATCTATTTGATTCGCTTCAGCATATCTTGACAAGTTCTAATCGTTCCTAGCATCAACACATCACGAGGTTGATACGTGTGAGAATAGAGACGTGTTTGGGGTGGCAATCGAGGCATAGGCCTTGTTCTTCATCGGAAGAATGTTTAAAGAGCCCCCATTCATCCCCCCTGGTCGTCTAGCTCGGTCCTCCATATAAGAAAGGAGATATAGGATTATGTGTGGATTCCATAGCCATATAGGTTGTCTAGCGAATCCACACCAACCAAAACAATTAGCTGGCCAATTGGCCAAAACAATTACAACGCAAGCGAACCAGGTGCACGTACACGGCACATACCTACTTTAGGTACTATACGGCCAAAACCAAACAACCGGGGAGAAGCAGGACATCAGATGACCTAAGCTAAGGATGAGTTCCTGCTACCGGCGGTTGAGAGCCGTCACGGGCCATCCGAGAGGAGCCAGTCACTTCGCTCCAGCAAATTTGGTGCACAATATCGCTGACGCTAAGTCCGGGAGCATTGTCGAAGACCCTACCCTACTGTTTCTCTCCTTCCATAAACTCCAAATTACCAACATGACCACAACATGACCACTGAGGTCTTATTCAGCTCCTCAATTTTCCACCAACTTGGCATACTAACAACCGTGCCCCTCTCACAGAAACCACCAACTTATCACCAATTTAGTACCGGTTGATAAGCAAAGGCCACCCCCACACCACCACCTGGTACTAAGTGGTGACATTTAGTCTCAGCTGGTGTTACGAGCCAATACTAAATGGTCCTAGGCGTCCCCAAGGGCCCTACCATTTAGTACCAGCTCGTAACCCAACCAGGAGGTACTAAATGGTGGCATTTTAGTACCATTTAGTACTGGGTTGGTGTCATGATAGGTTACTTCAAAAGGATAACATCCCTAGCTCACTTTGTCATATGTGCTACATGAGTGGGATTGTACTTGGGTGCTACACATAAGGCTAAAGGTTGCGGGTACAAGAACCCATGGATGCACAAGAGCTTTCTCGGTTCATTCTTTTTTTATTAGGTGGGCCTAAATAGCTTTTTTTTTTAGAGAAAGGAACTTCATTCTGGTCTCTGCTTGAGTTATGCACTCAACCACATATTAGAATTTTAGTCTCCAGTTGTTGTTCTCCAAGAGCGACATAAGGAAAAAAGCAAAGCGTAATATGGCTTAACATAGAATTTATGGTTCAATATAGCTGAAATAGCTATCATTTTAGCTGTCCAAAGCGTTAGCTATCCTAGTAATTGAGGACGAATAATTGTACCGGAAAACTACGTTGACATAGCTAAAAGAACTACAATGACGTAGCTAAAAGGTTGATCCACTTATTAATCAGCTAGCTGCGTGCATATAGAGGATCTCGATCGGTGCCTCTCCATGCTTGCCATTACCATACGTTCACACGTTGGGACCGGGCCGCGAGCAGACAAACACGGAGGGCGTGCGTGCCCACACGTCAACGACGTGCTGGTGGAGTCGTGCCCGTTTTGTACGCACGTGCGTCATGGATCTCGAAACGCAGCCCCTAATCCCAATGTTGCGGCAGCGGCGGCGTAGTACGAGGGAGGCGGCACGGCACGTGTGCCCACGACGTCCCCGTCCATGTGCCCCCGGGGCCCGCATGGGAGGATGACGCCTGACAGCGAGTATCGTGGTAGGCTGCTAGAAAGCTAAATGCTGATGTAGAGGAGAGAAGAGAGGAGAGAGGGTAGGTGGGCCGACACAATAGTGAGAGAGACATGTGAGCTATATATTTGTTGTGAAGGTAGAACCACTATATGAGTAGGCTAAAGGTGGACTACAAACATCTATTTAGCTAGCTGCTGGCTGTATTATTAACATTGCTTTTATCGACAGGTGAAAATCGTCCATCGCCTTCTCGTTCCACGGATCGGAACGGGCGTGCATGACGACTGAGGATATGCGGAAAAATACTTCAAAGAGAAGATGCCGTGAAACTTCCGAAAGCCCAAGAATTGGTCATTAGAAGCACAGTCCACCTAACTTCTACGATCTCGTCTATGAAACAGACGCTAATGTTTTGTTACGTTCATTTATATGTTTTATTTTTCTAAATTAATAAGTAGTACGGCTTCCTTCCCCTACATGAGAAAAGCTTGGTAGTGACAGGCATCGACGCAATGTCAGGATCACGATGATGCAACGTCCGATGCTATGCATAATTTTTATCTCTATACATACTAGTACCCATAGATTCATTCGGAGTAGTAGTTATCTTTCTAATTGACCAGACTAAATTACTGCCCACAAATTGATTATTATGGGCGCATGCATCGAATCGATGATTGGTGCTGAATGAGTCAGAGAATTTAAGTCTACGTCGTACATGTGCAGAGAGACTGCAGAGGTTAAGTCTTTGTCGCTTCGTACCTCCTACCTAATCTATTTTTTATGATATGCCATGTGAACCTCCCCTAGAAAGCATTGATCGGCTTTTCTAAAAGGATTTCATTAAGGACATTCCAAACCTCAATGTAAGTTTTCGTAGTATTAATTAATTAGATTCCCACGTAGGATACATTGCCTATGTGTATGAGAGAGAATGAGAAAACTGGATCTTGCATGAGACCCAATGTCTACACGAGAACCTATGCAATAGACACCACTAAATTATGCATCGGAAGAGCGTGGTGTCTTAGTAATAAATAAGAAACAAATATGATTGGTGAAGAGAATAACTAGTGGTTTTATTAAAGACTCGTATCAAGAAACCATGGGTTGTAGAGTATAGTTTCTATGGTGTTATTCTAATGATATGGCAACAACACTATTTATAAACATTATAAGTTGAGATTGACCTTTACCAACTCATCGAACAGATAGATAGATAGATATACGTCAGAGCGTGCGGGCTTCACCCAGGAGTCGAGAGCCTCTTTTCTCTGAAAAGGCGTGCTTTCTTCTGAGAGCGCAGCGCACATCTCCAGTTTTTTCTTCTACCAGGTAAATAGCCTTGCTGTTCACGTCGTTTCTTGAATTCTTGTTGAGCGCTTTGCTTGTTCCGATCTGGCTGGGCTACCTGTGTGGGTTGCCGGACGTACACGAGAGCGTACGTGAAGAATTTTCCCAGACCATGCATGGATTCTCCAAATCATTGTAGCATTTGAGCTCTCATGTAGCTTGGGTTTTGTTGGCACCTGGCATGGCCGAGGTGGACTATGCATGTAGGTCGAACGGGGAGATGCATGGACAACGGCATAGGCAGCTGGACCATCATAGAAACTGCTAGCTGCAGCCTGCAGGCCTGCAGCGGGACAGATGCACCAAGCAATTCTTGTTGTGACTTTTGCAATCGATTGCATGTGCTATTTCATTCTCCTGTGACTTTCTCGTCTTTTTGATCGACGAACTGTTATGTGGTTCTCTTTCCTGTAGCTATCCCGGCCCTGTGACCCAAACGGGGCAGCCCGCCCCCGCCCATGACCCAACCCATGACACTCGCTCCTATACAACCTGGCTCGGACAGGCCCAGGATTCGAAGAATGGGTATTCAAGAATTTTAAAGGGTAAATTTTGTTTGGACATCCTAAATCCTAATCTTCTTGCTCTTCGTATTTTAGAGCTGAAGATTGCAAGCCTAAATCCTAAGCTGTTGTGCAGCAACAAATATTGGGAGAATGGGAGAAGATATTGGCTGTGAGTAGTGGGGGTAGGGCACGAGAGATGGGTTTGTCTTTATTTAGGCTAGGTGTGTGGAAACATTGTTATTTTGTACCATTTTTGTTTTTCAAAAACAATGTGTATGGTGTACGCATAATATATAAACAAAATCTTTTTGCAACTGAATACCTTTTGAATTGAAGTGGACCTGCCCCTATTACCATCCTGCTGTATATAGATGTATATTCCCTATATCTATAATAAAATGAAGGAGTTATTTTCAAAAACAATTGTTACTAGAAGAATTTAGCCCTTTCAAACAACAACTATAGGTGGGCCCACTTATTATTGGCTGTTAGCGAACTTGCGTTATAGTTTTCTGGTAAAAGAATTCCAAAAAAAAAAATCGGTGGACGTCACTACGTCAGGTTGCGTGGACGTCAGCAGGTTTGCGTGGTTGTGACGCGTATAAAAGCTAATCTCTTGTCTAATACTAGGAACCCAATCTGCTATCTCCATGCATACATAATCCGAGGAAGCCAATCCAATTAGCTCCATTTATCATTTCGTTTAGTAGAGAGCTGAATCTTTTGAAAATTGGACTCTATGCAGTCTTGCCGAAGACCAACGATTTCCGGTACTGGTTTGGAAATTGAGATCAAAGGATGTCCCCAACCGATGATTTAAAGCTAGTTTCCAATGATCAGGGACACTAGCTATCAATGAATGTCGTCCCTGATAATTACTAATAGATAGTTTAGGCCAGTCTTGGTGGAGATTTCATGGGTATTAAATTGCATGACACATCAACAAAATTACTTATATGACAGGGTAATTATGAGGAAAGAGTAGAATGTAGTGTTATCACCATGACACTCACCATGTGCAGTTACCAAGACATGAAACTTGCATTGAGAGCTATTTTGTTTCATCCTAGATACATTTGATCACAATACTGTAGAAGAATTAAATGTTCAGCTTGTCTATGAAACCGCGCAATGAAATTATGCACTGAGAGAACCTATTTCATTCCATCCAAAAGATGACATGACACTCTTGATAACTGTGTGATGAAACCGGACAGGCCTCAAAAGTGCAGGAACCATGAACCACTGAACATCACTTGAGGTTGCTGCAGATCAACCTGCGCTGTTCTGCTTCGACACAGGCACTACGCGACACTCCTCTGTGGCGGCACTGCCTGAGCTCCCCCCCTTGCTGCCGTCGTCTTTGCTGCAGCGGATCTCCGCTCCTGAGCTGCGCCTGCCTTGAGCAGCTCTCGCGCCGCCACCGCAGCTTGCTTCTCTTGTTGTGGCATGGTAGCTGTCGCCATCGAGACAGAGAGGCATCGGTACTAGGGTGGCGATGGGGACTCGCGTTGGAGCACACGCACGTGCCGTAGTTGAACAGGACGTCGACATTTGCCTCTTTATTCAATGATTAAGCCGAGCTGGACACAAATCGCCCTCAACTGTCTCTCCTTTGTACGTGCCCTAAAGGCATCCGAGACCTTTCTTCCACCACAAATAGATCGGTGGGAATTACTGAACAAATTTTCAGTAGTTTAGTAACCGGCGAGCTATTACCGAACATTACTCAGCAACTTGGTAAATTTAGTTCAGTACTTTAATAATTATTTTCTCTAGTAATAGAAGGTTGGTGCAAAATAGCATTCTACACCTATGGTATAGAATAACATTTCCGTATATGTTCTAAAACTGTTTCAATAGTTGATACCTTTTAGTGTTTTTTTGCGCAACCTTAGTGTTTCTATTAGAGTAGCTGGGTAACATATCACCATCATGTTCGATCAATTTATTATCGCATAGCTTCATCCATTCTTTCCTTGGCTGAACATCAATTTTGATATATTGACATTCAAAGGATTTAATTTGGTTGGTTGGTTACCAGCACTTCTTTTCGCTTTTCCTTTTTATTTATACAAGGAAAGTTGATAATTATGCAAGGAAAGCTGGTAATTATGCATGCAAACTCCATTCGCTGAATTAAATCTATCTTTCAATAATCAAGTTGCGGTTTAATATCTAGTTGAAGGAACTTTAACTGGTTCATGATCCTTTTGTCCGGTTCATTGTACCATATCACTTGTTTGCTCTTGCGCGCTACCACACTTTTATTATGCATACTATGTAGATTACCATGCAAAGTGCAAACTAATGCTTTTATTATGCAACTCATTTATTTTGCAATTTATTAGTTGTAAAATGCTTGTTAGCATATATATTTTTATTATGCATGTAAACCTTTTATTATGCACATAATTTCATTTAGTATGTGCAGTGCATTGGCTCTAGATTGTGTGTTACAAATACTATATATAAATAAAAATATTTATTATGCACCCAAGATTATTTAGTATGCAATGTATTAGTTGTAAAATGCATGTTACTATATTTTTTATGCAGGAAAAATGTATAGTATGCAAGTTGTCTAATGTTCTTAATTAAGATCGACAAAATTGTTTTACATGCATAATACAAAAAATTCACCACATAATAACCAAGTTTATTTGCACAACTCCCGAATGTAGAACAAGTCACGGACCGGAATGCATAAGAACCAAATTTATTTGCACAACTGACCGGAATGCATAATAACCAAATTTACTTGACCGGTCAAACCATCCGTATCAATGATGGCAGCTACAACAGTATCACTGTACCATCTCCCATCAAATTATCTCGGTCTTAGGCAGCTACACCTACACATCATATCTTATTTTTTATTTAATCGCCTATATAGTATGCAACTTACTAGCAAATCAACTAGGCAAGTGTCTTTGAATATGAGAACATACTTAGAACCAGTTGATCTGCATGCATTTTCTATTATAAATGTAGTACTACACCTTATTGATTGTTATAACTTCCAAACGGTACATTGTTACTTCTTTGTAAGCTCTTATTTTATTCAAGATCATCGTAAAGTCATTTAATTTGTATGCAGGTAGCCATGGGTTCAGGTCTCTTCAAGCCTTGTGTTCATTCGGACCTCCGTGATGCTTTCTCTAAGATGTCATTCGTTGACAAGATTGGCTTTCTAGTACGTTTTGATTAATTTTTAAGAGTAATTTATGTATCAACTCGTTCTTTGATGTACATACTGCATACAAAATACATACATGCACATTCCTTGAGAATATCAAGTAGTGATTATATATTAATTAAGGAATAATGTATGTTCAGAAAGATTATGTTATGTATGAAAATTAATCAGTATGTATGTAATTGATGTGGTCATCTTTTTATTTTATAGAAAGATAAGGGTGTTAATTACAGAGGATGCATACATATATGGGGACATATATAGGTGGGCACTTAATTAATCACATCTTAGCGTCTCTCTCTCTCTCTCCCTCTCTCTCTCTCTCAAATTAAGTTGATGCACCATTTAATTAGACAAATATGTTATAATTGAGTATATTTTCAAATGAGTTTGCGTGCCAATATGTATTTTTTTTCTGCATATCGTGGTAATTAACAAGTTGTGTTCATAAATATGGCTATTAGAAGCACACGTATATACTTAAGCTTGGTCGTGGTTGTGCACCTCCTTATTAACTATTCAAGTTATTTGAAGCTTTGCAATTGATATTGATCGTTAGTTGAAATATTTAATTTACATATGCATACGTAACTAAATTTCCAATGCATTAATTCTTCTTAATTTCATGCAGTTCATTCATGCATTTGACAAGAGAAACCTATGGCACAAGATGCCTGTTCCGATCGGTTTACTCTACCTGAACACCCGTCGGTCCCTCCTCGAAAAGTACGACCTGCTAGTTGTTGGGAGTTCTCATGGTGGTCTGTTTGACCCCAAGGAGTTCCCATACCGCACTGGAGATGGCAAGTACAATGACCCCCATAATGCTAAGGCTGGTAGCCAATACACCTTTTTTGGGAGAAACATGAAGCCAGTTGATCAAGAGGATGAGGTACTTAATTATATATACTATTTATAAAACTAGTAATTTTCATACAAAAATCCAAATTTCTAAGTTCGAACAACATAAGTTAATAACTTACTGTAAATTAATTAAGCAATTATTTCCTTTTTATTTTGGTAATTCTTATTGTATATATATAGGCCCTAGATGTGCTCCCTATTATTTTGTTCTACTAATTTCAATTTGCATCCATATTACTATTTTTTTGAACGGGTGCATCCCTATTATTTTGTTCATTATAAAATCAGATACAATATATATTGAATTTATTTAATAAAAAATAAACCTGAAATTAGAGTGAAAGAAGCCAATTAAAATAGTAAAGATCACCAAAAAAAGTGTTTGATTTTTATTTTTATTAGATCGTACTGTTAACAGATGGAAATTTCAGGTACACTTTCAAATCATTAGATTATAAAATAATTAACCGTTATTTATCGATGCAGTTGATGAGGCCAGATCCATTTGTTGTAGCGACAAAGCTGTTAGCTAGGACAGAATACAAGGACACTGGGAAACAATTCAATATACTAGCAGCTGCATGGATACAGTTCATGGTTCATGACTGGATGGATCATATGGAGGATACAAAACAGGTGCATGCTTGATTTAATTCGTTAATCTGAGAGCCTTAATTTGTTGAAGTCTTCAAAATATATCTTCATTTTCCACTGAGAATTTGAAATATATATTGTAGTTACATGTGGCAAATCGGGTGGGCTAGTCAGGTTCGGGTTAGGGTTGGACGGGTTGGGTCAGTTTGACCTTCTAGAATATTTCAGGATGGGTCGGGTCGGGTGTGGTGATGGACGGGTCAGGTCGGGCCAATTTTAATATCAACTTTTTTTTATTGTATATGTTGGTTTGAGTTGGATTGGATGTTATTTGACCTTGAAACGATCCGTTTTGGATCAGCTCGGCTCGGGCAGGGTCGATTTGACTTTATGGAAAATGTCAGGTTGGGTCGGATTCGAGTCGAGCAAGTTTCTCACGTCGGGTCGGGTTCTACCAACCCTATTTGTTAGTTGATATATAATTCAATTTTCTTGGTTTCTTCCAGATTGAAATCACAGCTCCAAAAGAAGTGGCCAATGAGTGCCCACTCAAATCGTTCAAGTTCCTCGCCACAAAAGAAATGCCTACAAATTCTGATGGAATAAAGACTGGTCACTACAATGTCCGCACAGCTTGGTGGTGAGTAATGCTTAATAAATTAAGATCTTTATAAAAAATTTCTCTTAAGCACAATGTGTGTGTGTGTGTATTATAAATCAATGCATATTGCATATTTTCCCAAAAAATGTCATAATATTTTTTTCAATTTCTATGATTATATATATATATATATCAAGGGATGGGAGTGCAATATATGGTAATAATGAGGAAAAGGAAAAAAAGCTCAGGACTTATGTTGATGGAAAACTAGTGATCGGAGATAATGGCCTTCTTTTGCATGAGGAGAACGGTGTGACACTATCCGGTGATGTTCGCAACAATTGGGTTGGGGTTTCGATCTTACAAGCACTTTTTGTTAAGGAACACAATGCAGTTTGTGATGCAATAAAGGTAAGAGAAGCATCAATATTATCTATTTGTTTAGTTTATAGGAGGAATTTGCTGTTCTTGACTACTTGCCACCGATAAAACTGTTATTTACCAAAACATTAAGTTGTTTTATTTATGCTGAAAATATGAATAATAAATTACAAATGTTGTTTCAATCTCAGGAAGAGCATCCCAACCTATCAGACCAAGAATTATATCGGTATGCCAAGTTGGTCACTTCTGCTGTCATTGCAAAGGTTCACACTATTGATTGGACTGTCGAGCTTCTTAAGACTAAAACCATGAGAGCCGCAATGCGTGCAAATTGGTGAGGATATATTTATCTCATTTTCTCATATTTTCTGAAAGAAAAAATGACCATTGATATTATATTACTTTTACAAGTGGAAATTTTATTTACATCTGCTAATTCAAATTAGTTAAATTAGTGAGAATATGTACAAGTTACCTGATATTCTGATTCTTGTGCAAGCTACCTGATATTCTGATTCTTCTTTTGTGAAGGTATGGATTATTGGGTAAGAAAATAAAAGATACATTTGGTCACATAGGAGGGCCAGCACTAGGTGGACTTGTGGGACTTAAGAAGCCGAACAACCATGGTGTACCTTATTCTTTGACTGAAGAGTTTACCAGTGTTTACAGAATGCATCCCCTAATACCAAGCACTCTCAAGCTCAGGGATCCGACTGGGCAACCCGATGCGAATAATTCCCCACCATACGTAGAAGAGTGAGTACACAATTTATGTTTTGGCATCTGATTTTTTATGTAGAATATGAAATGCAAACTAACAAATTTCATTAAATCACACAGAAAAAGAGTGACACAGATTATAAAGAAATGAGGAAAAACAAAAAAAAGTTAAGACATTCTTGTATTAGCTATCGATTCTTACTACTGAACCAGACTTTAGACACTCAACTCGACACAAACAGCAAGATTTATTATTTTTTAGCTTCTTAACTATACAATAAAAAGTAGAATGCATAATCTTGGTCACAGTAACTTTTCTGCTTGCTTGGCACATTTTTGGTATAACTGATAGACATAAACATTGACACCATTTCTTTCTTGTGTGAAAACATAGCATCGATATTGGAGAGTTGCTTGGTCTCAAGGGGGAAGAACAGCTATCAAAAATAGGGTTTGAAAAACAAACATTATCAATGGGATATCAAGCTTGTGGTGCACTTGAACTATGGAACTACCCAAGTTTCTTCAGGGACCTCATACCACAAAATTTGGATGGTACCAATCGATCTAATAGAGTCGACCTTGCTGCCCTAGAAGGTATGAAATTTAGACCCAATTTATACCATTACCAGTAGAGGATCATGGTTTTGCACCATGTCAAGTTGGTACTGGGGTCTACGAGGAATAAACCAATGCATAAAAATATTGAAAATAACTCACACTGGCAACAAACTAAGTACTAACAAATATACCTTAAACTACTATGTTGAAATTTATCATAACATAATTTTAAATTTTAAAGAATTCCCAACTATTATTGTACTAACCAGATTGAAAATATATGATTCTCATACCAAAACATATATCATGTTTGTAACTTGTAACATTAGCACCACTCTCTAAGCAATCACAACTACCATTTATTCTAAAAAACAAGGACATTGCTGCATGCTAGTCTAAACAACAATGTTAAGCAACTCTCCAAGTTAAATAAAGAGGATTACTGTGTCTAATGCCTTTGAAACTGATTACCCTGAGATTAATGTCATATTCTTTTTGTCCAATTCAAAGTATACCGAGATAGGGAGAGAAGTGTACCGAGGTACAATGAGTTCAGGAGGAGGCTATTTTTGATTCCAATAAAAAGCTGGGAGGATTTGACAAGTGACCAGGATGCAATTGAAGCCATAAGAGCAATATACGGAGATGATGTAGAGAAATTGGATCTTCTTGTTGGTCTCATGGCAGAGAAAAAAATCAAGGGATTTGCCATAAGCGAAACAGCATTCAACATTTTCATTCTAATGGCATCAAGGTGAGATTTAGTTATAACTGATATTTGAATGCTAGACAAAGTACCAAATTTGGTTTAAGCCCTTGCTAAATATATTAGGCAGCAACTGAGAATGTAGCTTAAGCTAATTTTGACTTATTACAAATTTACCCAAACCAAAGTTCAGAATTCAGTAAGGCTTGGTACTTCACTAGTATATCCAGAAAAAAAAAGTCAAATATGGAAGCACTAATTTGAGATGATAACCACTCAGTTAAGATATGAATATTAATGTCACATCTCTAAAAACAGGAGGCTCGAAGCAGATCGATTTTTTACAAGTGATTTCAATGAGAAAACATACACCAAGAAGGGGATGCAATGGGTCAAAACAACTGAAGGCCTACGAGATGTGATGAACCGGCACTACCCTGAAATGACTGCCAAGTGGATGAAGTCCTCTAGTGCTTTCTCTGTGTGGGATGCAGACTACTAGTGCAAAAATGGAAGGCCCCCCGCCATTGTTACTACTGCATGCAATTTGGCAAATTCTATGAAGTATTATTTGTTTACATAATTGTGGTGTTTGTTCAGTGTAATATATGTAAATAAAAGGATTGATTGCATGACACAAGTTGTATGCTTATTTGATTATAACTAGCATAAGGGCACGTCCCTACGGCAAGTGATATAAAGACTTAATAGAAATAAGTATGGGTAATTACAAACTGCCATTCATTGATTGGATAATAGATTCATCATCATAAAAATCACGACACGACGTTTCCAATCAATAACATTTATGGCCCCCATTTAAAGAAAACTTATCAAGAACCAAGAGAGAGCACTTAACCAACAACTAAAATTCAAAAGCTTGTGAAATTCAAAATGTAGCATATCAGTACGAGTAATTACTAAAATGTTGGTTTATCTCAATCAGAAAGGATCATTATCCTTCCTCCAATATCAAACTAATTTGTCGTTTACATGCATAATACTCTGCATTCCGACTCTAAAGAGTTCAACCTCTTTCTTAATGACCTATCGCAGATGTTGGCATTCGGCATGGCTCCTTGAAACGCTGCAGTTATCATGGCCTACAGCTAGAAACTTTAGCTCATTGTTTGCTCCATATAACCCCTTAACCTTAGCATAAGCTATCTGGAAGAACGTTCTGCAATCTGCATCTGGTTGTCATTGATTCGAGCTCATCCTTGCACAGCTCCCTGCTTCGACAACTTTGGCGAGCCGTCCTCATCTCCACAAGGAAGCAGCTAGCCTTTGTGTTGGTAGATCTCCATCTCTTCCAGTTCCAGGATAGTGATGTACGAATTAAAAAAAAGGATAGTGATGAACTGATGATCGATCGATTTCGACACAGCTAGCTCTGCATACGTACATCTTTTGGCAACTAACCTACTGATGATGGTCCGTAACTCCATATCCAAGCAGTGCCTGATGCAATTGTGGATGACACATACGTACTATGCATATTTAATTTGCTAATTTCATGATAAACATATGCATTTGGATGTTTGCACGATCTTCTAATAAATAAAGAAATCCTTTGTCAAAGAAATTGTCTGTGGTCCATGTTCCATTATAGTAGGTGGTACCAATTCACTAGCCTTGCTTTTTTGTTGTATGTTAATCTGACCTCATATTCTGGATTAATTACTTTAACGTTCATCAATCGTGTAATTAGTTCTGATTCTTATTTGGTACGGCTAGTGAATTCCCTCCAACCAAGTAGCAGGATGGCAAATTGTATACGGTTTTGAAAGTGGTCAAACTCAAACTCTGTCAATGGTTGAATGGTAAAAAACTATATGTTTTTTTTCCTTTTAAGAAACTTCAATTTATATTGGACTGCTTGTGTGTCAAATATTTTTTTAGATTAAGAAATATTTTAGGTCTTTGGTATTCACATGTGAATGTCTACAACTACAACGAAACACGAGTACTTAGACTCAAAGCCTCCAACTGAGAACCACAAACAAAAAAAAATACTGAGAAAAATTTAGAAAGACTACCTTCAAATTTGTTTTATGCTCATTCTTTAACCTTGCTTCGATCTTTGTCATGTAGATACCGCACTGACACAAACCACAACAATCCCATTGCATAATGAAGCAAATCAGGTTCCACCATTCCTCCAAGCCAACCCTGGTACCGCCATCCCAAGGACACCAAAGCGACGCCTCAATAGCATAGTAATGTCAACACGCTGCCGCCAACTGAGTCAGCAACGATTCTTTGGTTTTCACTTGAAAATGTCCGCGGGTCTTCACGACAATGCCTTCAAGAAGGAAAACATTGCATCATGCATGATTGTCACGGGCAACAATAGAAGGCCGAGCATGGCTTTCGCATGTGAACCTACATCACCTAACGATCACCAATCCTTGTCCGATACCGTTGTCCACACGCATAGTACTTTGTGTGAGCAAAAAGGCCGACGAATAGACTTGGGTTGCCCCCAAAACCGGCGGGCCACCTGCATCGCCAAGTAGCAACCACCGCTCTAGGATCCACCAAGGCCTCCGGGTGAGCAGACCACCATTGGGGCGAAGCGAGAACAGCGGGCATCATGTCACCGCCGCCACCAGAGCCAAACTAGGGCCCTGGGCATGCTGATTCGCCAGTGACACGCTGAAATCACCCAAGATGGATCTCAGATCGTCCATCTCAGGCATGGAGTTCTGGGGTGGAAGGACAACAAAGCCGTGTCGCCACAATCATGATTCTACTGTCGCCTGCCAGGAGTTGTGTATGGCTATTTTTTACTCCACGTTCACTATTTTTTAATTGTTTCCCTTTCCTCTTTCATTTCTCTTTTTTTATATCATTTATACTTATTATAAGTTATGTCTAACAATATATCATGAAGCCCGATGAGTTGCCCCGCCACCACCATCGTCACAACTACGTGAATTTCCGAGAGCATGCAACGCCGACACTTAGAAAGGCAGATCTGCCAAGACGCTGGATTTGCACAACACGAGCAGAAGCCACCTCTGCCATGGCCCAACATTGGCAGCTCAACAGCAAGGGCAAAAGGATGCAGGAGGGGAAAGAGGGAGGGCATCGACGTCGCGCATTCGGGCGGTTGTTGTTTGTCAATTTTTGTACTAGTGTTGCAACCGATACATCTTGGAAGCGTATTCTGTGAGTAGAAGGAAAAATATAGATATGAAAAAGTTTGATGAATAGTATTTTTTGAATCTTTTTGTGTATTTAGATTGAGAAAAAAACACTATAGCTATAGAAAAAACAATGTACCTAAGTCTTTTTTTAGAGGGAGAACCAAACGCACCCTTAGTAAAAACGGTGTATCTTGATGAACAAATGATATGTCTGATGCGCCTACTGACTACACAGTTCGGGGGGTTCTGGGAAGTCAATATCAAAATTTCATTTTTGTTAATTATGTTTCGGAGGCGCGACTTTTTTTACATTATCTGCAATTAAATGTCTGGAACTCCAGATCTGTTCTGGATCCATTGCACTATTAGCTTTCACATTTAGTATAAATCATAGGGACTATGAGATGTCAACTCTTCCTGCGTACTGAAGTCCACTAAACAACCTCCTCTGTTTTGGTGAATCGTGCAATTTAACCTCCTCTGTTTTGGCGAAGCACTTGAGCACGCGATAACTTGGCTCGGTTTCTCCCTCTCCAGTCTCCAGCTTCCCCAACTGACCGCTGCGTCAACGAGACAAGGGCAGAGCCCGAGCGGGTTGTCCTTCTCTGAAGCGTGGCAGCAGCTACGCAACCTGCTCAAAGGCTTCTCCATCTTCTCTCAGATTAGTGACCGAGGATCGATCCTGCACGCTGAATTACTGACTGCTACTTATTTGCTTACATGATTGGTGTTTCCCTGACGATTCCTTGCATCCTATCTCTAATTCTCTCTACTGTCGACATCTATACGGAGGAATGCTCTGCCAGTGGTTTTATGTCAACTCCCCGGTTGTATAGAGCTAGGAGCAGAAAGGGGCAGAACATCCATGAACCAAAAGTCGAAAAAAGCGACCAATCATATGTCGAAAAGATGAGAGAAATGGGAAAACTAATTAAAAAAAAAGTACGCTTTCTGACAGAGCATCCATGAACCAAAAGCGCAAAAGCGACCAAAGTACGCTGCCATCTCAGGTATACGTGGCAACATCCATGACACAGTTTCTAGCATTGTTCAGGTGTTTAGTTCCAGAAGTTCTTTTAGACTTTACTATTCACTCCTCTCAGAAAACATGTTTTCCGTAAAAGTTTCCCTCTAATTCCCTCCAACTTTCCTATTCATCCATCTCACAGAACACGCCCCCACCAACTAAACACACCCAATAAGTTGATGGTACATAGAAATTTAACAACTACTCCCTCCATCCCACAAAAGATGTCGTTATGGGATGCTTGCAAGTGTTACTTTCTCAATTTTGACTCGATTTGTAGAAAAAGTATATACAATATTTATATCTTTAATAATTTTTTAAAAAACTATATTTAAATATCTATCGAATAATACTAATGATGTATTATATATATTAATATTATTTTATATATAATTGGCTAATGCTTAAAGATGTCATTTTTCTTAGAAAGTGATAATAACATCTATTTTGGGACGGAGGGAGTACAACAGTGTAAGAAACAGAGTTAGCCTTGACAGGTTCGTTACCGAGAACACGTCTCGTGTCTAAACCGGCGCATACAAACATAAAAAGAAAACTATGAATTGATATACCAAAAAATTAAGCAAGAAGATAAAAAAAGATTAATTAGCACCTGAATAGTTACAGGTGTCACTGTTCATGTCGGACCGATAAGTAAACCAAATCAAGGATAGAGCTAAACCGAGGAATGCATAATTCAAAAATACATAAATTCGTAGCTGATACATTTATTTTGTCGATGGTTGCTTGCATCTAGTCTACAACAGTTTTCCTTGCATAGAACGAGACACACTAGTTTACCGTTCAGTGAAAGCCTGCTTTCAATTGCGCTTGTCAATAATTTGACCATCATGAAATTGCTCCAGGCCAAGCACGCTTAACCTTGGAGTTCTTTCAGAATGTTTACTCGGAAAGAAGTTAAAACTTGTTGATACGAGTATTCTTTATCAATCATATTAAGCCCTGGACCGGGGTGTTACACTCACCCCCCTTAGGAGACCGACGCCCTCGTCGGTCAACCCCAAGCCAGGAATGTCCCTTCCGGCCACGTCCATGCGTCCAGTGCCGGCGCATGTGCCATACCGTGTCCACACAGGACCCGCGCGTCATGCGCACCATACCCGCACAACTAACCCGCACGCGCCCGTGAAATCGCGAGGGTCGGCTCTGATATCAATTGTAACGTCCCGCACAACTAACCCACATGTGCCCGTGAAATCGCGAGGGTCGGCTCTGATATCAATTGTATCGTCCCGCCACTCCAGGCAGGGCCCGTCTACCCTGGCAGCTCTCTAGGATCCCAAGAATGCCCCCACAGACCAACAAATGTCTTTTCTGCGCACTTTGTCCTCACTCAGGCGCACCTGGGAAGGACTTCTCGGTCGGTCACCCATCCTGAAATTGCTCTGGGCCAAGTACGCTTAACCTCGGAGTTCTTTCGGGATGTCCTCCCGGAAAAGAAGTTGCAACTTGTTGATATGAGTATTCTTATCAATCCTATTAAGCCCTGTACCGAGGTGTTACAGTATGTACTTAGTATTAACATAGTACTGCTACAAGTACAATGTTTTCATAATTTCCTTAGCTAAACAATACTGGGTTGTGTTTGCAATATCAGATGATGGACGTTTTTCTTCCGGAAAAAAAATCCAAATTACTCATTTAATATCCTTTAAGTATAGTCAAAGTAAGTGTACATGACCCATAAACTATTTATTGTTCCAATTTACCTGCAAGGTGTCATTTGATTCAATTTAATTACTCGTATGACAATTTGTCCCTTTTTTTTCTCTACATAAGTTACTTTGAATTTTGATTTAATTTTTTTTGCATGGTTGTGTGTGGATATCACAATGTATGTCAAAACAATATTTTGTATGATTTGTCAAGGAAAAAGTAAAAGCTAAACAATAGTTCGGACCTATGGTTGATACAATGCTCCTATTACTAATGTGCTTATATTTGAATCTTTATTTACTTGCTAATTAGTAATTACTATTTTAACTAAGTAAGCCTTTTGGTTCACCTTATATTAACCATCATGAAACAAAAGTCCAAAAATAACCAAAATACACGGCCATTTCAGGTAGACACGGAAACATCCATGCAGCTTCAAGATAAATTGATACGACTTAGATATTTAACAACCGGACCAGTATAAACAGGGTTAACTTTGACATGTTCATTACTGTGAACACATCTAATGTTGCCACCATTTTAGGTATTACTGTTTTACCAAACGCGGTAACATCTAAAGCGGAGAATAAAAAATTCGATTGTAAGAAGAATGAATAGATATACCATCATGCAAAGTTTGAGATTGACCAAAAGTTAAGCAAGAAGATAAAAATGGATAACTTCGCACTTCAGTTGCAGTTGTCACTGTTCTTGTCCGATCCATAAGTAACCCAATCAAGGTGGAGCTAAAACACGTCCAAAACGCATCAAGTCTACAACAGTTTGACATGTTCGTTACTGAGAACATGTATAGTGTTATACTGTTATTGCCCTTTTAGGTATTACTGTGTTACCAAACACGGTACCATATAAACCAGAGCCTAAAAAATTCATAAAAAAAAGATTGGATCCATTATCATGCAAAGTTTGTGGTTGACAAAAAATTTAAGCAACAAGATAGAATAAAATAGTTCTGTTCATGTCTGATCCATAAGTAACCCAAATCAAGCTGGAGCTAAAGCGAGTAATGCATCGTAAAAAATACATAAGTTGGTAGATGATACATTTGTTATGTCGATGATTTCATCTAGAGCATATCAAGCGAACTCTAGAACAGTTTCCCTTGCATAGTACGCACTACTTCGCCAATCAGTGAGCCTTCATTCCATTGATCTCGTCAACAATTTCAGCTATAGAAGGTCTCTTGTTCTGATCAACAACAACACATTTTAGCGCAATTTCAATGCATGTTCTTACTTCCTGGAGGCTGACTGGATCTAGTTCTGAGTACACGGATGCAATGTGCTCATTTGTCCATATTTTTTGCACCTGCAAAATTAGAGGTGTGAGCCTAATAAGTGATAACATAAAAACTAACAAAGTATAAGCACCTGAAAATGGTTTCAGTCTTAGTCTTGCCTTATCTATAAAGTCCCTTGCAGACATGTCTGTCTTGCTTGCTGAATTCATCTCACCGGTTACGATCTCCATGATTACTATACCTAAGCTATATATATCGGACCGGGGTGAAATTTCACCCTTATATAGATATTCCGGTGCCATATACCCCCTACAAAGCATCAGTGTCAATGAGAACATAGGGACTATGCGACAGATGCAATTTTATTCATATTAAGAAACAAAATATGCTGTGAATGTCATATAAGTGATTAGTCTTACTTTTTCCCGACAACATTTACTGTGTTTATACGGGTATGTTCTCCACCAAAGATTCTTGTCAGGTCAAAATCTGAGATTTTCGGCACCATGTTATCACCCAACAATATGTTGGAAGGCTGAAGATTCAAATGAACAATCGGTGCATGTGTATCCTTTCCCCCATGTAGGAAACATAAGCCCTGGCAGATGCCCTTGATTATCTCGAAGCATGTTTTCCAATCAGGTCTAGAAGATTTATCTGTAGAATGAAAACATGGATCATGTATTCTTGAAACATTTTACATGTCAGTAATATAAACTGATAACGAAACAAATGTGTTGGGTAGCGCATTCTCGTACCGAAAATATATTTTCCAAGGTTCCCATTAGGAATATATTCATAGCAGAGTAAGCTCTCAACCACATCCACAATAATGTATCTTCCATTGTTCTCGATGGCTTTCCTCTGTGTTTCACGGCAGTAGCCCAGTAACCTCACTATATTCGTATGCTGGATAGCCATAAGATTCCCAACCTCTTTCTGGAACTCTTTCTTAGGTGGCACTGGCGAATTATCTGCAAGCTTCTTCACCGCAATTGGCTGGCCATCTTGTAGAGTACCCTGTTACTTTGACATCTCAGATACTGATGGGCATGAGCTTATATGGGACAATATTTTAAAACAGGAGAGCATTTGAGCATAACAGTACCTTGTAGACAGTTCCGAATGCACCTTGACCAAGCATTAGATCCTTGGAGAATCCTTGTGTGATTTTTTGGAGAAACTCTAATGGGAGGTCATTCGGCAAGGTGCTCAGAAGACTCGGCTTGCTACCACTGCTGGCGTTAGCGGCCATTCCTGACGATTTGAAGCAGCTAGCAGTGGATCGGATGAGAGATACTTCTACAAGATTTATTGCAACTTCAACCCCACCAAAGATATAGATGGCAATTGTTCAAGAATATATAGGAGTAGAACCCAGATTTTGCACAAACTGTCTGAAATAATCAACCGAAAGTAAGCTGTTTGTTAGAAGCACTGACCTGGACAAGAGGACTGACTGCTTGAGGGCTTCAAGCGCCGGGAGAGATCGAAGTATCAGACCTATGGGCCAAGATTGCTGGCTGGGTGCAGGGCGAGCTGCTGAGATTTGACAATTGTATATAGACCGAGTGGATCTGGATCGGAACGAGGCCGGCAAGTTGACTTGACGGTCAATAGAAATATGGGTGAGCAATGTGACTATGGAGCTTTGAAGAGCCCAATCAGAACATCATGTTAGCACTAAAGGACATGTAGACCATTATACGCGGTGCACGACTTACTAAGTTTTGGACCTAAATGACACACTCTTACAAGTTGATAGCCCTCTGGTACATTTTACTCTTTTCCTTATGATGATCGAACGACGAATGGGGATTACATTAACCTAATTGATACTCCCTCCATCACAGAAAACATGCAATTCTCGCTTCCCAATAAATTTCAGAATCTTAACTTTGACCAATTATAAATAAAAAAATATAATTATTTATTAGATAAAATATATATCCTTAGATTCATTTTTAAATGTAATTTTTTAACAAATTTATTTAGAGCCATAAATACGAATATATTTTTCTAGAAATTTGGTCAAACATGAACTACTTTTACTGGCACGCATCCCAAACGTGTATGTTTTTTTTTGGGACGGACCAAGTAAATGGGGAGTGTTATGAAAGAGCAGTTATATGGATCAGTGATTAATTATTATATAGTCATTATTTAATTAGTAAGAGCTACTTTACAGGATTGTTAAGTACCATGGTACTTTTAGCATTCATAATCGTAGGCTGAATAATTTATCAAGTATCTAAAATTACTCAAATAAAAGTACCAAAATTACGAGATCAAGTACTACACAAATGTCCCAGCATATAATTGTTTTTCCCCTAGAAAAGAAAGGGTATACTTTAATTTAATTTTAGTATAAATTCATTTCCTTAGAACGACCAACAAAACTGGTAAAAGTACAAAAAGTATCTACAAGTACTGGTCTGTACTTTCCAACCATTGTAAACAAATTTAATTAGCAAATATGCCTCGAGGGGCCCCCGGCGAAGGAGTGTCTCCAAGGGGCCCACCTTGATATATGTTGTACATAACCCCGTCAAAGAAAACATCACATTCTGTTGTCTCATTCAGTTTCTCTGTTTTACTTTTCCATTCACAACACTTTATATTTGAAGATCAGAAGTCATTTGATCCAACCTTGGCTAATGGTCGACTGACTAACCGAGTGTAGATATGAAAATGGAATGGATATTGCCGAGTGTGGGGATAAAAATGGTATGGATATTATCCGTCTGACTGTCCAAAAGACTTTATATAACATCCCGCTCCAAAATGTGCTTACGGCCAAGCTCCTCACATGAAACGACCCCGCATACGCATACCACTCCACTTACACTCTCGTCCTCTCTCCGTGTAAAAGGTTTAACCCGGAGGTAGTATGTTAGAATACAGAGGTTTATAAGCTGACCCAAACCTATTTAGACTACCGAGATGGGACTAAATCTACTAGAACATCAAAATATCGGCCAATAGGACGAAACTAGAATACTAATGGCCAGGGTATTACACTTTAGATCGTAAATGGTACAATCAATATTTGATTCCCCTTAACCAAAATCAAATATCTATTGTAGATATGCAATGTATATCAATATCTGATATATATCCGACATATTTTATACTCTCGGTATCCGAATTTGATCTGGCAAAAAAAATATTCATGTTCATACATATCCATTCCCATATCATTCCTAGTCAACTGCCACCCATGGAAAAGTCCACTCGAGTGAGCACTCAGCTAAGAGTTTACCGTGCGTTGAACCGACACTCGGGAAAATATGAATAGTGGTAAGTCACAGCATTTTTGGTGCAAAATTCGAGCGCTGCTCTGACCTCTCCCCCGCTACTAACCTCCTCCACCGCTACAACAGACTCTCACATGTCTATACACCTCACATAATATACTAAATCAAATATAAATAGTTTGTTTGAGGACTTAGACAAAATCAAATTAAATAGTTGTCTACTATAAAGTTCCATGACGTTTTTAATTCTACTACTTTCATTTTGGAAGTCTCTCCATTCAAGGTCGTTTATGAAATTTGAATTTTAAATTTGAGAAATTCAAACTCAGTTTTTGTTGAAAATAAAATTTCAAATAAAAAGGTTGTCAAACAAAAATTTTTATAATTTACAGTGATTTACAACTCTCATTTTATAGTGATCTGGAAAAATTCATGTGACATCCCACCTTTAGCAAAAGGTCAAGTGCTATGGTTGGTTGGTGAAGTGAGAGTAAGAAGTAAAAAAAAAAAAGGAGAGAGCTAATTAAAAAGGGCATTATTCGACCAAAGTCAAGAAGGTAATAAATATTTGAAATTTTTGGGAGCCAAGAATTTCTAAATATAGTTCACAAGATGAGAAACTTAGTGGTTCATAAGTGGTGAGAAATTTGTGGAAATGATGCTTCAATTAAATGGAAGAAAGAAATGGAGAAAGTGCACTATTCATCGTCCGACGACAGCACTTAGCTGTTTTCAGTTTTCGCTGAAAATGCATAATGGGCAGCTATCTTTGAGTTGAAAATGTGATTGATCTATGGGTTCTATGACTAGGGTGTCTTAAACAAAGTTGTAAAGGGAACGATGTGGAACAACTTTTGTTTTTGGGTCGCAATCAGAGGATGGCTGGATTAAGGAGAAAAACACGAGAGAAAATCGTTCAGCAGCTGTTTTCAGAAAGTTCAGTAAACTGACAGCTAAGCTGAAATTGAGCCATTTGAGTTTGAAATTGAAATTTTCTGCAAAAACTTCCAACTAGGCAGTTGTACTCCTGAATGTGAATTTCAAATTTGTTTTTGACACCAGAGGCATATTCTATTCAAATTTTAAGAGTAATTTGAGAAATTCAGTGAGAGGTTCTGAATTTGAAATGTGTTGCAGCAGCAACTTTGAGGCTCAAATTGGACCTCGATTCCTGCTCAAATGGGGTAAGTGCCAATGTAAGAAATGCAATTCAATGATCCAGCTACAAGTTTCATTTTGGGAGATTTGGATGTTATCATGCAATTTTTGGAGAAAAGCGAAGCTCAATCTCGGGTTTTGGATGCTCAAATGGGGAGAAGTGATGTCGGCCAAGCAGGCAGCTGCCGGCGGCGGCGCTCGGACCACTTCACCGGCCACGCGTCGTTTCCGTTGGGAGCCAGCTCGGACGGTGTCGCAGCAGGAGGTGTCGCGCGTCCGCCGCGTCGATCCGTCGATATAGCCGTCGTCGTCGGTCTCTCTCCCTCTTTTGCTTCGCCGCCCTCTGCTTTCGCCATGGCCGCCGGCTAGTCGCTCGCGCGCTTGTCGTCGTCCGACCCTCTCCGTCTTGTTCCTTTCCACAAAAAGCTTCGCCGTCGTCTCCTCTTTCGTTTCCACCCGCTTTTGCTCCTCCTCCACCGCTCCACCGCCCGGCGCAGCTCGGTTTGCAGCTCACCGTCGCCGCCTCGCCGGGGTAAGCGCCGCTCTTCGTGTTTGAGCCGTTGTAGTTGGTTTGGCCGAGAGATGAGCGTGCAGCTATGTTGCTTCTAGGTCTAGGATCGTGCTTGAGGGCTTAGTTGCTCGGGCGCAACGTTCCTCGGGCCGGGAGCGCTGTTCGTCGCCGTGGCGCACTTCCGCCATGGTAGCCGCGCGTGAGCAGCCTCGCTCGGGTCTTCTCCGGCCGAGCTGTGGTGCACGCTAGATGTGTCTAGGTCTGCTGTTGCTCGTAGAGGGGTCGGTTGCTGTGTTGGTGCCGTGTAGGCTCCGCTTGGCGTTCGTCGCCGCGTGTGCCAAGCGCGCCACCGCCATGGCCGGCGTGAGTGCTAGCGTGCGTAGCGTCGCGCTGGGTAGCTGGGCATGCGCACAGGGTGTCTCTAGTCTTGGTGTTGCTCGCGAACCGGTTTGGGAGAAAGGTTGTGGGGTGAGCTCGCCGGAGCACGGAGCACCGTCGAGCCTCGCCGCCGAGCCGCCATGGGGGCTAGGGTTAGAGCTACCACGGGGGTTTAGGGCTAGAATGGGTGCACCGTAGGGTAGCGTAGCCGTTGGGCTAGTCATCGTCGTCGGAGGACCTCGCCGCCGGCGAGCTTGCGCGGGTCAACGCCGGCGGGGACTCGGTCTGCGCGGGAGCTCTGCTCCGCGTGGGCAGGGGCCTCAGGGGAGAAGAAATAGAAAGCCGGGGGGGGGGGGTTGCAAGAAAGCCAATTAGATTTTAGAAATAGATTTAATTTATGTTTTTCCACTGTTTTAATTATAGAAAATCATAGAAAAATCAGAAAAATGTGAAATAAATTTTGATAATTTCCTTAGATTTTCCTTTATGTTATAAAAATGCTAAACCTTTATATGGGTATTGTTTAGGATTTGATAATAATACCATCTTAGAAATTTAATTGCTAAAAGTAGTAAGTATAATTTTAAAAGCATTTAAAAATAGGATCCATGTTTTACAAGCACATTTAAAAAAAGATATGAAGTATTAATGATTTTTTTTAAAAAAAATGATTTTAGTGCACTTAAAAATTCTTCTTTAATAAATATAAAAGAAATAAGGATTATTTCACCTACACAATAAAACAACTTTTTCTTTGGGAAAAGGTTGGGTAGTTTTGTTGGCTTGCAACTGTATCGAGAAATAAAGTTTTGTGTGCTATATTTAAACTGTTGCATCTCTAATCCCTGACTTGCATCGCATAATAGAATCTGAAGCCTCGGAGGTGGAGTACGTGGAACTTCTCGACGACCAAATTCATTGCGAGGAAGTTCTGGTGATTGCTCCGGAGACCACTAACCTTTTTGAGACTCAAGGCAAGCCCCGGATGCATTTCTACCTATTTCATTTCAGAAGATCACGAGTCCAAATATTATGCCTTTGTGTGCATTAGGTTAGGAGTTGAATGAAAACTTTTGATGCATGAAATACTCCTTTGTAGAACTACCTTTGCTAGCTAGGGAATGAATGGATTAGAAAATATCCACTTATTTATGCTTTGCAAGGTTATATAAAGATGATGATCTAGGTTCTCACTAATCATAGATGAATCATATATGGGGTAATAAGAGAAGAGAGAGTGGGCAGAGGTTGATAGAATGGATTGAGGTAGGCTCGATCCTTAGTTCTGCCTACTAGCTAAAGTCACTAAGGACCGATCCGTTGTTTAATTGATTGATCAAGTGATTCTACCTGGTTTCTTACTGGGTTATGGGACCAGTAAAGCCAATTAGATTAGCTGGCTCGTTGATTGGAAATATTGCTTACCCGTGCTTGCTGGGTCGGAGAAAGGCGGGATCATAATCTGGAACTCACGGGGTGGTCGCCAGACGTGGGGCCCATGTGGGGATGCGTTCCCGGGTTAGAGTAAGGATATTTCCGGTCTTTGGTCCAACTGATTGAAAGGTTGTTGCGGACAGCTGGCGCAGCTGCACGTAGCTGGGGGCTAGGTATCTCCTGCAGGATGTACATTGATCCGGATCGACACAACTCTTGGTTATGAGTGCACTTGATCAGGTGTTAAACATCGTAGAGGAAACAAGTTGAACTATTATATGTGAGTGATTCAAAATGCTGGTTGATCCTAGTATCACTTGTATGAAAAAGTATTTAAAACCTAGTTGAATAGTTAAAACCTAAATGGAGTTAAAACTGACAAATAAGGACCCATTATTAGTAAGCTTTTCCGCAAAAGTTGATTCAGCCAAATAACCACCAAAAAGCCTAATCATCTATCCTTGAGAGTCTTTTCTTTGGTAAGACGGGTAAGTCTTGCTGAGTACCTTCGTACTCAGGGTTCTTCCCTTTCTGTTTTCAGAAGATGTTCCACAACCCGAAGGCGAAGAGGAGAGCCAGAAGCTCTAGAGCATCGGTGGTCCCAGATGTCTCTAGATAAATAAAGTACACTAGGGTTATGATCTCTCTCTTCAGTTGTATAAAACTAGTTTGTATTTAGACCTTAGTACTATGGCTTGCAGTTAAGGTTGCTTCAAAACTCAGTTTGTAATAATTCGTATTTTTTTCCGTATTTATGTAAAAAGGTAATGCCTGTTGTGTTTTCCCAACTTGGTGTTGATCCTGAGCTATGGTTAAGAGAATGTTGTCAGTGGATGATTCGGGATGTCCCGGGGACACTCGACAGACTACCGGGTTTAAACTGTTTGAAGTGCGGGCAAGTATTATCCTGAATTAGGGTAACTAGACGCACTTGAGCCAGTTTAAATTGAGCGGTTCTGCCACAGTGGCGGCGGGCGGAGAGCGAGCTGGACAGAGGAGGCCGGCGGCCGGGGGAGGAAGAGGAATGAGGTGGGACAAGCAGCTAGGGTTGAACGGCTGGACTGCTGCGGCGGATAAGTTGGATTGCGGGTTGATTCCCACAAAACACGAGGGCTCTTTTGTAAACCAGGAGAAAGAGAGACGTGGCATCAGCGTTTTTCGCCACGTCGCTCCGAAACGTCGTGGAGCGCTGTGGAGGGGGTGAATCCCCGTGGCTTTTAACCACTGCGATTCCTAGTTTGAGTGATCTCCACGTCACATGTCATATGCACGGATTACTGTGCTTATTTGGAGCATACGCATCTCATTTGCCTTCTCTTTCTTTTCCATTGATCAACAGGCTATGAACATGCATAGCCACGTAGATCATGCCACGCACTAACTAGACTAAGTATTTGATCAGTCAAACGTAGCCGTGCTCGGATATGAATACGCTTTTATCCACATATATATAGTTGAATATATTATTCATATTTTATCTTAATGGAGTTTAGCCATTGATTATATTTTTATTTAATTGATATGATATATTATACATACAATTTAGGACAAACCAAAATTGATGTCAACAATAAAAAATACAAAGTCCTTCAAGAGAAAAACGCACAAAAATACAAATTCCCCATAAAAAGGGCTACAAAATACATAAAAACTTCCCCTGACTAAAAGCTTATATGCAATGCATTTTCCCAAACATGTAAGCTCCCCTTGACAAATGCATAGATGACATGAATTTGTAATTTCTCACCCTTGTTGACAATGCAACGATCAAGGTATTCATGAAACATGGGATTAAAGGATGCTATGATAGCAAATATACAGCCTATACAGAGCTTATCAAATAGACCATGAACATTACCAATACCTCAACTGAGCTAATGCAAAGAGAAGCAGGTCATAAGCAAGCACATGGTAGTCATCAGGAGGATATTATGATATAACCAGTTGGCCTTCAAGCAGAATTTGTAGTTTTAGCAGAATAAAAAAATATCACCATATGAGAATCAAATAGCCATGATACTCATACAAGGTTAAACTAGATCATGAATGTTCATAAAAGGATGACATATTCTCAACAAAGATCATTGCTAACTCTTGCAAAAGCATTCCTATTCATTTTCAAACTCACTGAGACCATGAACCTACTTATAAGGCAGGCGCTTATAACAGTAGAGCAACCCGATGAGTGATTTCTATTTTAGAATTTAATATAAAGCATAAGACAATCATGCATATCATTTTCTTTCTTCCATTTTTAGCACAAGTAACATAACATAAATAAAAGCAGGGTTTATGATCGAAATGTCCCTTGACACGAGTGAAGCACACATGGCATGCTTCCCCGAGGTAATACAAAACAAGCACAATGATAAGCCATATATAAAGAATAGGCCGCACAAGCGCAAGCTAGGATAAACCTAGCATCATAAGTAAGAGTAGCACATGACCAAGAGTTACTCATAGGTGATAAGCATTATGCGGTTTACTTATGAAAACAAGCTTAGCTCACAAGGTTCATGTTACAATACAATCAAGAGTATAAGTTGTACATTGCAAAATGATCACAATCCTATCCAGTAGTTCTCAGGAGCATAAGCAAATACTTAGGTATACAAGAGAAGCTCATTAAGTGCAAGAAAGAGATGATATTATGATACAAATGCAAAACATGTATGATACAAAAACAAAGATAAAAGTCAAATATCATACATATATACAAATAGAAGTGAAACCACGAAGAGAGGCAAAGTTGGCTTGTCCAAATGTTTGGTGAGAATAACGGCTAACTAGTTTTGGGTTTCGACATGGATATGTTTGATGTCTCTTTTCCCAACATGATCTCTCAGGAAATGGTATGTCACATCGATATGTTTGGTTTTTGAGTGGGGGGTTAGATTTTTCGCAAACACTTATAGCTTTGGTCTCAACTTGCAACCCAAAGCCCCACAAGGTGGCTATCATCCAAAGTAGCTGTGAGCAACATCTAGCACCATCAACATGTCGAGCTTTGGTGGTGGAATGGTCTATGCTCGATTGCTTCTGAGCAGACTAAGAAACCAACTAGGAACCCAAAGTAGACTTGCGATCAAGATGATGCCCATCAAAATCAGCATTAGAATATCCAATAAGACCCAACACAGAAGACACTAAATACTACTATAAATTAAACCAAGCTCATGGATGTATCACAAGTACCTCTTGATTCGCTTGACCGCCTGACATGGTGAAAAACAACATTTTTCAACATTAGTCAATTACATATAAAATAATATTAATATTTATAATACATCATTAGTATTTAGATAGATATTTAAATCTAGTTTTTAGCAAATTTATTAAAAAATAAATATTACATATACTTTTCTACAAACAGAGTCAAAGTTGACAAGGTAACACGTGGACGCACTCATGACGACATCCTTCGTGGGACGGAAGTAGCACAACTTATTTTTGCAGAGAACCATGGAACGGAACCGTACGTGAGGGTTCCACGAGCTCCTTCAAGCTGTGGACAAACTCCTCTGCAAACCTGGCTTGCACGTGGGCGTTGGTCAAGAACTCCTTCCATTTCCTCCTCCGTCCACCACCGCATCGTTCACTGCTCTCCTCACATCTTCCCGCTCGAACCACCCGTCCTCCCCGCGCCGCGCCACCTCCACCTCAACCTTGAGCTCGCGCGCGAACAGCGCCGCGTTGAGGACTTGAGGTACTGGTCGCCCTTGTTGGGTGGGCAGCATCACGAGGCGGCACCCACCCGGCCACCACCCCCTCCACCACAGAGCTGAACCCGACGTGGCACCCAGTGCTCATCCAGCTCGCCCTGCGGCCGGCGGCTCCGGCACGACGGACCTTCCATTTCGGCGCAGGACTTGAGGACGATGCCGTACGTCGCAGGCCTCGATGCCAGCGACCACGCGACCGTACACCGATGGCTTGCCGTCGAAGCTGTCCGGTGAACATGTGAGGACTCAGATCAGATGCAGTGGTAGTTGCCACTGCAACTTACCACTGCACGCAACCTCAGCCGTCCGTTTCTGTGATCAACGGCCCAGATCTTCTGCTACAGTGCTAAATAGAACCCGGATGAACAGTGCTTGGTTGTACTACAGTGCGCACCCTCACATATGCACACTACTTAAGTTGAAGTAGTTATAGCCACTGCACGGGAGCATGGTCCGGTGAACATGTACGTGAAGTCCTGCGGCCTGGTACGCCGGGACGACAGTGGCGACGGACGAGTGGGGCGGGATCCCGGAGGACACGACATCAGGTCGTGGGTTGAGACGACGTGGTGGAGGCCGCGTGCGGCCGGGCACTGCCATGAACGCCCCGGCGATGGCGGAGAAGACGCTGAAGCGGAGCGCCACACTTACCTACTAGTATCGGCCACAACCATAGCGGAGACTCCTTTAATATGCATAGACAAGAAACACGGAGCCATCTCCGTCCTTTTTCTTTGCGGTCTCTCTCATGGTAGTCTTGTTTAGTTCGCCAACTTTCTAGTCACATCGAGTCACCTCTTTTCTCATAGACACACTTACCAATGCACTATTCACGCCTCCAACTTTCTCCAACTTCTCCAACTAAACAAGGCCTAACTATCGATACGTGTAGCGACCCATCACAATTGTACTACCTCCATTTTGAAATCTGGTTCCTCCGTTCTAATATATATACTCCCTCCATAAATAAAGGTAGTTTGAAATCCGTGTTGGCAAAAACACGGATTTCAAACTACTCTTATTTTGGGACAGAGAGAGTAAGCATATGAAGCAGTATATAAAATTTTCTCATAATGCAAGAATTTTTGTGATTTGACTACACTCTATCCCATTTTTATTCCTCAAACAACTCTAATTTTATAAGAAAATGCTAAATTTATTAGGGGCAATATGATAATCTCTCTTCACTTGTTTTTGCATTGGGATACTAGGAATGCTTATATGATAGGATGGAGGAATTAGCATTTTTTTACTTCCAGCCGTTGCGTTTGATCATTCATCTTAATCAAAAAAGAAATGTTTTAAAATATACCACTTATATTGTTATGACTTAGTTTAGTATTATATATATGAGTAAATTGCATCCACCATACAACAACTTGTCAGGTGGGTACAGATTGGTCCAACAAGTTGTAAAATGCTCAATTTAGTACGACAACTTGGCACGTGGGTGCATACTGGTCCAACAACTTGTAAAATCATCAAATTAGTGCAATAACTTGCAAACTGGTGCATATGCAGTCTAAATGTTACTTTGGCAATGTATTTGTCTATGCACATAGGAATATAAGGGTATAATTGTGTCATTTTCGGATTATGTTTCTTGATAACGTGGCCAAAATTAATTCTAACTTATTTTGGACTCTATGCACTAATTTGCCAAGTTGCTGCACTAAGTTAAGTATTTTACAGGTTATTGGACTAATCCGCACCTACATATCAAGTTGTTGTACTAAATTGAGCATTTTACAAGTTAGTGGACCTATTTGCACGCACCTGACAAGTTGTTGTATGGTGGGTGCAATTAACTCTATATATATTTTAAATATAATTTATTGATTTTATGATTTTACAAATAATTTGAATAATATGTTGTTAACAAATGCTTATATATTAGTGCGATGTAGTACTTATCTTTGAGATTTTTCTTAACAGGGGGAGTTTGTACGACAAAAGAAATTATAGGCAACATACTTTTACTCCTCAAAGTCAACAGCAGTTTTAATGAGTAAAGAAACTGATAAGGCCAGTCTCAATGAGGGGTTTTATGGGTATTAAATTTACTGACACATCAACAGTTTTGCTGATATGGCAGGATAATTAGAGAGGGAGTTTCATGGAATGTGAGGGGAGTTTCATCACCATGAAACTCCTATGGTACAGTTACATAGTTTCCAGTCTAGTTAACTGTGTCTATGAAACCCCATTGAGCTTACCCTAAATGTTGCAGCTTGCATATAAAATTGTCTCATTAAACTATGCACTTAGAGAGGGAGTTTCATTCTTTGATAAATATGACGTGACAGTCTTGTAACTGTGTGATGAAACTTTACATTGAGACTCACCTAAAGGCGTCTTATAAAACTAAACGGAGGGATTGCTAAGTCATGGTTCACCCAGCATGCTTTTATCTCCTTAGGTTATTTTCTGAGACGAGTTTCTCTGTGATAAATGATCTTTGCTTATTTGAATCGACTTTTGGTTGAACATTTTTATTTAGGCTTTGTTTAGTTCGCCAATTTTTATCAACTTTCTAGTCACATCAAGTCACATCTTCTCTCACAGACACATTTATCAATGCACTATTCACACCTCCAACTTTACACCAACTTTCTCTTGAGTCTATTTGTAGGTACGACCAGGGTTTTTTATTTTGAACCGGACGGCCGAACCGCCGCCCGGCGGTAGCGGTAAACCGGTCCAGTTGGACCGGTTACCGGTGGAAACCGAATGAATTCAAATTTTGAATTCAAATTCCCCGTGTCGCCGGTTAGGACCGGTTAGCCGACCGGTTTGACCGGTTAGCCGACCGGTTGGACCGGTTAGCCGGCCGGTTGGTTGGAAAAACTGTCACCGGTTAGCCGACCGGTTGAACCGGTTAGTCGGCCGGTTGGCTTGAAAAAAAATGGGCATGACCTATCCGCAAATTAATGAAAAAATTGACCACAAATGCATACAAATATCCATACATATAATTGTGCATACAAATATCCATACAAATAGTTTAGTAGTCCTCTGATACAAATAATTGTTCATACAAATAGTTAGTTTAGTAGTCCTCTCATACAAATAATTGTTCAACGGTAGCATTGCGAGGCCATTTCATACTCCGCGGTGGACATCACATTCAAACCCTGCCTTACAAGCAACTCAGCTTTGAACTCTGCCAAGTTTGGCCCGTCCAGGCCGATGTCGTCTGCCATTCCTGAAGTAACATATTATACCAATGAGGATCTTGCCATTCGTACACCCATCTCATCGGTGGCTGCATGCTCAACTCCGGTATAGGATAGTGATAACTAGACTGTGAGGATTCCCTGTAGGAGGAGCTAGAAGAGAACTGTGGAGAACCGTAATCCGTCGGTCCAACCGTTCTCCTCTACGACATCGGTGCTCCATGGTCAATGTCCTGGGTTGCATGTGTGAACTCAGTCTCCCCTGCAATCAACCATATAGTATAATTAATACTCATAAGTCAGAATAATAAAAACATGGTCATATGGACGTACACTTGGTACCTGTAAAATGGAGACCAGCAGGTGGATTTGAAGGTGACACGCCTCCGCCCCCGCCACCGCCAGCAGCACCGCCACTGCCGCCACCACTGCCACCACCATCATTGCTATCATCACCATCATTACTATCATCACCATCATCGGCAGAGCTGCTGTCCTGAGAGTCCTGATACTCTGGACTTTTATCACCCTCACCATCATCAGTTTCTTCATCGCTCAGGACTTCTACTTCTTTCTGTTTGCCTTTTCCCGTTGCCTGGCCTCGTTGGCGCTTCGGGTTAACCTTGCTAGGCGCGATGTGGTACTTCTGCTTCCCTACATGAGTGTTACCTACATGTCGCCGTGCCCAATCACTGATGCAATCATCCCCTGTAGAAGTACGGAGGTCCGCCGGATTTATTTTATCAGCGACAATATTAGAGGGGAGCGGTGTGTCACCTTCATCATCGTCCTCGTCTAGAACGGGAGCTTTGTTTGACCTTCCATATTCCATCCATTCCCGCACCGGATTTTTAGGATCATAGAATGAAAGATGGGCCAGCTGCTCAACGAAATCACCTTGATCCCGTGGAGGATCGGCAACATCCGCAAGTCGCAGGCGTAGGTTGTAGTTGACATAGACAAGCTTGTTCAGTTTTTTGTGTGACAACCGATTGCGAACCTTTGTATGCAAGGCAAAAGTACTCCAGTTCCGCTCGCATCCACTTGACGAACAACATTGAGAAACAAACCGCAAAGCAAGGCTCTGCAGCTTGGGAGTTCTGTTGCCGTTTATCATCCACCAAGAAGATGCAGTTGTCTTTGGGTCAAGCGCCATTTGTTGGGCCAATTGTGTGCCAAAGTCACCACGCCGTTGTCGAAACAGCTCAGCCTCTTGCAATGCCTAGACGGCGCTCGAGATATCCGTCATGCGCTGAAAAGCATCCTTCAGTGTACTCCACATTTCTGGAGTTGGAATAAACGAACAGGCATACCTCGGATTCAGGACACAAGCTGCAAAATAGAAAGTACCACGAATGAGCATAAGGTGTATGGAACGTGAAAGTATAAACTTTTGTTCACAATGAGCAGAAGCCGTCTTACCTGGAACCACACAGGTGTCAAAGAAGATGTCCTGCAACCTTCCGTTGTAAATTGCTTCATACTCTTTGAACGTGGAAACATTGCGGCCAAAGAAAGATTGCATTTCATTTCTCACACTCTGTACGGTCATACATACCTTGCACATGTTCGGCCGCTTGTCCTGATCAGCAAAGCGAAGTAAGCTGTATATTAGTTGGACTGAGTCAATGAGAAATTTCATTCCCTCCCACCACTCTAGACTTGAAAATCTCGTATGACTAAATCTACCCATATTTGAATTGGCCCATTTGCTCTGCAAAAATTCAGGAGATGCCATCCACTGCATAAAACGATCACGTTTCCGATACATGCTGTCTAGGAACATGTAGTTGGTCCCAAAGCGAGTTGCACACCACTTCACCAACTCACCACCAATCGCCTGCCTCATCATTGCATTCAACTGACCATGATTGTGTAACCACGCTGATATTTTCTTGCATTGATCGATCAAATATTGATGTTCGTACCTTTCACCGATATCCTTTAACATCAAATTGACAGTGTGTGCTAGACAAGGTGTCCAAGTAATGTGTTCATATGTATCTTGAATCCCCTTGCAGGCTTTCTTGTAGTTGGAGCCGTTGTCCATGATCACATGAACGACATGCTCTGGTCCAATTTCGTCCACCACCTTCAGAATCTCTTGGTAAATACACATATTCTTTAGCAACATCCAAATCATATTCGGATCGAAATGAACTAGGTACGGGGTTACCTTCCGCAAATATGCAGAATCTTGAGATTTTCCAGTCGCATCAATAGACTTGTGGAACCACATGACCCCATTGCAATATATCAAAAAGTTAATGACACTCATCTTCGTCGGCCCAGTCCACGAATCACACGTCAACGTGACGCCGAACATAGGTCACTCTGCCTGAAACTTTGCGTACTGAACCTGCAAGTCTCGCTTGTTTTGATCCAGATACTTGCCATCAATATCCCGTCCAGTGGGTGACGCGATACCTTCACCTGCAAAACATATGGCACTCATGAGATTAGATCCAAACATGTAGTTGCGTAGCTATTATTTCGGCTGCAAAGAAAACATACCCCACTTCTGTGTCTCTCTGACCGCACTGACAAAGTATAGACTGTCAGCTTGTCTTCCAGGTACTCCCGAAGTATGGAAAACTTTGACCAAGCTTTCCCAATAGCTTCCTTTGCATTCTTACCCTTCTGCGTCCATGAGCCTATGTCAATCCTTGGCTGCGTCGGTCCACGCGCCAAACCTAAGTTATAGTCCGTCACCCCAGGAGTCTGCCTCGATGAAATTGCCCTTCGAAGCAACCTCTACAACGTACCACCCTCTCCCCTAGTACCACTACCGCCTCCATGCTCGTATGCACCTCCTCTCTGTTGCACCCCGCGACGGGACTCCTCTTCCGCTCTTGATTGGTTCAGGGCACGCTGCAGCTCAGCCTCCTCATCATACGCTTCATCTCCACCAGGATAGTTACCTTCCGCTGAAGCCTTCTCCTTTCTCAATTTCTCTTGAGCACGTTGAGCAGTTACCTTCTTAGCTCTTTCAAGTTCACGCTGAAAGTACTCACGCACCTCCTTTCAAACCTTTTCACAATGGACGACCTCCGTCCCGCGCCCTGCCAAATGTTGTTTCAATCTAGTGGCACCACCTCCTCCCTTGGACTTATGACAATAGTTGCATCTCCAACCGGGGTAAAGATTTTCACCGTGTTCCCATACAACATCTCTATCTCTGCCAGACATTGCGTATCTACAAACATGGAACGAACATAAACATATCAATGTCAACTTGACAACACATAGCTATATCACAATACTTAAATCCTACATCCATTTCCTTATTTCCAAAATCACAATACCCTACATCAAAATATATATACATGGCTTCATAGTTCATAGTTCATACATTCTAAAATCACATGGCTGCAATTAAAATATACCTAAATATCTCTATCACTACATCCATTTCAAAATTTCATACATCACAAATAGATTGAAAGTTTCAAAGTCTCCATACCTCAGTCGGGCGGCTAACCACCGCTGCCGGTCGGCTTACCGCCGCAACCGACCGGTTAGCCGGCGTATGCAGGCGGGAACCGGGCCGGCGACCGTTGCCCCGCAACCGGACCGGCTAGCCGACCAACCGGACCGGTTACCGGGATCTCCGGGGCGGCGAGCCGGCACGCGCGGCGGTTACAGCAGCCGGCGGCGAAAAATCGCCTGGAAGAGGTACGGCTGCGCGGGGGGGGGGGGGTGGGAGAGAATGAGCGCTGGCCGTTGGGGGAGGGGGGGTTTAGGGTTAGGGCGGCATTGGGCCTTCACGGGCCCTAAATGGGCCGGGTCGTTTTTTCTTTTTCTTTTTTTATTTAATTTGTATTTACCCAAAAAAATACCAAATGAGCAGATATTTAAAAAACTTTTACACCACCAGTTTACACACATGTTGAAGTATTTTTAGGAATTTTTTCGACATTTTTCCATTTTTTTAATTCAAATTTAAAAATTTCAAATTTGGACCGGTTCAAACCGCCCCAAACCGGAACCGGTCTGGGGCGGTTTGGTCGGGAACCGGTCAAACCGGACCGGTTCCCGACGGTTCGGGGAACCCTGGGTACGACCAGAGGTCGTGGGTCTTGTATCTGTCCTTGGTGGCTTGATCAGTCGTAGAAATTAAATGTTTTCTGCACTCGAGCAATTTAATCCATCCGTACATTCGAATTTTTATCGTACATGCATCCCACCTGAGGAAGCTTCTTCTTCAGCTCTGGAGGGATAGGGTTCGGGGTTGGATTGCGGTTACATGTGGCCTGTGCCTATAGAGAGAGCTCTCGCGGATTGATGGTGGTCGAGCCGGACAGAAGCAGACATGACAAGGGCGAGCATCAGCGACGAGGAGAACGGTCAATCCAACAACATCAAATCCGACGCGGAAGCGAGTGAGATTGAGAGGGTGTCTTTAGAGTCTATATCACCCGACTTTCTCCCAAAAAATTACTATTTATCTAATTTTTTCATATTCATCACATCTACAACACCAAACCTACAGTGTTTTTTGAATCTACGGTGTTTTTTCTCAAACTATACACATCATGAGGAAGACAATACAAACGACGGGATTGACAGCAAAAGGCGAAGAGAGGTTGGAGAAGGGACATGTGAGGGATAGAGAGAGGCTAACCTCGCTCGTGTTGGGAACTGGGGATGGCGAGGCAACATAAGACTGTCTTTATACCTCCGCATCAGATTTGCATCCTGCGTGTCTACAAATTAATGTGGAGAGAGAACGCTGCCGTCGTCTCGACGGCCAGGGCTCGTTCTCCGATAACCAATTCGCGGGGTCACGCGTTCGACAAGGGCTGCGGTAGATCCACTGCGTCAAGATTGTTTTGGCGAGGATAAATCACATATTGCACCATCCTTCCAGTTCATTCCAAGCAGCAGTGATGTCAAAGTAGCAATCCGAACAGCAGAGATGCGTGACAAAAACAGATCGATGCGGAAGTAGCGCACACTTGCTCGACGCGAAGGCCGCAGCTACGCAGGGGAGAAACAAAAGGGCAGCTCCGGCACTGTGCGTAGGGGTCTAACCTGACTCCTGCGAGCTCACTCATCGCTCGTCGGCGGTCGTCGGCCACGCCGTGCTGCCTGCCTGTAGTTGCTCCCTAGCTCTCCTGCTCTGCTCCGCTGCCGGCAGGCCAGCCGTCGCGTCGTGGTCCTCCCGCCAGATTTGCCGCTAGGCACCTCGCCATGCGCCCATGCTCCAGTCCGACGAGCCACGCCGGTGCGGAGTCCACGGGGAGAGGCTTCGTGAGACGAAAGAGAGATAGATAGAAACTTCGAGAGATGACGAGATGGAAGATAAGTCACGGCAGAACCTATCAGGCCAAATGAGTCTGGATACTTTTTTTTTGTACAATGCTTCAAAAAGAAGGCGTGAAATAAAATAGCAAAAATAAAATTTAGGGCACAATTCTATACACAATGTATTTTTCATCAACAAGGCACAAAACGGTACACAAAGATCAAATCTATATTTGATCACCATAATCTATAGATCAATTTATGAGTTAATTAATTTACAGACCACTATATAGATGTCACTGTACGAGCTGTCTGTGTTGCTGTCTTTATATGACATGACATATTTTTACAGACGTTTAAATATATGTTGTCGATTTTGGATTAGATATCCTAAAAATTTAGATATGAGATCATTTTTTTACTGTGATGTAGTGGTGTGAAAATTGATTCTTTTAGGTTTTGTAATAATTGCACTTCTAAGTTTTAAATAGATATACCAATTTTGAGTAGAGATTATATATGCCCCTATAAGTTGTAATAGTTAAACTTTGAGAAGAAAGAAAGTCCAAACGACAACTAGATGTAATTATTTTGAAATAAATTTTGAAGTACACCAGTACAGATGTTTTGGAACAGATGGAGTACAGATGTTTTGGAACAGATGGATACAGATGTTTTGGAACAGATGGAGTAGTAGCTCACCCGCGAGATCGGCGACCGAGCCTCTTCGCCTTCTCAAAACCAACCCAAACTAGTGGACCGAGTGGACTGCTAGTACTACAAGTACCACACGTTCACACTAGTCGGAGTCATCGCTTGCAAACGCAAAGCAAAAGAGCACGAGACCATCAGATCGGTGACCGACCACCACCGGCGAACGAGCGCGACGGTTCCTTCCTTCCTTCTCGTTTCCGGCGGCGGAGCTCGAGCTAGCTGCTTGCCGGTTGCCGCCGGCCGCACGCCATGGGAGTGCCGTGGCGTCATGTCACAGCCGCCCCAGCCCGGCCGTTCCATCTTCCCAAGCACCCGCGAGATCCGCGACCGAGCCGTTCCGCCTTCTCAAACCTGGTGGCTGGTTACCGGCGGCCGCACGCCATGGGAGTGCCTTCCTTCTACAAGTGGCTCGTCGGCAAGTACCCCAACATCGTCGTGCCCGCCAAGGACGACGACCACGGAGGGACGGGAGAGGCCGGGCCCAATGGCGTCTTCCACAACCTCTACCTCGACATGAACGGCATCATCCACCCCTGTTTCCACCCAGAGGATCAGGTATGTAGCATACTGACATACACATGTTTCCGATTCAATCCATGCATGCGCTTGGATCCCAAATGTCATTGTGCTGCTCCTGCTCGATCGAGGTCCTCAATGGCAATGGAACCACTGGATGATCTGGTAAAATGTCATGGATGCAGGTGTACCCGCCGACGACGTTCGACGAGGTGTTCGAGGCAATGTTCGAGTACATTGATCGCCTCTTCCGCATCGTCAGGCCTACCAGGCTTCTCATCCTGGCCGTAGGTACGTGTATACGCGACTGACGACTCATGTTTCAACTATATTTCCCCCTCTCTTTTCCTTTTGTATTTGGTGTTTGATCGATACAACCACGTATTCCTTTTCTCTTGCATCTGACGGCTAATTTCTCTCCCGATTGATCTTTTTACAACTGTCATCAGTAACATTTTTAGACGTATGCGTCGATCTCTTATTTGAACTGCAGATGGCGTTGCTCCCCGCGCCAAAATGAACCAACAGAGGTCCAGGCGTTTCAAGGCTGCCAAGGACGCCAAAGATGCTGTAAGTCCTTCAGATCTTAACCATATCCTGACTGAAGTCATAGAAACCCTGTCCATGTTCCGGTGTTCGAGACTGTTATATATATATGCTCTGATTTTGCAGGAAATGGAGGAGAAACTTCTGAGAGAAAAATTCAGAGCTAAGGGGAAGGAGGTGCAGCCACGGGAGACGAATGAGGTGTCAGATCCCAACGTCATCACACCAGGGACTGAGTTCATGGAGAAGCTTTCCACGGCACTCGAGTACTACATCCGTGCCCGGTTGAATACTGACACAGGATTGAAAGGAATCAAGGTTTCATACATTTGACATTCTATTTTATTGAGTTCGTCAATAGCAGTAATGGCACGTTATACTTACTATTTATCATGTCATGATCAATTTAGCTACCGTTGTATTACATGACATTATTGAATTGGAGGGAGTATTAACGTCGACATTTCTTTTAATACTAATGCTATTATGTGGTGCTATTTGAGCATGAATTTTTAGTGAAATAACTGAATTTGTTCGGGTTGATAATTCCTTTATAAGCTTCACATGTCTGTTCTGAAGGTAATACTATCCGACTCAAATGTACCTGGAGAAGGCGAGCACAAGATAATGTCTTTCATCCGGGCACAACGCAGCAGGGAGAATTATGATCCAAATACACGTCACTGCTTATACGGATTGGTAGGATGCACTAAATATTTGGTTTTTGTTTCCGCAGCATTGAACTTCTAAATATTATCTGTTATTATGCCTCTTACATTTACTCTGAATATTGCAGGATGCAGATCTTATAATGCTCGCTTTGGCGTCTCATGAACTTCATTTTTCAATTTTGCGTGATGTCTGTTATTCTTCTCTCACTGTTAACAAATTCAGTTCCAAATCTTCAAAATTATTGTATTCAGAATATTCCTTTGTCAACCTGAGCAGGATGTGCTACGCCTAACTCAGCAAGAAAACTTGATCCCTCTAGCTAAAGAATTGTTCAAAAATGAAGAGCCACAAAAATGTAGAGGCTGGTTCCCCCGAGCAACAGAAACTACTCCTAGGAGCAAGCCTCTCAAGAAACCATATCAGGTTTGTTCATCAGAGATAATAATATGGTTTTTCCATGTTGATTTTTTTTATAACACCATCTTCTTGCAGTTTTTGAACATATGGGTTCTGAGGGAGTACCTGGAGCTTGATCTGAAGATACCAAACCCAGTTATCAAAACAAACATTGAGAGGCTAATAGATGATTTCATATTTATTTGTTTCCTAACAGGAAATGATTTCATTCCGCATATTCCATCAGTTGAGATGCATGAGGTATGCACATCTTGTCAGATTTATGATAGCTTAATGGGAAGCAGTTATTTTGGACATCCTTTCACATGTTTGACACTGCCTCTGATTATCTTCAATGTGACAGTGTGCAGTTGATCTGCTAATGCAAGTTTACAAACAATCCTTCAACAAAATGGGGGGCTATATTGTGAACACAGAAAAGGTACCTGCATAATCAATGTCTTAATTCATTTTTAATTTGCTATTGAGTTATCTTTTGATGTACCTTTCCTGCTACTGAAAATAGTTGCAAGACAAACATGCTGCGTATCTTAAAGTCTCGAGGTTGGAAAAGTATTTTCATGAACTCTCCTTGTATGAAGAGAAAATTTTCCTCAAAAGATATGAGCTGCGAGAGGTATGTTACGAAACTTATTATCCTGGTGTCAAAGTGTACAGTAGTGCCTATGGGTACTTGCTCATTACATGCAGAGGCTACAGCGCAATATACTGTGTCGAGCTGCAGAGGAGGAATGTAATGAAAGAAACTTTGAAAATATGGTGAGGGCTAGATACAGCTAAAAACTTTCGCCCTGATTATAGATATGCTCATTTTTTATAATATCAGGAAGGAAATCCTGATGGTCTGGACTTGACAGTCAAGTCCTTCTCAACGCAATGCGGTGTTTCCGCCTGCAGTACTGAGAAGTCAGATGTATGGAAAGCCACACCTATTTTTGCTACTTTCCTAGGTAAAATACGAAATACCCTACTTAGGCAGATTTGTTTTTCTGTCAAATTTGACTCTCTTCTATTGTAGATAACTGCAAATACCTTAGAGCTTAGGCAGAGCTTAAAGGATATTCTTCGTAACAAGCAGGACCTTATAAAAAGTGGAACCTGTAAGCATGACACGGTTAGTACCGCATATTTCAATTGATATTTCATAAATACAAATTTTTGACATATCTGTTGCAGATACGACTGGGATTGCCAGGGTGGAAATCTCGATTCTACAGGGAAAAGTTTGATGTCGAAAGATATAATGAAGTTGGGAAACTGAAGAACGACATGGTTTTGATTTTTCTTGATTCTCTGTGCAAATAAAATTTTCATACAAGTGAGCAACCTAAAGGGACAACATATTGTTTTTAACTCTTCGATCACTTTCTTAATAATTTAGGTTCAGAAATATCTTGAAGGGCTTTGTTGGGTGCTGCAGTACTATTTTGCAGACGTGCCATCATGGAGCTGGTAGGATCTGAACTTTATTTTATTCATTGTCCTAGTATGCTTTCCTTGTTTCAAAAGCCAATGATGAATAACTCAAAACAATTGCTAGTCTTGATACATAGTGCCATGTAAATGATATATGACTTGTAATGCTTGTAGATGTGTACTAGCAAATGTTTCCATTATATGTCATTAGACATAACATGTTGCTTCTCCAGGTACTACCCTTTCTATTATGCTCCTTTTGCATCTGATCTCAAAGGACTATCTCAGTTCAAGATAAGTTTCACCATGGACAAGCCACTAAAACCATTCGATCAGCTTATGGCAGTCCTTCCACAAGAAAGGCACTTTGACCATTCTTTGTGTTATAATCCACATTCTTCATTGCAATTTTTTAATTGAAATTTTATGAGTTTATTTTTTTCTGTAGCTCATGTGCACTACCGAAGTGCTACAGAAAACTGATGGAAAATGAAGAGTCTTCAATACAAAAATCAGGTATGTTTATTACTCTAGACTCTAGAGTCATCATATAATCTGAATAGCATATTACTAAAATACATGATAATTTGTTTTTTTTCTCACCAGATCTGCAGGTTGACACCCATGGGAAGCGTTTCTTGTGGCAAGTAAGTCATTATTTCATATATTTTGTTTCATATATTTTGATTGATAATCTGAGACAGGGTTACCCAAACTTTGCGACAGATTGACTGGGCACTAGTGTAGCTAGCCCTCACCTTTCAGTCTCTAATAATGTAACCCCCACTAGTAGTTGTAAAAGAGAAAAGAAAAATCCTTTGACTTCTGAGATAAATTGTTTCAGGGCATTGCAAAGTTACCATTCATTGATGAAAAGCTGCTGGTTTCGGCTACCAAGACAGTGGAGAATGAACTTAAAGTAAAAGAAAATGCCTATATATTCTATACAGATGGTCTATTAAAGTATGTTGCACGCGTAGGTGTTTTATCTTGTTTATGTTTTAGGTGCATGAGATGAGTAGGAACACCGTTCAGCAAGATAAGATCTTCATGAGGAACTCAAATACTCTGGCTACCAACACAGCATCTGTGCAAATATCTGACTATTCATCAGAAAAGCTTCCAATAGATCCATCTACCAGGTATGTCGAGTCTAGTGATACTGCATTGATGCATATTGAAGCCTTTCTTTCTATGCTAAGAAATATTGTCAAATGATGCTAAATTTCACTCAGTGAACTTGGAGGATGGTTACCGCGTGTCGACAACAGTGGTACAAGTTGTGGGTTCTATCGTTCGCCCATAAGTCATCTTGAGGACATAAGGAATGACCAGACAGTGTATGTTTTCGCATGAACCTGTCATATTCAGGCCCTACATTCCAAAGAAAAATAAATTCCTTTTGTTTCATGGTCTTGTGTATGTTTCAGGTCATTCGTGTTCTTCAACCTAGAGCCAGCGAAGATCATTCCAAGACTGCTTGAACATGTCGAAAAGCCTGAAAAGGTGGCCTCACATGTCCCTTGACCTGCTCATTCCATTTGTTTCGGCGCATTTGCCATCATAATCATCGTTATCTCTGAAACAACTCGTGGTCTGCAGACTGTAACCGAAGCTGACATTTCAACAAGGCCACTGTGGCACACCTACCAGGGTTCCCGACCGCCTACGACCATCACCGCCACAGCAGAGCTGCAGCCCAGGATCAGCGGCTTTGGACGTGGAAGAGGGAGGGCCATGGCTGAGACGCCACAGTGGAGTGGTAACAATGGGAGAGGTTTCCATGGGCCTAACACAGCTCAAAGCCGAGGCAGCAGTGGTGCAAATACTTTCTGGCCTGGCGGAAGAGCTTGTGCAGGAAGAGGGCAGTACGGTGGCACGATCCAGAGGCAGCAGCAGGCTTGGCGCCCAGTTGGGTCGTGGGCGAGAGGGGATGGTGGTGACAATGGACGCGGCCATGGTGGGAGTGGACAGCCTCGTTCTTGGTAGAACAGAGCAGAGATGTTTCTGGTCTTCACCGTATTTTGTAAGAAACTCCAGTGTTTGTAGTTGATCGAAAATTGTGCAGTCTGTTTTCCGTTGAACTCTAAGATGCGTTTTGTTTGAAACGAATTGGATCATGATTGTTATGGCTGCTAATCTGGGTCTGGTTGTTTGATCCATTAGCTCCTGTTTTTGCCTAGCTCTTGTATGTTTGCTAAAGTCCATTACTCCATTTGAACGAACAAATCGATTTATTCTCAAATCAGAGGTTAAGGGATAGCATGAGAAAGTTTATATGATAATTTTTATTTTACTCCATGTTTTAGTTATTTAAAAAGGGAGAAATTTTACGGTGCTTGTAAATAATGATAGGTTATTCAAAAAGGGAGAAATTTTACAGTGCTTGTAAATAATGATAAATAATGATAGCCGTTTGTGAGACCAGATCCAATGGTTAAAAATTAGAGGAATTTTACAATGCTTGGAAGGTACACAAGGTACCACGAGCTACTTTTGTGGCTGATTAATGCTAGCCATTGATCTAATTGAATATTTAGCTAAGTATTTATTTTAATACAAGAAAATATATTTAGTTAGTACCTCCAGGTACCTTTATTTGAGTACCTCCTATTTTTACTACCGTTAGATCTTTGTGAATGGACGGTTCTCTATTTTTCCAAGCATTGTAAAACTCCTCTAAAAATTAAAAGAAACTTATTACGAGGAACCTATGCCGTAGGTAAGGAACTAAAATTAGTGGGCTCAGAACTTATCTCCAAATCGCATTCATCACATCAAAGGGCCGGGTCCGGCCCAATCACATTCTAAATTCCAAAATCGTCTCCTGTCTAGCAGCGCGTCTCGATGAGACAATGGCCATGGTAAATTCCTTGTTATTGTTGGTAAATCATAGCAAAAGAAATCAACCCAGTAATCTACATCTAATCATCACATCAAAGGCCCAGGGTCGTCGTATTTTGTTCTTGGAAGCCTTGCCGGGAAAATAAATCTTGCCGGAGATCACGCCGGGTGATGACCACACATTGTTGCGGTTGCGGGTGGCTGATGCATGCATGGGCTGTGGGATCCAATGTTTGCCGGACTTGATGGTGGCCAGCGGCGACTCCTTGCGCAGGCGGACGTTGTGGGCGAGTAATTCCACGACCAGGTGGAAGAGGGATTCCTTCGCTCTCTCCGTGAACAGTGACGATGGCCAGAAAATTATCAAAGAAACAATTACTATACTGCCCTTTCTTAAGATAAATCATCATCATCATCATCATCATAATTATGGTGGAAGGAATCTTAGGTTCCTCCCAAGCACCGTAATCAAAATGAACGTGTATATTAAAATGGCCCATGTGGCACGCATGGAATCATGTAGTTAAAGTCAAATGCCTCAAGTTAGTAAGCTCTTGCTGTCATCCAAGTATAAACAATAAATAATATCTGTTATTTTCTCCGTTGTAACCCAGTATTTCGGAGGTGCTCATAGGGGTAAGGTTGCGTGTGTATTTTTGTAGGGACAGGTGTGCGTGCGTGTATGTGAGCGTCTGCATCTGTAAGGTGTGATTCGCAAAAAAGAAATTAAATAAATAATGCCTGCTCTGGTGAACCATGTGGCTTGATCTGGTTTTCGACCGTGAAGAGATATCTGCAAATGACAGTCAACAGCTGGCGTCGATCGGCCCTTACCATATGCAAGCGGAAGGCTGTTCCGCAATCTGCTCATTATCGATTCGTGCTCATCCTTGCAAAGTTCCTGCTTTGACAAGTTTGGGGAACCATCCTCTTCTCATAAAAATATTTTTAGAAAAAATAAAACAATGACAATATAAACATACAATACCTAAATAACATTAAATACTATATCAATAGATAGGTTACATTAAACAAAAACTTTTGGCACTGATTTTATATTTTTATTATTTAAAATGAATTAGTTATAAAATTTTAATTTTAATAGCATTTATTTATATTTTATAAAATCGAAAACCACCTTCGAGGTTTCGGCTAAGCCCTTTCGGCTTTGATTTCTCAAAGGCTAACAAAGGCTACAGTGGGAGCTAAGATATTTGGCAACGTATCCTATGCAAACCAACCTCTCTATGGAAACTATAAAAACTAATCTAGGCCACACTATGTTGATCCAATAGCGCGGCCAGATCAGGTGGGAGCGGTGATTTGCAAAATCATCTTGCAAATTACTCCTCCCACCTCTTCTTATCTTTGCAAATCACCCCTTCCACCTGATTTGGGAAGTTGATTTTCACCAGATATGTCCCAAGATATTTAGCAGTTTGTATATCACATTAAAGATTAAATCATGAAATAGACAAACACAGAGTTCGAAACAAAGTTCAGACAGTGCAATGATGATTATTCTAGCATCAATTTCGACAGACTAACAAGAATATTATTCACACTTAACTTGAAAGCATAAGAGTTGAAGCTGACATCAAACTATTACAGGCATTCCAGTATTTAGCGGGCTAAACCACCCCAACTTAACGGATTTAGTGGGCTAAATTCAGTTATTAGTGGATTTTCCTGCTTAGCGCTAAAAGGACCTCTTAGCGGTTCCTCTTCCCAGACGCTTTAGCGGGCTATAGCAAAGGCTATAACTGGCTATTTAAAACTATGGCTTCAGCACCACTCAAAGGGCCAAATATGCCCGGTTTGGATAGTTGGATGATGTTTTGTGTCTGAGTTTGTAGTTGTGAGTTGAAAATGAGAGTTTTGTAATAGTTGGAGGATGAAAACGAACTTTCCCAAATGATAATAAACACAAATACATCAGCAACCTTATTTTTTGCTCTAATAAGAAGCCCATATCGATTGTGGACGTGTATATTAATATGGCTCATGTAGCACGCATGGAATCATATAGTTATAGTCAAATGCCTCACGTTAGTCAGGTCTTTCTGACATCTACATCTAAGAACAATAAATAATATATGATATTTTTCCTCTGCAAAAGAAAATAAATAATGCCTGCTCTGGTGAACCATGTGGCTTGATCTGGTTTTTGATCGTGAAGCGATACCTGCAAATAAACAATCAACAGCTGGCGTCGATTGGCCCTTATCATAAGGAAGCCGAAGACCGTGCTGCAATCTACTCATCAGCGATTCGAGCTCATAAATTTGGGCTTTGGCGAGCCGTCCTCCTCTCCACAAGGAAGCGGCAGCAAGCAGCCTTTGTGTTGGTCAATCTCCGTCTTCCTTCCAGGTAAGTTATCAAGCGATTTCGCCAGAGCTCTGCATATACGTACTGCTTTGTTATGGCTACTTTATTGACTTGATGAGTGAGCGTAAGAACACATCTAACCCACTCTCCCTTGAGGCTCCATTCTATTCCTTACTCTAAACAAAACCATAAGCTAATACATATAGAATTTTCAAACAGTCTTTCCTAAATTCAGACTAACAAAAACTGGAAATAAATAAAAAAACTAAGAGCAAGATGCATGTCGCGCCAGGTTCTTCTTCTTCCTAAGCTGAAAGTACCTCCCAGGGTTTAGTGTTAATGAAAGTTAAGTAATTACCGTGTAATTAGTTCTGATTCTTATTTGGTTGAAGGGTACGGCTAGTGAATTCACACCAACCAAAGTAGTTACATGGCCAATTGTTTTCATATTTGTTACCCCAAACAAACTGTCAATGGTTGAATGTCAAAAATATATGTTTTTTTTCCTTTAAAGAACCTTCAATTTTGATCGGACTGCTTGTGTGTCAATTGTCAAATAAGAGCTCCTGTGTATCAAATTTTGGTACCAGTGGCCGTTATCAGTGGTACTGTGACAGTGCCATGCTTGCTCCTAGTTCTAGGGAACAAGCATCGGGTGAACTTGAAAGCCGTTGCATCTTGATGAACAAGTGACACATCTGATGGGCCGACTGACTAGGCAATTCGGGATCACAAAGGGGAGAGATTCTTGATTAGTTAACATTCGTCAACCAATTCCAATATATATAATTAGAGCTTTGTTACGGTGCTCGAAAGGAACTAGTGGTTCCTTCCTCCCTAAATATTATCAACCGTTGATCATAAAAAAAAAGATACTTTATTATAAAAAGGGTAAGTTAGTCTTTTATTCCTTCCACCCAATTAATCTTAGTCAAGCAAACATCCAAACCAAAGCAGCAGCAGCAGCAGCAGCATCGTGATGGCAACGGCACAGGCTCTCCGGTACACGCCTCATGGTCTCGACGCCCACCGCCCACTGCACCGTCCTGGCCACGTGACGCCGCCTCCTGTCCGCCTCGATGTGCCCAGCGACGACTACCCCCATACCCTGACCATCCCCGAGGTTCACCTCCGCCGAGGACACCACCAAAGGAGGCCGCGACAGCAAGCACGCGTCGCCGCTGCCGCCGCCGGCGGCGGCAAGGAGCGCGTCCCACCGTTTGCGTCGTTCGCGCCATCGTCGGGGACAAAGCTGGGGTCCCATCAGGAGCTCGCCGACCCTACGGAGGTAGTATTTCCGTTCACGCAGAATCGGCGGGCGTCCGTCGGAGCCGTCAGGCGGGAGGAGGCGACGCCCGGCGGCGACTAGTCGGCGGCATGGAAGGTGAGGGAGGAGGACAGGGAGTATTACACCTCCGCCGCCACGAGTCCTGGCGACCCCTTCTCCGCCAAGAAGAAAGGAGGTCTCGAAGAAAAGACGAAACGTTACCGAGAATTTTTCTTTGCGAACGATGAAACGTTACCTGATGATTAGCTTTTACTAATATACCTTTGTAGTTAATGTTGAAAATAGTTCTTGGCCCACTATTTTGGTTCCTTATAAGAGGTTCCTTTTAACTTTTGACCATTAGATCTGGGAGGATGAATGGCTCTTATTGTTTCCAAGCGCTGTAAAAAATCTCATATAATTAGTTTCATTCTTTTTTGACAGAAGGACCCAGTTATATGTGACTACAAATAATGGGTGGTGAAGACAGAATACACGATCTCTTGGAGCGCATGCTACTTGATGACAATGTAAAGCCGACAATGTTGCCGATATCGCTTCTACAATCCATCACGGATAATTTCTCTGAGGAACGGATAATTGGCACAGGTGGGTTTGCAGATGTTTACAAGGTGTGGCTACACTCTCAAACAGACCTTAATCTTGACTCTTGAGCACAATTCTATTGGTCTAATATGACTTATATATATTAGTTGTTCATACTACTGACAAGGCAGTAATACTAATTGTGACTGCAGGGGCTACTTCAAAATGGTGCAGTCGCTGTGAAGAAGCTGAAGCGGGAGGTGTCATCTGAAGAAGCGGCTCTGGTGAGTGAGAGGAAATTTAACGAGGAGGTTTTTAGTCTGATGAAGGCGAAGCATAAAAATATAGTACGATTCCTGGGCTACTGTGCTGATACACAAGGGGAAGTGTGTAATGTCGATGGGAAGAATATCATGGGTGAGGAACGACACAGGTTTCTTTGCTTTGAGTTTCTGCTAGGAGGGAGTCTTGATAAGTATATCAGTGGTACGTTTCTTTCCATATCCTTTCCCTAAGCCACATGCCTATTCACTTCAGTCTTTAGGACTCAGGAGTGCCTTTCCTTTGCTTCTAATTAATAAATGTAGTTTTTGACCATCCTTAAACATGTACCTTTCCTATTTTGCCTTGTACCTATGAATGGAGTAGCATATGAATCATATGGGCTTCAAGTACTATATTATCTCCCCTTTGCCACCCAAAAAACATAAAAAAATAAATAAATACGTTGTTCTCCACTTTTGCAGATGCATCCCGCGGACTTGAGTGGAGGATACGCTATCAGATGATTAGGGGAATTTGCGAGGGTTTACATCATCTTCACCAAAAGAAAATTGTTCATTCAGATCTAAAACCTGCAAATATACTCCTGGATAGAGACATGGTTCCCAAAATTGCTGATTTTGGTCTCGCGAGGTGCTTTAATGAAGGTCAAACCTCAGCTAATACTAAAAATTTGTTTGGATCAGAGTAAGCTAGCTAACCACCTTGAAAGCACAATTCCTTTTTTTTTTCATTTTACTCTTAAGGTCTCTGACAAAAAAAAACTTGCAGGGGCTATATGGCACCAGAATTTCGTAAGGGATGGATCACATTTGAGTCAGACATATTTAGTCTTGGTGTTATAATCCAACAGATATTGACAGGAAAGAAGGGATTTCTTATGGTTGAGAAAAATAACAAACTATCTCTGGAAAAGGTTTGGTATTATTAAAAATTGGCTAACAAGCTAGGACAATATGTGTTGTATATCGTGGAAATGCGCAACTGTAAACTGATATACACTACTGTAGACCTAAAGTTTAGTTACGAGACAATACTATGTACTTGTTCGAGAATTTTATACTCCATGATTATAATTCAAGGTGTATTTATTACAGAACATTAATAGTTCTCATCGGTTAGACTGATATATGGAAAGAGATGTTACGGTGGTTAGAAAAAAAATTCTGGAGGTACCAAGAGGAACCCGAACCTTTGATGAAGAAAATTAGTGACACAACTTCTGTTTGCATGAATGACTCATGTCTCCTTATTCGACTAAAATACCACTTACATCTGGTGTTTATATATATCCTAATGCATGCACGCGACATTTTTTGTGTTAGTTTAATATGGATGTTGTTCGCACAAAGTAATATTAATTTTCGATTCCTTTGATAAGCACCAAACTGAAGGAGGCTATTTCTTAGGTACTTGAAAGTTGGCGTACAAGGTTCCAAACATCACTGGAAGGCACATGGTTGGAACATGTAAAAGTATGCATGGAGATAGCCATGAATTGCATGGAGTCTGAATCATCTAAGAGACCATTAACACGGGAGATACTTCATACACTAGATGAACTGGAGCGGATAAATGGTTCTACTGAAACTCAAGTATGTTTTTACTCATCACATGTTGAATGCTTCCACATGGTAGAATAGTTTATAGGCTGTGTACAGTACCCTTTTTATCTCTTTGTTAGAGTTATGCATGAAAGTGAAGTTGTCAATCTTAGCTTTAGACATCCAAAGGTCTTGGCCTAGCATTAGCACCAGGTTTTATGTAGTTGCTCCTGAGGTGAGGGATGGAAGATCATTTTTTTAGTATAGTCTAAAAAGGATATGAATACAGTTGGCATGCTGGAAGAGTGAAAAAAAAAACCAACAAGTTTAACCGTTAGACACAAAACCTACTATATATGTAGCGATGGCAAAATCCCCCGCGGAGCGGATCTCCGTGGGAGCCCAACCGGCCAACCCGAATAGGGCAAGGACGGGAAGATTTTCCCCCACGGGGGAACCGGGGCAGGGCCCGGCAGGGATGGGGATAGCATTTGCCCGCCATTAACGAGCAGCAGCCCAGCCCAACATATCTTACCAGCACAGCACATATAAACCCCACCCCTCTCGTCGAACCCTAGCTCTGTCGCATTCTCTCCATCCACCAGACCACCACCAGCACATGGGGGCGGCGGCCGCAGCCCCCACCCCAGTCTCCGTCGTCTCTCCTCACTCCTCAGTTCCTCACCTTCACTTCGTGCACGAGCGGCAGGCTGACGATGCTGCGAGCGCCGGACGTCTGGAGTCCAGCAACCAGCACCTGCCAGCCAGCCGCCGACGCCTACTTCTTTAAGAGGTATATTTCCCCCTATCGAGGACATGAGCTAGTTCTTTCCTATCGAGGACACCACCGGGGAATATATGGTCGGATGAGCATTGAAAAGTGACTAGTATTAGTAGTATTTTCCGTTTTAATATGCTGATGGATCGACTCGTACTCGATCTGCTAGTGTGCTAATGGATCTGCTAGTGTGCTAATGGATCTAGATGCTTCTTTCTATCATCACCACCGAATCAAAAAGTTTTGCCGAGTGCCCGTAACACTCGGCAAAGCCCTATATACACACGGCAAAGGCTTTGCCCAGTGTTGCACTCGGCAAAGAGCACTCGACAAGAAGCCATGCTGGCAACGCCGTCTTTGCCGTGTGTTTTTTGCTGCAACAAAAAACTATTTTTGCTGCAACAAAAAACGGTCCAAACAAATAGCAATTAATTTTTTTTTAGAGAGGCCCCACCGGCCAGCCTCGCCCCACCCTGCAACCACATTCTTTTTTTTTTGCGTAAATTTCACATGTTGTGGCTGGTGAGAATCGAACCTCCACCCTCTCACGATTCGTCCTTAACCACAACACTACACTCACATATGCGTCCATACTTGGTTTTGATTCACTACATATTATACTCAACCGAGAATAAATTGCATGTTTGAGGCTCTAAATTAATTCAAATGCAAAAGTTGTCAACTATAAAGTTTCATAACTTTTTGTCATATACAACTTTACTTATGGAAGTTTCTCCATCCGAGATCATTTACAAAATTTCAAATTTCAAAAGTCTACACTTAGTTTTCGTTGACATAAGGCTTTCAAATGAAAACGTTGTCAACTACAAAGTTTCCTAACTTGTTGTCACCTACAACTTTCATTACGAGAGTTTCTCCATCCGAGGCCGTTTGAATAAACTCAAATTTGAAATTTGAGAAATTCAGACCTACTTTTCTGGGGCAAAATCAATTCAAATTAAAATGCTTAAAACTATAAACTTGAATAACTTTGGAATATATACAACTTTTATTATGGTAATTTCTTCATTCGGCAAAGTAATACTAACATTGTGCACAAATCTTATAACCTCTTCTATAGTATCTGGAAACTACAGGAGAGATGTAGATTTTGTGAAAGAAAATTGATAAATTTGTTTGAACCAAGATATGACCAATATAAAAGTTTTACATATTGAGAAGTTACACAATTTTGTAGTTTAAAACTTTTTAATTTGAATTCTTTTGGGCATCAAAGTGTGCTTACAAATCAAACTTTGCCGAGTGTTTCAAAATAATATGCTCGGCAAACCATCTCTTTGCCGAATGTCAAACAATACACTTAGCAAACACCCTTGTTTGCCGAGTGTTTCAAAAAATACACTCGGCAAACACCCATGTTTGATGTGTGCCATTTCTTTACACTCGGAAAACACCCTTTGATGAGGCCAGAAACCGGTCGGGCAATTTCTTTGCCGAGTGTATTTAATAAAACAACCTCTTTGCTGAGTGTATTTAATAAAACACTAACTTGCAGCTTTGTATCACTTTGGTCCATCAAGATGTAAATTGTGCAATTCCATACAACAAGTTGTTTATTCTATGCATATACGGTCCAAGATACGTTAAGTCATTGTATTTTTGCCATATTTTTCACATAACCCCATAAGTATTCAATAATTCTAATGCATGAGGAGTAGAAGTAATTTGGAGTTTTTCCTAAAATTCAGTTCATTGGCGGATGCTTTTGTCAACCTACAGCAACAGAAGTTTGATTCATGCTGTTGGTTCCGTTTGAATTTCATGCATAAAAAAGAAAACATAATTTATGATTATAATGAAGATACATAATGCACGCAACACGCTTATCATGATGAAAATTTTTCAGCGCTAGTTATTAATGTCCGCAAAGCTGGCATGTTTAGGACTTCGAATTGGAGGAAATCTACCAAGCTGGTAGTATATTTTAATATGGATAAATTATCCTCCGATGTTAGAATCCTGTAAAATTTTTGAGGAAATGAGTTAGATAGGTCGCGTGTTCCAAACTTCCAATATGTTAAGAGAAAGTATAAATCCACGATCCTAAAAATCAGCCCCTCGACATTTAACAAAACAATACAAATATACTACTTAAACGTGTTTGTTGTTATTGCAGCTAGTCCTCATGACATTTAGCAAAACAATTCAAATGACATTTAAACTCTCTTTCAATCCACCTAATCTACCACCTTCACAAAAATACATTGACTTAGCGTATTTGGGACTGTATATGCACACAACAAACAACTTGCTGCACTTGGTTGCATGATTTACAACTTGATGGACTAAAATGATACGACGCTACAAGTTGTTGTATGGTAGATGTAATTTACTCATTTTTTATTGTTCATAACTTGGTTTGCGCATTCTATTTGTTGATCACTTGATCCCCAAGGGACACCTTGGGGTTTGGGGAACCAGCGGGCACGGCGACGGGGAAAGTTTTGTCCTGATTAGAATTGTGGGGACGGGGCTGGGACAAAGGATCGGGGATGAGGATGGGGACGGGGACCGGGGGTGCTCGCCCGGCCCCACCCCGTCCCGTTGCCATCCCTACTCCTATGCAAAAAGAAAAAACACAAGGTAATTGTGAATACAAAGCATCTTGGTCAACTATCCAATGAACACATCCATCAATACAAAAATGAAAGGACAAGTTAGAGATAATCTTGGAGAAATAATGCAAAATTGAAATGATAGGTTAGAGATAAGCTTGGAGCAACAATACTTAGACATATTATGCTGAGTGAGATTGGGTTACATTATTTATTACGCCCTCGCGTTGTTGTACAATTGAATTACATAAAAAAGCTAACCTCAACCATATCTACTTCTTGAAATCTATCTGAATAACATTTTCATCTTCATAATAGCCCTACAAGAATTCAATTACAAGAAAAAACGTATAATTCCAATAAATTGGAAAAATGTTTGTGTATTATATTTATCATCAATTTATGATGTGTGGTATATAACGTAGAATATGATAATAAAAATATAATAACTCAACCTAGACCAACTGGACAAATCAGTGACAATGTAAACAAAATAATCAGTTATAATAAAAGTATCTTGAGTAAAGCGTGTGTACGGTCCTTAAATTTATTGGTCTATGTCACATATAATATTTGAGTTACTAAACTTAGCCTCAGATAGCATTTTAGGTCCATGTATTCTCAAAATGCAGATCCAACACCCTAAACTTTGTTTTGGATGTCACCTAGGTCCCTATACTATTAAAGTGCAATGAAATCCTAACTAAGTTGATATACTTACTTTTTAGATATACCTTAGTTATAGGTTAAAATAAATTCCAACTGAAGTTTGTATAGAATATTGATAATTATGAATCTGGAAAACTTGATGGTTTATTTTGGAGTAATTTGCATGTTGCTGCACTTAGCAAAGTAGTAGTGGCTTATGAATAATAAATACAAAATGAACTTGAAGTGGCAATAAAGCCATAAAAAGGTGGCACTGAAAATGATGTCGTCGCTGAAAGATAATATTTGTCACGCCTAATTTTTGGAAAAAAAACGAATACATCTCATATGTGCGTCATGATCAAATTTCACAAATATGATTGACTTCCGTGAGTAACCAAAACACAAGGTTATAACATAAAGAATAACATAGTGTTACATTGCCAAAAATCTTTAGCAAATAAATAAGCACAAGTGATAAATCTAGGAGCAGAATCATCAACATTTCTCCATAGGCAATTGATTGGGGGAATGCACACCTTGAAATCTCCAATATACTCCATTAGTCTCTCCTGTCTGAGTTTGAGCTGCAGAAAAGACGGTTTAGTACACTTACAGTTGGTACTCAGCAAGTGTAGAGGATTTGCATATGACATGCAAGTCTTAACAAGGTAATAGCTGGCTAATTTAATTGCTTTAAGCATTTTAGTTGGTCATATTTTATTGAGCAACATAATTACTAGCAAATGTAAGTTTATGTCTACTCACAATTAATATAGAGCATCATTATATCACCATTATCATCAAGTCACTATGATGTAATCAATCTTCTGATATATTAATCAGGTGAGGGACCAGGCCGCTCATGACCGCGAGTTCGGCTATTATAACAACTTTTAACACTATGCAGAGGTTGTACTTCTTTCTCCACAAGTCGCACAAAGCTCAAAAGAAATTTAAACCCAACCAGACTGTGCTAGCCAAGCACATATCATACTTTCGTGGTGCGACTACATAGGGATGCTACGAGGCCTTTACAAAGATCCCTCTCATGCGTATCAGTTCATAGCCACTAGACACACATAGAACCACCTAGTCATATTCTAGGACTAGGTGAGCAAAACCTATCCAGAACAGAGGGTCATAGAAGCATTCTACCATGGCATAGTTTCTACGATTAATTTGTCAATACCAAAGCCATGATAGTCCTTGTGGTTGTACAAAATATCTTGGGTGGTCGCTCCATGTTCTAATTGGTCTTGTAGTTAACATGTCGCTTAGGAACATAGATTAGAATAACAAATGTAACCATTGTTCATTTACCAACCCATTTGAGCAAGCTAAGCATTATCTACCCACAAAAAAATTAAATTATCCGGTTGCATGGTATGATCAAAGAAACTAGGCACCATCCTTAAATAGGAACCCATCATGATTCAAAAGCATGCAAGCATAGCAATACTATAAAGTGGGTATGTCATATGGTTATTAGAACTGAAAATTATGATAAATAATAAACCTGTCTTATCCATCGTACTGATGTTTCTTGAACTCCTCAAAACCTTTGTCTTCAAACTCGACTTGATTAGCGTCTAATCCTCACACGATCACATACAAGCAAACAAAAACACCAATAAATAATAATACACCAGATATGAATAGTTTTTTTCTCTGCAAGGATAGCGTGAGCACAAGAATTGCTTAAAAAAAAGTTTAAACGAAAAAGATTGGGCATAAACATTGTTGGATTATTTTGAGAAAACAAGGATCTAAAACATAATTTTATATAAAAACAAATGGGCTGACTTGCAAAACTTCCAACTATTGATTGTGGGTTCTATTTTTCAAAAACATAGTGTTCCAACCGTGAAGAAAAGGATCAAAATGCAAATACTTTTGCACTGGCGGTAGACTGTGGGTTGATTAGAAAAGCTAAATGGATTTCTTTGCAAAATTTCCAGGGACAACTCTGTTGACCCGTATTGACTGGATTGGTTCTAACCTAGGAAATCGGATGTGGAACAGGTCGCTAGGGTTTGTAGGGGTTTGTTGGGCGAACAGGGTTACCGGAGGTGACGGCTTGTGCAGCGGTGCATCGCTGGAGATAAGCTAAAATGAGGCCAGGGCCTTCCATTTCCTATGGCTCAAGAGCCTAAATGCTTAGGAGACAACGAAGCTATACGAGGTTCGAGTGTCAGGGGTGGCCGGCAATGAGCGGCGGTAGCTCGGTAAGTTTGGCGAAACGAAGCGAGTGCGATGGCATGAGAGTGCGAGAAGTGGTACAAGGTGTTCCCTTCCTACTCACCACGGTTGACAAGTCCTCTATGAGCGAAAGGCATCAAACTCACACATCAATGGCGGCGACAATGAGCTAGGATTTGAGCATGATACAGCTAGGGCCGCGCTAGGGTTTGGGATGTGAGTGACGGGGTGGGTCTAGGGGTGCGGTGGTGCACTTTATATAGGCAGGGATGTGGGCGTTGGAGTGCACACCAAGAGAGGAAGGCGCTTCTCGGATTCGCACTCGAGTCAGGCTCGGGCGTGACCGGAGGAAGGAAAAAACGGCCGTGACCCGCCAATCAGCAGTGGAGAGAGGCAAGGCTGAGAGGAGCTGGGCCAACTGCTGGGGTGGGTGGCGAGCGGGGCCAGTGGAGATTTGGCCCCGGAGGGATACGGAAGTTTTTGTTTTTTGTCTTTCTTTCTCAAATCAAACAAACGCATTTGAATTTAAAACAACTTAAATTCAACACTCAAAATTAAAATGATCCAGGATGAACACTTCAAACAAGTAAGCACCTTTATTTGATTTTTATTTTATATTCATAAAAAGAAATTTAAATGCATATGAAACAATAAATCCTAGAGGTTAAATTTGAAATTCAAGTAAATTTCAAAAGGATTTTCAGCAACCTGCTAATTAACAGGTGATGAAATTTTGGGGTATTACAATATTATATTATATCATGCTTTATCCATAGAACAATATTATATTTTGAGAATACATGGACCTATGTGACTCCTAAAACCAAGTTTATATATCCGAATCTGCAATTTAGGAGATAGCCACCTAAGTGACAAAGCCATACAAGTTTAAGGACTAGTCATGCACTTTACTCTTATTGTTAAATAAAAGACTCAATTGTTAGTGTTGGCGCAATTTACGGACCAACACACGAGAGCACTAGAACATGCAGCGAGCAGGGGTGCACGTTGTAGCACCAGCCCTCAAAACCGGAACTTCTGGTTTTAGAAACCGGAACCTCCGGTTTCTGCCAGCAGTTCGGCGAGAAGCCAAAGAACAACCACCCAAGAGGGACCCCATCGGGGCTGGCGCACTCTAGGTTGTTCTAGGGCCACGTAGAACGCCCTCAATCGACGTAGAAACGAAGGAGGAACAACAAATTGTAGATTGGAAAAGCTAGGGCAAAGAGAAAGAAAATAAAGATAAAAGTTGTGTTTTTGATCGATTGGATCCCCTCAATCGGCCTTGGCCCTTTATATTTATAGGGTGGGGAGGTCTTGCCCCGCAAAGAATCATTTTACAAATACAAATCTAACAAAACCTCCTAATTTTCTTGGACTCCCTACCAAAACCGGAAGTTCCGGTTGCCAAATCCAGAAGTTCCGGTTTTCACTACCTCAGCCAATTTTGATCGTCGACAGTTAGTCTGAAAGAAAGAACTAGCTACCCGTGTTGTTGTGTACGCGGGCAAATCTTGTGAGTTATTATCTTACTATTACTAATTGGAGGCTCCATTTGAAGCTTCCATGTGATGCCACCTAGGATCCTAGGTGGACAGCCTAAATAAATAGAGAAATCCTAGACATTCCCTAAAAAAAACATCCACCTAGGATCCTACGTGGCACTGATATATTTTATTTAATAATTATCGATTACAACTAATAAATATGAAGTAGCCCCGATATATATCTAAACAACCCCTAAACCTGAATCTAGAATATATATTATAAAATATCTTAAGATGCACCAATGTAAAATTTTAAATTACTATTTCTATCATTATTAACATTGTTGCACTAAATGTGTTTTGCTACAGTAGTCCCAAATAACTATAGAAGGAAAGTCTAAGGACATATTACCTCCTATGAGGTAATAGGATTCATGTTTATTATTTATATTTTAAAATCCTAAAAATAGGAAAGATATATCCTAATTAGATCTAACTTGATTGAGTTAGATTTAATGTTTCTTTTTTTTATTTTTTGTCTCATGGATTTACACGGATCTTTTGAACAAAGAAAAAAGAACGTGCCAGGGTCATGATGTAGCTAACGTGATTTGATCAGAGATAGTGAACCATATATGTGGCAAGTGGCATGCGTGATTTGATCAGATGCATAGTAGAACATGACAATTTTGAAAAAGATCATTGCATACAACTAATCCTAACCTGGTATAATAATTTTCCTAACATGATAGAACCTGATATGTGCATGAAGGAGTGAAAAAATATCATCTCAGACAAGAGAGATCGATGGGCGTGTAACGAACTTGCCTACATACCAGCGTATAACAAAGATTATCATACATAACAACTTATTTGACAAGGACGCTATGTATGGAATGGTGGGCAGGGGCTGACGTGAGGATTGTGGAGATCGTGGTTTTCCTTTTTTTTCTTTTAAATATAATTATCAGAATGTTTTATCTATTCTAAAAATGGACGGCCGTGATTCATCTGAAGTCTAACCTTCTAATAGGTTAATGGAGTACTTTAGCATTGCCGGCGCCAAATTCATGTACGAGAGAAGACACAAGAATAAATTATTTATATTATTCACATAGCGCAAACAATAAAAAACATATGGAGGTGTGGTGTTGTGTGAAAATTTTGTGACTAAGTAAGGGGTTTGCTACGACACTCTAAAATAACTGTGAGCCATCCATTTAATTGGATCAAGATGGTTAGGATGATATATTACCTCTTAGGAGGTAATAGATTAATTTTTTGTTTATATGCTTTTCAATTTAAAAAATAAAAAAATATGAAAATATATTCCTACATCCAAGAAAAAAGGAGATGTTGTTACTTTTTCTTTTTTTCCCTTTTTTTATCTCCTGCCCGTCTTATCTACTACTGATTCTTCATCTTTATTTCCGTGTTTGCATTTTAACATATTTTTGTCTCTCGACCTGAACGGGACATGCCCATTGCCTGGACGTTTTTTTTCTCAACAGATGCTTCATTTTTTTCACTCAACGTGAATGTGACATGCCTATAGCCTGAATGCTCTTTTCTCTCTATTAATGCTTCACCTTTTTTGCTCTATGTGTACATGACATGGCCATTTATTTTAATCCCAAATATGAATATTTTTATTGTCGACGTGATCGATATTGCCACTTTTTGTCCATAATAAGAACTTGACTTAGGATGACAAGAAACATGGAAACAAAAATCAAATCTCTTCACAAACGTGAAGGGAGTTGGAGTAATATTGTGCTTGTGCATGCATGTATGTGGCCAGGGCTAGTTAAGGAGTTCTATGTATATTGCCTCCTTAAAGGTAAAGAGGTGTACTGTAGCATGTCCCCATAAATCTAAATCTAGAATATATATTATAAAAATTCCTAAGATGCACCAGTATAAAATTCTAAATTACTATTTCTATCATTATTAATATTGTTGTGTCATATTCATGTATGAGAGAAGACATAAGAATAAATTTTTATATTGTTCACATAGCTCAAACAATAAAAAAACATATGGAGGTGTGATGCTATGTGAAGGATTGTGACTAAGCAAATATATTGTAATTAGATAATAATAACTATGTATCTTTAAAGTATTGCGTTTAAGAACTTTAACAGATGAAAGATAGAGTGCGATAGATAATTATAATTTTTTTGAGGAAAGATAGATAAATATAATTATTAACTATAAGTTTTAAATTTTATATTAATTCTAATTAGCCCGTGCGGCAGCACGAGTTGATAGGTGCTAACTAAAAGGTGGTTGCATGTATGCAGGTTGGTATTAGCAAACTGCTGGACGTCAACCCGAGAGATCTCTATTGCCTCTTCGTTCCATACGAACCCACCGAATGCCCGGTGACCCTGACCAATGGGTCAGACCATTTTGTTAGCGTCTGGATTACACCGAGCTGTCTTGAGGTATTCTCTTACGTTCATCTAGAAGGAGATAAATATTGGTGGGTGGAATCTCAGTGTCAAGATCCATGCCGTTTATGCATGATGGAGCCACATTCCACTTGTGCCATAACCATGAAAATGAAGAAGCAACAACGTCGGCCAAACAAGGACTCATGCATGATTGAGATGCTTATGATCGTTCTGGGGTCGAAGGAAGATCATTCAAAATTGGAGTCGTCCATTGCTATCGAGAAGGACATTAACATAGACTATGCCAAGACTAATCTCGACATCAGCGATGTCAACTTTGTGAAAATAGTCAGCCTATGGAATGCGGGTGAGACCTTTCAGAAACAATTAGTGGAGCTGGAGGGCAAGGTGCAAAGGGTGATGATGCCAGCTGTTTGTCATAAGGTAAGTTAATTAAAAAAAGCTTATCTCCTTCTGCAGAATCAGCTGCAATTTATAATTTCATCTACGCCACCAAAAGATAGTGCAACAGATACCCTATCCGAGGAGTTGTTGACGGAGCATCAAAGCATGTAACTGGTGACCGGTGGACGGAAATGCGAAATGTCTTGTGTTTTTTACTGGAGCAGATGGGTTCTTGTTGGTCTGAAAATTTGAGTTTAACTAGTCTATCATTTAAAAACATAATTATTTCTAATTTATATTAAAAATAGGGCTCTTAGTAAATAATTGTAATTATTACCATACAGTATGTGTCATTTATTAAATATTCTAACATAATGTTATTAAAGATATGCATTTATCATTATAATAGTTTTATTAGGAACTATTTTTAGTTTGCATTGCATCTCCACATGTGATTGGTACATGTATGAAAATTTTTTTAGATAAGGAAACAATCCGGCCTCTACAAACATATATGTAATTGAACCCTTAGTTTAAGTTATGTGTACCACGTGAACATTTTTTATTATCATCACTTCCTCCATACATATATAAATGGCTACACACATCATTCAAATATACTTTAAGGTTTCATTTTTATATAAGCAATGGCCTAAATACTATATTGAACACGGTAGAAATAGTAATTTAGGATCATATATAGGTGTACTTTGGAATTTTCATATCTAGACTTAAAATCATTTCAATATGAATATTAATGAAAAAATGTCCACAGTAATTGTAACTAAAAGTCTATCGCAATCCGCAAAGATAATTAGGTACGTATCTATATAACTACTGTGTTGGAATATTTGAAGAGAGAGAGAGAGAGAGAGAGCAAGGTAATAAATTTTTCATGAGGATAATACTTATTTATCTAAAAATTATTATCCTATGGAGAGCACAGATAATACTTGTGTCTCTAATTAAGATGTGGTATTATGCAGGCACCTCCACTCGAGTCACTCGGTATTAGAAACCAGCTGGACATCTTCCCGCAGGATCTCTATTGCCCCTTCAAATTCAAGCCAAACGAGCCCGTCGAGTGCCCAGTGACCCTGACTAACGGGACAGACTATTATGTGACCGTTTGGGTTACGTCGACCTGCTTGGATGTATTCTCCTACATCCATCTGGAAGGATCTAAATGTTGGTGGGTGCCGTCATATTGGGAAAATCCATGCCATTTGTTCATGATGCCGCCACATTCCACTTATGTCATAACTATGAAAATAAAGGGGCAATGGAAGCTTCAGAAGGATAGGTGCAATTTTGAGGTGTTGATGATCGTTATGCGGTCGAAGGAAGGCCATAGAATGTTGGAGTCAAAAATCAGTTCTGAGTGGAACATTGACTACAATTATGTCAAGAAAGAATTCGGCCTTGAGTTGGAAAGCGGCATCGACTCTAGGAAGAGTAGAATCAAGGTGGTAAACTTTATAAGAGATGAAACCGGCTATGTGGAGAGAACTGTCAAAGAATTGGGGGGCTTGGTGCACAGGATAACGATGACAACTGTTATTGAGAAGGTGAGTTTGTCGTAAGAGCATCTCCATAGTAGAGTTAGCTTCTATCTACAGTTTCATCTACTCCACCTAAAGTGGTTAATGGTGCACCAAAGCACAAAATCGGTGATAGAGAATGCACATAGGGAAGTAGCACTAGTACAGAACTGGCCAACAATCCTGGTTCCGAACCCTTTGCGCTGTCCCAGTTTTGGAACCAGGAATATCAATCCGGGACTAAAGACCCAGATTATTAGTTCCAGTTCTCACACGGGCCTAAAGGTCATCTGTGCAAGATAAAAAAAACACCACACTTAAAACTGAGATCTCTTGCCCCATGTATAGATTCATCGTCACCCCACACAACACATATGACTTAAATTGGGTGCTATCCTTTTAAACTAACCCTGAATGACCTTTTAGTGCGGGAAACACCAATTGGTTTACCCGGACTAAAGGGTGATCATTTAGTCTGGGTTGGTGTTACCAATCGGAAATAAAGGTTTGAACTTTCAATCCCAAATGGAGCCAACAACTGGGCTAAGGACAGACTTTTACTTCATGTTGGTGGCTCCAACCAAGACTAATGTTGCCTATAACCACTTGATGCATTGAACCGGTACCAACGAGCCATTAGTAACATTTCTATTAGTCATAGAACTAATGGTGCGGACACTATTGTGCATTTTTCTACTAATATAGGGGCTTAGAAATATCTTGTTCATTTCTATCAGAATTGGATATGTGTCAATGTATCAGGGCCAACTTACAGGGGACAGGGTGGTAGCTTAGAATTTTTTTGTGTGGGAGAGGGGGAGGCGGTACGTCCTCACTATTAATCATGATTTAAAATATAATTTATTGGTCGAAGGCCCAACATTAAATAGACTATAATAATTTCCTCTTCATGTTAGGTTGCCAAACAAGACATGTTAATTCAACTCCAATATCAATTTCTCCCGTCAGCGTCCACCATAAATTCTTGCCCCTCTTTCAATTGCTTGTCAAACACACCCTTAAATGTCAATAGTCTTTTAATCCTTCTAAGCAAAATCGTATTCTTTCTAGTCTAATTTGAGATACTAGTATAGGTGCCAAACAATGTCAATTCCAGGGAAGCAAAACATCCACAGATAGTTGTCTCACATTTATTTAGTCGTTGGAAATCTAATGGGACTTTTTATGCTTCTTTTTGAGCATTTTTCTGTACCTCACCCGAATCTGCAATTTTATATGACGCCTCTCCCCTGTTACAAACTTGAATGGTGTTAGGGCTATATAGACAGCGCCTATGTATATAGTAGTCCCTCGCCACATATTCATTTTCATTGACTCTCAATATTAGAAAAAATCATAAAGATTACTAATATAAAAAGAGAGTTAGCTAGGTCCTAGGAGTATAGATTCATCATGAAACCAAGTATCATGACAAGAAAATATTTTTTATTAGAATAATAAATTCACCAAAATAGTATATTGAAGACATAGAGAGATACCAAAAAATCTCATATTTATAGATGGAGGGACCACTAATCAGTGATGTTTGCATCCAGGTACATCCGCTCGCGTCGCTTGAGACTAGCAAGCTACTGCACGTATCCCCGCAGTTGCTCCGTTGCCCCTTTATGCCATTAGAGGTCGTTCGATGCCCAGTGACTCTGATCAATGGGACAGACTATTATGTTAGCGTTTGGATTGCAGGGACTTGCCAAGAGATTTTCTCCTACATTCGAATTCTTCTGGAAGGAGACAAATATTTTTATGTGGAATCATGTCAAGACAAATATCTATGGCGGTTAGGCATGATGCAGCCACATTCCACTCGTCACATGACTATGGTAATGAAGAAGCGAGTGCGGCCACGGAACACATCCAAGTTTGCGGTGCAGATGATCATTATGCCGTCGGAAGAACACCATAAAAAGTTAGAGTCAGATATTGGTATTATAGCGGATCTTTGCAGAGACGACCGTGTCAACATCAGACTCGACCAGGACAGGCACAGCAAAGTAGATATTATGAATAGGACTCTGTACATGGATGATGACGTCGATAATGTGAACAGAAATGTCGAGGAATTAGGAGGCAAGGTGTACACGGTAATGATGGAAGCTGTTTGTGATCTGGTGAGTTAACCATTGAGAGTGTTCCTGTCTCCATATATATATCAATATACTCAGCTGCTACCTAAATTTTTTGTATCTAGCTTAAACACTTGTCACTTAACTCAGCAGTACCATTGTAATTCGAGCACATGACAGCTCAAATTTAATTTTCTTCCTATTAAACCCAAAGATGTTATTCCAAATTTAGGAACATTGGGAGTTGTAACTAAACGTACGGTGGTTGAATTGCAGGGACATCCGCTCGCATCGTGTGAGCTTAGCGAGCTGCTGGACGTCTACCCGCGGGAGCTCCTTTGCCCTTTCGTGCCAGACGAGCTCATCGAATGCCCGATGACCCTGACCAATAGGTCAGACCACTACGTTAGCGTCTGGATCACGCCGGCATGCTTCGATATATTCTCCGACATCCGTGTGCGAGCAGAAAAATATTTCTGTGTGGATAAAGATTTGAAAGATCCATGCCTTCTGTACATAATGCAGCCACATTCTAGTTGTCTCATAGCTATGAGAATGAAGAAGCAACAGAAGCCCCCACCCAAGAAAACATGCAGGTTTGAAGTGTTGATGGTCGTCATGGGGAAGAACATACATCGATACGGAGAGTTGGAGTCCTTTTGCGTCCATGAGGGCGTTGAGAATGATTATATCAAGTCAGACTCCATGTACATGCTGCAAGGCGACGACAGCATTATGAGTACAAGAGACGAAGTGACAATGCTGAACATGGACGGTGACCTTGGGGAGAGACTCCAGAGATTGGGGTGCCTGTTGCACCGTGTCCAGCTGACAACTGTCGTTTATGACGACCCAGCTGCAGGATGCCAGGAAGGGATCCGACACCAGAAGGTGAGTTTGCCATATACACTCTCCATCCCAAAACAATTGCAATTGTAGGGCTAGACGCACAAACCAAGACTAGTTGTAAAATTACAAAAAATACCTCATATCTTTTGTCTTATATAGAATCTTTTGGAAATTGGCTTTGTCTTCTTATGTTAGGTGGGTCAAACCGTCAAAGTTAGTAGTTTTTGTGGGACAAATTTTGAACTCTAGACTTGTATTTATTTTGAGACGGAGGAAATACTCCGTATTGTATAATTCAAGCTACCAGTAAGTGCTACCAGTTCGGTTAATCTCCTATATATGATCGCTTCTCCTTATTTGGCTGTATCAGTTCATACCAGCAAAGTCAAAATTTGGAAGCGTCATGTGCATAGATGCGCACCCCACCGAGACATGGTGAGTAGTACTTGACTATACAAGCTGCAGCACGCACTGTAATTTTTTTTCTCAATGGGCATATTATCTCCGTGTCAAAATTTTCAATGAGCTTTACATCAAAATTATATAGAGTTCGAAGAAATCTAAGCCTGAAGTGGAACTTTTTCTTTTGAATTTAAATGTCTATATAAGTTGTTAGACCAATCAAACGGCACAAAATAAAAATAAGGTCAACATCAAAGTTGTATAAGATATATAACATTAAGTTGATTTGTTTTTGCATTTAAGATCATTTGGACATCCAAGTATTACATATGAGATTTAGAAAAGTAAATATAAGCATGCTTATACTAAGTAATAATTGACCGCAGCTGCTTGGGAACAAAAATTTATATATTTTTTTGCCGCTATAATATATCTTTCGAAGTTTTCTTAAAAGATTATAACCGCCGATTCGTGACTCCAACCAGCAATAATATCCATTTTCGCTGTTGGTTCTAAAACCAATCTTAATGTAACTTCTTCCTTAATCGCACCACACGGATCACAGGATTTTGGTGGGTCATATCGAAGGGTTTGTATCCATTTGGGACTACGGGACACAGGTACCACTACTGCAATTGTATATCTGTAGATAACCAATGTTGAGCTGTTTGAACTTGGTCTGTTAAATTGTCCTTAAGCAGGAAAAAGTCTAGTCTCGTATTACCATTAATTGTTCTGAAGCAGGAAAGTCCAGTCTTGTATTACCATTGGGGACAGAAGGAAGACTGTTACAGGTATAGAAGCAGGTGGGCTAGGTCAGCTAAATTTATCGCTAGAGAACAATGGTTGGCAACCGGATGTGATGATGGTTGGGTCCGTATCTACTCCTACACTACTAAGGAGAAGGTCAAGGAATTCGAAGCTTACCCTGATGGCAAAGGCGTCAGCGTGTTGGCTGTCCATCCAACCGACCCATTGTTGCTGACGGTGCCATACCATGGCACGTCGATCCAGCTTTGGGATTGGGGGCAGGGCTGGATTTGTACTCGAAAGTTCGATGGACATAGCAGTGTCGATGGCCATATCGGTGCCGGTATTCGGAGTCTCATGTTTAACCCAATCGACCCCAGCACTTTTGCTAGTTCTGCTAGCGGTTATGATTGTATAACGGACCAAACAAAGGTTAGTTTCCTCATCGTTTCCTTTTTTTTTTGTTCCCCGAAGGCTTATTTCTGAATTTCATTAATCCATCCGTGTTCTATAAATAGTGCAATTCTATTTTTTAGATAAATTAATGGTGACACAAAAAGAATCCGTATGAAGAAAAAAATATTATTACTTATTATCTCCCTTTGATTGGGTGGCACTATTTATATTCTCTGCATACGTATAAACGTATAATTATTAACGCAGTAGTCATCCTATATTACTATCTATCTGGTTACAATATAGTATCTGTTTCACATATGGACTTTAATTTTCAGGTCTGGAATATTCATTCTTCCGATCCAATAATAGAGATGTGGAGTTCGGATAATCCTTGCTTCTTTTACAATGACCACTTCCTGGTTACTCGTCATAAGGATTCTTGTAACACCGCCTGTGCAAATGTACGTGCAGCATCCACATCCGTTGAGCGTTATTGATTATTATTGTTGTTGTTTGTCGCGTAAAGTAATGCTCATCCCTTCCTTTTCCATGTGGGATCAGATATGGGATTTGCAAACAAAGCAACTTGTTCACAAACTTATATTGAATAGACCATATATCAGCCTGGCTACTTTCCACACTATAACGTATCCAATATTGGCAACCGTGACTAGAGGGTACCGTGACAAGAATACTCTTTTTTTGTGGGATACCAGAACCTACAGGTAATTAACTGCCCCTCAATTTTAAGGTCATATGAGGTTTCCTTTCTGTACTGTTGCTGTTTTATGCAGCAACGTCCTATATGCCAACAGTACATTCACCTTAATGATCTCATGATTGTAGAATAATGAATTGTGTCTACTAAATGGATTGTATTGCATTGAGGTCTCGGCCGGTATATATAGGAGTACATGACTTGGGGGTAAGGCAACCCCACCGGATACACATGGCAGTCTACGATACATATATCTAAACTACCAAATATACTCTAACACTCCTCCGCAGTCACAGCGGGAGCACCACAGACGGTGAGACTGGAGAAGAAGCCGAAGGCAGGGGCCGACAGACTGACATCCCCCCGCAGACAAAACGTTGGTGTGGTGCGGACGATGCGACTGGAGAGAACCGGCGAGTAACTCATGCGGATGATAGCCCTTTGTGCCGATGTCGAGGTAGCCGAGCTGGAGGGCGAGGAGCCATGGTCGAGAATGCCGTGCGTAGAGTAGCCGTGGTCGACGTAGAGCTGTCGAGGTTGCCGAAGACGAGGTAGCCGCACATGAAGCCGCGGGCGCACAAGGAGGCGCCATGGTGATGGCGTAACGGAGAAGACGCCGAAGATGAAGATGGCGACACATCGAGGCAGTCGAAGAGGAGGGACGATGCCAAAGTCGACGTAGTCAGGCCATCGGGCGAGACGTTCATGGGTTTGCCAGACCCAGGAACGCATCGGGGACGATGGCACGCACCGGTGTTGCCAATACCGGACGTGCGAGGGAGAGTGCACAACCAGACGCCCTCGTCTAAGAGACCAGCAGAGAAGACCTCCAAGGCGGTCGCGGGTGCAGAAGAACGGCGGGGTAGAAGATGCCGATGCCGCCCGCAGTTGTTGGAGTAGACGAACGGGGTAGATGAGACGGCGACGCTGGCGACGAGGTTGGGCTAGACGAAGCGAGGAGGGGAACCCAGATCGTTCAGCACAAGGCCGGATGATCCGAGTAATGTGGCGGCAGTACTCGAAGGAGGCGGCGAAGAACTCGGACAGCTTGATGAAGACCATACGCGTAAGACGCGCACTGACGGAGTCGAAGACGAAGGTCGATGACGTAGTCGACGGCGGTGAAGATGCAACGGTGAAGGAGACCACGGGTGGTACCGCTGCAGCCCGAAGAGGCGACACTGCGGGAGCCCTCCATACTCGGGAAGCGCAGTACGAAGACGGACGTCACGGGAGCCGGGTGGATCACGCACGTCGGCTGATCAGACCGAAGATGCGCGAGGCGAGGTGAAGATGGACGAAGTCGATGGAGGCGTTCCGATCGGTGAGGGCGAAGACGAGCCGGCGAGGGTTGACGGGCGGGAGAAGCAGCCAAGAGAGCGGTGCATCGCCCATGTAGCCATGCTGCACAGTCGGAGGCGAGGAAGAAGCCGGTGAAGTCGATGCCGATGTCGAGGTAGAAGCGCGGGGTCGATGGGCGTTGGGCGACGCAATCTCGATTAGTGATCGAGAAAAAGGTAAAAGACACGCAGCAGCATCTCGTGTAGTACCTCTGGGTGCGCGTAGCACAACCCCTCATCCTCTCTTCCCTTCTGTCTCACGTTCAACAGAGAGCAGTGATGGAGAGAGAAAAGTGATAGAGGCGTGAGGCGCCCAGGCATACGGCGGGGTGGAGAGCGGGTCGGATCAGACCAGGCCACCAGGGAGACAGCTCCCGGCCAGGGCGACTGGTGGATCCGTACAGGGCGGACGGCACACACCAGGAGGGGCGGCGCGGATCCCGCCCAGAGGAGCGGCCCCCTGCCAGGGCAATGGCCGATCTAGCCAAGTGCGGTGGCGGCGGATCCTGCCAGAGACGGCGACGGCGGATCCAACCAAAAGGAGCAACGACGACGAGGGGGACCAAGACGGGATGGAGAAGGAGGCACTGCCAGGGATCCGCCGACAACGTGGAAGCTGTGCCACGCGCGAGCCCTGCTGCCACCATGACAGCACAGGAACCGCACAAGCATCACTGGAGGCCGTGGCTGACACCACGGCAGCACGGGACGGGTTGTCGTCGACGGCTTCTTGGCGGATGATGAGGTACTCGTCCGATCTACTACTGCTTGACGTTTGAGGGCGGCAGATTAACTGGATCCGCCGCGGGAATCGAGGAGGGCACTGCCCCCGGCGGAGATCGACATGGGTGATCTCCCTGGGGCACGCTTGGAGGCCGTCGAGGGGGTGTCCTAGATGGGCGCCGTGGGAGACGACCGGCGGTGCGCAGGAGAGCAGGGGCGCGGCGAGAGGCAGCGGAAGGTTTAGGTTTGGATCTGTAACCCTAATCTCGTGATACCATGTAGAATAATGAATTGTGTCTAATAGATAGATTGTATTGCATTGAGGTCTCGGCCGGTATATATAGGAGTACATGACTTGGGGGTAAGGCAACCCCACCGGATACATGGCAGTCTACGATACATATATCTAAACTACATGATATAACGAAGATATATCCAATGCTTTAACAAAAAAAATGAACAAAAATGTTTAATTTTTATTACACGAAAATTACAATCTGTGTGATCATATATGGTTCTTAGTTGGAGATATGGTATGACTAAACGCATCCGCCTACTAAGTTACACATTTGAATGAGTAATTTGAGAGATGATGCATCTGAGTGCATCCATTTGCCAAGTTTGTGACTAATCGTTCATATAACTCTTATACTCCTTCTATCCCAGAATATAACTACATTTAGGTTTTTCTAAAGTCAAACATTCTTAACTTTGACCATGAATAGCAAAAGAAATTATAAATAGCCAACGCAATAATTATTTTCATAGATTCGTCATAAAACCAACTATTATAACATGCAACGTTTTTTTAAGTAACTTATAATTTAGAAAATATATTGGTTTAAGTTAAGAATGTTTGACTCCTGAAAAAACTTAAACGTAGCTATATTCTTGGATAGAGGGAGTAATACTTTATTATAAGTTATATGATTATTGGAAATATATAACTGAGCCTTCTATCTATAGAATCGTACGGTGGGAAAAATAATAAGTACCTAGAGGTACCTAGATAAAACTACCAAAGTTACCAAATATGTGGAACCAAGTACGAGCCTGGTACTTTTGTTTTTCGTAATAAACAAAGGGTATGTATTACACTTTTTATTTGATGTAGACAGTAGACATTCCATTGTCATTCTTTAGACCCAGTTGTTTTTGGATCCGGGACTAAAGCCTCTTTATTTAGTCTCGAGTCAAAAAACAACCAGGAGGGTAGGGATAAAAAATTTCATAGTTCGTGGAACCCTTTAATTCCGGTAGGTAGGTTGGTGATTCCAACAACGACTAAAGGGTTTAAGGGCTTCAGTCTCTGTTGGAGTCAAAACTGACCCTTTAGTCTCGGTTGGTATTACCAACTAGAACTAAAGGATACTCTATGGGTTCATATGAATAGCATATCCTACTCAACCAAAAGTGCTCTATGGGTGAGATGATAGAGGAGGCTATACGCGAGAGAAGGTTGAGTTTGAAGCCCACAGACCACGCAAGCCCATTTACAGATGAATAAATCATATGACTGCATGTTGGAGGCCTATAGTTCAAAAGGTCGGGACCTATAGTTCTCGGTAGGCAGTCCCAGTTGAGATAGCGACAGGAAGACCTATCCCAACTAGGACCATTGAGGGGTTGTGCAGTAGTGAGACCCCACAGCTTGTGCATCTGCTGGCGGTGGAATGCAGTACCGGTGGAGCGCGGTGGGTACAGACTACAGAGGAGGCCGGAGGCGGATATGAGCTCGGTGAGCTGGTGGCAGAGGCGCATGCGGACGAGAGATTGCGAGGTCCCAGGATTCTCTCGACGAAGGCGGACCCAAGGCAGGAATTAATCTTGGTTGCCTCCCCAGCGGGGCTGCACCAACCGGCAAGACTCCTCGATCTCTGCCACATCGTCGGAGGAAGAAACTAGCGGTGAAGGCCGGGAGGAGCAAGAGAACAAAGAGAGAAGCCTTATCAGCTTAGCAATTCTGCAGTACAAAAACAGGAAGGGCTTTAATTACCCCGTAATTTGACACTGTTAAGTCACTCGACTTCTGGGTACGGAGGAGGCCGGAGGCGGATATGAGCTCGGTGAGCTGGTGGCAGAGGCGCATGCTGATAAGTCACTACTTAATTTGACATTACCCCGTAAAGGCATTTATTTGAGTAACTATTTCATTATTTTTTTTAGATTCTATGTAGGTTATTGTGTCACATGATGAAAAACTCATGAATTATACTAATAAGTACATATACAACAATTGGTGTGAGGTTGATCTAGCTAGCTAGTAGCCGAGTGTTACGCAATCTAGTACTAGTTCTTGAGTTTAAAGCACCATGTATTTTCGTAATATTTTCTAGTGGATTTAAAGGACGATAGAGATATAATATTGTGCCATTACAAGTAAACATTTGGTAGTATACGGGATCTAGGATGAAACAAAAAAGGTCACAGTAAACATTTCATCTAGTTTCACGGGTCTTGATGATAGTGGTATGTGATGATGGAACCCTCCACTTATGCTCACCGTAATGACCTTACCAAGTTAGTAATTTTACTAACGTGTTCTATGATACAATGCTTATGAAACTCCACGTAAACCCTATCTAGACTTGCCTACTAAAATATACAACTAATAGTGGTCCCTTGATTATAAACAGGGTTGAGAAAATGGTTCAAATGAACAAGGATGATGGTCTCACCATTGGATGTGCAGAAGACATGGTATTCGTAGGCAATGAGGACGTGGCAAGGTAACAGTATTTTCCTATTAATTGGTACTGTGAATTTCTGATTTAACTGCAAATTATAATTTCGTTGAATGGATACAAATTATAATTTAGCATGGTAGGGAAAATATAGTAGTTACTACAAAACATTATCCCAGAATTGTATATTCCTATATTAACTGGTCTGGAAGTATAATAATTTCGCGAGTGTTAGTAAGGCTAATCCTAGTGTAAGTTTCATAGAGGTTTCATGCACATTAATTAGAATGCCATGTCAGCAGTTTTGGTGATCTTGCGGTGAATTAACAAGGAAAGAGGTGAGAGGAGTTTCATCTAGATGAAACCATGTATGCACAGTTATCAACACAGTTTGTGTCACGTGCCTAAGAAACCGCACCCATCAAACTTCGCATTGTAGAGCTAGTTTCAAACACCATTTCATTCTTAGATTGTTTATGTGGCTATTTTAGAAACACCAAAATGAAACTCTCCACTGGGATTAGCCTAACATCTACGGAGTACGTTGCAGAACTACAGAGTTTTACTACGTTCTTTGTTATAAACAAAAGACGATGCTCAACTTCATTGTTCCTGCCTTCTCTGTCATTTTATTTCTTCTAATATAAATTCTTACTTCTAACTTCCCGGCATCTAATTACGCACAGGTTCATATTCCCAATTGAGGACGCAATATCAATTGTTGAAATAAGTTTGCCAATGCTAAAGGCCGACCAATTGGATGCTGACCAGCTGAGGTGTTTGGTGTTTGCCATGGGCAGTATGCACGTGAGTCACGTGCGTACTGCCCATGGCAAACGCAAGGGCGGAGCCAGAATTCGAAGATAGGGAGGCTGAGCCACTAATGTATAAGGTGATCATGCGGTGGCAATATGAAATAAGAATCACGTGTGTACTGCCCATGGCAAACGCAGGGGCGGAGCCAGAATTCGAAAATAGGGAGGCCGAGCCGCTAATGGTATAAGGCGATAATGTGGTGGTAATATAAAATAAGTTGAAATAAGTTTGCCAATGCTAAAGACCGACCAATTATTAGTGACCAAGACAAAATTAATCTGTCGGTTACTTTCACACAAATTATAATAAGTGGTGGCGGGTGTCGTTACAGATAAATGTGTGCTGGCGGTCATTTTAAGCCGCCGCCATGACATTTAGTTTTGCACATTTTAAATGTCTAGTGTTTCCACAAATTTGTGTATAGTTTCATGGCACAGTTATTAATATTATGAACTAGGTTGGATTTTAAAGTTATTGGATTTTAGGGGGATGAAACACCTCTCTCAGCTAATGAAGCATTTTTTTCTCTCTCCTCATAATGACTTTGCCAACACTACAAAATTATTGATGTGGCATAAAATTTAATGCTGGTAAATCTCTATATAAAAACCCACATTAAGATTGGTCCGTAACGAGAAAACAAAAATATCTCCCATAATTTTGGATCGCGAAAAGTGTCGGCAAGAGAGAACATGAGGGCTTAGTTTTGCATGTGACTGAAAAAAAAAGATTAGTGCTCAATTTGAGAAAATAAGAGTTTTAATAAATTTTGGACGTACTAAAATTATGACTATATTGCTCCTAATTTCCTATCCTAGTTGTGAAACAGGAAACATGGAAATAACATCAGTTGATCATTTGATTAGCTCCATATGCCTCTCCATACGTTTTGTTTTACTGGTGCAAGAGTGTTGATTTAATTACCAAAGCACCACAAGCTAGATGGACACTTTTTGAAGAAAAAATTAATACTAAAATAACACTTATTTTGTGCAACAACAAATGAATACTAAAAAAACACTTATTTTGAGATAAAAGGGAGTACCTCGTACCAAAACCTTCTGTTGACAACTAAAATTAGCACGGCCAGGTGAAACAGGCTAGGTCGGTCAGAGTGAAGTTCTCGAAATGTTAGTTGGACTTGACCATTGTGTAGGTATCAAACCAAAGTCCTTATAATATCATATGGACTTCACAATTTGTAGCCCTCATCGAGACGATCAAAATGCAATGTCCGATTTGAAATTCAGACAAGGGAGTTATAACCTCGGGAAAAAATACACTCGAAGAAACAAGTTAGACCGGTTAACCGGTCAGATCGGTTTTGCCTGTGCAGACCGAGTTAGAAATTATATTTTGATGGGATTTCATTAGGGCTTCAATTCCATAAGGGGTAAGACCTCTCCTCCCTATAAATAGAGAGTGCCACTGCTAATTGAGGGCAGACAATCGATAAAAAAAAAATCTATGATCCTTTTGTCATTCTCCAAATTCTAGTTTTTTTTAATCCTATACTTGATGTTCTTCCTTCATCTCTACGCCAATTGAGGAAGCTCTAGATGCCTTGCCAAACCCTAGAACAAGTCTGTGTGCGGTTTCCCTAACGTTGGATGTAGTACACTCCTAGGCAGACCGAACGTTTTAGCAGGGTTTGAAAATGGATTTTGTGTTAGTACCTAAAGAAATTTAGCAAGAAAACTGAGACTTAAGAAAAAAATACACTACCCTCTCTATCCCAAAATAAGAGTAAGAGTAGTTTAGGAAACTCTTGTATGGGGACGGACCGAGTATATTTGAAGCTGTCAGCGAGAGCAGTTGGACGAGAGACGTCACGCGCCACGTTCGACTTTTGCAGCCAGTCAAATGCATGCGTGCGTCACTCAAAACATGCTGGCCAAGTATCCTGTCCCGTCTCAGGCTCTCAGCTGGGATGCTCCGTATATCGTCGCGATCTTTCTCGTGCAAGGTCTTCATATTACATATTACAGACTAAACATTATTTATTCTAACTTTTTTCTATTCATATTATTTCTCCCACTCACAAAACACGTTTTCTAAGACTTTTAACTACAGTATTTTTCTCATAACTACCGTGAATAGTTTGCAATCTTAACGCACTATCTGTTCGCCTCCGTCACTGCTCTTGGCCGGCGGGCCCAATATATGGCGTCTACCACCTATAGTATTCTAAATGGGCCGGGCACGACGGGCGGCACGAGGCCCGGCCCTAAAAAGCACGGCCCTAGCCCGGCCCTAGGCACGATGGATAGGGTCACGGGCTGGCCCGGCCCGATGGAGGGTTAGTGCTTGGGCCGCCCGAGGCACGGCACGATGATGGGCTGGCCCGACAGCGGCCCGCTAGCTAATAGGCCAAATTCCCAACCCCAACAGCCCACCAGCCCACCTCCCCTGGCGTCCGCTCCCAGCCGTCAGATCCTACCGTTGGATCCGACCGTTGGGAGGGGGCTATATAAGCCACCGAGGGGGGGCAACCCTAACCTGCCTTCCCTCTCATTTCTCCGCCGGCCGGCAGCCGCCTCCTCTCTCGATCTCTCCTCTCCCTTCCTCTCTGGATAGATCCAGATGCTTTGCCGAATCGTCGGTCGATCTCGTCATCTCCTAGCTGCTTCGCCGGTCGATCTCGTCGCCGGCTGTGCTCGTCATCGTTGGTAAGACCTTGGTCCTCGAACCCTAACCCTAGATCTCGTCCCGTTTGATTGTTTCTTAACGTGTTCTTCTTGATTTCTTGTTGGTGCAGGGTGCAGGTCGTCGGCTATCGTCAAGGCGTTGAGGAACCAGGGGGTCGGCTCTGGCCACCATGGTGCTCCGTCTTTGCGATGTCCACCGACGACGAGGAGCTCGGTCACTCCATCAACGATGGCCCTGACCCCGGTGGTGGCACCGACGTCGGCGAAATGTTTGAAATATATTTCTGTTAAATTTGGATTGTATGGGAAATTTGAAGGTGTTTGAAGAGTTTGAAGGGTTTAGTGCTTTTATAGGGCCAGGCCTTGGCATAGTGCTTTTAGGGTTTAGTGCCGGTCCGGCCCGAAAAATGGGCCTTCGTTCCGTGCTTGGGCCGCTAGTCAGGCACGACAGCACGGAACGGCACGGCACTATGGTGGAGGCGGGCCGCATAAGGCCGGGCCAGATAGGGCTAGGGCCGGGCCGCCCATTTGGAATACTATACTACCACCTGTACCTGGACATGAACGGCATCATCCACCCCTGCTTCCATCCAGAGGACCAGGTTTTCGATTCAATCCATCCATGCGCTCGATCGCAACTCCTGGTCGATCATCGATCTCCTCAACGGCATCTCCAAGCTGCTCTTTTGATCTTGGCCGTAGGTACGTGTACACTATACTTCTCCATGTCACAACCATATTTTTCCACTTTTTTTTTCATTTAGTCTTTGGCGTATGCTTTTCTCTTGCATCTGAGAGAGCTAATTAATTTCCCTCCCCATTGATCTTTTTACAACTTTTGTTCTATCGGTAACATTTAAGATTTGAACTTCAGATGGCTTTGCTCCCCGCGCCAAAATGAACCAACAGAGGTCCAGGCGCTTCAAGTCTGCCAAGGACGCCAAAGATGTTGGAGTAAGTCCTTGATCCAGAGGCAGCAGACGGCTTGGCGCCCAGTTGGGTCGTGGGCGAGAGATATGGTGGTGAGGGTGCACAGCCTCGTGCTTGGTAGAACAGAGCAGAGATGTTTCTGGTCTTCACCGTATTTTGTCTGAAACTTCAGTGTTTGTAGTTGATCGAAAATTGTGCCGTCTGTTGTCTGTTGAACTAGAGGTGCGTTCTGTTTGAAACACTAATTGGATCTTGTTTGTTATGGCTGCTAATCTGGGTCTGGTTGTTTGATCCGTTAGCTCCTGTTTCTGGCTAGCTTTTGTATAGCAATTCAACTTGCCCGAACGTGTTGGGGCGTACATTCCCGGCTCCCGTTTGTGGTGTTTGAGCTTAGAACTGTGCAACCGTAATTTAGCAATTGCCACTTGGAACAAATACAAATGGTTGAATGTTTGCTAAAGTCTATTACTCCTTTTGAACGAACAATCGGACTTATTCTCATAGGAGTGATAGATGAATAGCATGAGAGTTTATTATGATAATTTTTTATTTTACTCCATGTTTTTAATTATTTAAACAGGACCTCGTTACTTTGTCTCAAACAGAGCTGTCATTTCGTTCTACGTTTAAATTTTGCGTCAAGTTTTTTTAGCAGACTAAATTTGTTGAAATTTGCGTGAAGTCATTGGGCGGGATTCTCTCTTTAGAAATGTTTCTTTGCTCTTCGATGGGCCGCATCTCACACTACAGTCAAAACTTTTCGTGGGCTCAGCATGGGACTGGACTGTTTTATTCTCTGTGGGCATGGGATGACTAAAGCATTGTCCAGTTTCTAACCTGACGATTCTTTTTTTTTAGGTTCGGGATTTTTATATTTTTTTATTTTATGATTTTTCAAAATAAATACCTAGTGAAAAAATGCATATGCATACCCCTTTCACCATTTCAAACGGCTATAGCCAAATGAATCGATGATAAGATAATGTAGCATAACCTACTGCCAGTTCAGCCGACAAAATGTTTTGCCGTCTGGACAATATATTTTGTAAAAATCATAACTAATTCATAGAACTTGGATGGAGATGAGCTTCATATAAAAATTGTAGCTCCGGTGAATTCAAAAGCTCTTTTTCATTAATGACTAAGCTATTTTGGCTTTAGTCCCATTTGGTAACATCAATTTGGATCAAAAGGGTTTCCACTGGTAAATTCAAAAGGAAAGTACCTTCTACCAAAGTCGGATCTGCTGTACAGGTGAAATGGCAAGGAAGCTAGAGGCTAGAGATTTCATTATCCGCGACTAATGTACGAGACATTACTAGTGATAAATAATTAAGAGAAGAAGCCTTAATATAAAGCGTTCACTCAAAAAAGATCTTCTACTCTCCCAAAAAAGAGGACTCTTTTCTTGAAAAAATGAAACTCGTTCCACTGTCACCATAGTTTAGTTTGCTCGATTTGAGAATTTACCTTATTATGAAAGGTCCTCTAGTCTAGTTGGTTAGGGGCACCAGTAGACCTAGGTTCAATTCCTTAGGGAGCATATTTACTAGGCTGATTTTTTTATTAAAAAATACACTCGCTAGGTAGCAAGGGTTCAGGGTCTTTTTGGACTTGGAGGAAGTTTGGTTCTCTTTTTAATGAAAAACCCTATGCCGTTTCACCTCCACCGGTTCTAGTTTTAAGAAGTTAACTTATTTGACAGGAGACAGCTACCTCGCAGTTTAGGAATCTTGCTGATGGCGGAGAACCTTGATGTTCAGGGAATGCATTGGGATTTTTTATTTGGAAAAGCGTGTCTGCAACTTGTAGTGGGTGCACGCTGAGAACAATATGACGCTAATTTTTTAGGCACCATATGAAAAACAATATCAGTAGCTGACTGATTGTGGCCCGGTGCGTCAGGTAGGTTCATGGGATATATAAGTACTTTGGCATTTTCCTTAGAGTAAGGTGCATCCACATACATGAAGTTATCTTATTGTTTCACTTTGGTCCAAAAAGTTACAAACGTAACAAAATGATATATCAAGTTGCAAAATACGATTACATACGGTCCGCTACATATCTAGAATGCATATGGCATACCGGTGTGTACTTGAAAGGTTTGAATCGCTTGCTAGAAGAATATGAAGGGCTACTAAACAAAATTGGACTGCTATAAAAATCCACGTTAGCATTATAATGTGTATTGACAGACCCTATGAAAAAATTATTACGTCGTCTGAACTGATGCTAATTTGAGTTAGATGGCAATTTGACAGGATTCAAACATGTATTGATCTTATCATTTAGATATGTTATGTTTCTCCCAAGCCCACAGAATAATCTTGAATTGTGTACCTATACACTGAACCATTCGTCGGATGAACATGCATTACAGACAAGATAGCTAATCCATCAACTCTCCTTATGCAAGCATAAGAACATTTTTCTGCGTTTAGATCTCAGCTCTTATCAAAACCGAAATTTTTAAAAGTATCTCAGCCTAGAGCAAATTCACTTGAGTTTGATGTCTATAAATAGAAACTAATAGTTCTAAAAATTGGATATGCAATCGAAACAGTAGTTCTGTTCGGTGACCAATCTAGAAGGATAACACATCAGGTTTGTTTTGTCTCATCCCTAGTTGATAATCAAGCTTTGTATCCAATTCTAATTGCAACATAATTAAACCTATAGTTTCCTTTCCTGTAAACAGGTAATGCAGCTCGGTAATCATTGAAGGGAGGAGAATAATTAATGTGCCTCCAATGGAGTCCCCGATCACATTTAAACTGACACTTTTGCCTAAGCCCTTAACTAAGTCGACAAGAACGAAGTCACGAAAAAAAGATTTCTCCGCACAAAAAAGTGCATGTGGCGGCACAGATGTGATGCACGTCCCACGTTCCTTTTAACCTTAATTCTAATATGGTTTGTTTAATATATTTGAAGGGGTATCGTATCCGTAAACTACCCTCTTTTTGCCCATATCAATCAGCATATGACATAGGATAGTATGTAATCGTATTGTGCAACTTGGTGTATCATTTTGTTACGTTTGCAACTTGTCGGACCAAAAGTGAAACAATGAGACAACTTCATGTATGGTGAATGCATTATACTCTCTTCCTTATTAATACTTTCCTAGTTTTTTTTAAGATGTGTGGGACCGAACTAGGCGACCAGGGGGGGTGAATGGGAGCCCTTAAAAATTCTTCCGATGAAGAACTAGGCCTATGTCCCGATTGCCACCCGAAGCATCTCTCTTCTAGTCGTCAAGATGTCAAGATGACAGAAGTCAACTAGTGACAAGCTTACCCTAGGAACGACTAGGAATTCTTACAACAAAGCGACCTTTTGAAATAATGCGGAAGCAAACCAATAATACAAATGAGAATCGCTCTAACACCCAGAAAAGCACATGCTCTACCCAAGCTTATGAAATAATTAATCCAAGTGTTAACCGAGAGCCACAAAAGAGCTGTCAAACTTGCCAGGCAATTAGCTAATTAAACAAGAGATGAAGCAGGCGGAGAAATTAGCTGAACAGTGGAGCTCAAGTTCATTTAATAAGCAAGCTAAGCAAATGCATAGAAGGTTAACCAAAGCATGTGAAGATCAAACAAGCAGGCGCTAAGCTAGACTAAACATGCAAAACAAAGATTATTTATTTGTTTACTCATTCATGGTTAGCATCACTATTGAATGAAACGACAGATCACAAACTTAACCCACGTTGTTTTGCTTGTCTGATCAAAGTGCAAACCTGATTACCTACCTGCTGTGCGCGCGTCAACCTGCTTCTGTGCACGAGTGCTGGCCGGCAGTGCGTGTGCTTGCTGTGCCTTCACTCGCGCCTCGTCAGCCTGCTGCTCGCCGTGGGCCTCGTCAGCCTGCTACTGATGTTCGGGTCAAGACGCCGTCCCGTGGGCCGCTGGCCTGCTCGAGCGTGCGGACCGCGCGCCCCCGTGGGCCGAGCACCGTCGCCAGGACTTCACCAAAGCCGCGTGCGTGTCGCGTACGCACGAGCCGTCTGCTCGTGCTCGCCCTCGACTCCTGCACGCAGATCGCAAGAACACGAACAAGAACAGGGGCAGGAAAAAAACACCACGCCAACTTCAAATCCAAATCATGTATCAACGAATCGACGAGCAACTTGAGCCATACGTGAGCCTCATCAAACTCTTACAGATCCGTGAATTGGATTCGAAAAAGATCAACTAAAGCTCTCGAATTTTGGATGAACTCAAAACCCTAACATAAAGAACAACTTTGGGAAAAACTGAAATTAGAGCCAAATCCGTGAGGAATTCGAAGGAGAATCACATTAAGATTGCTCACAAGGATCCTAGGCCTCCAACAACTTTCACGAATTTCGCAACCAAATTGCACAAACGAAAAATCCCCAAATGAGCTCCGAAAATACCGAAAATAATAAATTCGGGACTAAAATATTTGGCACGAGATAAATAATTTGATTCACTCCAAAGGTTCGGTTACAAGCTAATCCTTACACTAATCAAATCTAGGATGGCTAAAAGCTCAACACAAAGAGTCACTCATCTTTCCCTCTCCCTTCACTCCCAAAGCCTCTCACAAAACAAATGAGAAGCCCGCCTACACTCTAGCCAAAGAGATATGGCTGAAATTTCAGCCCCTCTCATATATATATAGGCATTTGGCCTAAAGACCAAAATGCTCCTCGATGAAGCATACAACACAAATACCCCTTAGGGGTAAAATCGTCCAACTTTTTATCGGTATATCGGATCGACCTGGCGTCTTCATGACTTCACTTCGCCTCCACACAAACTTCGCCATGATGCCACGCGTCCTCCGATCCGACGACGCCCGCCGCACCGGACTCGCCCCCGGTTTTGAGGCCCAAACCGGAAAACCCTCCGCCTGGGTGGTTTTGTGGCCAAACCACCGAAACCCTTCCATTCGACGCCACACGCCGTGACGAAGCCCCAGTTTTGAGGCCCAAACAGGTCAAACCTACCTCCGTGGTGGTTTTATGGAAAACCCCCCAAAACCCCTCAGCTAGTCGCCGCACGACTTGCCGAAACCCCGGTTTTGAGGCCAAAACGGTCAAACCCTCGGTGTAGATGCGTGTCCAGCCTCCGCCAAGTGCCACGACGCATTCGAGCTCTTTCACGCCTCCGCCGCAACGGCAAGCCTACTCGACGCTCGCCATCGTCATCCTTCTTGACTTGACCGACGCCATCTTCACCATGTACTCTTGCTCGTCCGTGCACCATGCGAGCCGCCCGTGACTCCGCCCGGTATCTCGGGTCCCTCGGCCCAAGCCTACTCGTGTCACCCTTCACCGTCTCGGTCCTTCGGTCTGAACATTTCGCTTGTCCTTCACGGCCCAAGCCTACTCACGCTCAGTCTTCAACACGGTCCATCAGCATGAACTTTCGCGCCTGACCTTCTCCACGCACCGTTGACCGCCACGTCGCACCCTACACCTGCACATCAAAGCCAAGAGCACATCACACACGACAGTTGTCAATCACTCATCATCTCAGGGTGACCACCACTGGTCCTCAAGATGACTTCTACCTTTGTGTTCTTAGTAAGTTAGTAATATGGTTTCACATTAGTAGATTAGGCAGTTAGCCATGCCAGTTTTTCTTAGATTTTAAACCATTGTTTTCTTAGATTTTAAACCATTGTTGTATCTTTCTTTGCGAGCTTAACCATTTTTTTCTTTCTAGGTTTACAAAATACCTTTTATCTAAATTCTGATAGGATTCATAAAGTTAATTAGGTTAAAAAACACCCAAAACAATAAATATTGAATAGGGTGCTACTGGTGGCTCAAGATCCAACACATGAAAAGTAACCTAAAACAGCTATCTTCTAAGCCATCTTTTTTTTGGGGGGGGGGGGGGGGGATCTTCTAAGTGATCTTAAGAAACCAGATTTATCAGTTGCATAGCTAATTAGTTATATTGCACTACACCATTCTGTGAGGAAAAATATGTAGAAGGTGTAATCCACTTGCTAACAGATCACATGATCTAATATCCATAGGCACTGACACAGTTATTGGAATTACTCGCATATATTCTTGGAGGGTCGTCAAGGAATTCTTTTTATATATGCCTAATGCCGATGGCCTTTCAATTAGCATTAACAACTACAGAATGATAAATATGAATTTGCATAGCTTGCTACTTGGAACCCCACAGGCTCTAATGGTGTTGGTATCGAACCTAGCAAGTGATATATGATCACACTGAAACGCTTTAAGAAGCACAAATGAATTCTATAGAATAGTAGTTACAGATAGGATAAGAAAAAATTTATACTACCTCCAGCATGATGTGTGCATGTTTGAAGTTTCCTGCTAAGGTTAGCAGGCAAAATGTGGCCTATCTTTGCGAAAGCACTTGTCTTGAGTTTGTAAAAAGTTGGTAGCACTTTGTAAAGGTATGGGGGAAAGGCAAAGTGTCATGAAAGTTGATACAGCCACCATTATCTCCAAATTGTCCTGATCCGAAACGTAAAATATTCTCACTTTCTCAGTATATGAAGGTGCAAGTTAGGCCCTTCTGCAGTCACTTTGATATGACTGCTGTCAGCACTCAGCCTGTGTAACTAAGATCGGTTGGTAACTGCCCGTTTATGACATACTCCAGGGTAACAACAATGCCAATGTGACTTTAACACATGAACCTAGCTAGCTAGAATGTATCATATGTTAGCTAGTGAAGATGAACAATAGTCCTCCATTTCAAAAGGGTCTTAAATGATTGGGGTCTGTAGTTATATTATAGTATTTTTTTTTTCTGAAGACTCGTATGAAAAGATACCTCTGAATAATAACTTGCTTTGTTTTATTTGATCTCTTATTAATATAAACCAATGGTAAATAATAAAGTTATGTGTGATGTTTCGTGATGTCAAAAGGAAAAAATATCAACTTCTGTCAGCACATTACGTGTTGGATTAATCGTACGTGGAACCTTTAAATAATAAAGTTGTTTTTTCTGTTGTTTACAAAATAGATTGTCACGACTTACAAGCATGTCATCACTAAATTAAAATCCGTATAGAGAGTAGTGATAATTGTCAATTAACATGTATAATTGCATAACGTCCAGCGACATGATTATGAAACCAGATATCTCAGTCGTATTTGTAAAGTTGGAAGGTGGGGAACAATACATCCGTCAAGTTGCTCTATAATATTGTCATCTTTGTACCACGGAAGAACAAATGTGCGCCCCTTTTTCCCAATTCGTGGCACGTTAAAGATGCGGCTGGCACACTTTGGTGACGTCTCACTTTATCGTTGGATTATTTTGGACAAAACTCGAGGCTATCGTCGTGCCAACACATGACAGCCACTAACTTAGGCTGGCGAAAGGATAAGACACACATTTAGGGTGCTAATTTAGAAAGCCTTCAATTTTAAACAAAGCCCCAGGAGCAGCTAGCTAGCCAGCTTGTTCAGGACTACGGGGTAGCTGATCTGGCATGTAAACCATATTAGAAAAGTTAAATTCTCTAGGAAAAAGATGTGCCCTACGTACCCTAAAGAGAGTTGATGGATTGATCAAACAAGCATAACACTGGACACGTCCTTTTTCAAAAAGAATCGTGGAGAGGGACCTACATTCTAATAGCTTACAAGACTATTATATAACCATATATGTACGAAGTTTCAGGCACATATTACTCCCTACGTCATTTAGGTTCTTTTTAAAGTTAAATATTCTTTGTTTTGACCAATAATATGTCTAAAAGTATAATTTACTTTAAGTAAAAAGTTACATGTTGTAAATAGGTGGTTTCATGACGAATCTGCTACCATAATTATTACGTTGTCAAATTTTACATTGTTTTTATAATTCATGGTCAAAGTTAAAAAAAACTGAACTTAAATATATTCTAGGACAGAGGGAGTAAGAGAAATTCGAAGAGCCTAGCTAAACTGATTCGATTAGGTAAAAATAAGAAACAGAGATGAAAACACGGTTCAACAGGTTCTCCTTCTTCCTCTCTTATGTATCTCCTCACCTTCACTAGCCATCTTTGGCTAGCGGGTCCGACTCGCCATCTCCCTCATGCCCACGCGCTCCTCTTTCCCCATGCGCCCTCCTACCTCGTGCCATTTAGGATTTAGAGATTCTCTTGGAGATGCTTTGACAGGCGCAAACGGTATGTAACAGGGAAACAAAACATGGAATCAATTCTAGTGTTTTTGTTATAAAAACTGTTCAAAAACAATAGTGTAGTGATTGTATAAGCTCGCCCCATTTCTGTATATATGCTATGATCGTGTCTTCGCATTTTTAAATATAGTACGACGTTTAGAGCAAGCTAGTTATTAACACTAGTAGATAATCGAGCATTCGTCCCTCTCACGTTAGTACCGGTTGTCTTAAAACCCGGTACTAACGTGTCCCTAGGAGTTCCCGAGAGCCCTCGGACCATTTAGTACCGGCTGGTAACATCAACTGGTACTAAATGGTCCCGGGGGATTCCCGAGGCACCCGTGCATTTAGTACTGGCTGGTGTTACGAGCCGGTACTAAAGGGGTCTGCGGGGTATAGTTCAAAAGGAAAGCATATCCCACTCAATATAATCACAAATCGAATGGGTTGCTTAGGGGCCGGATACGTGTAATCCTGCTAAGTGTGCAAGTCCCAGCATTTGGGGCTGCGGCTTCTGTGTCTCCTAAGTTGTGTCTCCATCCGTGTCTCCGACGCAATTAACGTCAAATAAATCGTCAAAATTAAATTTTGATCACACCATTGTGTTTGTTATGATTAGATCTTCAAAACTAAACCACACTTGATCATGCTTGGACTATATTTTCTTTTAAAATATTTTTTAGGTTAAACAAATTATTTTAATACAAAAAATATTCTAAAAATATATATATAATCCAAACATGGTCAAGTTTGGTTTAGTTTTGAATATCTTATTATAGCCAACATAATGGTGTAATTAGAATTGAATTTGAATAATTTATTTGACGTTAATTACTATGGAGACACGGACGGGGACACTGATTAGGAGACACACAAGTCGCAGCCAGCATTTGGTAGGACCACGTGTGTGGTACCAAATCCATCATGCATGATACGGCAGTATGGCAAACTTTGGATTTGCCACAGTACGTGCCCACGAAATTCCAGGCCATGCATATAGCATATCCAGGACCAAGACTATAGCCATCGACCTAAAAGGTCGTATCTGCTGTGACAGAGTACGTACGTATGGTAGACGGATCAGGATCGCATGCGTGGTCATTGCCTTTTTGGACCATACGCGCATCACGCATACAATCACCTTTTGCCCCTGAACATGCCCTAGTACCTGTACACATGACATGGATGCCATGTTCTTATTATTGTGTCTTTCTTATTTTTTAGGAAGCAATTTTTTCCCACGCTATAATAACTACTATGCATGAATATGCATGATAGAACTATAGATTGTTGTGTATGCTAGAATAATGTAGTAGATGGTATAAAGTATATTGTGCAAATATATGATCTGCAGAAGCATGGCGTGTACGTAATTAGCATGTTATGCTTTTGAGAAGAAAGTAGCATGGCACTTCTTCTCCCCTTTTAAGACGAAAGGAATAAACCATACAGGCTAGCATTATGGGATACACGTACGAAGTAATTTAAGTGTATATATATATGCTTGTCAAAAGAATAGATCAGCAGCATGTGATAAAGATTAGAGAGAGAACGCGTACACATATGCAGTTGTGTGCATCGACCACAATCTCCAACAGATCGATGTCGTCATTTTTTATCGAAAAAAAGTAGTACACGACAAATTCCCAACTTACACTTGTTCCGCCTATTTTAGTGAGAAGTTGAGGGTTGCTAGCGGGAGCTGATAATAATATTATCTTTCCAAGATTCTAAAGCACCGTGCTTTAGGGTCTAATGACCAAAGGATGCTGCTTATCTCTCTAGCTAGTTTAACCTTTCTTTTTCCCTCATGTTAAGCTAGCTTTTCACAGCCACTACTTTAAGATGGGAATGTGGATTTATTTTGGAAATCTAAAGCACACAAAGGAGCTCCTCTCTTTTTCTCAAATGGCATCACCATACACTAAAAGCATATATACCTTTTGATGATCATCTGCGTAGTAAAGATTGCTCATCTTGCCTTCTAAAGCGTGGTCTCCTTTCTACAACACCAAAGTCTTTTAATCATACTGATAATATACTTAATAGTACACTGATCAAATTTGTGTTAATGGTACGCTTTTCTAACTAAAACCCAAGTTTTTAACCATACTGATAACATAATTAATGGTACGTTGTTCAAATTTTTGTCCACTTTGAATTTTATGGTGGTGTGTCGATGTAGACAGCACATGGTGGTTACTATAGATGTTGCTGAAAAAAAAAACAGCTAGACTTGTCGATTATATTAATTAAAAAAGAATAAGTAAAACCCAAAAAGGGCAATACAATGAATGAGAAAAAACCTACAACTGGACACAATGCCCCCAAAACGACAGGGGGGTATCAATAACTCAACATCTTTGGCTGGTTGGTCCGAACAAAAACACAAACCAAACAACGTTTACTATGCACACCAATACACACCATCACCATGCGCAGTGACCTGATCGAAGCCACACCAACTTTGGCTGAAAGATTGAAGAATGTGCATTGCTGACACGTTATAGTTCTAACATGTGACATTGTCCCACACCACAGAAGCTGCCACCTTGCAGGGCTAGTCGCCATAGTCCACAGTATCATGCCTCCACCCCATAGCGCTGTCGCAAACGTCATCTCCCAGTGCTGTTCTTCACCACCCATAGTCAACAGCAAGTTAGACAATCCATGTACCTAAGCCACCTTGTACCTAGTCAGCCACTACTATGCAGGACCGATCATTGCCTCCCTGCGCAAGCCAAAGCAACCAGGCCCGTCGATTGGGAGGTGCCAGGTGGTCAGCCAGCACCGGGCCACCCAATCTGAGGGGCCACCAAAAATTTTAGCCCAATAAAAATTAATCAACTAAGGGTAAAGCCCAAACGCCAGCTAGGTAGAACACGAAGCGTTGCCGTCGCTGCATCCGTGTGCACATTGATCGAGCGACGACGGTTTCTCTTCCCTCGTGGCCTCTTCGACGCGACAACGCCCTGAGGCTCTGATAGCCTGACACCACAATAGCTCATCGCCGGGACGCTGGGGGCCGCGGCAGTTGGCCCTACTGGCTGTTGCCCTACTGTTGCGATCCTCGGCGTCCGGCGAGATGGCAACTCCATCGACGGCGCCAGTTCGGCAGCGCGGCGCCAGGTTGCTAACATCAATCATTAGATATCATATCAGGTAACTAACCAAATTGAAGTTACAAAAGATCTACATGTGTAGTACTATGACACAAGAAAGACTCAACAGATTGGCGACAATTGCACTTAAATTGAATTATAGAGAAAATATGAAGATATCATTGAAAATTTTATTTCAAAGAATACTAGATGAATGATGCTTTTTAATAGAAGTTGAGAAGCCCGATATCAGTAAATAAATTCGCCCGTTCTTTATTTAGCATGATTTTTTATGTTAGTAACATAATAAAATATTTTGATTATTTATATTTTTTTTATCAATATAGGGTCTCCATTTTATGTTTCGCACCGGGGTCTCCTAGACTTAGACTTAGAGACGGGCCTGAAAGCAACGTCGTACTTCAACGGTCTTTGTGTCCCTTTGCGAACACTCACTATCTTCACTGGATGCCCCTCACATCCTTATCTCTTGTCATCTTCTCCGAATGCCCGAATACACTATCTCATTGCGCCTGCTACCACACTGCCACAAAGAAGACACACCTGCCACCCGGCACCCGCTACACAAATGCAAGTCATTGCATATATGCCCCAATCCCTAGCTTGACTACCGTCTGCTTCAACCATGTCATCACAACCTGCTGACCAACCGGTACAAATGAGGCTAATAGGCCATCGACCATTAGACAGTGTACTAGTGCTCGCATTAGTACCAGTCCTAAATCTGCCGAGACTAATTGGCTGGACACCAACCTAGATAGCCGCCTGACCTCACCGCAACATGTTTGCCGCCAAAATCAATGCAACAAGGGCAACGCCCGCGGCAAACCTCAATGCTGCCACAACTCATGTTTTCTCTTTTTTTCCTATCTCTTTCCTGATCCACCACCCGCCGATGTTGCCGGAGCGGCTGTTGTTCAGCATCCCACAGTGTGGGAGTCAAGATTTATCCCTCTCTTTTCTATAAAGAAATTTTGCTAGATGTAATTGTCCAATCAGTATTTGTGTGTCTATTACTATATGTGTTGTATGCATGTATCAGCGATCTGTAGGAACTGTGCCCCTGTACATTGCCACAACATATCCATCATGATATGTGTATATGTGAGATGTGTTAGGGGATACACGAATAGTTAAGTACTACCTATGTTCCAGAATATAATTACATTTAGGTCTTTTCAAAGTCAAATATTCTTACCTTTGACCAACAATATTTCTAAACATATGATTTATTTTTAAGTAAAAAAGTTATATGTTATAATAATTGGTTTCATGATGAATCTATAAATATAATTGTTATGTTGTCGATCTTTATATTTTTGTTGTTATTCATGGTCACGGTTATTAGTGAAAAAAGCTAAATGTAGCTATATTCTAGAATGTTGGGAGTATAAAGATCGTGTTAGACTTGCTCGAAATTGGTTTGTTTATGCTTTTATATACCGTGTTTTTCTTTATGCTTGACTCTGTAGACATATGTTTGTTATAAGCTAGACTAATGTAGGTAACGTCCTAAGAGATTTTTTCCCTTCCACCAGGGAGCATTTTCTACCTTTTCACCCTAAATAGTAAGAAATGTTTTGTACTTTGACTATCTGTTTTGTATAAATGGATATAATTCTATATGTCGGATCCCAATTCTTTACAAATACTTTCTGTATTAAGAACTCTTCATTTCTTTAGAATTTGTTTCTGGAAGTAACATCCCAAAACATACATTTGTACGTAATTTATTAGTCTCCAAGATACCATCAAAAGAATATAAACATACATCATGCCATCATCTAATTGTAGTGGTAAATATGAACTATGTATCATTCAAATCAGATAGTGGCTAATAATATATACATGACTTATGTACTACTATCGAAATAATAGTCAAAATGGGTGATGCCGTGATAAGCACTTCCATCCTACAACGCTATCTAAAAATATAAAGGTGTTTTGCGTTTTGTTATCACTAAAAAAATTTAAAGGCTATCTAGTAAGAGCATATCATTCCATAGTAATAATGCCATGGCAACATTTATATAAAAGATCTGTTTCCACCTTGTAGGGAGCAGAACGTTGCAGCATTTGTGACTGGTGACTGCAATCCATGTTTCCACAAACCAGATCAGCATTAAATTATTTTCTCCAAATATATAAGACATCAGTGCCCCACGCACTAGTGGCCTGACTAAATAATATAAATGTCTCTTCTACATGATTAAAATGTTCTTATTGCTGTATTAATTGTAGTAAAATAATCCCAGCATGCTTGTATCCATCTGACCATCAATTTCCACTGACACCATATATTGTTCCCTTAATTTCCTAGCAAGCTCCTAATTTTTCGTGCGCTTAAACACATATTAACACATATCTTACACAAAAAAAGCCTTTGAAGTCAGCATTACCTAGGAAACTAGGGCAAAGGAAAATATAAAGAAAAATAAGTAATTAACTAAGAGATCTAGGTCAATTTGTTGACAAAATGAAGCAAATGTCACAAATCCTCCGTTAATTGGAAGAAGAACGCACCATCCACAATATTAACGATCCTCACATTATTAGAAACACTCTCTTCATCTTCTTCCCCATCCTCAGCACATGCATTCAAATCCAAGATCAAACCAGATGGCTCCATCCCATTTTCTATGTTCATGCCATTATTACCTTCCTTGCCGCCATTAGCAATGGCCCTTTGCTTTAGCCTAGGTGAGGAAAAATCAGACCTTGCATTAAGTGTTTCACAGCTCAGTATTATAATAGCATCCTCCAAACTGATCTCATCACCATTGCAACCTTTAATTTTCCCATTTGTGATCGCATTCCTGATACTACTGATTTCCGAGTCATACTCCAGTTGCTCAATACCATCAATCATGATCACCCGATGAGGGTTTTCGAGTATTGCTTCACAAAACCTTTGAAAATAGCCATGCCCAGTGTCCGATGATCTTTGTCTCTTCAGGGTCAACAAGCTAGAACTGGAATCAGAGTGAACCTGTGTGAAGTCAGCCAGTGAGATGGAGGTGAACTTGCTGTATGAACCAAAGACAAGCCTTGCAAGCTCCTGAGACACTGCTTTCTTTGTATCACTGTCCCCTCCTTGGAAGAGCAACCATGTCACTGCACTTGGCCTCTCTTGGCACCATCTCATCCTCCTCGTCATGCCGGAGCGGCACTTGAGCACAACACTTCCAATGTCTGCAACCACATCCTTGTGACGTGGGGCCCGATTCTCGAGTGTATTGCAAAGGATTTTGAGATTCTCAGCGGTTAGCTCCATGAACCTTGGTGACTCCGCTAAGCCACCTACGGATGAGTTGGACACGGAGTAGGATTCTGGACTATTGTTTGCCTGTGATGTTTGATTATGATCATACTTGGACAGTGGATCATCATGTTGATGGTTTGGCCAAGGTTGCGTCAGATTGAATTGCCATGGCTTGGAGCTCATCATCATGTTGAAGCTTGGGGAAAAGCCTGAGAAGGAAGAAGTGTCTGGAGAGTTGGTAGCCGGCGAGGAGAAGCTCAATGTGAGCTCAGATGTACGGTGTGCTGCTGATCCATAGCAATTGGGGTTCCAATCTTGCAACTGCACAGAAGAAAGCTGATACTTTTTAGAAACAAATTAATTGTCCGTGGACTTTAAAAACTTGTAAACACACTAATCAAATTATAAATTAGCAATTCTAGCATGCTTGATTTTTCTACCAAAATGTCAATTAGATACTAAATAATGCAGCCCTCTCTTAATTAAGTTTCTTAAACATGTTTTTTGTTGGATCAAGTACACCCCTCAAATTACTGCTAGCAAGAATGTATACCTGCAAGTTTGTGCTGTGATTCCCTGTTCTGGTCATATCTGGATCTTGGTATCCGCGAAGCCATGGAGGTACACTAGGCGTTTTCGCCGCGGCACAGGAAGTGAGCTCACTCTCGCCGGCTGAAGCACCATTACCAAAGGGTGGCCACTGCCTTCTTGAACTTTCTTGATTTGCTCGTTCAGCATCACTGAAAGAACACAGAAAACAAAAAAGAAATAATCCAGCATCAACACATGTTAAAGATGATCTAATAAAAGGTAGACGTATTATCAAACTATTCAGAATTAATATCAGTTGATTTTAATAAGCACCTGGCACAGCTGAGGCTCAACGCGAGGCCGCCACTACCGTCCGGCACGACGACGGGGTGTAGCGCCCAGACATCCTCCAGAGATGGCTGCCCTGCCCTGCACTTGATGTAATCCTTCTTGTTCCCTGACCCAAGCAGCCAGAACCTGTCGAGTCCTCTGCCGCCTCCGCCGCCGCCATCGCCGGCGGCAGCTGACACCAAGCTGCTGACTTCCATGACGGCGTGCTCGACGGGGCAGTAACACTCACCACTGCCCTGCGTCTTCCTCCTCTCCGACGCGGCGGCCCACGCGTCGGCGGCGAACACGAGGTCTTGGAGCACGAGCACGACGCCCTTCCCGGCGGCGCAGCCCTGCCGCACGAGCGCGCCGAGCTCGCCGGCCATGGCGTCCACCTCCTCCTTCGTCATCCTCTTCAGCGCCGCCGCCGCCGGGAACGGCACGAACTGGAGGTTCTTGAGCCGCGGCTCGTGGCGCGGCTGCAGCTCGCCTTTGCTCACCCTGTCCATCACCGCCTTCACCACCGCCTCCGCCGTCGCCGCGCTCTCGCCGACGACCACCACGCCGCACTTCCTCCTGCTCTCACTCGCCATGTAGTCCAGCACGCGCATGGCGTCGTCTTCGTCAGCGGCGGCGGCGCTGGGGAGCCTCGTCGGGTGGCCGGAACATGTAGGCGCCGGCGAGCTCGTCGCGTGGATGGTGGACGTGGTCGTGTTCCGGTGATGTTCCGGCGAGGAGATGGCCTTCTCGACGTTGGCCTTGACTTGGGAGCTAGAGAAGCCGGCCTCGCGCATGGCGCGGCTGACGCTGGGGTCATCGAGGATGGAGATGATGAGCTGCTCGATCTCGACCTTCCCGACGGCGGCGGCGGCGACCACCGCCGGCAACTGAGACGGCGGCGCACCGGCGGCGCCGCCCTCGACGGAGCCACGGCGTTGGTGGGCCTGCGCGCGCTTGAACGCGGCGACGAGCGCGTTGGACAGCACGGGCGGCGGCGCGGCGTGGTGATGGTGCCCGGCGCCACCGCCGCCGCCGTGGTGGTGGAACATGACGGCGGAGGCGGCGGGGGAGCCACCGGCGGTGGGGAGGCGGTTGAGGGCGACGTTGAAGCAGAGCTCGAGGGCCTTGCACTGGAGAGGATGGGAGGTCGCCCGTGACCGGAGGCATGCGGCGCGGAGGAGCCCGGCCGCCGCCGCCGGAGAGAGCATGGCGGTGGCGACGTGGAGTGGGGTCACCTGGGCGTGGCCGCGGCGGCGGGCGAGGGCCACCGCCTGACGCACCACCGCCGCCGCCTCCGACGACAGCGCCTGCTGCACCGCGTAGCCGCCGGCTCGCATCGTCTCGTCTCGTCTCGTCCTGCGGTTTCTTTGCTTGCTTGTTGTCGTAGCTTACTTGTCAGGGAGAGAACAAGTAGTGCCTGGCAAGCTGGATCCTCTTTCTACCTGTGACGAAGTGACGACACTTCAGTAGTCACAAACTCACAAGTGGAGTGAGGGTGTCTCTTCTCTTGGTTACACACACCTTCGTATTACTCCCTCCATCTCAATTTATAAGTCGTTTGACTTTTTTAGCTCCAACTTTAACCGGTCGTCTTATTCAAAAAATTATGTGAAATATCAAATTTTTTGTTATGACTTGCTTTATTAATGAATATTATTGAAGAACGGCTTAAATTTGACTATATTTGCACAAACTTTTTGAATAAGACGAGTGGTCAAAGTTGGGGTCAAAAAAGCCAAACGACTTATAGATTGGGATGGAGGTAATATATTTTACAACCATATTACCATATACTCCGGTTACATGTAGCACGCACGCATATAGCGTTAGTGAGAAGACCAACACAATGAAACCGAGAAATGGCATATGTTCCATGAAACTCACACTATCTTCGTATCCAAATATTTGTACAGTTGACCTTTTTGTTTTCCACCAATTGTTTTGTTAAAAAATATATTTAATAACGAAATAACTCGAGAAAATATGCTTGAATAATTTCTTGAATAAGGAAAACGCTCAAACGCCGTGAGAAAAAAAAAATCATTGGTAAAAGATATTTATTACAATGGTACTATTTTTATGTGTAGTACACGGCTAAAAGTGTGCATCCAAAACCTGGCCCATATATGCCATTGACATATATCTCGATACCATATTGTGAGGGTGTACAAACTTATTATTACCAAGAATGTGAGTTTGGTCGCGACCTAGCTAGCTTTGTCGATGTTCTCTTGCTTTGTGTAGGTTATGGGTCCAGGGCAAGACAAATTGGCTAGTGGTGTGTCCCGCGCGCGGCTTGTGTTTACGGAGCGTGCAGTGCATGCATGTAGAGGGAAAAAGGGCATGCACACGCACTTATATTCTTCTCCCTCTCCTGCACTCAACCTCAGGAACTAGATAGGTATATATGGATCGAAAAAGGGTGATGTGGCGCCACATGCATAAAAAACAGCATTTCCATGTAAGCATAGCAAAAGTTTTCCTTTTTAAAAGCACATTTATTTTGGTGCATTGCGTATAAGAAGTGTGTAGAATAAAGTGTTTTCTCTTTTATCAGAATTTACAGTATAGTAACCTAGTTTCCATTGGTATTACGTACCATTCATTCTAGTCTAAACTATGCTGGAAAGAGAGAGAGCATAAGAGGAACCATTCATATGCGGTGAAAAAAGGTGTTTTCTTGATTTCATAATATTATAGCAAGTAGTTTGCAGATAATTTAGGAAATAATCCAGCCACATAATATTAGAAAAACTGAAACTTATCTATATATCTAGGGGAAATATTGATCGGATTTCTAGCTAGCCATGAGATATGTGTAGAGTTGTGTGCTTACCAATTTGTCATCTTTTCTCCAGCAAAGATGTCATCTTCTCCGACGAGGGTTCAAAGCTTTAGCTAGAATTATCGGTGCTTGAGGGAGGCCACGGGCAGAGGAGGCCTTGTCAAAGTAGCAAGCGGTTGGGTTGACAAGGGTGGGGTGCTGATAGCAGTGAAGAACAGTCGGGATGTTTGATATATATATATATAGGTTAGAGTGGTGGTGGTTTGCAGTAACAAATTTGGGGGCGGCGGACGCTGTGAAGACGGAGGAGAGGGACAGGGGCTTCTTGTCGAAGATTTATGAGAGGGCAAAGAAAGCCAAATACGTTGGCGAGGCGGTGGCGTGAGATGAGGAAATGATATACATGAAAAACTCACATAGTACTAAAAGGGCCCCCGACCGGATTCTATCCGTTGGTGGCGGGTTCTGGTGGCGCCGCTTAGTATTGTCCCCGCGCCAATAACATGTACTAGTTTTCCACTCAGTACCGGTTTTGTTGATTTTTACGTCAACAGGTTTATAGCATAACCAGTAATAATGTGAAGTGGGCCAATGTGAGTTGCAAAGTAGCATAACAAGTTTATAGCATATACACCGGTCTTTTTGTTTAAATTTTTATTATCCATATGATCCATGAAGAGCGGGTTTGGTTTATTATATCTTCAGAAAATACACCATGCCTATATTTTTTTATTTGGCACTAGTGCAATACCCATGTGTCAGACACATCGATGGCGAATAATTAAGAGCACAATTTTTTTATGGTAAGAATTATGGTGAAGAATTCAATACCTGGGCAATATAGGTATATAAACCTCACTCCATCATAAGCATATTAAGAATATGTGGCATGCAGGCATGCATGCAGCTTTGTTCCATTTGATTTGTGCATATACTAGCTCTTGCGTCGTGTGGACCTAAGCATCGATCTACGATGTACATCATGCACGCCTGCATGGTGCATGCACGCGCGTATTTTCGGAGGTCCACTTGTAGTACGCATGCTACAGTACGTTGATACCAATCGAGTGACACATTCGTATGCATGCGGCCGTTGCTAGCTTATCTAGCTTGCTCTCCGGCCGGCGGCCCCGGTCTGCCACGGCCACGAGATACAGGAACACAGGATGCATCGGGAACTGAGTACGTGATCCATCGATCTTTGTCTGCTCTCTCGATCGCTACGTACTGATCTGGATCCAAAGCAGTTGTATGCTGTCATCATATCGATCCACACCTCTGCCCGATGCATCATTCAGTCTCTCTCCAGTTCATTCAGCTACCGTTCAAATATCCATGCCAAATTCGACGGCGGCTGCCAGGAACCATGAACTTGTCGCCGGCCGGTTTTTCAGTTGTTCTTATTTTATATTTTAATAAAAAGTTATCTGTGAAAAGAAAAGATTAATAAGGAGACAAAGACAAAACATTTCAACAGATGCAGATGGCGGCCATGGCGGTAAAATTAATATTTGGTCAAGATCTCAGGTCCTGAAGCGTTTTTCAGTCAAAAGCCGCCTTGGCCCGTCTCTTCGCCCTATATTTGGTCCAAAAGCCACACAAAAGACGGCCGGTGTTCATGATTAGAAACAAAGCAAATAAAAAACGCCAAGCAAACGCTACAAAAGAAGTGCCTGGAGGAGAAAGAGGAGAGATGTGGGAAAAGCATCAGAAAAGCAGAAGAAAAAAAGGAAAGGAGGATATATACTAGCATTCTGGCAAAAGATATCAGAGTCACATTTGCGTATATCCACATGACAAAGTTATGGGGTGCATTGATCGGCCATGGCAGGTTTAGAGGGGAAAAGCCTGTATCTTTATTTTAGCTGTACGTTTTCCCCCTTTCATGATGAATGGAAGGCTTTAATTAGGTGTGATATATATCCATCTTTTCATAAAGCCAAGGAATATAGTCATGAAAAGCACTAATGTGGCATTTTCCTCAACAAACTGAAAAAGAAAACGTACCCGAATCAAACTATGCATTGCTGCTTTTTTTTTTCTTTGAGGGAAAAGTTGGTTGCTTGTTTAGGCACACCTTTGCTGATGTATGCGTGGTACATTATGAGCTAGGAATTTTTACCAATTTGATAATCCAGCTCCGACTATCCACTTCGATTTATCATATCAGAGCCAGACCAAAAGCCCAGAAGATGGCTTTCTACAGTGGCATCAGTAAGCACAAAAATCACTCGGTTTCAACAGGTTCAGTAGAACCTGTACACAGACATCTACTGGACATGTTGGTAAGCATACCCTTGCAAGTGACAGCTGTAAATCCTTGCTATTGGTCAAATGCCCCTTTGTCACAATACTAATAATGTTATAAGGCACGAATCTGTCGTTTCACAACTTTCGGGTATCTGATCCACTAATATGCAAAGAGATTGACATGGGAATCTAATTAAGAAGCACAAAGGTCATGCATCAGTATTCCCTTATCTTATTGTCAGTGTACAAGGGATTACATTCACACATGACTTGTTGAAGGAACTTCTGAGAAATTTCATCTTCCGAGAACATCAGCATTTCGGTTAGCGTCAGATTGCAGAAACAAACTAGAGGTTTCGATGAATGAGCATATATGCAGCCATCAAGAGTTCTTTCTCTACACGCCCAAGCCCAACCCAGACGATATATTTACAATGCCGCCTTCAAGAATTCCCTCTAATAACCATAGAGAAATTCCTCCTTTATGCATCACATATTCACATGGAAACTGAAGTTCCTCAACCCATCATGGTGAATATGTATCTTATGAGTATAATTTTAGGATGCGGCTGTACTTTACTTATCTGCCAATTGATTGTGTAGGAAGTGTAAAACAGATAGGCGCTGCAAAATACAAAATCAAGCTTAGCTCACAACGAAACATAGAGAAGTGCAAGGATGAGAGGACATATAAAGGGGTATAAGTAATAGTTACCCTTTCCTCAAGACTAGCTTGCTCAGAACCAAGCTTCAGTTTCTCAAGGCATTCAATTGCTTCCTTGAAACCCTCGACTGCAGTGCTTTCATTCCCAAGATTTCTATCAACATCCGCAACTTTTGCAAGAGAAGTCGCTAGATCAATTACCTATATCCAACAGCTATAATTATCAAATGATTGCAAGTGCTAATCTGCATCTTAAGTAAACCACAATCCACAATGAATAATCTATCAGTTCTTAGCAACAGCTTAACTCGATGAGAAACAGTTAAAACTAAGCTGACTAAATCAAGCTCGAATGCTCAAATAATACTAGCCCAAAAGGTAAATTAATAAATAAACAATTATATATTCTATAAAATATTAAAAGCAAACACACAAAGTAATCTACTATTGACATTATACTATACTATTCTAGGACTGCACACTGCAGTTTGTGCAATAATTTGGATCCAAGAAAGTTCAAGTTTCATAACACATCTTTCATCAACTTGAATTTAAATTATTTCAAAAGCTATATACTCAATGTCTCGATAAGATAGAATGTGTTAAAAAATACAAAAGGTTGAGGTGATCAAACAGAAAAGTTGAGGGATGAACTTGAACCCTAGACCAAAGGTTAGGGACTAAAATGCCTATTTTGCCATCTCAGTTATACCATACAATCACTGATGGGTGGCATACTGATCACTGATTTTAAAACAATGTAAGCAAGGAATGGCTGGCAGCATAGCAGTAGCACTGTATTTCATTTTTCCCAGAACATGCCCAATGGTACTTTTCCCACGAGAAGGGACAGAAGGGAAAGATGCATAATGTTCCTTTCAGTTCTTATCTAAGATAAAGAAATAATTATCTTTACAGATTTGTGCTTAATCATAAAGGACATAGAAATTACCTGGGAGGCCACTGCTGGGTGTTCTTTTACTGCATTTCTGCGAACATCCAGTGAACGGGCATAATAACTTCGTGCAGATTGCAGGTCCCCACCATAATAGCGAAGGTCACCAATTTTGTTAAGTGAAACTGCGAGAGTATGTACCAACTGTAGATGGATGTATAAACTAAATTAACAGAATGGGGTTTAAAGTTATCACGCTCATAATAAACTGAATACAACCTCAAGATCCTTTGTGGGCAATTTTGAGAGGAATTGAGCACTTTCTTCATAGTAAGTGATTGCTGCCGGAGAATCTCCCAAGGAACGACTGAAACATGGTACAGTTGTGAGGATAAGCGCGCAATGAGTTTAGTGATCAACAAACTCAGCCAAAAAAAGAATTGAAAACAGTGATAAAGAGAGTGCTGATGTGTAATAAACATATTAAAACAAGTACAAACTGAATAGATAAATTTTGTGCATGACTATTATAACTGATTTATAAGAGTAAATATTCAAAAGCAGAAGTGCATCAAGACACAGTATTTTGTGAAAGGAACCAAAAGAGCCTGATGAGACTTTTCATTTATTTTCCGAAAGAAAAGGCTACAGTTACAGTACAAGTATTAATTCCACAAGCTAATATTGATTTGCAAGAACCTAGTTCAATATACAGGTACGGTATCATTATTAATGTCACAGGAAAGCTCTTGTTGACGCTGCATTATAATATGATGGACCTTAGAAAAAAGAAAGCTCATATTCCAGTACATTCATAGGAACTGTTATCTAAATTAGAATTTTTCTCAATGAACGGTTAAACCATCATTTGAAAGTTAGCAACTCTGGCAGCTTTGCTCATTACTGTCCAAAACTGAAATGAGCCTGCAGGACTAGAATGGGCCTTTACTGTTAGGAGAGAAAGCACTGAGCCTCCAAATTCCAGAAAAAGTGTTCATAGCATACAAATTATATCCTTTCAGAAATGGTGCACAAAATTAGTGCTAACATGAGAAAATATATTTAGATTGACCAAGTGAAAGTGGCAGTAATAGATTCAGGCATTCAGCACCCAAAACACATTCATTGTACGGTACACCTCACAATTTCTTTGAGCATATTTTCCAATAAATTTACTAGTCAAAGGTTCCTATTTTAGGGCGTTCCATGTCCAAAAACAGAATCACACATTTATATACACAGGGAGTACATAAAGCTAATAATTGGCAAAGATTTACTAGGATGAACCAACAATGCATTAATAAATCCCAGAGTTCCTGTCAGTAGTGTGCTTAATTTGCCAAAGTAGGAACAACTATTTAGCCATTTAGGAGTATCATATTCAAGACAGAGGGCCATACCAGCAATCCCCAAGCATTCCTAAAACAGCTCCAAGCTCAGAACGCAGGTCTAGATTATCTTCCGAAGATTTCAGCTCCTCCCTGATGTCTTCTGCACACATACTAAGCCTTGACTTTGCACTTCCAATGTTCTGACCGCGGAAAGCCTGTAAATGTAGAAGTTACATGCACTGTTTAAATATCAAGATCATTAACATTTGACAGGTTAAAATCCCATTTAATAAGAGGTAAATTCAGTTCCCCTGATTTAATGACCGACACTGACCCTCATAGCTTGCTGCACCAGAAAAGCTCCTCTCTCCATTGAAACATCCTCATATATCACCTTGTTCTTTCCACCCAATACTTCCGTCTCCCCTGAACCATGTGATCTTTTGATCCGGGCATGTCCATCAATGAAACTATCAACGAGGGCCTGAAGTTCAGAATCAGGTTCAATCCCCTCTATATCAGCGCCGCACAATGGGCAGTCCTTGAAGCGCGATACACAAGCCCTGCACCGAAGTTCAGTAATAAACCAGTTTCAGGCAAGGAAGAAAGTGCAATGCGTATAAAATTCTGACAAAAACCACAAGACGCACTTGCAGAACTTGTGGGAGCAGGGAATGCATCGGCTGCATTCGTGGAGCAGCGCCTGGCAAATCATGCAGCTGAGCGGGCCCAGCTTAAACGTGCCGGAGTCGTACCCGAACGGGCACTTCGCCGGCACCAACCGAGGATCGGAGCTTTTCCCGTCGGCATTGCCCGCGCTGCCCGGCCGCTCATCGCCGTGGTTGTTCCCGGTGACAGGGCACATGCCGCTGATGTTCTTGTCAGATTTCGCAGGGCACACGCCGCCGCTGCTGGTCCTGTTGGATTTCATTGGGCATACACCGCCAAGATTGGTTCTTGCGCAGACCTAATCGAGTCATTGGTGGGCGGATTTGAGATTAATTAGCAGCCGAGGAACCCACGGATAATTGAACGGAGAGAAAGGAATATTCGGGTTCGATTGCTCACGAATCGAATCGAAGTTAACACACACCAATCCGAAGCTCATGAGGAACAAACAAATCGAACTCCTAAAACTATCCGCCGCCCAAGAAAGCAAGCTCGGGTTACTTACCAGCAAACAGAAGAAGAAATGGATCGAAGCCTGATGGTGGAGAGGACGAGCAGACCAATGGATGAATCTCGATGGGGCAAGAGTCGGAGTGGAAAGAGGCTCGGGTAGCTTCGGCCCGCCCAAAGCGGTGAGGTCGCCGTCGCCGATGATGGGTAGGCTCAACCAATTGCGGTGGCGGTTGGAATGGTGGGGAGAGGAGGAACTCAGGTTGTTGCACTTTCCAGTTTTGCCCCTAGAAGCACGGCAAGAAGACGAGCCGGTGTCAGAGCTTCCCGGGCCCACTGGCAACGGTCCTCCAGCTTGACCATGGGCCACACAGGTGGGCCGGCACACTATGGGCCACACCTCAATCTTGACTTGTGTGGGCTAGAACGAAACCCATCAGGCCCATGCATGATGGAGCCTGGAACGGCCCATGCACGATGTACTGTGGCTCCCCCGGCGCCGATGACAACGCACGGTGGATGCTGGACGGCCACGACGGCGGCCGGCGGCGACCCTCCTGTCGGCGATCAGGTGGAGGCCATGGCCATGGATGGAGCAGCAAAATATGGGGCTTGTCGTCTCCTTGCCCGCTCCTCTCTTGCTGGATCGATGCAGACAAGAGTACAAGACTTGCATCAGTCCTGCTCGCACAGCAAATTCAAAACATGTCAGTGCGGCAGCTCTTTCTTTTGGAAAATAAAAATAAAAAATAAAGATCCGCTTCTGCTGCAAAAAACGTTGGTCGCTTTTTGACGAAGCCGCCGTCTAAATCTCCCCCAAATGGCCGACAAAAACGACGACGATATGGACATGCAGTGCTTGGTTATTCAGATATTATAGAGTGCGCCACATGATCCACTGCTATCCCACTGTACATGTTGCGTGCAGCATTGGCGAGGAACAACTGTTAATTGCATATAGCAAAATGATCTAGTATAATACACAAACAACTACTCCAGTATAATACGTTCTTCAGTCCAAAGGGGGTTTCTGTTGAACTTTTCTATGTAAAAAAAAAAGAATGATAGGAACCTGATCGAAATACTTATTGTGGAGTAGTACTTATTAGAGTGTTTAGATGGGAAACACTGACGACCATCAAATTAAAATCTTGGGAAGAAAACGTCAAGAAGCAAAGCTGGTTCACATAGACTAATAATAAGATAATAAATAACTTGCCTTTCATCCTTAAGACCTATCAATAATAAATACCAATTCTGAAAAGAGACTAGTCCCAGTCGATAAGCACATCAAGTTTGGCTAGCCTAGCTTGTCAATTAAGTCTCCAAATGGAGTTGCGTTTAGTTATTTAGTTAAATAGCACTACAACATTCGTTTCAAAAATAGCACTACAACATCGTGGTCATTGCTATCCCTTTCAGGGAAAAATTTGTGTAGCCTCGGCATGTAACTACATATTGACTGCATAGTGCATATATATCCTTTTTCCCACTACTGCGATATCAAGCTAGAAGAAAATGTTCTGATAATAAGCTCGCCAGATAGGATTAGTTTTGCTTGTATCCACAAAGTGACACTATCCACAAAAACTGGAATGGCCTTTAGAACATTAGAGCTCTTAGAATTATACTGCGTACTTCTTCAATCCTCATTTATCTACATTCTACAAAATGACACTATCAGAGTTTCTAAAAAAAAATGAATGCTGAGTTGGGTTGATGTACAACAATTTTTTAATTTTGTTCCCTCCTATTATAGGCTATTACCTAGGGGCTTATTATGAAAGAAAAGTATTGGTCTTTCATGACTTTGGGAGTCCACGAGCAGAAATGGCGACCACATCGATCTTCATACTCCTCCACCACAAGCTCCTCTAGTCATCTTGATCGTGCTTGTTGAGTCGTGGCAGATGGACACCAACTGTACACAAGGATGTGTGTTGTTTGATCCTATGGAAGCAGTTGGAAGTTTGCTTGGCTCCTTGCTGTACAACGTGGACATTCGTTGTCTTGGTAGAGAGAGTAGTACTGTGCCCGTGAACCAGCAAACTGATCTCTTACTTTCCATGTCCACGTGGCCATCGCTTTCTTTGAGGAAAATACGTGCAGCCTGCGAATACCGACCATATGGGCCTTTTTCCGCCATTATGTGGTTTCTGCAAGTAGTTGACAGACCATCAAACAGCATAGATAGTAACATTGTACTACGTTCAATTAAGGTATTGTTTAGTTCGCCAACTTTCCAGTCACATCTTCTCTCACAGACACGCTTACCATGCCCTATTCACATCTCCAACTTTCCGCAACTTCTCCAACTAAACAAGACCTAAGTTTTTTAAGTACATCAGTAAATTAATTATTGTTCCTTATGATATTTTACTTACTACATCCCACTGGTCTCAATACTCAATAAATTAAAAGTTAAGGATAAAGCGTTGAGACACATCTCTTTGTTTAGTTCAAAAAACATTTTACTCCATCGAAGACAATTCAAGGCAAGAGCATGACTATTCACTAAGTCGTCATCACACTTTATGATACGGCTAGAGAGAACAATCCCACGAAATTAACCACTTCATTTTAGTTTTCAGGTCACAGTCACTTTCTTCACAATTCAAGGAGATTAAAAAGAAACATTTTTACTACAACAGAGACAATTCGAGGAAAGAGCGTGACTATTGTTAAAGTCATCATCATAGTCTGATATAGCCAGAGAGAACGAAATTAACCATTTCATTTTCGTTTTCAGGTAACAATCACTTTCTTCCCAAGGAAAATGGCTATCTTGCTTGATGGATATTGCCTACAGCCATTTTAAACTACCAGAATATTCAAATTAGTAGGTACTATCTCAATTTGAAATTACAGTTTGTTTGACTTTTTTTACCACTCATCGTATTCAGAAAAATATACAGAATATTAAAATAATATTTGGAACGGGTGAAGTATTATGTAGCCGACGCTATTTTTACAAAGAACTATTGTACTTTCCCACGGAAAGTCAACGGGCTTTGAATTGCCATTTACAGAAAGTTTGCCCAAACAGCGTGTTCACCACTAATGTTGACCCACTAGTGCACTGCCCTACAAATAATTTAAAACGGCATGTAAATTTTGTTCTGCAATTCTATATTGCATCCATTTTTACTTGATCAATCAGTAATTGTCAAAGAAGGACCTAATAGTGAAAAATTAAAGGAAGGGAAAGCAAAAAAAAAAAATAACAGGAGAAACACTACTAGCCGTGGCCGTGCTGACGTGGACCCGACAACTATTGCCGGCCCCACCACCCAGCACCGCCATCACGTCGAGCGGCCCGTCAGAAAATTCCATTCCAGTCACCCACCCTGTTCCCCTCGGATTTCTCTCTCCAAAAAAAATTGCCTCCACCCGCCGCCCACTGCCGTGTGGGCCCCACACAACGAGCATTTCCGCCTGCACGTTTATACTCGTCGTCGATGGACTCTTTCTCCCTCCCGCAATAACAAGTCTTCCCTCCTCCACCACCTCGACGAGCTCCTCCGGCTCCAGCGAGCTGCTGCTCAACTCAACCTGCAATTCGTCTCGATCCGATTCAGCAGCCACCTTGCTCGTCGTCGTCTCGGCGATCGTCGTGCCATCACCCATGGTGACGGCGGTGGTGGAGTCGCCGTTGCGGCAGCGGCAGAGGCTCCGGTCCCCGCTCTCGAGCTCCGGCAGCGGCGGCGGCGGAGGAGATTTCGAGTTCCGGCACTGGCGCCCGGTGAAGCGCGTCACGGGGATGCGACGCCGGTGGGCGCCGCCGGAGATCGAGATCCCCAACGGCAGCAACGGCCTTTCCGGCTGCGGCGGCGGCGGGCGGGGGTCGTACACGAGCCTGCGAGACATCATGTCGTCGCCGGAGTACGCCGCGAAGTCGAGCTCACCCGACGAGGCTGGGTCCGGGGATGTGCACATGATCCGGCACCCGCTGGTGAAGCACGCGGCGTACGCGTACCTCCAGCTCACGCCGTCGGCGGTGGAGGAGAGGGCAAGGCTGATGCGGCGGCGGCGGGGATCGCTCTGCCGGCTCATCATGGGCTGCCTCGGCTTCGTCGGGGCGCTCTTCGGCCGGTGACATGGCGACTCGGCGACGACGCTTCCGCCGGCGAGAAGCCGAGAACAGAGACTCTGAACAGAGTCGGCATTCTTAGCTAGTTTCCTTTTTCTTTTCCGTCCTTTTTTTTTTCTTCTCACTATACTAGTAGTTTTATGTTACTTTCTTGCTCCTCCTTTTTTCGGTGTTTTTAGAACAGAACTGTCTTTTGGAGTTTTTGTTGGGGCCTTGGGGGTTGTATTCGTTTTTGTAGATATTGGACTAGAAACAGATGATAGAGATAGACAAGGAATCATGAACTCATGACGATGAAAAGATTGGCAATGAAGAAATGAGAGAACAAATCATGTATGTATATAGAGGAAACACACAAGGTGGAAAAGAAGGAGATTTTTTGTTTTTGAGAAAATAAAAGAAGGAGAAATTGAGCAGCTTTCTTTGCTCATCAATCAGTTCATCACACACATGCTCCGTGCATAGCTGTTACATGTCTACATTTGGTTGCTTGATTTCTGCCACGCTCTAGTCTATCTTTTCTTTTGCCCCATGCTTTTTCTTTGGTCCTCCTTTCCACGTTCGCGGCCATCTGGTAAAGACGTTACTTCTCGACTCTCGTCTCGATTCCCTGCCTGCCTGACTGACTGCTCGATTTCTTATCGACTCACTGACTCGCTGTCCTGTTGCCATAATCGGCTGTGAATGGAGCCGTTCAGAGCTGGTGGCAGTGGCACGCCGCCGCCGGCGAGGCGGAGGCTCGCGGTCAAAGGTGGGCGGCGGCCGGCGGCGTCTGGTGGCGCAGGGGAGTCCACCCACCCTGATTACCTGTTCTTGTTGTGTCCTCTCCTGGCGCACATGCCCAATCATTGGCAGCAACCGCGCTCGCAGCGTGTCTGGTTGTCTTGTCCCTAGCGCCGCGTCGCCGCAAGTAGCGCGCACATGATGGGGACGGGGAGCACATGCGAGGCGTTCAGGTGTGTCGCGCGCAGGGAGCCGAGAGAGACGACGGTGGCCGGAGACGACAAGGCGGCGCGCGGCCGCGGGCGAACACGAGACAGGGCTCGCGGAGGAGACGGGCGATTGCTTCACGGAAGCGTCCAAGGGAGCGGTTGGCTCAAAGGGAACGCTCTCTTCTCCCTCCGGAACATGAGGGCACGCCGTCGCGTCGCGTCGCGTTGTGCGCACGGCGACGTCCCCGGTCGGCATAGCAGAGGGCAATCCGATCAGGGAGAGAGAGAGAGAAAAAAAACAGTGAGAACTGAAGAAGATAACGGACAGAGCCGCGTTTGGGGATAGGATCGCCGGGAACGAAGGCTTTTTTGACTTGTGCACGGGCGCGGATGGCTGCTGATGCTGAGTGTCCGGCCTGTCGCCGGTGGGGGCAACCGACGACGGTTTACTGTTGTGTTCACTGTCTCCCTGTTGGGACAATTGACAACTGGGTCGTGAGGGTCACGGGAACTGAGTTGGCCTCAGCAGTTGACCAAGGCACGCACCAGCAGCAGCATCTCTGTTGCAATGCAGTAGCATTGCATGGTCTGAAGTTGGAACGAGTATGTGAGAAACATGATGGGCTGCATTCGTTCTTGTTATTCATTTCACGATTTTTCCACTGGAGCAGAGTATCTCAAGGTTCTACATCGTAAAGACGTAAACTGAATGCAGACAGAAAACACCCAAATAGGGTGTTCGGCTGCTCATTTCAGCTGGCTAGCTGCAGCAGCAGCAGCAGGCATTAGGCGAGGCAGCTATAAGTGGGGCACCAGCCGAAACAGCCGTAACGGCTCCCAGCACCAGCACAGCGAACACCGCCAAAATCGTTTTGCTCTTGCTCTGTATCGACCTGAAGAGTCAAAAGTCAAAACAAACAATTGTTCATGAAGCTTACCTACCTGAACGACGCTAACAGGTTTTGGACTTTTTCAGAGCCAAGCAAGCGTATTGTGCCTCATTTGATAGACAGGCAAATGATCATCCAAAAGTCTCGAAGTTTGTCTGCATAACTGCATTGAAGATGCGCCAGCGATTTGGCAGCAAAACTGAAGAAATCTCAGATGATCCCTGTAGGCAGCGGCGCCTCTCGGACGGAGCTACTCAGGCAAGTCGCTGCACCAGCAACAAAAGCAGTCGAGCTCGCTCCGGGACGGTCAACTGCGAAACGCTGATGGACCACCATGGATCGGGGAGCTCGAAGGACGGCGATGGCGACAGCGCCGGCGGCGCATGTAGAAGCCGGGAAGATCGGGCCGACGGTTGGGGGAGTCGTCGTTGGCCGGGAGAGATGCCCTCCATCAACGCGGAGAAGATGCCGCGGCGAGTGGAGTGGAGGTCGCCGGCAGCGATGGCGGCGCCGCGGCTTCTGCCGAGGGTCCAATATGTCGCCGGCGGAGAATATTTGCAGTAAGTCCCCTGGTTTGGATCGCGATCCAAATATTTGCATATCGCCCCAGTATATTTACACATAGACCCCTATTTTGGATCGCGATGAATAATCGCGATCCGAATATTTGCAAAACGACCCTGATAATTTACAGTGTGCCCCCCTGGTTTGATCGCGGTTAATAATCGCGATCTTCCCTTCCCTTCCGCGCCAAGCCCGCGCCGCCCGCCGTCTCCTCAGTCCGACCTCAGCCGGCTCTCTTTTCCTCTCCGATTCGTGCTCGTCCACCGCTGGTGGGTACTGGTAGACGGCAGGTGACGAGGTGGGTCCTCCTGCTCCTCCTCCCTCTCTCGGATTGAGGCATTGTGTGTGGCCGTCGGTGGCTGGGGGCAGCCCGGGTTCATGGGACTGCGCATGCCGTCGCCCCGAAATCTTGCATCTGCAGGCGTTAGTAAAGTCCCCCTTGTCATGAGAACCACGGCACATCAAGGGTGGTTGCGCTCTTCTAGATCCGGGCTGCCTCTGCCAATTTCTCCTTGTGTTAGTTACTCTTCTTCTAGATCCGGCTCATCAGCTTTGCACTAGCGGTAGGTTGATGGCTTTATGTCCGATACAATGTGCGGGATTGAACGAAATAGTGTGCAAAGAATGGTTCTTGGAGCACATCCCTGAACATAACATTTTATTGCCCTTTCCTTTCTCTTGAGAGCTTCTGTCAATTTGTCAAACTAAATACCTTTATAGAAGTCTGCAATTACCCCTTCTTTTTCCTCAGATCTGAAAAGGTGGTTCTTGCAGCTTCCATCGTCGTTTCAAAGTCGGGAAAAGGTATGGTGTTCACTGTTCAGTTAATCAGATCCTTTTGTTGTTGTCAATTCCCTTTGAATTTTATTTTATTTATTTATTTAGTTTGCACCTCTCTTATTTATCTGTTATGTGCGTACTTAATTCTAGTCACTCAGTCACTGTGTACTACATGGGAATGGTAGCATCCTATCACAAATGATATTGCTAACTAGTTGGTTCTTTACTTCTATATTAGTCTATGGGTTCAGTTCACTATGAAACAACTATGTGTTCAGTTTTTCTAGCTTTCCTCCATGGTTGCTGCTTTTCTTTAAAAGAAGTGAAGGGACTCAGCTGAAAGCTGTTTTTTTTTTCTGTTTTCAATTGCAGCACTGGTTTCAAGACAGTTTGTTGATACGTCTCGCATAAGAATTGAAGGATTACTCGCTGCATTCCCAAAGTTAGTTGGGACTGGGAACCAGCACACTTATGTTGAAACTGAAAATGCGCGTTATGTTTATCAACCTATTGAAGGTTTATATCTTCTACTTATCACAAACAAGCAGAGCAACATTCTTGAAGATCTTGACACTTTGAGGCTGCTTTCTAAGCTCGTATCCTACTTTCACATATATTAATCTTCTAATTCTTTGGAAATTACCTTTTTTATGATAGTGTTTAATATGAATTAAATAGAACCTCAGAGTGTTTTTATTTTTCTTTTTTTGGAGGGGGCTTCAGGTCGATAGGTTAAATATAACCATACTGCCCTATCTGGAATTCTGGATTTTACAGATATTACTTGTTACTGTGGGGAAAAACTTAAAATGCAATAGACGCTATATGTACTTGAAAGTATTTAGGCAAAATCTTAAAAAATATGAATCTCATTTCTGAGGGATGTGTATATATCAATTTCATGCTACCATTAAATGGCATGTTTTTTCACAGTAATATTCCTATACTAATGTCTCCTTAACTCTTGGAAAGGTGCCTGAATATTCCCCTTCCTTGGATGACGAAGCTATCTCTCTTGGAAATAAGGAAAATGTAACGGTGCAACAAGTGAAACAATATTGTGAGATGGAGAGACATGAAGAGAAGGCACACAAGCTGATGATGCAAGCAAAGATCAATGAAACCAAGGATGTCATGAAGAAGAAGGCTAATGAGCTTGACAAAATGAGGGTCTGCCCTACTCTTTTCAGCAGATTTAAAATATATTGTAATTCATTTAAGTTGTTATGGATCATGTGCGTATTTTCTATCAATTAGCCTTATTTAACTCTTTCATTTTGCATCTGTTCGTGTAATGCCGCTAGATAAGTTATAGCATCCATTTAGAACATATTTTGGCAACTCCAGTTTCTCACAAAGTAACTTGTGGATGGCTTAAGTGATTCTCATTTGCTAGCAAGCCCAAAGTTAGTAACTTGACATATTTTGGCAACTCCAGTTTCTCATAAAGCTGTCAACGATATGAGCATAAGTGATTCTCGATTTGGTACTGGTTCTGGATTAGGTGGACTGAGTGCTGACATGGGCTCATTTGCCAGCAAGCCCAAAGGTAGTAACTCTTGCTTTTTTTGACCAATTTTTATTTTAGAAAGGCCAAACTTATTGCATCAGTTTATGTCGACAATTTAAACATTTTTCCTCTATTTTACATGTGCATTTAGTTCTGTTTCAATCTCCGCATATCTAGGAAATATAGGACATATATTGATATATTACATCTTTATTTTTCTTTTTATTATGACCCCTGTTATTATATCTTTTGATCATGAATACTCCTAGCTTCTTAGGCTTATCAATCCCTTAAATTTGCAATGTGTACTATATTTCACAAAGTAAGTTGAAGATGAGTTAATAGTAAATACTGTTCGAATAAAGAATAATATACTTTCCTATCACTTTCTCACTTTCATGATACATTTATAATCTTATTGAGTTAAATTAAACTATATAATTTAATCATATGATTGATTGGGTTCATGTTAATAAAAAATTGGCTAGGCTATGTATTCAAAACTAGCATCGTTTCTGTTGTTGTATGCCCATTGTTGATTAATGATAGATCACTCTCGTGTTTCTTTTGTCATCCTGTAATTAAGTTCGATTCAGATCATTCATGACTGAGTATAAAGGAAACTGGACTATATTATCTGATTTCTAGTTGAAATGCTAGAGACTATAGAGAGCTAGCATATGACCTATATTTTATTCTAACTGCAAGCATCGTTTCTACAGGTCGTCCATCTACAGCTGCTACAGCACCTGGTAAAGGTTTTGGTATGAAATTGGGCAAGACACAGAAGACAAATCAATTCCTCGAATCATTGAAAGCTGAAGGAGAAGTCATTTTGGAGGATGTACAAACAAGCGCACTTCCTTCAAGATCATCTGCTCTTCCACCAAGTGATCCTGTCACAGTGACTACAGAAGAGAAGCTCAATTTTGTTGTCAAAAGAGATGGAGGTATCAGTGAATTTGATGTTCAAGGAACCCTTGCTCTTCAGGTTCTTAATGATGCTGATGGATTCATCCATTTGCAGGTAATGTTTTTTTCTCCTTTTATTGCCAATAAGCAGCTTTATTGCACAGCAGTGTATAATCATATGAATCGGTTTATCGTTGATTTTTCTTATATATGGTGTGTTGTAGATTGAAAGCCAAGATATTCCTGGCCTTAGCTTCAAAACACACCCAAATATCAACAAGGAGCTGTTCAACAGCCAGCAAATTTTGGGAGCAAAAGATCCAAACAGGCCCTTCCCGAGTGGTCAAAATGAAACTGCTCTGGTCAAATGGAGAATCCAGGGGATGGACGAATCATCCTTACCCCTTTCAGGTGCAACATAACTTTGTTTTCTTCTGTCTAATAATTTGTGATTTTGGACTTTCAGTCACACATGCTTTTGCTTGATGTAGTAAATTGCTGGCCGTTGGTATCTGGAAATGAAACCTATGTCAACATTGAATATGAAGCTTCTGAGATGTTTGATCTGCACAATGTTGTCATATCTCTACCTCTGCCAGCACTTCGGGAGGCTCCGAGTGTTAGACAGATAGATGGAGAGTGGAAGTAATGTTTCCTTTTCCGCTTCAGTTTAAATATATGTTATTTACTAAAGTATATCGCATAATTATTGTGACTATGTGCATTACCATACACTAATTGATTTTGTTCTTTATATGAGGCCTTTTATTATCAATCTTTAATAAACCAAATTTGGTAGCATCTGTTTTGGTATATCATCTGTACAGTGGACCTATCCATATGCAGCTCAACTTTGTATCCTAGATGGTAATAACAAGTAATTCATTGGAAATCTGGAGAGAAAAAAACTGTGGTGTTTACTGCATTATTCCATTTCCTCTTTTATTGAACTGATCTTGTGTTTGTTGAGTCATTTTTTTATTGTTTAAATTTTCCTTCTGCAAACAGGTCTGACTCAAGAAATTCTGAGTTGGAATGGTCTATCATCCTTATCGATCAGTCAAACCGCAGGTCTGAAACATTTGAATATTTACGATCATGATTATCATTCTATTTTGTAGATTGGCTAGTAGTGTCTTAACTATTGCTTGCTTGCCCTATGGAGTGGTTCTATGGAATTTGTTGTCCCTTCAGCTGACCCATCGACATTTTTCCCCATCTCAGTCGGGTTTTCTGCATCCAGTACTTTTAGTGGTTGGAAGGTTGGTTCCCAGTTCCCACATTCTCTAGTGGAATAAGCCCTCCAGTCTTTGGTGTCTCCCTATTCACCCCTTGTCAATCGTGTTTGTCTGAAACTCCTCAGGTTACTGGAATCCATCCTTTGAAGGAAGGCAACCCTCCCAAGTTTTCACAGCGGTCTCGTATGCTCACTGCTAACTATCAGGTGGTTTAATGCTCTTAGGAAGGTCGATGGTTTATATACTTCGACGTTACATGTTACCCGTTAGTGACATAATGTATTTCTTGACATGAACTGCGAGCCATGGGTAGTTTTTTTTTTTTGCCCCCATTCATTTTTTTTTTTACACAAAATTGAAGCTCGGATGTATTGCTACCACGTATTTGGCCATTTGGGCCGCCCTGATTCCGAGAGAGAGAGAGTGGGTGTGTTTAGTTGGTGGGGGGAGAAAAGAACTTTTTCTGGGAAGGAGAGGGATGAATAGGAAAGTTGGAGGGAGTTGGAGGGAAACTTTTCTGGAAAACGTGTTTTCTGAGAGGAATGAATAGTAAAGTCCAAAAGAACTTCTGGAACTAAACACAGCTGTAGTTTTTCAGCAGGATCAAGATGTGTTGGTCTCTCTCTCAAAACAAGGATGCGTTGGTTGCCTCGTGGGCTACGCTTTAGGACCCTATCCAGTTCAGCCCATGTTGGATTGGTGGCCTCGGGCGGCAATGTAGTCAAGCGATCATGGGCTCAAATTTACCTAGGCTGAAATCATCGCAGCCCATTCTATCTGTGATGCTTGTATCAAATTCATTCAGAACATCTAATGTCCCTAAAAAAACTAGAACATCAAATGGAAAATGGGCACTACCTACCATACCTCACTCAGTATTGCTTGAGCAGAGTCAGAAGCAATCAAAGCCCTTTTCTGCCATCTTCTGACTTTTATGTGCCCCAAAGGCCGTCAGGATGATCCAGGATCCAGACCTGCCTCCAATGCCGCGCGGCCAGGCAAGTGGTAAATCAGTGACATCCAGTCTCAGTCCATGAATGAACACCCCGCCAATGAAATTTCATTTACGCCGCTACACATTGATCAGTTCTACTTCTGCCAGGCTAGGCATTTATCAGTTAAAACGAATGTTAAGCTCGTCAGCAGTTTTAGAAGCGTGTCTAGGCCCTGTGCCACGGTGAAACTAGCGCAGTAACTAATGGAGTCACCTGACGATGAGCTAGTAGTACAAAATCATCATATCTTTCCTGAAAATTTCTCCGTGCTCAGTACATGTTCGATGACAAATTTAGTGTTCAATCGCTGGTCCTGCAGCACTGCAAACGTTGCATCAGGAAACCAATCGAACTGGAGTTCTGGACGATGATCACTACTAGGTAGACCAGAGGTGAGGAATCTTTCTTTTACTTGAAAAAGAGATGGCAGGCTGGTGCAGAAATCAACAAGCATATGGTTATATATATAAATCCTAGACTTAGCCTAGATTCAGAAAAATCTAATATTCTCACCATCATATTCTGAAATCTGAAGTTGGCAGGAATTGAAAACAAGGCGCACGTCCAGAGCTTGACGACGACGGTGGTTGAGGCGATGAGGAGAGTTACTAGCATGCATCTTCTTGACCTGCGAAGGCATTCAAGTAGTGTAGCAGACCACAGCTACCAGCAAGGATGGATGGATGGAACAGTGCTGTGTTAGGGTAAATGCTGAACCCGCCAGCTGAAGATGCTTTCCAAGCTAGTAGCTGCTGCGTCAGCCAAAACAGCATTCTTCTTCCTGGCACCTGGCTCATAATAGCAGGCCCGGAATCTTTCAGCAAATTTTACGCCATGCTCGATCATGCTCTGCTGCGAGCCCTGAATGACTGGCTGGCTGGCTCACCATGGCCTGTGCTTGGTATATTTCTCTCCCCAGATCGTCGATCCAATCCTCCTCTAGCTGTCAACAACGTACGTCCTCTCTCTTACTAGATCATAGTAAGTACTAGTGGCGTGGTAGATCGATCTCATGTTTTTTAGCTGCGACATTAGCTTGCTGTATTGCAGGCTCACCTGAGACATCACTCATGGCGATGATCAGACGACGTACAGATCAGGAGACCTGATGATTTCAGGCTCAGATGCGGCCAGATCTTTCGAGATTACTAACGCGAGGTAGCAAGCTTTGATTTCTGTCCGGAGAAAAAGAGCAGGGGGCATGGGGGTACAAAATTCATTTCGCATTAAGTCAGTGGTAAATTAAAAGATCGCCGTAAATATATGACTTGAGTCGCCGGAAATTAAAGTTACTGCTGACTCTGAACACTTGACATAGAATTTCTGTAGTATATTACTCTTAACCTCTTCAAGTAGCCGTTACTCTCCCATAGAATATATGCAGAGAGGTGCAGCTAGAGTTCCCAAATGCAGGCAGGAGGGGGGGGGGGGGGTTCACCTGATGAATAATGAGGGCTCATGCATGTCATGTCATGGCATTGGCATGGGCATTCAGCATTCTGATCAAGAAACCTCATGATTTCAGGGTCTTGCCTCTTGCGCGCGGCAGATCTCGCGGTGCTTGCTGTACTTTTATTTTACCGCGAGAAGCTTTGTCCGCGAGTACTATTCATATCATTACCCAGACTGATCAAATTCTAAGAATTCTCCAGTGAAAGCAACAATTCAGCAGAGAGCTGAGAGCGTGGGCAGAAAATTACTGTGGTGGAGAATCAAGAAGTGAATTCGGGCTGAATGTGTCTGTGTACTAGTTCTACATCAATCAAACGCAAGCCGAGAAACTTTGCTCAGTAGACAGCACACAGCAGCAAATCGTAATCGATCAGCCTTCCCTCTCCACCAGCAAATTAAAACACACACACATTCACAACCTTATTTGTTTGTTGGATATACTCCATATCGGTTCGGAAAGGCCAATGATGGTGTCGGCCGACGAGAGCACGAAAACGTGCTGGAAGAAACCATACCTGGACAGTGGAGACGTTTGCTTTGCGCCCGCGATTCTCTTCATTCTCACGGAGAATGTTCAGCGGTTTGCGCGCTGCCTGCCGTGCCGTGCGTCCGTCCGTTCGTGCATAGTGCATGTGATCCAGCTGCCCGTACTACTGTACTAACGTGTCTTGTTTTGGACATGGCGATGATGCTATCACACGACGGGCTTTAGTATCAGTGTAACTGACTGACAAAGTTTGACAAAGTTAGGCTGTGTTCAGGTGGAAAAAATACTTTTTAGTTCCTATTCATCCTACATAACACGCTTCCTAAAAAATTTATTTTCTACGTTTCCTATTCATCTCCTCAAATAACACGCATCTCAGTAAAAAAAAAAGTATTTTTTCTCTCCCCACACAGCCTTAATCCTGCCCTGTGGTTGTAAAGTTTAATCCTGTCTGAACATGGGGGTTATTACTTTTATTACCAGTATAAGTAATCCCGTTGAGGATAGGTGGGCCTGGGCCTGGCTCAGGCTGGCCCAGGGTCCTGTGATGGAGTGATTGCCATGGAGTCGCTGCCAAAATCCTGTGCGGCTCCGCTGAATCTGAATCCGATGATGAATGAACGCCGCAGTAATCAGGAGGACACAGCAGTAGCCAGGCCCTACCAGCTGACACGCTTTGACTGCTGGTCCCTGATCTGCCCTGCTGCTGGCGCATGAATAGTGGATACTCTCTGCCACCGTGTGCACGTCCGAGTATGTGTATGATGTGCGTCAGCCTACTACAGTACTACGCATGTGCTGCTAGTAGTAGCTCCCCGTGGCGACCGTAAAACCCACAAAGTTACAGTTCGCATGCGTTTCCGGTTTCCCGTTCCAAGCGCTTGAACTAGCCAAGCATTGCCTGTGGAGGACACGAGTCGCAGATTGCACGCCACAGAGAGACTGCTTGGATATACTCCTGGCAGAAAAAGATGGTCCCTTTGCTAGAATCGAGCTTTGTGTTCTATATGCCAATAAAAAAAAAAAGGGCAACCTTTTTTCTCCCAAAGCTGCAGGTCCTATGCTTTGTTTTCTTGAAACAGTTTAGCGGGTGGGACTGATTCATTTTTTATTCACCGTAAATTGACTTTCAAAGAGGAATCGATTTACCCCTCTATCCTCGAGGATTCACTTTCTCCTATAGTCGATTTGAGTCATGCATGTGTTTGGTGGGATAAAGAGTCGCTTTCATCTTCTTACTTGTGAAGCTCTAAGGGCATCTTTAGTGATGAATCGATTCACTGTAATAAAACAGCCACACATGGCATGATCCGCTTTTTGCCAATTGGATTCATTCTTCTCTTGTGGTAAAGACCCACATCAACGTTTTGTTCTCCTACTTCCGTACAAATATGACCTTCTCTTCTCTCTCCTTGTAGTGCATGGATTCATTTTTTATTGATGATCGAAGCTGATGAACCAGTGCAAAATAATGAGCCGATTCATCTCTCTCCTGCAAGACTCGATGTACTCTAGTGATTGAATCGGTACATTTTGTTGCCACGGAGGATGATGCACCGCTTTACCTTTCCCTAGCGAGGAATGAAAAGCGGTGCAACGTCTCACATGGCACAACGACATAATTATTTCCGACGCCTATGGAGGATATTAGTGCATGAAGGAGAGAGAAGAATATACATAATTTTACACCGATTCATAGTTATCTATTCCTCTCTCTTACACTAATCACAATTTATTCTAACTTTTCACTATTTAACTATTATTCTTTTTTAAAAAAACACGTTACCTAGGATTTAGCTATAGTGTTTTTTCTGCAATATAAATACAGCCTTACGACGGCCATGTAGAGCAAGCAACTAGTAATCGGGGCAGCCCGTGAGACAAGGATGGATCCGTCCGTTCCGTTGGGCGGCGAGCAATATCATGCATGATCGCGGCGCCGGCCCCGAGCTAAAAGGAAGGGGACCGGATTCCATCCCGGCATCGGATCCCCATGCGTGATTAAACTCGCCAGCTGGCCGCCTTTCTTCCTCCTCTCGCTCGCTCGCTGCAGATTCGTCGACCATCTTGACTGTTCTTCCCGCGCGCTGATCGATCAGCACTGGCTACCTCGAGATCCGATCCGGGGCCGCCTGCTGGGCCGCCGTCCGGGTCCGATCCTATCCCGGCGACTCATACGATCGTACGCCTACGGATCGAGCAGGTGCCTGCCGTGGCGCACAGACACGGCTACGGCTCGACTACTGCTCTACTGGAGTACGTACAGTGGTGATGTGTGTGTCTGGTCTACCAATCGATGCCTGATACGTACGCCAGGTGCTGACGGCATGATCTATCCGCAACTTTTATTAGTTTGTACCCGCCGATAAAATCTTCGATCGGCGGACTGGTAGTTCGATCGTCTGGTAGATGCATTTGCTTGTTGTATATACTTGGTTTCAGTGCTGCTACACATTGTTACCTATTAGGAACCTTCACTACACCATTCATTTCATCGAACATCGTGATTCCTTTTATAAATTTTTCCTACAGTAAAGATTTGCTACCGTCAAGTTTGTCAGTTATCTCCATCTAAAGACCCTCGGCCACTATATTTAATCTTTTTTTCCTGAGGCCTGAGTGAGAGAATTATTAACAGCTAGGGATGGCAATGGGTTGGGTTCGGGACGGATATCCGCGGATTTTGGGTTTTGAGTTTTGATTTTGGGTTCTATTTTGTGGCCACGGATTTCCGGGTTTGGATATCCGAAATACGGTGGGTGTCACACCCGGTTTTATAAAACACAAACCGAATGCATCTCATATGTGCGCCAGGATCAAGTTTCACACATATGATAGACTTCATGAATACAGAACACAAAGTTACAGCGGAAATAATAAAATAAATATATTACAAACGATTTCTAGCAGCGGGATCTTCAACTCTTCACCACAGGCAGTTGACTGGGGGTTGCGTACGCCTAGCAATCTTCATTACCGAGGTCACTAAAGAACTCCACATCTTTCTTCTCCTTCTGATCCAATATTTAGCAAGGGTGAATACACTTATGGTTGGTACTCAACAAGTGGGAGAATATGCAAAGCTTTCAAGGAAAGGCTTGGCTAAGAGCGGTCAGTATTTTAGTTGGTCAAGTTTTATTAGCAAGCACCTGATTACTAAGATATAACCCAATTAATCATATAAAGAAAATATACATAATCTCACATCATACGTGCCAAAGCACTCATGCCTTAACTAGGAACCACGATTTATTTTCAACTTCAAGTTCAATTATCATGTGAGGATCCGGGCCGTTCATAACCGCGAACACGGCTGTTATAACAGTTTTACACTCTGCAGAGGTTGTACACTTTCACCACAATTCGCGTAAAAGCTCCGAAGAACTTTAGACCCAACCATGCAGTGCGGGCCAGGCACGTACCACACTTCCAAGGTGTGACTGTATAGGGACGCTACGAGGCCTTTCCAAAGACTCCCTATATGTATGTGTCCGCTTCCCGGTATCGGCGGTACTTCGGAAGCCGAAGCATTTCTTCGCCACTCATCTAAGCTTTGGACCCCATAACCCACCATCGTGCAGCGCGAACACAACATATAGTTCATCTAGTTACTTAGCCAAGACCAGAGCCATATGGTATTGTGGTTGTACGTATTAATCCCAGGTTGCCGCTCCATGTTCCAATTAACATAAGTGATCTTGTTTAACATCATCATCGGAACATGAATATATATATGTACCATAAGATTATTATTTTCACATTTAGTGTGAACCATTCCCAAGTATAGCAGCTAAGCAAAGCTACCCAACATGAAATATAAATCTGGTTGTCAAGGAATAGTCAATGAAAACTAGTCATCCTTAAATAAAGGACCCATCAAATTAATGCAATACAACATAAAGTAAACTTTAATTAACATGGTATTTCATAGGACAAAAGAGAGTATGCAGAGGGAGAGTCCACTTGCCTTAAATCCTAATATCTGCTTTTGGTCAATTCCTTCGTAGACTTGATCTTCAATGAACTAGCTTGATTCTGAAATTCACCCATGGAGCTTCATTGGGCCCCCGAAACATGTGCCAAGATGAATTCCCCAAGTTGTCTGCCTGGATTTGATAAAAAAAACTATCAAGTAGTCATGTGTCGTGTCTAAGTGTATCATGTTGTCATGTCTAAGTGTATCATGCTTCTTGTTATGTATGAATGTTACGAAATCTGGATACTTTTCTTGATGTTAAATTACTATTTTGTTGTTGCTGGCCTTTCTAAATATAGATTTTATTACAATATTTTTGGGTTTCGGTTAATTTGTGGATTTTGGTTAATCCGTGGGTTTAGGTTTGGGGATGAATTTTCACCCGAATAGGAGTTTGGATCAGATTCGGATTTTAGGTTTGGGTTTTGGGTTTGGGTGTCTAGACACTTCACCCGATCCGAACCCGACCTATTGCCATCCCTATTAACAACAGTGATCAGGAGCGCCCGGTTGCACCCATTGATCAATGTCACCATCGATAGATCGATATACGAACGTAATCCCCAACACTTACAGCAGAGTACTTAATTCTGACTAATCTGTCACCTCGTACAGTCGAAGTAGAAATTTTTCACCAACTACACTTGCAGTAACTTTTCAAATACAACCGAGCTAGGCTAGCCGCCTCTCCCTCCGGCCCCTCCTTAATCCATCCGATCGGTTCAACGATCTCTCGTCACATGTTGACGTACGTACGTAGCTACTAATTAACTCGCTTTGCGTAGAAACATGGCGACACAGTTCGTTCATATATACCAAACCATCGACGACATCACGACCGGTGAAAAACGAGGCATCGTGCCATTCATTCAGCGAGCACGTACATACGCACGTACACGTGCCGTGCTCATTGCAACGTATCGCTCACAAGGAGGAAAGTGCAATGAACTCCATGTATATCTCTGTCCACCCATCTCTCTCTCTTCTCTCCGTATCACCGTATGTGGAGTGTGTACCAGTCCACGATCGATCCTTGGCTTGCGGGTCTCGAGGCCGTAACGTGTAGACCTCGATGGCCATTAAAAATTTTGCTTATTGCCCGTCCCTGGCTAGCTGATCGATCCCCATCGTTGCCACGTACGCCACTGACGTGGACACGTAAAATAAACTAGCGGCACTAGTTCGTCTCTCCCCTTTGTAACGACTCGACGAAGGAAACAAAGCACAGCACAGGAGTCTCATTAAAAAAAACAAAATCAATATCGAAGCACGGTCTTTGACAAGGCATTCAAGGCTTTCAAGCATTATTATTGCACATTTAATGAGACGTGAAGATATAAGTCTATAGGACTTGTGATTATGAGCTAGTAGCTCACAAAGTCTAGCTAGTTTATACTATACTCCCTCTCACTTGCAACTAGTTTATACGACGTGATCTTATCTGTTCATCACCGATATGATGTGGCCGTTGCCAAAGCCTGCAACGTCGACCACGCGGTATCCTCTTCGGAATTTTAAGGGGAATAATGAAAAAGAGATTTTCTCAAGAGTTGACGAGAGTTTTTTTTTTCACTAGACATGTGAAACATGTACCAAGGAAATATGAAGATCGATCAACATGATATCGATCTTGACCACCTACCGCCACCGCCAGTATCACGGTGAACGTGCAAAATATCAGGAATTAAATTTGCCGGCACGTCCATGTGTTGATGTGATAAAACAAAAGCATCATGCATGAATGCATTGCACAAACTATTAAGCATATATGTATGCTATGATATGAGATTACTTCTATATTTAAGGTTCATTGGAAACATAGGAAGTGACTCATCAACCAAATGGTAGCTAGTGATAATCTAGAAATATAGTATGCATCGAGTAATTTATTATTTTTTGTATAGCTAATTAATGCCCCATTTTTTATTAAAAAAGTATTCTATAGAAACTAGTTGACGTGGACAGAAAAAACCATCAAAGTTTTTTTTTAATATGTTTGCATATCCCGAGTAAGTTTTCTGTCTTCCACCTTCCAAGTAGCATAGGGTTCTACACTAGGATTTCACAAGAATATCATACAGTTGCTTCACTTGTAAAGTAGTAAAAAAAACAAAAATCAATAGATGAGAATTAGGACTTTATTTATTTATTTTCACACTACCTTAGAACCACTACTCCGAGCACCACATACCTGCCTACTGAGTGTCTGAGTTCCGCTTGTGTTGTCCTTTGTGGGTTTTCTAAGCATTGCCAAATTCCAATAGTAACTGGCCAATAGCTAATTCACAAAAAAAAAAACTGGCCAATTCCTCGACTGGCCGAGGACGGTCAAAGTCAAGCCATTGCTTGGCAGCAGGGTGAAGAATGACACACATGGAGGACATGGCTCGCCCCACATGCATGGCCCCCAGCTAAACCCCACCAAACAAAAAATCCCTTCTTTATTAGTAATTCATATATTATTAACCTCCTCCCCTCTTAATTCACATCATCTGCTTGTCAAATCAACTAGTACTTTTTCCTATATACTCTCTCCATCGCAAAATATAGCCCGCGTTAGAGAATTTCAGACAGATTAAGGAAAAGGAAAGAAAGTCAAGTTTGTCCTTGGTTACATAAATCTATACATATATATAAACCACACACCTCCTCTTCTTAAAGAGTGGAGAGGATGGCTGAGTCATCCGAAACTTTTTAAGGAGGAGAGACAAACCACACACCCCATCGCCTTATCACCATCACACACTTGCATAGTTGCATGCAAGCCAGGCCAGAAGCCACACCAGCAGGCAGCAGCCATTCCATTTCCAAGTTGCAGCTCTCCCACGCCACGCACACGCCGTGCATGCAACTACCAGACACCTGCAGAGACACAGCAGCAGCAGCGTTTTCCTGGCCGGCCGGCGATGTCAACGACGACCAACAAATCGCGCGGCGGAGGCGCCGCCGGGAGGCCGCCGCAGTTCCCGGTGGGGCGGCGCCGGTGGTCGTACGTCCCGGTGGTCGACGCCGGCTGCGGCTGCCGCCCTCGCCGCCCGAGGCTCCTCAGCCTCCCGTCCTTCCTCAAGCCACGTCAGCTCGGAGGTAACAACAACAACAACAAGTCCGCGGCGGCGGCGCAGAGGAGCACCGGCGGCGAGCAGTACTCGTGCTCCTCCACCTCCACCGCCGCGTCCTTCTCCTCCTCGTCGGCGGCCACCCACAGCACCGGCTACTCGTCGGCCTACTCCGACGACTACTACTATTACTACTACAACCACCCGTCCGACCTCGCCAAGCTAGAGGAGGCTCCACTATCTCCAAGCCCACAGAAGCAGGCGACGACCAAGGCGTCGCCGGCGGCGGCGAAGAGGCAGCAGGTGAAGACGAAGACGAAGGCGAAGAAGAAGGCGGCGGCGGCGCCGGGGAAGGAGGAGGAGGAGGGCGGCGGAGTGGGAGTGGCGGTGGAGAAGGAGTCGTCGGACCCGCGCGCGGATTTCCGTGACAGCATGGTGCAGATGGTGGTGGAGATGGGGCTCTGCGACTGGGACGGCCTACGTGGCATGCTTGGGCGTCTCCTCGCGCTCAACGCGCCGCGCCACCATGCCGCCATCCTCGCCGCCTTCGCCGAGGTCTGCACCCAGCTCGCCGCCGCGGCGGCCGCGCCTCCTCCGACGACCCACCACCAGCCGTCGCCGTCGCCGCCGCCGGCGTACCTCCAGTACCGGCGCTGAGCGGCTGCTGACCAAGCGTCCATATGCAATTATGCATGCAGAATTGCAGATCGCCATGGTGCCCGGCAGCTGGAGATACTCTGCCATCACCAGCTGCTACTGCTGCTGTAATGGACCTGACGACCTGGTGATGGCAGGATCTCTCAGTCAGAGGGAAGAAATTGAAGGAACAGCTAGCTAGCAGGAAGCAGGTGCAAGTACAAATTAACTGGCTAATTAATTAGAAATTAGTAAGCTAAGCACATATGGCCAGCAATAAAGTGGTGTTGTATTAGCAGTACTAGACTACTCCACCATGGTAGCATGCATGTTCTCGAGATTTCAGTATGTAGTTGAGTGTCAATGGTGTGAGTTGGTGTTGCTTCTGGTTTCCTAGCTAGCTAGCGTACGTTTAATTGTAGCCTTGCAGTAGTGTTACAAATTTTCGCTTGTGTGTTGTGTGTGGCCTTTGGTTTTCCATGAAGGTGAACCATCCATCCATGATCCTTGGAGATGGATGAAGAAGTAGGATTAGTCGTCCAGTCTGCTATTACCAGTCTGTAGCTGTTCTGTGTACACGTATTTGAGTGCGTGTGACTTGTTGAATCTGTACGCGTATAATATGTACAGCTGGTACGTGTTTAAAACTAGACCTATAGTATGATTCTAGTCAATGAGACTAGCAGCAGTGTGCTAGTAATTTAATGTACATGAGAATTGAGAACTCCTCTCTTCCACGGAACAACGTATACAGAGATGGCGTAGTTTGAATGTGCAGGCTGCTTCTGAGGTGGGGTACTTTACTACGCAATGCCGGTCGTCACTTCACTTGCAGTACTACAGCATAGCATGGCTTCGTTATCACGGCACGTCATCAGTTTACAGACGGACTCATTTCTCTCCCCTAGCTTCCGTTCTGTTCTTTTTCCTTTATGGCTCCTTGTTTGTAACTCCGATTAAGGGTGAGTTTAGATTAGGAGAAAAAACACTGTAGACCCAGAAAAACACTGTAGATCGTACGGGGAAGCGTGTTCTGTGGGTGGGAGTGATGGGATGAATAGGAAAAAGTTAGATGAATAGTGTTTTTTTGAGAGAAGTTGGGTGAACTAAACTCACCCTAATTGTTGCAAAGAGTGTGTTTTGAATGCCACCATGCATGGTGACATGCGACACACACAATGACGCAATGGCAAGTTCTGAAGCCCTTCAAATTAAAGCCCATCCTACAATTTTACAATGCTTAACACAACACCTAGAAATGGGGATAGGATCAAAACAGCTAGCGTGTAGTACACTTTTAAGGAAACAGCTAAATATAGCACTTCAATTCAGTTAGAAGTTTGGTGAAAGCATTCAAAGGGACACATGCTCAGAGTTTAAACATGTTTCACTTCAGGCAGCACAAAAGTAGCATTTCTGTGACGGGAGAGGGAGTAAAATCTATAGTGCGGGTGCGGCTATATATGTACATGTTGCAACCTTTGAACATTCTGTTGGTTCAATCTGTGAAGAAGCTACGCGCCTTGTAGATTGAGGCCCTCTGGCATTTGCTGTCCTGGGCCGAACCCTGATGGCCCTGCTGTAAATCGGCCCATAACCACACAGACCGCCGGTGAAACAACCTCCGGCCCAAACATTTTCAAATCGGATTCGAGCAACCAAGGCCGCGTTTAGTTTCAATCTATTCATCCCCCTCATAGAACACGTACCTCAAAAATTCCTTTTTTCCCTTTCCTATTCATCCTCCTCACATAACACGCATCTCAGAAAAAAGAATAATTTTTCCCACCACAACTAAACACGGCGCAAGTTTCGTTTTTGGGCTCGAGGGCCTTTAAATGCGGCACCTAAACCCGAGTTGGGTGTCAGCCGCCATTGGAAGGCTCAATGCCCTAAATCCGATGCAAAGCAGACACAGCTGCACTCACTCAAACACAACACGCAGGCTAATGGTGGCAATTACTCCTCTGCCCCCTACCGTATTCAAGTCTACTCACTGTGGTACAGTTGCCCCCCGCAGGGTCAACTTGAACAAACCAAGATTATGCTCAAACAAATGACTACCAGTAGTGTGGCACACTGTAGAAGAATTGGAGGGGGACAAAAAAGAGCGCTTCGATGGAAAAAGGTAAGCGTTTTCGATCCACGCGTCAGTGGAAGGATCTTTCCATTTTATTTGAATTGCACGGGGATCACCATTTTAACTGTCCGGCCAACCACGAACACGTGGGCGTTCATTTTAAACCCCGCGCAAATTCGAAAGGCTTTGGCCTTTCTGAGTATCAGACAATGCATGCCTTTATGGGTAGTAGTACTGGTCTACACTTGCACTTGTTGCAGTAAAAACCGCACCGTGCAAGGCCGCCGCGCCGGACATAGATATGATGGTGATGAATGCATCATATTCTCTCTATGTGTTTAATTTCAAAAGTTCAAAATTCAAAAGCCTGCGCGTCTGGATGTCGTAGGACCAGCATTGCAATAAAACAAGATCGAGCATCATGGTACTCTGTCGTGATGGTACTCTGTAGGTAGTAGTATCTGCATGCATGCATGCGCAGATGCGAGAACTACTACATTGCTTTTGCGATGCATCATGACTTCTCACTCAGGGTGCGTTTAGATAGGAAAAATTCCCCAAAAAATACTATTTATCTAACTTTCTTCTATTTATCCCACCTCTCCGACTCACATAACACTATTCATCTATAGTATTTTTTTAGATCTACAGTGCTTTTTCGGAAAACCTTTCTCAATCTAAACACACCATCATTCGTCACCGCGAGGGAGTAGTGGTCCATCGGCACGAGCTCGCTAGAAAACGCCCCCAGATGCGTCCATGACTTCCATGAGCGACCGAGCAGCAAGAAACAACAAGCTAGGAGCAGGTAGCTGCTGCCGAGCATTTATGATCTCGGGCTCTCGGCGAGCTGAGCAGATCAGATCGGAGGTGGGCGCGGCGCGGGCGTCCCCGCCGCCGTGCCGTGAGTGAGCCCTCACGAGGACGGACGGCGGGCGACGATGTCCGTCGGCGTCGGCGTCCCGCCCGCCGGTGACGCCGACGTGTCACATGATACGGATGGTGGATACGTGTACGCTGGCTCAGCGGCTGCCTCGTCGCCGTATCTATCTTTCTATCTATCTATCTATCGCTGTGTGCATATATGACTAGCTACCTTTCCACTGTACACGCAAAGCCCCATCGATGCTAATAACCACGCTGATCGAGTGAAGTAAACTACACTGTGCGTGCTCAACTGGTGGTCAAGGACGCAGGCACGCAGCGCACATGTAGTGCACGCCGCTTTCTCGATCCGTCACGACTAAAATCGGAGCGTACGTGTTCCTGTCAGCCGGAAAGGGATGGACATGGATCCGTGCAGCCGCCTGCTGGCTGGTCGCCGTCGCTGACGCACCCACATACAGAACAGATCGTCCCCCGGGGAACAGGAGACCGGCGGTGGCCTCGATCGATCGACCGGTTGTTGGAGATGGATGGACGACGACGCCGACGCAGGCAGCCAGCGGTCGGTCGGTCGGTCGGTGCGGCGGCGAGACGCGCTAGCTCTGCTGTTGGTGGTGCTACATCGTCGCCGGGACAGCCGCAATTAACAACACCAACAGGGATGTGCAACAACACGACATGCTTCTCTTGTGACAGTGACGGGCATATTCAGATTAATTGATCGATATGCAATGCACCCCATTTCCATGATCCCCGGCCCATTGATGATGATCTTCAAAAATAAAGAGGCAACACAACCACGCTGGGACTGAGGACCTGTTTAGTTTGAACCAGAACGGGATTTGATCGAGCAGCTGATGATCAAAGGTTGATCAATAGACGGAATGGTTTAGCAGACCACTACTTTTAATTAGGATCAAAACTTATAACAGTAGACAAAAGCAAGGTAGTAATCAGAATACTCAAGTGTTCTTTAAGCTAGGCACTACTACTACATTGTTCTTTAGTAGGTGTCAACAATATCTGTCTTTCACAGTCACGACGCTCCAGTTAATGAATGTATCGTGTTCACTAGATCCTCCAAATCTACCTACTTCTAAAAAAAGCTACTACTAGTAAAGAACAAGCAGAGCCAAGATTTGATAACCAGGAAAAAAACAAGGCAAATTTTGTCATGCATTTGAAGCTCATTCTACCTCTAGATTGACTGAATTTCTTGTTCGTATTTAGGCTCCTGTCCTCAAATTCATCCGCGCTAGCGCGCACGTACACCGATGCAAAACACACTATCTACCACAGCATCAACAAACAACACGGAGAATCATCAATCAATCACGCCACTGGTCGTGCAATGCCAGCCGCTTGCTTGCCTTCTCCTCCTCTTCTTCTTCCAGATCAGACGACGAAGCAGAGGAGCACGACGCACCGACACTTCCACCGCCGCCGCCGCATTGCTCCTCCACGGCCACGGTTGCAGCTGCATCTCCAGTGGCAACATCGCCGCCGCTACTACTACCACTCGAGCTGCTGCTGCTAGTTGTGCTTGTACTACACGCCGACGCCGTGGTCGTCGTCGTTGTCGCCGTCGTGGTGGTGGTCGTCGCCGTTGTCGCCGTCGTGGTGGTGGTCGTCGCCGTCGTCGCCACGGTGGAGGCAGAGGCGGTGCCGTTGTTACTAGCGAGGCCGACGAGGAGGTCGACGAAGGCGCCGACGATGAGGGCGTGGTTGCGCTTGCCGTTGATCCGAAGATACCAGAGCAGCATCTCCTGGAGCGCCGCCCAGTCACGGAGCCCATGCGCGGCGACCATCTCCTCCATGGAAGCTCGGAAATCCCCGAACGGGTCATCCGAGTCCACCGCCACCGCCACGCTCTCCTCCACCAGCGACGACGGCGCCGGCGGTTCGCCGTCGTCGTCGGAGAGTCCGGCTGCCGCGGCGGCGGGGGACGACGACAGCGCGTGGAGCTTGGACGCCAAGGGCGGCGGCGCTGGTAGTGAGCGGGTGGATGTCGTCGTCCTGTTCGGCGACGGCGAGGCGGCGAGGATGGAGTTGGACGCCGGCGCTGCCGGGCCGGCGTCGAAGAAGAATCGGTCGGTGGAGGTACTCCGGCCGAGGCTCCGGATGATGGCTTCCGACCACTCCTCCGACGCGGTGGTCGTCGAGAAGCCGTCGTCGTCGTCGTCCACCTCATCTGCTACCTCCAGCTCCCCGTCGTCGTGGAAGAAGAAGCGGCCGGATGAGTCGGCGGCGGCGGCGTCGTCGAAGTAGACGGAGTTGACCGTCTTGTACATCTCGTCGTCGCCGGCCGCCGCCGCGGCCTTGCGGGGCGGCCGGAGCCTCCCGGCGGCGAGCGGAGTGGGTTCGGAGGAGCGGTGGAGTCCGGCGGTGGTGCATGGCCGCCGGTCGTCGCCGTGGCCCCTCGGGTGGTGCCGGAAGGAGGCGGTCTGTGGGGTGGTGGCGCAGGAGGGCCATGGCCATGGAGTGGAGGGCGAGTCGGTGGTGGTGAGCTTGGGCTTGGATGAGAAGATGGAGGCGATGCCGCCGCCGCCCTTCTTCCTCCCCATCGTCGGCGGTGGCCGGTGGACGCTCGCCGCCGGCGGTGGAGTATTGAATGGACGGATGGGTGGGTTGATTACTGGTGGTGACTGGAGAGTGAATGCGTGAGCTTGGAAGAGCTGAGATGGATCGAGAAAGAGAGAAGAGAGAGGTGCGTGGTGGTGGCAGTGACGGTGGACGGTGGCGCTGCAAGCCAAGCAATTACTCGGAGCTGTGGTGGTCTGTGGAGGAGAGGAAGAACATGGGAGGATGGGGCCGTCGGCTCATGTGCCTGTATTTATTTATGTATGAGTTCTCTCTTGCCACCTCTGCCGGGCATGGCATGGAAAGAGAGGCGATAGATCGATGGGGAGTTCCATTCATTCATTCACTCATGTCATGGGGAGCAGCAGGTGTGAGGTCGTCTACTGCGCCCGGCCGGCGGTGTCAAGATGAGGGAGATGGAGACCGTGACGCCATCACGCGATGCCGCAACAGCTACGTGACGTAGAGTAAATTTGGCCTCAAGCTACAGGACCCAAATCATCCATGGCTCTTGTGATCAGAGCTGTTATGAATTTGTGATTGACTTAAAGTGCTAGTGCTAGTGGTAGCGCTCCTGCAGTTCATCAGAACGGTAACAAGGGCACCAAACAAGAATATATTACAGCCAAAGAGCTGCAACTAAGCCTGCAAACATCTTATAACAACGTGCGATGCAACGTCTGCTATGCTAGCTTTTGGTCGAGATTCAGGCCTCCCGTGTTCCATCTCTGCACCTTGTTTCAAAGCGTAACCAAGCCAAAAGTGAATTGATTTTGTACACTTGTATACTGCATTCGAGGGAGTCGTAGGCATATGCTTATTTTTTGTTTGCAGAAGTGTGTGTGTGATCACTTTGTCAAGGAGTGAACGAAGCAGATCGATCATGAGCTGAGGCGGCTTATTTTTCTAAAGGTTTGACTTGGCCCCATGTGGGCATTAACATAACCTAGCTAAACGTCCCTTCGCTAACTCTGAGAAATTCCGTTTCGGTTGTCTTCTTCATATCCAGTTGCATTCGAATTTCATAAAAAAATAATGCTTCGGCATTCCAATCTCATTTTGACTGTCACTGTGCGTCTCGATCGGTGATGATGGAGGTTAGCCGTGACCGTCGGCGACTGTCAGGCAACGAGCCAACGGCTAGTAACAGGGCGTACGGCATTTATGAGCAAGAACCGTGCACACGAACTACTATACGGCATTCTCGTTTGAATATTTATGCTCCGGCACGAAAACGCCCATTCGTCCCCTTCTATTAGTACCGGTTGCTTATCGACCGGTACTAAAACCCATTTAGTATCGGTTGGTAAGCACATTACCCTCCGAGGATCATTTAGTACCGGCTCGTAACACGGCTCGGTACTAAATGGTGGTATTCAGTACCGGTTGGCGTTACGAGCCGGTACTAAATGGTCCGGGGGTTCCCGAGGCACCTTTTGCATTCAGCACTGGTTGGTAACACCAACCGGTACTGAATGCCACTATTCTGTACCGGTTGGTGTTACCAACCGGTACTGAATGCACCACCCAGCGTTTGATAGCATACTTCTCTCAACCACAAGTGCTCTGTAGGTGGGTTGGTTAAGAGGATTCGCGCGAGGGGGAGGTCGCGAGTTCGAGTCCCATGAACCGCGCACGTGCATCTACGCGTGAAAAATTCGCGTGACTTGTGAAAAATACGCGTGAAAAATTCGCGCCCCCAGCGAGTTCAAATTTTTTTTTCAATCTTTTTACGCTCAAAATCATTGGTGCCTGTTGGTACTGGGAGGCTTTTCTTCGGTAGTGATACTTATAAAATAAAATATAATATGGTAGCAGCGGGAACACGAACTGCACATCGTTTCGGCAGAATTGGGACGCCGCAGGATCCTGTGAAGAGCAAGCAGTAGTAGACAGGTACTCTATCTGTACATTTGTTAACATATTTTTCTTAATTAAAAAAGATAGAATATTCATTTCTCTCGATCGACAATTATCTAAGCAGCATTTCTAGAACTTTAGGGAAATGTTAATGATAAAATATATGCTACCATGTTGTAGACTGCTTGCTGCCTTGTCTGCCGTGACAATCAAGCTACTACGCTGTTTACCCCTGAATTCCTGGCAGGGGTGATGACTCACGCTAACTGCAGACGGGCAATGACATCACAGCGCCTTTGGCCTGTGGTTATGTGCATGTGGTTGCACAACACATGCATATATATGGTGGCTCGATCACGAGATTGATCATCATCGATAGATCAGCGCGGGTTTCCTGTCAACATGCTCGACCGATCTGCTTGGAAGAGTACACAACTGAAGCATAGCAGCAGCAACAGCAGTGTAGCTGGGATGAGAATGAACAAGCAGATCGATCGATTCCGGTCCCGCGATCGAGCGTGTCTCCTCAACGCTCAACACTCAACTACACGCAAGGCGCGAAGGCCGGCCGGCCGCCATGGCCATGATCGTGCCAACTTAACCGCTGACGCTGGCACGTGTTCACATGGACAGATCTAGTTGACCATGCAATATAATATATGCTCCTATATATATGATAACTTTACTATAAACACTGTCTACACGACGATTCGACGAATCAAGAAGCCCCTCCCAGCCAGTGTGCGCGAGCCATCGCCATTTGTTCGTGGGCCAAAACCATTTAGGCCCAAAAGCGAATTAACGGCCCGTGTTCCAGATTAAGCAGCTTCGAAGGTGAACCCGAATTATTTGAAATAAGTAAGAAAAAAAAGTTGAGTTAACGGATTGATGATTACATACAAAGGGTAACTAGAAATAAAACTAGATCTTCCCATGGGTATATAAAATATTTCGTATCCACTTTGTATGAAGGTACTACGTACTCCGTCAATGGTAATTTGAAATTTCTCGCGCTCACTCCCCAACTAGCTAGCTAGCTAGTTGCCGTTGCACTGTCGCCGCCATGAGAAATTAAACCTTACCAGTGCCTTTGTCCGATGCACGTACATGTGTAATAGCATGATACATCGATCGATTCGTTCTCTAGTCGCCGTCGCATGGTCGCTCGCTGCACATCAGAAATTTACCGGCCGGTGCGACGACGTACGTGTGCTTAGGTACTACGGTTGTTGCGCTTTGCTGACACATACATATCAGACGTGTCACGCTTGCGCAGATGCAGCGATCAGCGATCTTTTTGGCTAGCTTGGAGTTGGAGCCATGCGAGAGCCGGTACGGTAGAGCAGAGTAGATGCGTAGCAATATATATCTAGCTAGGGTGAGTAAGTGAGTTGGAGTGATACAAGTGTCAACTGTGACGCCGGCATATCGGCAATAGGTATATGGACTGGACTGCCTGAAGACCGTGGCCGTCGCCTGCTGGTCCACGGTTGCATCAGCTGGGAGTCGGTAGCCAAATTGACCTCGAACTAACACTGAGTAACGAACGCCAAAGTAAGGTACGAGTAGTTGAACTGAAGCACGTGCATTAATTCACATGTAACTTTATGTTACACTAGACCATGCGAGATACACAAAGAAAATTAATCCAATGATTGCAACATGCCCATTGTTACGTGCCAAGTACCAACCTTATTTCGCCTGTGTGTCTGTGTCTGACGGCATCACTTGTCGCCCCGATCAACTTAGCAGCAGTAGCAGAGGATGATTTTCTTTTAGAACAAGCTGAGGATGATTAGTCTGCATATAATTTCTTTTTCAGCATTGCAAGAAACGCAAAATCTAAGGAGAGAGGCCTCTCCAATTAGCAGTTCGGGGAGAAACCTCCTGAGATTCCATTTTGGGAGAGTACGGATCAGTTGTGTGTGGGGGTGAAGAGTACGACAGTAAAAAATCATAACTTTAGGATCAAACATTCAAATGAAAATCAGATCGCACCACTATATTTGTCTTGATAACTACTTCAAAACAAGATCCCAGTCGACTATACTTTGATGAAGAATGATGAAGTTACTTTTTGGGAGAAAGAAACTTACTTTCTGTATCGCGCGGATATGTCGAAACTTACTTTTTATATCGCACAGATACGACGAAGTTACTTTCTGTCATGACATCGAAGCCGCTCTTTGCATAGTAGCGGAGTATAGAGTTACTTTTCTCTGATGCTCGAGTTACTTTTTTTCTGATGCTCGTTGGCCGCAAAGTTACTTTTTCAAAACATCAGCGGAGCACAAAGTTACTTCCTAACCAAGGGGCCGCCAGCCAGCCAGTCTGGGAGCACCATCTGTTGCACGTTGGGGGCCATGTGCAACCGCATGCAAGGTGGAGCTCGAAGCTTAAAAAAGCCGCAACTTTACGAGCACGCATCCAAAGGGCCATCAGACCGCACCATTATATTCGTCTTGTCAAATACTTCAAAACAAGATCTCAGTCGAGTATGTTTTGATGAAAGGTGGCAGAGTTACTTTTTTCAGAAGGAAAATTTACTTTTCACATCGCAAAAATATGTGATGATGTACTTTCTCTGATGCTTATTGGATGCAAAGTTACTTTTTAAGATAACGACAGAGTAGAAAAGTTACTTCTATCTTAATCTCCAAAAGCATTAAACATTTGATGTCAGCAATCATTCGGTGGTGCTCCCGCTCTCTGACTTTCCCCTCTCATATGTTTATAGTTCTCTCCATCCTCTTAATATAGAAAGTGCGGAGGGCTCTCCACTTAAGCCTAAATGGAGAGGCCTCTCCGTTTAGTCGCTTGCAGAAAATACTATTGGGCTGGGAAACCGCATGTTAGCTCAAAGTATCCGGCCCAACGGAGACACGTTATCTTCTTTCCTTACACATAGGGTGGCCCTGGGCCAGGCGGGCCTCATCGACTGGGCTCTAGGGAGGCTGGTTTGTGTGTGCCTCGATAAGAAATGGGCCTCGAGTCCACGATGATGACTGCAGCTACGCGTTGGCCTTGGGATCCTCGTGCCAGCGCCGGCAGCCATGGCCCACTAGTGATTTGCACGCGCCCCTGCACGTGGCGTTTTATTATGCCCTGTGTAGCGAATAGTATAAAGGATAATTGATAAGCGATTTATTATGTGGAATAGCGAATAATGTAAAGGATACTGATGAGAACATAATAGATGAGCGTATGATGACACAGTAAACGTATCATTGTTCTAGATAAATAGATAAGTGTATGGTGGCAGATATAATATTACAACATTGTTCCACGTAACTTAGCACTATCTGTGAAAGTCGTATATACATACTGGTTGTTTACAATACAGAATACTACTCTCTGGTGAGCATTCCTATCATTATACATGCAAGATTATGCTTGAGCTTGTTTCACTTTAGTGCTAACGTTCAGGTACATGAGTGTATATAAAAACCGAAGGGCTGTTAAGCCTCCCCATACCATATCCTAAATTTTGCAGCAACAGGCTGAAACAGCTTGGGAGGGAGTCCACCTTCATTTCAAAAAAAGACAAGCATGACCAAAAGAAAGAGCACTTACTTGATAAGTTTATCCCAGATCTATCAGCAATTGGCTGAATGTGTTTGGAAGGATATCCACCTTGATTACAAAGGGAGTAAAACAGCCAAGGGCATGGACCATAGATTCGTACAATTGGAACATGATGGAGATGGAGGCATAGATACTTATATAGTTAGTCAGTATAGCTACCACTGACATATATGTTTCTGTTTCCCTTAGCCTCTGTCACTGATCACCAATGTGATTCAGGTACCTGCGAGGGGAAAAGAAAGTATAAATTCAATATTTGACTTAACTGCAGGAATATTAACAATCTAACGCTGAGCAGATTCAGCCAATGCAAGAACTGTGCACCAAACTGACAGTATAAAGAAATTTCCCTACTTGATTTAGATAATGGAACTGTAAATTCTATGTGAACTGGGAAGAAAAGGTTTATTAGATAAAGCTCACATTTTCTGCTAGATGACTCAGGGTAATGCATGAAACATTAAAAGGGACCAGGCCACTCATGTACTTGTATTTGTTAAAATCATCAAACTAACAATTCTCTTTTGGTCATAATCTTGCATGTAATAATGACCAGGGTAATGCATGAAACAGTAAAAGGGACCAGGCCCTGAAGTAAGAATTCATGGTAGTTGGTAAAATACTTTCATTTCATTAAAAAAATCTGAAAATATGGGAGCACAAAAACTAATGGTTTGTCTTTGTATTTGTGCCATTGCATGAATCATTACTATAACAAACAATCATCACTGTGAATTTACATTGACTCAGATACTGTTATCTTTCAGTGCTTTTTCCTTGCCAAAACACTTGAGATAATTCGCGATATGCAATAGACCAACCTACTTGTATAAAGTCATGTAGCCTAGAAAAAAAAAAAGATCACAACATCAAATTCAACTAAGGTGGGAAAGGTGAAGGTAAACATGTATACGATTTTTACATCTATAAAAAAATAACCAGCTTCTTTAATAACTTGGGGTATGGTGCAGAAGATATAAAGAATTTGTTTTATGGCATAACAGCACTGCATAAATAAGAAAGGTGCCGCTGGCCTATTCCATGCCTCTAGCATTTGAAGAATAAAGGTAGCGATACAAAGTCGTAGACATAAAACACCTGGCATTGAGAGCCGGTTATGGAATTTTATTTCCTGCGAATGCTACAATCAGTAAAATATTTCAGGAGTAATGTGACAAAAATAACAATAAACAAAGAAAAATATTTAGAAGATAATGAGAAAACACATATGAATACTATCCAGTAGGTTCATCATTTAGAAGAATTAGACATGTAATTAGATTAATCCATCATGCTAACTTCTCATGGATCAGTTGTACTCAGACCTATGAATCACACTATCGGATATGCCCCAAACATGAGGATATTAGGAAAAGAGAGGATTCATCAGCGTAGCTTCACAGGGAGGGGGGGATAAAGAAGGGTTTCAGTGGCCCTCCAAAAAGCGTCTCCAATGAAATTCAAAGACTGCACAGGTTTACATCAAAGGAATGAAAAGGTTACTACTTACTACGCAAGCTGTTAATGCATAGTAAAAGATTAGAGTACGATACAACATGAAGCAACGCAAGTGTGACATCTGACTCGGAGACCAACGCAATTAGGTGGGGAAAGAGAGCAGGGAGAAGGGAACGGAAACTGCTTGCAGGCATATCATCAAGCACCTGGCACGCACTGCATTAGCACATCTACGTACTCCAGCAACAACACTTCCTACTCAGAGGTGCTTCCATTAGCCTGCCCAGCGACAGCAGCGCTGCCGTGGCTAGCGCCTGCGGTTGCATGCTTGGTTTGGGGAGTGTGGATTAGAGATAGACAGCCACGAAAGTAGGCTATACCGAGCGGAGGGAGGGGGAGCCACCTTTGTGGCCGCGACGCCGCCTCCGACAGAGGAGGAGGGATGGCCACGGGCCGAGGACTTGAGCGGCCTGGCGGCGCCGCTTGCCCCGTGTGTTCCGACGGGCCTCTGCGGAGAAGAGGCAGAGCGGGAAAGCCACGGCAGCGACGGTCGGCGGCGCCATGCCCGAAGCCGAGGATGCGTTTTTTTTCACCTCGTGAGCGCTGGATGTTTCGCGACGACACGGAATGAGCGAGGAGCAAAGCGAAACACGGAAAACCGTGGGAATCGAATCTGACGGTTAATGTTTTTTTCACCGACGTGGATGCCTTTGCTGGCCGCCGGAGGCGCCAGTTTTCATAAGGAGAAATGGAGCCATGCTTCTCCTATCGTGGCAAGGATCAAAGTCCAAAACAGTGAAACACGATCAGCTCTGTCAAAACAAGCCTCAAATGTCGTTATTTCATATTAAATTCTGTAGGAGTCACTGATTACAACATTCTATTAGGCTTAGGACTTCCATTACATAACATTTCTCATGTGGTTCTTTTGACTTAAATGGTTTTATTTTTAAATATTTTGTATGCATGTTTCTTTTTTTCTTCTTCCTTTTGCCTTGTGTTTGGGAAAAGGTATCACTCACTAGAGTGATCTGCGGCCGTAAGGTCATTGTCAAAGGTCAAAACACGTGCGAATTTTGTGTCCGATATCAAAAATTTCTCCGTAACATCAACGGTAGACTGGCACACAGTTATAAGGACATGTCGGTATGATAGTGAGGCGCCATTGATCCATATGCATGGTGATGGAGATGGACTGATGCATGGCTGACAGTGACAGGCCAATGCAAGCAACATCCATGCACCATGCGCAGCGCCACGCCGTTTTGCCTCTTGATCGACTCTTTTCGCATAGCGGACGTAAGATGTGCTCCTCCCGTTGACCAGCAGTGTCACGCTCATACGTACACCACATGCAAGCACGTACGGTGCGGCGCCAGCAGCAGCAGGAGCGCTTTGCTTTTTTAAGCTTGCTGACGCCGATGAGACGTGCGTGTTTTATTTGCTCGCAGATTGCGCTTTTAAGCTTTTAAGAGTATCTCCAAGAGAGTAGGTATATCATAGATAAATTTAGCTATTTACAAGATGTGTAAAAATGTAGAAAGGCTCCTAAAAGGGAGGGGAGGGGAAACCAACAACAGAGCATGTATATCCGACTCTCTATATTCAAAACTCATGGGATTCCTCCCTCCTTCCACCGATCATTTTTTGTCCGATCGTTTTCACCGGTGCCGAGCCACGGCGTGACTTGTTCTGTTCGTGTCCTGCAGACGATCTCCTTGGTGGCCGTGTTTTGCTTCTTCCCTGTTGATATTTTACTGGTCTGATCACAATCCAAACTGAACTAAACTGAAAATTCCAGATATGATCAACAACAGAGCCCCTGAAATCATTAACCAACAGCATACTGTTTCAGTAAAGGGTCATGTTCCATGATGGACCACAGAGTCCAAATTGATTCAGTAAATAGTCATGTTTCAGCGGCGTGGCCGACCCTCCTTCCACCCGCGCTGATGGACGATGCTTTCGTTCGGAGGGTCACGGCTTGCAACCGGGCCACACCAGGCTCCGCGGCCATGTCCGCTTCTTCAACCATGACACCGGCGCCTTCGTCCGCTCTTGGGTCCCGCATCTCAAGGACCACTGCATCGGTGCATCCTTGATCTCCAGCAGCGCGACGCCGGCACCGCCGCCCGCCTCTTTTCGCCGGCGATGTCTGCGGGCTGCCGCCCCTAAGAGCATCTCCAGTCGGGCCTTCAAATTTGAGCCCCTATTTAGTTTTTTTCGGGCTGGCCCGTAAAGCTATATAGGCTCAAATTCTCTCCGTGCTCCAGCCAGCCCGAGCAAATGCGGCCCGTAAACCGACCTTACCAGTGGGACCCAACTGTCAGCGGTAGTAATTTAAATCCCGGCCACCGTCCACGCCCAGGCTCAAGCTCGCGCTTCGCCGTGGCCACCGTCGTCCCTCTCTCCCTCCCGCACCTGCCGGCGACCTTGCCCCTCGCCGTCGTCCTTCCGCTCCCCCCCTCGTACCCGTCGGTGACCTTCCACCCGCCACAGAATTTCCAACCTTGGCGAAGGTCTTCCGCCGCGCCGCCTCCTCACCGCCGCCCCACCGTGCACCTGCAGCAACAACAACAACAGCGGGGCCTCGACGACGGAAGCAGCAGCAGCCAATCGCCGCACCAGTGCCCGGCGACGACCGGTCCGCGCTCCTCGCATTCCTGTCGATCTCGTCTCACCCCGGCGGCGGCGAGCTCCCCAGTAGCAAACTCGGCAGCTGCATCGCGTTGGAGTACCTCAACATGTCGGGACTGCTCCCGGCGTCCGTAGCGGCGCTGCCGTTCCTGCTGGTGCTTGACTACCTCTACCCATTCCTCGACGGCGTGAACCATAGGAGCTTCCTCCTCGTGCAGTTCCCCTTCTCCTGGGGGGCAAATACAATTACCTGTGCCTTTGTGTCAGCTCTGGAATTTTGAATCAACATGTCCAGATTTAATTTGTTCAGACATGGATGCTAGCAAAGCGCCAGTAATCTGCATACTTGTGATGTGCTGCCATCATAGAAGTAGAAAATGACTAATAATGCCTTGAGAATGCCTCGTTAGAATGGCAGGTAGTGAGTCGTCTGTCATTGGTGTATTCTTTACGAGGACTGACCTGGACCACGGGAGCTCAAACAAACTGGCATTGTAACTGAATATAACTGAATGTATTGGCATTTTGATTTTTTTTATCAGAAACAAGCTTCTGTCACTGGCCATTTCTAGTATTATTCTGTTAGAAACTGAATTTAGCTTCTAGTATTATTCTGCACACAAGCTTCTGTCACTGGCCATCAGTTTGTAGCTGATCCATTTTAGTTTTCCATTTATAAGTGCAGGATTCAGTTTTTCATTTACAAGTGCAGGATTCAGTTTTTCATTTACAAGTGTGGGTTTATGCTTTAGCCTTGGCACTGCTTCAATTTTGTCCCAGCATCTGAATTTTTTGAGCTAACTGAACTATTGCATTGATAAAATTAAATCCACTGCTAAAGATTGTACAACACCCAAATAAAGATGAAGAATTGAAAAGCTTACATAAACAGCATGAACAAGCAGCCGGCACAGCAATATAATCAGGAAAACTGAAACTGATAAAACCATACATGCATAGTCATCAATAGAACTCAAATGATAGCTCAGACAACTGACACGCCATATAAACATGATATGATAATTTATAGTGCAGAACTCCGAGTTCAGAACTGTTGCATCACAAGAAAGATTCGAGTTCTGTAACTACAATAAAAGGTTTACATCCCAATTCTTAGCTTTGAGTTCAGAATATAAAACATAACCAAGCTACAATGGCACAAGCATCATCTTCTACATATATAGATCATAAAATCTGTAGCCTACAAGTGTAGGATTCAGATTTCGACATTTTTTTGCTATTCTGTTTTAGGACAGAACATCCCCGTGACTGAACCTCACCTGCATAAAGTAGTCATGCTAGCCTTCCCTACTGTATACATAGCCTTCCCTACTAGTTAATCTGAACTTTTGGAAAGTTTTAATTCACTAATCAGGTTGGACATTAAATCCATTGATAAGGTTGGTATATAATCTGAACGTTTATGGATTTTTTTTAATCTGAATGTACACCTGTGGCCATCAAGCTGAACAATCAACGAGCACCTGTCATCCACCTGTGCAGAAAACCATCTGATGCTAGCACTCTGATTGAACTGAGTGAAAACTGAAAACCATATGATGCTAAACCCATTTTTTAAACTCCCAAATTTCAGATTTGACCCATTTTTTAACTCCCAGATTTCACATGATCGACAGCAATGTGGCCGATTCAAGCAATGTGCTTGAATAACAATGAACTTGCAGTAGTTCACTGAACTACTACAACTGAACGTGGCTCTGAATTTTTAGCACATATACATTCAGTGAAGAATATAGAACTCATCAAACTGAATTTCATTCAGTGGATGGAAAACCTGTTTTCTAATAATAAAGATTGTACAACACCAAATAAAGATCAAGAATTTCATCTTTACTGAGCATAGATGTTAGTCGACAAGAATCCAATTTCAGAATCTTGACAATGCACATTTCATATTAACAATGCACTCAAAAATTTGACAATGGATAACTCATCTGTTGCCATTCAGTAAAGAATATAGAACTCATCAAGCATAACTCATTTTCAGCAAGCATCAGGTTTCTTTCATACTCTCATTCAGAACTTGTTTTTACTTAAATCATTCATAACTCATGATGCTTCTTTGCACCCTCATTCAGATCCTATCGCTAGAACAAGTAATGTTAGTGACTGAACATTACTGAAGCTGCAAAGAAGCATCAAGGTACGCGATAGGATCGTGAAGCATTACTTGTAGACAGAAATTTCAGTTCTGCTACTATTCTAGTAGGTTGCCTGTCTGAGCAAGCAAGAACTATGCAACTGCATCCGGGATCTCTTCTTTGGGCACCATGACAGTTTCTTCCTCCAACAACGAGAGCATTTGCTGGTCCATCTCGTAGGGTGCCCAAGCGTCTGCGGTGGCACAGGCGCTTGCGTCGCAAGACGTGTCCGAGCTGGCGCCGGAGGCTAGGTCAAAGCCGGTGATGATCGCATTACCGAGGAGTTGTCAACGGAGGAGCCACACCGCCATACTGAGACACGCACGCGGCCGTGGTGGCTGCACGAACAACGTTTCTTGGATGCCGAGGTAGGCGCGGCCGGCCGGCGAGGGCGCCTGTCATAGGAGATGCCGCGAGGCAGTAGCGGCCCGGCCAAGCGCGACGGCGGCCTGGTCTGGCTCGATCCGTTGCCGTCGGTGCCACAAGCCGGCCTTCCGACCCCCAGAGGGGATGGCGTTGATTTCTCCGGGGACGGTCGAGGTTCTCCGGCGACCGCGAGGTCGGATTTGGCGGCGAGGTCCGAGTGGCGGCGGCGGCAAGCGAGTATGGATCGGGGTCTGGGATGCGAGTGAACAGAGGAGAGAGAAGAGGAAAAAAAAGAGGTCAGGCCCACGTGTCTGGTGGAATAGAGGGTCTCCAAAGCTAGGGGCTCTGGACCAAAATTTAGAGGCCTCGATAAAATGGTAGCCCATTTAGAGGCCCGACTGGAGTTGATTTTTCCATTAGGCCTCTAAAACAAGGGATAGGTGACTATATGGAGGCCCGGCTAAAGATGCCCTAGAGTCCCTCATCCCGCAACTCGACTACCTCACGGATTATTGGCCGATGAGCAAAAGGTGCAGTCCTTCGGCAAGATCTGTGTGCCTGTCTCCGTTGCACTCGCGAATTGCCGCGGGAACGGGGAGGATGCGCGCCAAGACAGTATGGCGAACGGCGGGGCGCGCGTAGGCAAAAGTGCCTACCGACGTTTTGACGAAGTTGTTGGAATTTTTTTTTTGTTTTTACCTATCCATGGCCATTTAAATAAGCTATTGGAGTTGCTCTAAGATGTGCATGTTTTATTTGCTCGATCGCAAATTGCGACGGGGATGCACATGGATGCGGCCGACGACATGTATGTGTGCTCGCTGAGCTTCTCCCTAGCTCCTGCAGTAGTGAACCGCCAACACGAGGGAGGGCTTTGTTTCGTCATCTGCAGATATATACATACACGTACAGCAGCATCGTCTTTAATCAACCCCCTGCGCAGAGCAGAGACGAGGCCGCCGCATGCATGCACACGCACGCGCACAGGCAGCAGGTGCGTCGCGTTTAAAACACGCACGCATGCACCCAAGCCGGCCGGCAGGGCCGTGATGGAGGTTGAAGACGAAGTGACGTGGAATCGGCCGAGAAATAAAGCCTCTACCACTAATAAGCTTCGCCTCGATCGTCATCGGCCGCGACATTACTCTCCCCAGCTGTGTGCATTCAAGCACACCTGTTATGTTATGCGGCCACATGAAGCCAAGTCATCTGGTGCCTCCTCTGCCTTGACGAGTTTCTCTGGCCTCCTGAGCTTTGCTGGGTTGCTTGATGACGCAGCAGCGACCAGCTAGTCCTGGCCTGAACATGCATGGCACCACCATACTAGTTGCATGCATGTGTCTAATTGAAGAAATGCACTCGGCCAACAAGGAAAGTGGCTCCTCCAATCACAATCAGTCGTAAGCACAAAGTGGATTACCACCCCCCCCATCCCCCCCCCCCCCGGCCTGGATGTGTGTGTTCTTGTTTAGGCTCTTTCCAACGAGACTTTACGAGTAGATCTAGGCTACACGATTATTGTTTTCGGTATTTGGAGCATGGAAAATGTCATGCTTTTGCCAATCTACGTTGCACATGACCAAAAATATTTTTTTTAATAATCTGCTATCTTTAGATGCAGATTAGATGAAGACATCAAAGAATAATATTATTGGTAGAGATGCCGTACAGAATAAGTTTTAAAGATGAAAACTTTAGACTTTATTTTTTTTCCGGCAAGAAAACTTTAGCATTTAGGTTATGCAATATGAAAAATATATCTACCATATGTTATTACGACATGAAGAGATACTAGGGACGACACGTGGGTTTTATGAGGGCAAGTAAACCATTGAATTGTTTGCTGACCATCCTGACCTGTCATTCTGTCAACACATCAGCAAATTGATGTACTGAATACTAAACTCTTACTATGAGCGCGATGCCATCTCATTATAAGCTCAACCATACCGTACCATTGAGAGATTATTATTGCATTCTTGATTTAAATAGAGCCAGCTAGCAATGCTACAACTAGAACCATTACCACAACAGCATGAACCACCTGCAGTCATACTACGGCGAACAGCCCAACAACATCATGAAGATAGCAACTTAAAGATCATCAACTGCTGCTATACTCTCTACTGGTAGTTACTAGCCTACAACATAACACCAAGTGCCCCCCCCCCCCCCGTCCATCCAGTGGATGATCCTACGGCTGTCACTCCCCACATCACGCCTCAAGATTCCTGCCTGAGTTAACCATCCGTATAAGCATCCACTGGACGGCGCACGCCGCCGCTCGCCGGCGTTCCATCACTTGCCCTTCCCGCGCCTCTTGTCGTCGCCGGCAACAGCACCGCCGCCAGCGCCATGGAGGAGGTCCACGAGGGAGGGCTGCTTGCAGTTGATGCAGGTGGGGAAGTCCTTCTTGGCCACCATGCAGTACATCATGCACCGCGTGCAGGCGCCGATCACCATCGGAGACTTGCTCCCCGGGCTCCCGTCCGACGACACGCACGAGCTCGGCGACGAAGACGACGAGTCGCTGCCTCCGTCCACCTCCATCCTCCCGGCCGCCGGCGGCGGCGACAGCTGCAGCTGCAGCCTTGCGCCGCCTCTGCCGTTTCCGTTGTTGCTCATGTCTCTCGCTTACAGCTGCACGGCAAAGATTGACAAAAAAAAAAGATCGATTGATGTTTGGTAAACAAGAAGCAGGCTGAGAAATGGAGATGGAGAGGTTTGGGGTATGCATGGCAGATGTTCCTTACCTGAAGGTTGACAAGTGGAGAGGAAGCAACAAGATGATTTGTGCTGATGCAGCTCTGTTGTGTGTTGGTTGTGGGGCTTCAAGGGGTTCCAGGGCTCTGTTTTATAGGGAGGTGGAGGAAGGGAGGGTCAATGCTGCTATTTACTTTGCATAAATACATACAAACAAAGTTGCTCCTCTGGTCCTTGCCACCACTTCCCCTCTCTCTTTCACATCACCTCATTTATGCTCCTGTCTCTTATAGAGAGCATGCTAATTACAGTGCATAATTACATGTAAAATTTTATGGACAATGAATACATATATCTATTAGCTGGCTAGAGAATACTCCTAGTATTTTTGCCAACAAGATATAAACCAAGGGAAAATTAGTACCTTGAGCTGAAGGATCATACCAATGCTGCTGGTCACTAAGATTGTATTTACGGCTACCACATAATAATTAAAGAAAATTTCTAATATTATTCACCACTTTAGTTCATAGTTAAATTTGTAATGTTAGTCTTAGGAGTCAGGACAGAATCATATCTAAAACTTATGATAAAGGAATATCCCAACTTAGCTAGAGTATTCATATAAACCAAGGAGAAGATACCTCACCCTCTAGGAACAAAGCACTAGTCACCGAGGTTTTTGTCTACCACATAAGTTCATATATCACATTTTGGCACATATTTCTATTTAGAAATTATTCAAGTAACCTCAACCTAGATATAGTAGTATTCAATATTTGGGACTATTTAATTAAATATCATAGTTTCGCATGCTTAATCAACAAAAATGTGAAACTGGACACCAAGATTTACAAGAATAGCATAAACACAATTAAATCTACCATATTAGTTTTAGCATAGCATATTTATAAATATAGGTCAAGTGGGTGTGTTTAGATTGGGGAAAGATTCCCCGAAAATACACTGTTCACCAAAAAATACATGAATAGTGTTCTGTGAGTGGGAGGGATGGGATGAATAGGGAAAAGTTGGATGAATAGTGTTTTTTTGGGAGAAATATTTGGGAACTAAACGCACCCTTATCTGTAGTATCCATATCGGCAATTCAAACCTAGGCAAACATATCTCACACTCCAGTAATATAGTGTCAGCTTTAGTACAGAATTATATTTGGAAATTTGGTCTTATAGATGTCAACTTAGACAGTATTATTTCAAAAAAGAATTATAGTACTAAACATTAAGGGAATAATGTATCATGCAAAGGTGAAAGGTCTTTAGGATGCCTAGAGGGGGGGTGAATAGGCTCCGATCGAAATCTGAAACAATTCTTAACTCACAAAATCAGTTCAGGCCGGAAATTCCGGTGCCTGGCCGGAAATTCCGGACTCGGAATTTCCGGTCAGCTCAGGAATTTCCGACAGCAAGGTGGAGTTGCTCGAGATTCAAAATTCAAAGCCTAGATAAAGATTCTACTTGAATAGAAACCTTGCAATGATGACCTAGATGCTAGTGTATATGATTAGAAGCAGCGGAACAACACAAGCAAATAGATCGGGTCAATACAAGATATGAAAAGCAATATGAAATGCGTAAAGGAAATGAGACACAAGATTTATTCCCGAAGTTCACTCCACAAAGGAGCTACGTCTCCGTTGAGGAACCCACAAAGGGTAGAGTCTCTTCCAACTCTTTTCCTCGATCAATCGACCACAAAGGTCTAGATTGACTTTCCTTCACAAATCTCACACTAGAGAGGGTAATACAAACTTCTTGGGGTGCTCACATGAATTGAGACACTCCCAAGCAACCTCAAACCGTCTAGGAGTCAAGCTCCAAGAGTAACAAACGAGATTGCCAATCAAATGATGCCTTGAGTGCTTCTAGAGATGAACCAATCACTTTTCTCACTCAAATCTCTCCCCAATCCAAACCCTAGTTGAATCCTCTCAAAGATTGGCTCAAGTAAGGTTGGGAGAGTGAAAATGGCGAGCTCAAAGTCTTTCTTTCAGTGGAGAACCGAGAGAGTCAAATGAAGGGGTATGGGGGCTATTTATAGAGGTCACTCAAAAACTAGCCGTTATGCTTGTCAGATGACCGGAAATTCCGTCGGGGTGACCGGAATTTCCGGTCCACCCTATTTCAAACTCAGTACGGAGAGTCACACCGGAAAATCCTACATTTAATCCGGTCTCTCTCTGTGAAACCCGGAAAATCCGGCCAGGGACCGGAAATTCCGGTCACAGGGGACTTAGGCTGAAAAATTCAGCCCCCACAGGAAAATCCGATGCAATTTCCGGTCGCTCTCTGTAAAACACGGAAATTCCGACCCCAGGACCGGAATTTCCGTCCACCCTTGTTAGTGAGCAAAATGCTCTTTCTCAAAGTTAGGTGATCATCCAAAAATTACTTCTAGGCATCATTTGTCTTGACAGACACGTCCCTCTTGATAGTACGGTGATCCTATACTCAAGACAAAGATAAATAAAATATATTTAGCTATCCATTTGAGCTTTTCACCATATCGTTTGCGTAGGGGACATGTATTATATTTCTTTTGATTTTTCTTCGTGTAAGCCCTGCAAATACTCAATGGAAACATGAAACCTCCAAATTGTGATTGTCATCATCACCAAAACCAACTAAGGGGCCATATGCACTTTCAATCTCCCCCTTTTTGGTGATTGATGCCAACACAATTTGGGTGAAAGATATACAAATACAACTCATGTTTCAATTTCATTTTCATGTGAGCTAGCTCCCCCTTAATGTGTGCATCTTAACCTTTGTTGGCCTCAAATGCCTATGCACACATTTTGGAAAGCTTTCTCAAGATATAGCATTTAAGATCATGTATATATGTGCCATGTGTGAGAGAATAGTACGTGATGCATATGACATGTTATTCACACAATAAAAGGTGACAAATGAACATTACATCAACCATAGACATCACACAAAAGAATATCTCCAAATAAGGTTCATCATCACACATAAAGACATATATAAGCACAAATTAAGTTTTACAAGCCACGTTTTCAACCATAACACAAGTACATCACATAAAATGGCTTACATGTCCACTAGCTAAGCATGAAAGGATGGAAAGATAGATAAAAAGAAATGAGGGGCCTCCATCCGTGACAATCACCCAAGTATATTCTCCCCCTTTGGCACCAAGCACCAAAAAGAGAGTGTCACTCATCACCGTCATACTCTGAATCGCTCTCCTCCTCAACTCTCTTGCCCTTGTCCTTGGCTAGATCGGCGGCGTGAGGATCCTCCGGTGACTCAAACTCGCCCTCCTGCTCTTCCTCACTGCTGGAGCTCTCCTCCTCCTCTTCCTCTTCTTGAGCTTCTCCCTCAGCCTGCACACCTGGCCCAAACACATGTGTGGCCTCTCCAGAAGGCCCTGCATCCTGAGTAGTATCAGACCAGGGGTTATACAAGCGAACCGGTGGAGAGACATTCTCATCCTCCTCTGAAGAAGCCTCAATCCCAAAGTGTCTCATCATCTTCTTCTGTCTGTTGGCTTGCTTGATACTTTCTATCTTCTGCCTGTGAAGCTCATCAGCCAACTTCTGATTTCCCTTAAAGCATGAAAAGAGAGCTTTGGATAGAAACTTTAGAGTGCTAGTCTTCTTCTTTGTAGGAGGTGGACCAGTGGGAGAGCCTTCCTCATCATCTTCTTCCTTCTCATCTCTAGGCAGGGGCGGCGGTTTGGAGGAGAAATAAAAGAGTTTAGGGTTCCAACGGGTATGAGAAGGCCTTTATACCCTGGCGGGACCGGAAATTCCGTCGGGGTTGACCGGATTTTCCGGTCTGGCCAGGTTCAGCCGGAAGTCCCGAGACAATTTCCTGCCTGGCCGGAAATTCCGACGCAGGGGCCGGATTTTCCGGTGAAGATCAGCAGAAACAAGCCAGATTTTCGATGAGATTGATTGAGTGATTTAGAAAGATATAGCTAATGGACATATAAGAAACTTGACTTAACAGGACCAGCCACAATCAACAATACATAACAATGGTCCAATAAGCCAAGAAATGATCCAAAGATCACAAAATCCAATATTTTCTCAAAAATCAAAACAAACACACGCCAAAACTTGTTTTGAACCTAACTAGGCAACAATCAAGTATGTGCTCCATATCACTCCAAGTTACGAGAATCCAAGATATTTAGCTCACTCCTCAAGGCACAAAACCTTTTCTCATCTAATGGCTTTGTGAAGATATCGGCTAGTTGGTTGTGGGTTCTCACATGGCGTAATACGATATCTCCTTTGAGTTGGTGATCTCTCAAGAAATGATGTCTTATCTGTATGTGCTTTGTTCTTGAGTGATGGACGGGATTTTTGGCTAGTTTGATGGCACTCTCATTGTCACACAACAATGGGATTTTGGTAAAGTCATATCCATAGTCTCTCAAGGTTTGCTTCATCCACAAGAGTTGTGCACAACAAGCACCGGCGGCAACATATTCCGCTTCCGATGTGGATAAAGCTACGGAGTTTTGTTTCTTAGAGCTCCAAGACACCAAGGACCTACCAAGAAATTGACAAGTCCCCGATGTACTCTTTCTATCTATTTTGCAACCGGCATAATCCGAATCGGAATATCCAAATAGATCGAAAGTGGAGCCCTTGGGATACCATAAGCCAAGGTTAGGTGTGTGTACTAAATACCTCAAAATTCTCTTAACGGCCTTAAGGTGACATTCCTTAGGGTTGGCTTGATATCGAGCACACATGCACACACTAAGCATTATATCGGGTCTAGATGCACAAAGGTAAAGCAAAGATCCAATCATGGAACGATATACCTTTTGATCCACCGATTTACCTTTCTCATCAAGATCAAGATTTCCTTTGCTTGGCATGGGAGTCTTCATGGGCTTTGCACTTGTCATGCCAAACTTCTTGATCATATCATTTGTATACTTGGTTTGGCATATAAATGTTCCTTCCTTCAATTGCTTGACTTGAAATCCAAGGAAGAACTTCAACTCACCCATCATGGACATCTCAAACCTCTTTGTCATGATCCTACTAAACTCTTTGCAAAATTTCACATTTGTTGAACCAAAGATGATGTCATCAACATAAATTTGACAAACAAATATATGACCATCAATTTTGTGAGTAAAGAGAGTAGAATCGGCTTTGCCCATGACAAATTCATTTTTAATAAGAAAATCCTTAAGGCATTCATACCATGCTCTAGGAGCTTGCTTAAGCCCATAGAGCGCCTTATGGAGCTTGTAAACATGGTTAGGATACTTTGGGTCTTCAAAGCCGGGAGGTTGTTCCACAAACACCAACTCGGAGAGGGGGCCATTCAAGAATGCACTTTTCACGTCCATTTGATAGAGCTTAAAATCATGATGAGCGGCATAGGCTAATAGAATGCGAATTGACTCAAGCCTAGCTACGGGCGCATAGGTCTCACCAAAATCCAAACCTTCAATTTGGGTGAAACCTTGTGCCACTAACCTTGCTTTATTTCTTGTCACTACACCATGTTCATCTTGCTTGTTGCGGAAGACCCACTTGGTTCCTATCACATTTTGCTTGGGTCTTTCCACTAACTCCCAAACCTCATTTCTTGTGAAGTTGTTCAACTCTTCTTGCATAGCCATAACCCAATCCGGATCTCCAAGAGCATCTTCTACCTTAAGTGGTTCCAAAGTAGAAACAAAAGAGTGAAATCCACAAAAATTTTGCAATCTAGAACGAGTGGTTACCCCTTTTCTTATACTCCCAAGAATGTTCTTTACGGAGTGATCTCTTTGGACCATTCGACGAACTCTAGGATGAGGCTCTTGATCTTGTCTTTGAATAGGTTCCTCATCACTTGCATCGACAATTGTTTGATCTTCAATAGGGGGATGTTGAGCTTTATCACTTTCTTGATTTGATTGTTCTTGATCTTGATCATGATTGTCACCATGAGCTTGATCTTGAACTTGTTCTTGCACTTGAGGAGTGATGGATGGCTCAACTCTTGTTGATGAGGATGGTTCATCTTGCTCTTGGGATGTCTCTTCTCTTGGTCTTACTTCACCAATTGCCATTTTCTTGATGACTTCATATGGAGGCTCTTCTACATCTACAAGACTTGAATTAACTTGCTCTACTTGAGAGCCGTTGGTTTCATCAAATTTCACATCTACGGAGGTTTCAACACAACCGGTGGTTTTGTTGAAGACTCGGTAGGCATGTTCGTTAGTACCATAACCAAGAAAGAAACCTTCATCAACCTTAGGTGCAAACTTTGAACTTTTGGGCTTTTTGTTAAGTATGAAACACTTGCACCCAAAAACTCTAAAGTAATGCACCTTAGGCTTGTTACCGGTTAGGAGTTCATATGCGGTCTTGTTGAGAATCTTGTGAAGGTAGAGGCGGTTGATTGCATGACATGCCGTGTTGATTGCTTCCGCCCAAAAGTTGTCCGGCGTCTTGTACTCGTCAAGCATGGTTCTTGCGGCTTCAATGAGTGTTCTATTCTTCCTCTCCACTATACCATTCTGTTGAGGGGTATAGGGAGCGGAGAACTCGTGCTTGATCCCCTCTTCATCAAGAAACTCTTCCACCTTTGTATTCTTGAACTCGGTTCCATTGTCACTTCTTATGTTCTTGACCTTGACTTCAAACTCATTTTGAGCTCTCTTGATGAATTTTTTCAACACATCTTGCACTTCACTTTTATCTTGCAAAAAGAACACCCAAGTGAAGCGAGAATAATCATCAACAATAACAAGACCATATTTGTTACCACCAATGCTTATATAAGCCACGGGACCAAAAGGATCCATGTGTAGGAGCTTGAGAGGTCTTGTGGTCGTCATGACGTTCTTGCCGGGATGTGGAGCTCCAACTTGTTTTCCGGCTTGACATGCTCCACACAACCTATCTTTCTCAAACACAACATTGGTTAGTCCTAGGATGTGCCCGCCCTTTTGAAGTTTGGCCAAGTTCCTCATCCCAACATGAGCAAGCCGGCGGTGCCAAAGCCAACCCATGCTAGATTTTGCCACTAAACAAGTCTCGGGTGTCACTCTATCAATTGTGAAATCAACCAAATAGAGTTTACCCTTCAAGCGACCCGTAAATGCAATAGAGGAATCCTCTCTTCGAAAGACGGTCACACCCTCATTAGTAAAGAGACAATTATAACCCATTTCACAAAGTTGTGAAACGGAAAGCAAGTTATATCCTAAGGATTCAACAAGATATACATTTGAAATTGAATGGTCATTTGAGATAGCAATTTTACCATGACCAATTACCTCCCCCTTGCTATTATCTCCATATACAATCTTTTCAACGGGTTCGTTGTATGGCTCAAATGAAGTGAACAACTCCTTTCCTCCGGTCATATGATTTGTACATCCACTATCAAGCACCCATCCTGTGCCACCGGAGGAGTAAGCCTACAAAACAAGGTTAAGCTCGGGGTTTAGGTACCCAAAAAGATTTGGGTCCATTGAGGTTAGCCGAAAACATTCTTGGTACCCACACACTCCTAAGAATGTTCCTTTTAGTGTAGGCACCAACATACTTGACCACCACTTTGTTGTTCTCATCCATGGTGACCATGTAATCATTTGTGTAGCTAGGTGATGGCTCATGAATATCCTTAGCCTTCACCTTGCTCTTAGCCTTCTTGTCAACCTTCACCTTAGGAGTGGTGTCCTTACTCACACCACCCTTCTTCACTCCATGAGCCACATCCATCAACTCACCAAGGTTCTTGGATTTTACGAAGTTGACATGCTCCTTTCCCTTGATGAGGTGCCTACCATTCACCTTTTCACCCCTAGTGTGACCAAGACCATCGGTCACCTTGGGATGTCTCCATGTGGTGTATTGGTGCTTGCCCTTGAATTTCTCATCATTGCAATATCCTTGACTTACAAGCATGTTCAATCTATTGATTTGATCATCCTTAGCCTTGATGGAAACCTCTAGCTTGGCAAGGTTAGTGAGACAAGCATTTATATCAATATTATCACATTTAGCACATCCTTCACTAGTGGAGACATTGGAATCAAGGGAAGCCTTAGATTGAGATGAGGTGCTATCCAAAAGAGTTTTATAGTTAACTTCAAGATCTTTGTGTTTGACCTCTAAGCATGAGAAGCTATTTTGAAGTTTACTATAAGAACTCTCTAGTTTAGCAAGAGAGTCATTTGCCAAGGAGAGATCCTTGGATGCCTTCTCTTTAGAGTTATTAGTTAGAGACAAGTCAATAGCTAACTTCTCAACCTTACATCTCTCTTCGGCTAACTCCTCTTCCAATGCAAGGTTTCTCTCCTTTTCAAGGATGAGCAAGTCTTCTTGCATTGAAAGAGAGGTTTCTCTTTTATCCAATTTCTTCAAAAGCTTTTTAATTTCTTTAAAGCCTTTCTTTCCAAATTTCTCTATTAGACCTAGCTCAAACAAAGCTTCTTCATCTTCAAAATCATTTTCTATGTCACTAGATGAAGAGATAGAGGAGGAGTAGTTGGATTTGGATTTCACCTTAGCGCCCTTGGCCATGAAGCAATGAGCGACGTCATTCTCATCATCACTTGAGAGGTTGTTGAAGAGGCGTGAGGATGAAGAAGATGGCTTGTGAATGGCTATGGTTGCCATTTCTTCATCTTCGGACTCTTCATCACTTGAAATCCATTCCATACCAAGATGAGCTTGCTTTTGATACTTCTTTTTCTTGTGATCAAAGCTCTTCTTGTACTCTTGAGGCTTGTCTTCTTTGTTGAACTTGCTTCTTTTCTCCCCTTCCTTGTTCTTGTCCTTGTTAGGACACTCGGCAATGAAATGCCCATACTCACCACACTCATAGCACGGCCTCTTCTTGGTTCTTCTCTTGTCTTTGCCACCAAAGTTCTTCTTGAAGCTTCTCTTCTTCATGAAACTCTTGAACTTCTTCATTAAGAGAACAATCTCTTCATCGGTGCTTTCTTCTTTTGCCTTCAATGCTATGTCCTTGTCACTTCTTTTCTTGCGAGCCTCACTTGCCATTTTCTCGGCTAGGTCATGTTGTGTGAGCTCACTAAGAAGTTGGACCGGTGTCATCTTTCTATAGGATGGATCTCTTCTAATCATAGCGGCAATGGCATAGTTGTTTGGCGAGTATGCATCCAACATCTTCTTGGTGACCTTGAAATCACTCCAATCTTCACAACCAAGAGCTCTTATTTCATTGATGAGTGCCATGAGCCTATCAAAGCATTGTTGGATGGTTTCATCATCAAGCATGACAAAACCCTCAAGCTTCTTGTTGATCACATCAATCTTTCCCTCTTTGATCATGTCGGTTCCCTCATGTGACTCCTTGAGAATTTCCCAAATGTCCTTTGCCACTTCAACATTTTGAATCTTGTTGAACTCTTGTAGTGACAAGGAGCTTGTGATGACTCTAGCGGCTTGAGCATTGCGGTAGTAGTCTTGTGCTAGCTCCGGAGTCATCTTTCCATTCTTGGGCACCTTCACACCTACATTCACAATCTCCCAAAGCAAAGGGTGAAGCCCGAAAAGATGCATTTTCATATCATAAGCCCATTTAGGATAGTTAGTTCCATCAAAGTACGGAGCCTTTCCTAAATAAATTGATTGAAAATTTGTAGAAGAAAACTTATTGAATTCATCATAATTCAAAGGAATTTGTGCAAACCCCTTTTTGGTCTTCTTCTTCTTTTCTTCGTCGATGTTCAACTCCATCCACTCCTTGAACATCTCCTTTGCCAATTTGGCCTTGCGCTTCTTCTTCTTTTGCTTGTCTTCATCATCACTCGAGTCGTCACTTGAGCTTGAACTTGAGCTTGAGCTTGAGCTTGATGAGCTTGAGCTTGGTTCTTCATCTTTCTTTGATTTTTGGTTCTTGGACTTTGAGCTTTTCTTTGACTTGTTGCTCCCTTTGGACTTGGCACTTGTCCTCGACTTGACGGATTGCACGTCATCACCTTGAGGTTGAATCGACGGATTCACCTCTTCTTCAACTCTTTCAACATCCACTTCTTCTATCCCATACCTCGACATCCTTCTCTTGAGCGGTTAAGCCTTGATCAAGAGACCTACGCTCTGATACCAATTGAAAGGTCTTTAGGATGCCTAGAGGGGGGGTGAATAGGCTCCGATCGAAATCTGAAACAATTCTTAACTCACAAAATCAGTTCAGGCCGGAAATTCCGGTGCCTGGCCGGAAATTCCGGACTCGGAATTTCCGGTCAGCTCAGGAATTTCCGACAGCAAGGTGGAGTTGCTCGAGATTCAAAATTCAAAGCCTAGATAAAGATTCTACTTGAATAGAAACCTTGCAATGATGACCTAGATGCTAGTGTATATGATTAGAAGCAGCGGAACAACACAAGCAAATAGATCGGGTCAATACAAGATATGAAAAGCAATATGAAATGCGTAAAGGAAATGAGACACAAGATTTATTCCCGAAGTTCACTCCACAAAGGAGCTACGTCTCCGTTGAGGAACCCACAAAGGGTAGAGTCTCTTCCAACTCTTTTCCTCGATCAATCGACCACAAAGGTCTAGATTGACTTTCCTTCACAAATCTCACACTAGAGAGGGTAATACAAACTTCTTGGGGTGCTCACATGAATTGAGACACTCCCAAGCAACCTCAAACCATCTAGGAGTCAAGCTCCAAGAGTAACAAACGAGATTGCCAATCAAATGATGCCTTGAGTGCTTCTAGAGATGAACCAATCACTTTTCTCACTCAAATCTCTCCCCAATCCAAACCCTAGTTGAATCCTCTCAAAGATTGGCTCAAGTAAGGTTGGGAGAGTGAAAATGACGAGCTCAAAGTCTTTCTTTCAGTGGAGAACCGAGAGAGTCAAATGAAGGGGTATGGGGGCTATTTATAGAGGTCACTCAAAAACTAGCCGTTATGCTTGTCAGATGACCGGAAATTCCGTCGGGGTGACCGGAATTTCCGGTCCACCCTATTTCAAACTCAGTACGGAGAGTCACACCGGAAAATCCTACATTTAATCCGGTCTCTCTCTGTGAAACCCGGAAAATCCGGCCAGGGACCGGAAATTCCGGTCACAGGGGACTTAGGCTGAAAAATTCAGCCCCCACAGGAAAATCCGATGCAATTTCCGGTCGCTCTCTGTAAAACACGGAAATTCCGACCCCAGGACCGGAATTTCCGTCCACCCTTGTTAGTGAGCAAAATGCTCTTTCTCAAAGTTAGGTGATCATCCAAAAATTACTTCTAGGCATCATTTGTCTTGACAGACACGTCCCTCTTGATAGTACGGTGATCCTATACTCAAGACAAAGATAAATAAAATATATTTAGCTATCCATTTGAGCTTTTCACCATATCGTTTGCGTAGGGGACATGTATTATATTTCTTTTGATTTTTCTTCGTGTAAGCCCTGCAAATACTCAATGGAAACATGAAACCTCTAAATTGTGATTGTCATCATCACCAAAACCAACTAAGGGGCCATATGCACTTTCAAAAGGGTATAATGTATCATGCACAAGGGGATAACTATGCCGACTGAGACTTTCGGCTATACCCTCATATTCTTATGTTTATAATTACTTTTTATGAAAATGTTGATAATAAAAATTGAGCATTGAAGAGCGTCACTGTACTCTAATGTAATTTAAATTTTAGTATTAATAAACTTTCAATGAATATTATCTTAGCTGAAGTAGTTCATTGTATATAAACCATACAAAAAGGAATCACAAGACCCAAGGAAGAAAAGTGTGGTCACTAAGAGTTTTTGCTACTACCACAAAAGTTCTATAATTAAATTGAATCACTAACATCATGTAAATTGTTTTTACCATGATCAAATAAAGGTTTGAGGAATAGCATATTAGCATGAGCACAATTGTGTCTTAAATTAGCAATATGAACGGAAGGAAGTGAATCTTGGCCTCAACATAAAACCAATGCCAATGTAAGCTTTAGCTACTACATAGCTTATAATTGAATTCATTCAAGAGCTTCGTGTTTCCTTCAAAACCACTCTAGCTATCAATACCACATATACTGGTTTTGTGGTGAGGAATATTATATTAACTTAACTATGATTTTTAATATCTACCAGAACCAGGGAAAATAAATCATGAGCTGCAGAAACCAAAGCCATTTAAGATTTCTGCTACCACACAAGCTCATAACTAAATTGGGTATTCTTTTCAGAACTGAATATGTTAATACGATAAACCTGAGTAAAATTGGCATCATATAAGCTTTCATATTCCTCATTGAACATAGCTATTGCCATAAGGTCTGATAATCTCAGTATCTTCAATTATCCTCATGAACAGAGAATTCATGGCCTAGGTAGCCACAGAGGCTTAAAGGGCTCCATCTATCAAAATAAATGTGCATCAAATGAGCCATTGGTTTTCTGAATAAATGGTTTGAATAGGAGGTGTGCCACTTTAGGTAAATACATGCTTTGATTGATCGCCGATGCCGTGCAATGTCTTTGCATTGGAGGCCTAACACCTTCAATGCCCCTTTGCTCTGCTATCAAGTTATAGGAATCCAGCAGCACATTAACTTCACTACTTCATTTGATGTGTCTCAGAGCAAACGCAAGCAACACTCTTGTTTTTTCTCTCTCTCTCTTTCGGTTCAGGAAAAAAGAAACAACAGGTTTAAGTTGTGAAATGACGTCTCACCAGTCCCCAGCAATCTTTCTTGATCCATTGCATTGCAGCTTTCTTTTCATGGAGGAGCAATCTTTGATAGTATCTACTAGCTGCAGCAGCTCTGCTCCTCGATCTCTTGCTGATGAAAAACGGGGGCAGGCTCTGGTCGTTTAGTCAAGTAGAAGTTTAACTCTTGCCAGCGTGACCTGACAAAAAGCTTCGCGGCATTGTTGGGTTGACCCAGAGCAGTTATGTGTATCAGCAAAAGAAAAAGAAAAGGAACAGCACCTGACAATACCAGAGATTCCGCAGGTTGTATTATGACTGCATTGTAGAGCTGATGCGGCAGGAGCTGTATCACATAAAGAACACGATAAGGATACCATGCAATTAGGGCAACTTGAACAAAATCAGGCCTTCAAGAGAACAACTTTGGTCTTGAGACTTTTACGGTGCCTTATACTGGGGCATACTACCATGTAAAAAGGACTCGGCCAAAATAATTGTATACCCTTAGCAACTTGACTGGTAGTATAGGTAGTATGTTCCAGTAAGTATGGGCAGTATGAGGGTATTATAGACAAAAAATTATAATGACACTTTTGTAATATTGTAGTACCACTATGGGTATCATAGACAAAAAGAAAAACAATAACACTTTGTATTATTTGACCGCAACATTTTTTTCGCTTTGTTTTTACTCTCTTCATCACTTCGTTAGTCTTATCCTCTCCTCTCCCGTTCACTCACTCCGGACGTGCTCGTTCAGCGGCGGCGGCCGGCGGCAAAGGGTGGCGCGCCTGGAAGTGTGCAGTCAGCCATGGCAGGCGACTGGCGGCAGCGTGTCCGGAGGCTGGCGACTGGCGACAACGTGCGTGACGGCGGCACGTCCCGAGGCAGGGTCTAGGTCGAATCCAGCCGGGGCGCTCCGCACTGCTCGCCGGAGATGCCGACGGAGAAACATGTTCGTCGAGATTCACTGTGCTGTCGCGGTTAGGAGGGAAGGGGAGGCTATGGCCTGGAAGGGCATCTGTGCCGCCATTGAGGGCAGTAGCGCTCAGACCTGGAGGACGGCGGACGGGACTCCGATTTGGTCGGAGCGGAAAGACGGCGGACCCCGTCACTGAGAGGATCGTGCGTGAGTCCGTGATCGGTGTAGAGTCAGCAGAACGGAGGATGATTTGGGCCAGATGGGCCTATGTAGAAAACGTTGTGCAAGATTACAAAAGTACCCTGATTAATGGATGGTTAGATTTGATCTATACTCCATACTAGTAGATGGTGGTATAAGGCACCGTAAAAGAGCTCTTGGTATTTGGGACCCCACCTAAGTCCCTAAAATGGGCTGGCTTCTAGTACGGTACTTATATATCATGGTTAATGACAAGATAACTTTGGCAGGATTTAGATCAACACATGCAGAAACCAAGAGCTGAATGAATACCAGCACTTAAAACCCTTGCTGTTTTCATGTCAGGAGTGACCAGGCCCGATTGAAGTCTGAGCAGTGCTCAGCACGAACCGAACTGGCCGGGAGATGCCTGCTCTGCGAGCGCAAGGCAACACTATAAATCCGTCGCCAGGTCCTGCTCGGATATGGGATTCCACCACAGCAATGATTTCGCAATCGAGACCCTGCTGCGCATGGTGTTCGAGATGATCCATGAGCTGAGGCACTGCCGTGATCATAAACCTAGTATTGATTAAAAGAGCGGTCAAAGGTTGCACTCCCATCACACGCACAGTAAAAACCAGAGCAAAGTACAGTGGTGGTGCAGTAAGTGCAGTGGATCAGGAGTCCAGAGCTGCTGCAATTCATTGCTCCGCCTCGGTTGCCTTCAAGCCCACTGCAGGTCCAGGACATCAGAGAGGTTCGCTAGGATGTTAGTGAACTGGTAAGTACTATAACAATGGCATGATGATCTGATGATGGCATAATGATTGATCAGCGATTCAAAGACCATGGGCCATACTAAGGCCCCATTTGGATTTAGCTACAGTTTATAGGCCACCTAAAGGTTAACAGTACTGCTAAAAAGTTTCCATTTGTCATTAATCTGTCTACTTTTTGTGGGGCAACAATTTTTTTTAGATAACGGAACAAAGAGGTCCTGGCCTCTAGACTATCAAAGATCGTGTACACCGTGGTATTTGTGGGGGAACAGATAAAGTTAAGGGGTATTTTTTCTTCCCCAAGCCATTGGTTCCTTTAGCACCTATAAGGTCATTCTCAGTGCAGGTTTCATTCTCATCGAATGACATACCACATATGCAAAAATGATGATATAACATAAAATTTACAAGGGAGATAGATTTGGGTTTCATTGGGATGAAACTTGGTGTACGCGATTACCAAGTGTTTTGAAACCAAAATGGAACTCTATTGACGAGGTTTGAGTATCATCATCACCACACATTCATCAACTCCCGTTATAGCATCTCGAACAGTGCCCAAATAAACTAGTCCCAAAATATTGGTTGTAGAAACTTGCTAAAAATTATTGGGAGTAAAAAAATCTCCTTCTCCAACAGTTCCTAATAATTAGTCCCACAATAATTAATTTTTAGGATTGGGAGTGCAACTCAAGAGCGCAAAAATGACACTAGAGCCCACTATTTTTCGGAGTTTGGAAAAAAAATAACCACTAGTTTAGGGCACTGTTGAAGCAATAGTTTTTCCATTAATTCCCAAAACCAAACTTTTGGAACCTATTTTGGACACTGTTGGAGATGCTCTTAGTCATGAACTTGAAACACTTAAATGTTTTATGCTAATATATGAAATCATGATACGAAACTTTGCAGTTAGAGTAGTTTCATTCATCAACTCAATAGTTGTTAGATGACATGCAACTCTTCAAAATCACACGTTGAAACCATGCAGAGAATGGCTTAGCTCACCTAATGCTTTTACACCTTTTGGGGGCGGACTTTAGTCCTCATGTTTGCATGAGCTGCCACAAAAGTTTAGCACTTCCATCCACTAGCATTTTGTTCCAAATAGGACCAAATACTAATAGGCATCCCAACCCATATTGTCCAGCATTAGTATCTATATTGTTATATTGGCAAGCCACATCCTCAATAAACTATATTGTATAACATATAGTTTTCCTAATAAGTGCACTATCTCTACTTTTCACCTATCATATTTGCTCTATCTATTATAAAGACACCACCCTCTCCTAAAGTAAAACTTGATAGTTTTTAATATAAATAGTTTCATTCACATTGCAAATGGGTCTTGTATGAGACTTGACTTTAGTATCTTCATTCTCTCTTATTTATTACAGGTCGACTTATGGTAAAAGTTCAATATGGTTGTGTAATGCATGTTATAGAAACCGTGGAAGGGTGTCTAGCCTGGTGGTTAGAGCGCCTTAATAGCATCTAGCAGGCTTGGTTCAATAAAATAAAATGAAATTAAAAAATATTACTCATGGTTCTATAAAAAAAAGAATGTCGAGGCTTCCCCTACTCATGGTTCCGTAAAAATATGTTATAGAAACCATTTTATTAGAACTCATGGTTCCATAAAAAACCATTTTAGTAGGACTCGTGGTTCCGTTAGAGAAACCATTTTATTAGGAGTATTCAAACTGCTGCAAGAAATTTTAGTGCTCCCTCTATTTTTTCATGTCATATTTGGTTTGTCCTAAGTCAAACATGTACAACTTTGATTAAGTTTTTAGAAAAATGTAACATCATCTATAATACCATGTTTGTTTTATTATTAGATTCACCATGTGCAATATAGTTTGATTCCAAATATGTTTGTACGTGTAGTTGTTGCTATATTTTTCAATTATATGGTCAATGTTGGATAGGTTTTACTTAGGACAAACCAAATGAAACAAGTAAAAGAAACCAGAGGGATTTGGACTTTTTTTTTTTTGGTAGTGATGGTACGTAGTCTGGGATTAGACTTGGCGTATGAACCCAAAGCACTTCATACTAGAAATCTAGTAGCAGCCCAGACATAAACCCTGTCAAGTGAGAGGGCCCAACAACAGCCTAGCACGCAGCAGGAGGAGTTTAGCCCAGGGCACTGGTTTAATTTCATTTGTTCCTCTCTTCTTTTGCATTTTATCCTTATGATTATTAACTTTTAGGAATGATTATTTATTAAAATATATGCATTTGCATCTTGTATGTAGGTATTCAACATTTTCATATATGCTCGATTAAAATTTATAGAAACTATATAAAATATTTTAAGTAATTTGAGGTTGTTTTTTATTAACATGATACTCTTATTTCAATCTATAACATTCTTGTTTGGAGCACTTGACTCGACATGTGCGAACATATTTTTTTTAAAATTTGCTTCTAAAATTAAGTGTGTCATTATCTTATACTAGAAAAGACGCACGTGCGACACGCATGTGATGCAATGAAAATTTATCGACCATTAATATAAGGTACCATATCATTGTTAATGGAGTATTGGGATTCCATAGAGCTGCCAACAATTGGTTTGTTTGCCATAGTTGATTGGAATATATGCATGTAGAGGGCTGACGCCTGAAAGACACCATTAAAAAATATATTTTTGCTAGAAACTACTAAAAATATGTCTTGTCAAAATTAAAATTCTATGCCAATCTACTGTAGGACATTGAACCTATTACTCTAATCAATTTTAATTGAAAACCACGTGAATTTACTTCTCTCTTTTACGTGTGCCTGACTATTGATCTTTCCTGGTCCATCTTCTCGGACTCCAGGGAACCGCACGGCAGCATGGCGGGGCCACGGGCACTCCTCGACTCCTTTCTTTCGTATGTGCTTGAGTAGGCGGCCGAGCTGGTGGCCCCGTCTTCCTTCTGCAGGTCGAGCAATTCTCCCCTCTAACCTCTTCTCCTAGTCATGTGCTCGCGTCTCCGACAATCTACTTCTGTGTGCGCGCGAGAGTGCCGGCCATGGCGATGCATTGAGCCAAACAAGCCGCAGGTCGTCCTTCCTGCCCTATGCGGCTATGCCTGCCTCATCCTCGCAAACTCATCAGTGCTGCCCCATGTTCATTCGACAATGGACGACCACAGATCGGCTTCGCTGAGATCGCTCTCGGTGGTCTGCAGCAATGGCGGCACGGAGCCTGTCCGCAGCGGTGCTGTCCGTTCTTGGTGGCCGTAGATCCCGTCCACGGTGGTGGCCGCCGCCGATTCTGGGAGCATCACTGGCGGACGTCGAGTGGGAGGAGGCAGTGGATTCGTGCGGAAGGAGCGGGCGGCGGCTATGGCGACGCTGAGGAGCTCCTCGCGTGTAGCGATCTTACCCGAGAAATGGGCCCACTTAAGTATATTCCACCTTCCATTGGTGCTAATACACGAAAATGTTCCCAAGTGCGGATTCGACCGTCGAGTCAAGCTCGACTAACTGCTACTGAAGATCGTCCGTCCATACGCTCACTCGAAAGTGAGTTTCCAAAGATCACATCATTCCACAATTTAAATTACAACAAGTCTTAGAGTTATTACATCCAATTGAAATGATAAATAAAATAGTTCGAGTTTATGCAGCGGAAAGTAAACGAGATACTAGCGACGATCCATAGTATCGTCACGATGAAGTCAGCCGTGACGCTACTCCTCACGATCCTCGGGAGAGATCGGCTCCCACTCGATGCTGTAACCAGGAGGAAGCTGGGAGGCCCAAGCCATAGAGGCAGCTACCTCCTGAGGGGACGGTCCTGAAAATTTAAGCCACAAGCAAGGCTGAGTATACTAGTTATACTCAACAAGACTTACCCGACTGGTGATCACTACATCACCGACTCCTAAAATGAGAGGCTGTTTGGCTAGTGGGGTTCTTTTGCCAAAAGCGACTAAGCTGTTTTCTAATTTCTTCATTTTGATTTTAATTTCTTTAGCCTATCCATTCTAGGTGAGCCTAGCTAAACAATCAAGTTTTGCAATACAATTATTCCATACAAAGATTTCATCCTTCCAAGTTCCACTTCATAATATGTCATACATCGGTCAAGCAGTCTCATTAACCGCGAGAAGCGGACAGTTCGAACCGAATTTACTACCTGGCCAGGGGAAACCCACACATACGGAATGGTTGGAAATGCCAACACACCCCAATCCTTTCTCATCGATCCACAATTCGGCACCGGGTCCATTTCCTCAGGATAAAGGTTTACTGCTTCACTCACAGTCTCACGCATATATCCACAAGTGTACGGCAGGGGAAAACAATGGTTTCCAAGGAGAGATGGCTATCGGCCCTAGCTGCTTCAATCTGATACCGGGACTTACTGGTCCCATAAACCGTGCATATGTGTGGTACGTTCAAACGCTTGACACAAAAGTACCACATGTTTCCAATTAAACCATCGATAGACGGGTATCTACAATCATCCGTCCATCATCTCTAGTGTTTCTGATATGAGTAGACATACAACTCCTATATCTCGCGAGTGTTGGACACACTCGACTTCTATCGGTCTTAAGCATAGCGACTATCGAACCTAACATACTAGTGTTCAATCAAGGGAACCCATGATCATGCAATCTAGGGTTTCATTAAACTCCTTGAAACTTAAATGCACAAACATATAATCAAATAAATCGCGTAAGTAAGGTTAGGTTATGCTCCGGGGCTTGCCTTCCGGCTTGAAGCGGTACTCCTGCTCGGGGCTCGGATCCACGTGCACCACGTTCACCTCGGACTCCTGGGCGATCACCTCGGCAGCGGGGACTAGCTCGTAGACTCTGTCGGCGAGACCCGAATCTACACGAAATGCATGAATGCTTAAGTATCGAGATTTAAATAGTTAGGGTTTATTTAAATCTTGGTTAATGAATTGGGAAGGATAATCATTAATTATAAGTAAAATTACCCTTTTCATTTTGAATCTTTACTTTGATTTTTGAGTTTTAGGTTTTTCTCTTTTCTTTTCTTTTTCTTCTCTTTTCTTTTCTTTTTCTTCTCTTTTCCACTATTTAAGTCCTTTTCCCATTATTCAAAAGGTGAACTTAGGAATATTATTTTTAGGTGCCATTTGACCAGAGGCTTGCTCATGCCAAGGCAGGAGCCTAGTCCAAAACTTGGCTCAAGGTGATTTTTCTATAATTTATTAAAAATGTTCTTATCCTTTTGCCTAGAATCAAAATAAAATCCTACAAAAATAACTACAAGGTTTATGTCCACACCACTTGGCACAGTGACTTAGAGTACCAAGATTGATCTCTCTGCAAGTTTGTATGTGGTATAGATTTATGGTTATTTTTGTGGAATTTCACCATGTTTAAACTACCAAAAATCATTTAGTCATTTTCCAGTGTCCAAAAATTACCATTTTCATTTTTCTAAGGTTTCTAATGTATTGATTAAGTTTCTGTGTGAAGGAGGTGATTTTTCACTGAGTAAATTATTTTCTGTGATTTCTTTGTCAAAACAGCAGGGTATATGTTTGGAAATTCATAACCCTAAATCCACTGGGAATTTTTGTGCACCCTTTGCGCATTAAGCTAATGATAATCACCCTAACAACATATCCCAAGCTCAGCTCCAGAGCATGTGTAGATTTTGAACTATGATGAAAAGTGCTCAAACTGAAATGAATTTATATTTCAAAATCTACAGCTCAAATGAGTGAGGTGCAAAGGAGGAAGTTGGCCTTATAGATTCACTGGTCACTACAAAATTGGTTTGGCATTTTTCTGATTTTTCTATGATTTTCTACGAATTTTTGAAGATCTCAGCGAGTTAAACCTAAAATATAGAATCTATTTTACGCGAGGAACCCTGGAAGTTTTGAAACTCTTACAACGAGGTCCCTACATTTTGCGCTCGGCCCCCTGGAAAGAGGTTGAAGACGCAGTTAAGTCCCTGGGCTCGCCGGCGTGGTTACGCCGGCCAAACGGCGGCGAGTCCGGGCCGGAAAAGTAGGGGGAAAAGGAGAGGGGCTCACCGTGATTCGTTTAAGCTAGGTCTCGAGGTCGGGGATGGCCGGAATCGATGTCAACGACGGCGGTGGCGGCTCGGCTTGCTCCGGCGAGCGGCGACCGGCGACCGGCGGCGTTGGGGTCGGAGAGGCTCGGGGAAGAGGTCGGTGAGCACCAGCGCGTCAAGGCGAAGCTATTGGTGCCCTTGGTTCGGCCGGAGGAGGAGTGGAGCGGGCTGTCCACGTGCGCGGGCGGCGGCGGAAGCTCTGTGAACTCCGGCGAGTTACGCCGGCGGTTGCGATGGCGGAGGGCGGAGGGGAATGGCTCGGTGAGCATCAGTGGGGCATGGGGAAGCTGTTGGTGACGTCAGTTTGGCCGGGGGAAGGGCGGAGGAGGCTGCTCACGTGCGGCGGACGCGGCGGCGCAGACGCGACTCCGGCGAGGTTTTCCGCACACAAGAAGAAGGGAATGGCGCTGAGCTTTAACGGGGAAGGAAGAGGGAGGTTAGGGCAGCTCGGGCAAGCTCGGAGGGATGGCCGCGGGCAGCTGGGCAGGCGTGCAGCGGCAGCGGCTCTGTCGCGGCCCGTTGGCGCCGTGCGCGGCGTCAGCGCGGCGCAGGCGAGGACGGCAGGCGCGCGTGGGCGACGAGAGAGGACAGGGCAGGGAGGAAAAGGGCACGCGTGGGCGAGACATTTGCACGGCGGACCGGTGGATAACGACGACGGCGGATTTGCCTGGCGGTCCACGGCGGCGGCGCGGCGACAGCTCAAGAGCTCGCCTCGGGTCAGCGCTACAGGGCGCCTCTGCCACGTGAGCTGGCCAGACGCGTGCTCCGTGAGCGGAGACACGCAGCCGTGCCGTTGGCCAGCGCAGACGAGGACGGCAGGCGGCAGGCGGCTGCCGGCGGCGAGCGCGGCACGCGCGAGCGCGGCGTGGGCGAGTCGTGAGCGCGCCGTGAGCGGGCAAAAGTCAACTCGGTTGGCATGGCTCAAACTCCAAAATTTTGAACATGGCTCGAAAATCTTCCAACATGAAAGTTGTTTAGAATTTCATGAGACATGTCCCTGCACTGGAAATTTTGATAAAAAGTTGGAAATTTGGCCGTAATTCAAAAGGGGGTAAATCCCTGTTTTGAACTGAATTTCTGAATTTCGAGGGGCTAAATGGCAAAATTGGCCAAAGTGCCCAAAGAGGCAAAGTTCAGAAATGTGAAGATGTACAACTTTGCTTTTGGGAGATTTTGATGTTCTGTGGTAAATTCTTGAGATTTGGCTAAGATTCCATTTCAGCTTTTGAATTTGAATTGGAAAATTCAAATTCCAAGTTTAGGGTTTGAAATTTGAGGTGCTTCCAGACATTTTTAGGCTATGGTTTGAAAAGGAAAGTTTCTTGGTTTGACTTAGACTCCAACTTTCCCATTTGCACTTTTTCAAGTTCTTAGGAAGTTTTTCAAGTTTCTTCATTGCTTCGTTTAAACGGTTTTTGATTCAAAATGGATAGCTTTTTCTCATTTTTGCAATTTTTCACTTTTGAACTGTGCTTAGCTTAACTTGTTCACCCTTTTAGTGTTATGTAACACCAGGGGTGTTACATCGCGGAAGCCGCGTCATCCCATTAGAGGTCGTCTGATTTTTTAGAAAAAAAAGAAAACAATTTTGTGGGAACAGAAAAATTGATTTTGGTGGGTAGAAAAAACATGGGTGAGAAAAAAAATTGTGTTTTGGCAGAAACATTCTCTAACATGCGATTTTGGTGGGTTTGACCCCCTTCCCACCTCCGTTGACCCTTACAGGTGGGTCCGACGTGAGGGGTAAGGTGGGCCCAATTTGAGTGAGAAATGTTTTCAATTCTACTCGTTCTTTTATACTACCTCCGTTCTTAAATATATGACACCATTGACTTTTTCCTTCAACTTTGACCAATGATATTTTATTAGTTATTTTGTTAAATAGCATAAAATGGGTACCACTACATCTATTATTGATAATACTTTGGATTTAACTAGTAGACTTATCTAATTGCATAAATATTTTTAGAAAAGACGAATAGTCAAACGAAGAAAAAAAAGTCAATGGTGTCATGTATTCAAGAACGGAGGTAGCACATAGATTGGACGGCGTGCCTCTCGACAACATATTTATGATATTTTGTATGTCTCAAGATTCACCGGCTTCTGTAAAGACCAAGCTTATGTGAGTAATCTTAAGTGTGTTTGTAAAAAAATAATAGAAAAATATATTCTGCAACTGTTTTTTGTTGACAAGGTAATTTTATAGTATGCACCATGCGACCATTTGTGTGTGTGTGTGCGGGGTACGCCCTATCGGCGACGGACTCGGTTCCTCTCAACAAACCCTAACAACTACATCACCTATCCGATTAATCTTTCATCTTCTTATATCCATCTGCGTACAACAAACTAATTACCATCCTAGCTATACACATGGAGAGCGCCGTTGTTGCCTCCTTCCTCCTCCTACTCTGTTGCCAAGCAGCGGCGGCGGCGGCGGCGGGAGCAATAAGCAGTCACCGGCGTCCCCCGCCGCTAACAAGGCACTATGCCTCGCCGCTGGTGCGCCGCCGCCACGTGACGTCGCCGGGCACCGCCGCCGCCACGGTGCCGGCGATGGTGCAGTACGAGACGCGTTACTACACCCAACGCCTGGACCACTTCAACGCCTTGCCGGCGAGCTACGGCACGTTCCAGCAGCGCTACCTCATCAACGACACCTTCTGGGCCGGCAAGACGTCGCCGATCTTCCTCTACGCCGGTAACGAAGGCGACATCGACCTCTTCACCAACAACACGGGGTTCATGTGGGAATCCGCGCCACGGTTCGGCGCCATGCTCGTGTTCGTCGAGCACAGATACTACGGCGAGTCGATGCCGTTCGGGAGCAAGGAGAAGGCGTTCAAGACGCGAGCACGAAGGGCTACCTCTCCGTGACGCAAGCCCTAGCTGACTTCACCTCTTTCGTGCTCAGCCTCAAGTCTAATCTGAGCGCTCCGGCGGCGCCGGTCGTCGTGTTCGGGGGATCCTACGGTGGGATGCTCGCCGTGTGGATGCGACTCAAGTACCCGCACATCGTCATGGGCGCCGTCGCGTCGTCGGCGCCTATACGAAGCTTCTACCACCTCACCGATCCTTACGCTTTCTACGATCGCGTCACCGACGACTTCAAGGTACCTACACTGCATGCCGTATATATACATATATAGTACTCTATAGGATTCGTAACTTGTACGTACGTCATATACTAAGAAATGTGCCTATATTGCTCGTCGATCTTTTGTTTTGTTTTGTTTTGTTTTTTTAGAGCGAGAGCAACAACTGCTACGACGTGCTTCGCGGATCGTGGGCCGAACTCGACGGTTTGCTCGCCACCAAAAACGGATCGGCACTGCTCAGACGTTCATTCAACATGTGCAAGTAAGTGCACAATCAAGAAAAAAAATAAAAAAAATGTTTAAAAGCATTCATTGATGCATGCAAGAAATTTGCGACGTTAGATCATCATCATTCCCAAAGTGAATTATTTGCAAGAAAGTATAAAGTTCTAAGTAAACCTTGTGGTGGTACCATTTTGACTACTAATGCGCACCGATGGATGGAAATGCAATGCGTGCAGTGGCAGCAGCGTGCGGGACATCCCGTCACTACTGGAGAGCGCGATGGTGAACGCGGCCATGACAGACTACCCAACACCATCAGGGTTTCTGGCGCCGCTGCCGGGGTACCCGGTGAGGGAGATGTGCCGTGCCGTCGACCACCCGAGCTCCGGCAACGACACGCTGGCGAAGGTCAGGGACGCCATGAACGTCTACTACAACAGCACGGGCGCGTCGCCGTGCCTCGGCGGCGAGGAGGACGGCGACCCCTACGGCATGTACGACGGGTGGAACTGGCAGGCGTGCACGGAGATGGTGCTCATGACCTATGGGCTCAGCAATCGCAGCATCATCCAGCCGCCATGGCCGTTCAACTTCACCGACGTTCTTGATAGCTGCCGTAACGCCACCGGCTTGCCGCCACGGCCATTCTGGCTTGAGGCCGAGTTCGGCGGATACGTAAGTACTCCCTCCGTCCCAAAATAAGTGTTTTTCTCACTTCCCGAGAAAACTATTCGGTCAATTATATAAAAATATATATTAAGAATTATGATACAATATAAATATCATGAGATAGATATTTAGATCTAGTTTTTTATAAAAAAAATTATTTGAAGATTTAAATATTATACGTATTTTCTACAAATCTAGTCAAACTCACGGCACGGACACTCAAAACGTCGACGGAGGGAGTACTCCGTATTTTAGATCGTGGGCCGTCGATTGGGCTGGATCCAATTCGTGGCCTCTGCGTGGGGATTTGTTAATGGGCTGAATTTTGTGCTGGCCCATTTACTAATTGCAACTTTTCAAGAGAGAAGAAAGAAAATTGCATTTTTGGAGTTTGCAATAACCATTATGTGTATGTTTCAGGACATTGGGAATGTGTTGAAGGGGTCTGCTAGCAACATCATCTTCTTCAACGGACTGCGGGATCCGTGGAGCACTGGCGGGTAATGATCAGGATAATCCGATGAAATTTTTGTGCATTTTTTTTTGAGTTGAAATTAAATCCAAACAAAAATTAACAAGATGACAAATATATTGGCTGGCCGAGATTGTTTGCCAAGCTTACTATGGCATAGAAATATATGCTTTGTAATTAAATACTTGATCAATCACTGAAGTAACTACTTATATGTTTTTTTCGCTTGTGCCAATTTTCAGCGTATTGAAGAGCATTTCTAAGAGCATCATTGCGCTGGTTGAGCCGAAAGGTCAGTGGAATTGAGTTTCCTAATATGTTCTAATATATTGTGCATTCTTACTGATAATCTCCCTCTCCACTTCCGTGCATTCATGATTTCACTATGTGCATATATGTGATCTAATGTTTTTGGATCAGGTGCACACCACGTAGACCTGAGATTCTCAAGCAAGGAGGACCCCGAATGGCTGAAGAAAGTGCGGGCCAAGGAGACGAGGATCATAGCGCGCTGGCTCAAGCAATACTACAAAGACGAGGCCGTCTCAGGTCCTGTTTGGATCCCACCCAACTAAACTTTAGGCTTAGCATGTTTTGTACCTAGAGCTAAAACTTTAGCTGTTGGGATCCAAATAGGGCCTCAACCATGATGGCTGAAGCTTGTCTGCCTGCTGCCATTGTCCTGTCCAAGTGTGTCCATCTAGGATGTAGCTTGATCTCCTCCTCCTCTAGTTGTTTAGGATACTAGCTCCCATGCATTGTTGAACGGTGTTGCTAGTTTTTAGACTGTGCGTGATATCAAAGGTTTAGGAGGAGCAATAAAATTCAAACAGAATTTTTAGGAGCAACCAAGCCCTTGAAAGGTGTCTTGAATGTTGATCAGCTTGGATTCGATCTTGACTTGCGTCGCAAAGGAACCAGGGGATGCATGCATGTTCCTGTTTTGGAACATGCAGGCAGGTGGACGCCATGTACTGATGTACGTACATCTGGGCGAAAGCTACTGATGACTTTGTCTCAAGATCTGCAACGACGACGGTTGAAGAGAGGAAGGCGTCCGGGGGGCCTGGAATTATGATCCCCACACATTGCAAGTGGCGGCGCATGTGAGGGATTGATGAGCTATCGGAATCGATTGTTTCAGGTCTGGACAGACCTCACATACACCTGACGAGCTGCCTAGTGCCGAACCCGATGGAAAGCTAAGCGATTAACCCAAACCCATGGGTGAGATGAGATCAGATACGACGCCTTTGCTCGCCATGGAAGCTCAATCGATCATCAGCGAACCAGATCTAGCTAAGAGATGAGTTTGAATTGCCGCCCTTTCATGTGTGTCAGCCTTTTTTTAAAAAAAAAAAAAACAACGCAACACAACACAACTGCGGTGATGCTCAATTCTCTCTCAAAAAAAAAAACATGCAGAAAGCATGAGTTTCCTATCTATCTTACGTAAGATAGATAAGGCGTCCCTCGTTAAAGCCCAGTTAGGCCAATTAATTTGCACACATGTTTAACATTTATCATTAGCACATTCAACATTTGGAATTGAAAAAAGGCAACGCGGGCAGCTTCTCCTCTGGTGAGGAGGCGCAGCAGCGCGGCTTATGCAGCGGGTGGAGCCGTTGGTCGGTCCCAGCGGCGATGGGAAGAGAAAGGAGGCTATGGTTTGGTGTGAATCCGCTTGCACGAATCTCAAACATTGAAATGTGTGGTAGTCCGAATCTATTAGAAGGTGGATATAAATTTTGGCACGAGGAGGCGACATGGTGGGAGGGGAGAGGGAGGGACCATGCAAGCAAGCAAAGAGGCCCATGGCTGACAACGACGAGCCCGATCATCATCGTATCAGCCCAGCCAATAGGCCCACCACACAGGAGCCCCGGTGACGTCACCAACCACAACCAACAGCGCTTCCGCAGCTCGCATATTGGTCCTGCTGTGTTTAAGTTCTAAAAAATACTTTTTATTTTCTATTTATCCTCCTTATAGAATATGTATCTTCAAAAATTTCTTTTTTACCTTTCATATTCATGTCCCTCGCAAAGCACACATCTCAAGAAAAAAAAATATTTTTTCCCACCCAGTCACCCACAGCTAAACACAGAACAGCACACCATAGAGGTCAGGTGTCACCTGATTGCAAGCAAGCCACTTGGAGCATGCCCCCGGCGCATGCATGCATGTGGCGCACCATCTGCTGCATGCGTAGCGCTAGCGCCCCGCTGTCCTTCCTGTTCTGATAAGAGACATAGATCTCTAGGCCGCGTTTAGTTTCCAAGTACTTTTTCTTTCTATTCATCCCTCTCACATAACACGTATCTCCAAAAATTCATTTTTCTCTTTTTTATTCATCTTCCTCACATAACACACGTCCTAGAAGAAAAAAGTATTTTTTCCCACCACAACTAAACACGGCTCTAATGTTCTTGCATCATCAGCTGAAGGCCTGTCAGGTTAAGGGCACTGTAGGTCTGTAGCCTCTTGAAGGTCAGGCTGTCAGCACGTACGTACGGCACCGCTTCGGTCGGTCGACCGAGTCCGTCCGTACGTCCCGGATAGCCGACCGACCTGAGGCACACGATATGATACGAGTATACGACGACGTGTCGACATGCTGCGTGCATCACACAGGACATGCCACTGCGTTCATTCCGTTTGGCTCGTTGCATTGGTTCACTGTTGGCGGCCGGCGTGGAGGGGCCCGGGAGGGCCTCGCCGGCCGGGTTAGCCATATGGGGTGACGCGAACTTGAGAGCGGCTCCGTATGCATTGCGGCCTTTGAGGTCTCTGCTGGCCATGGCACCTGCCGCACGTTACGCCAGCTTCCTGTGTGCCCGTGGAGATGGATCACGAGTATAGTTGGCCATGCAGCCCGAGGCCTACGGCCCGGCCCACGGCACGGGGTTTCAGCCCGGCCCATGGCACGGCACGGCACGGTGGCAGCGGGCCCGTGCCGGCCCGGCCTGAGCCATCGTGCGGGCCATGGGCCGCCATCTCGGCCCATGGCACGGCACGGGCACGGCCCATTGGCCAGGCCACGCCTCCGCCCGGCCCGCTCCGTCCGCCGGCCATCCCATATATTAACCAGCGCCGCTGGCCCGCTGCCGCCCCCCCGGCCCCTAACCCTAATCCCCATTCGCCATTTCGCCTCGACTCCTCGTCTCCTCCTCCTGCCGCCGCGGCGCCGCCGTTGCCGCGACGCTCTCCACGGCTAGATTTGTGCCGCCACCGTGCTTTCCTCCTCGATCCGCGCCGCGAAAGCTCGGTCTCATCGCCGGCGCCCCCTGCGGCCCTCCATCCTTTGTCCTTTCGACCTTTCCCTCTCGGCTCTCTCACAGTGCAGTAGTGCACCAACATGTGAGCTCGTGTTCATTTCATCTTTCGTCCCCCCCTCTCGCCTTTGATTTCTGATCATTTTCCATCTCGTCGTCGTCCATCTGGCGGCACTGGGCTCCGGAGTGCAGGTTCGTCATTTGATTTCAGATCTGTGTTCGTTTCGTGTAAATCTGTTACTCACCCTATGTCCCTATGCAGGTTGGTGCCTGACGCCGCGTCTTCCTCTTCTGGGGTAGACATGGCCACGCCGCCGAAGCGCCCGTCGAGGGGCGGTACTGGAGGTCGCGGTGGCGGTCGGTCTTCCCCGTCCGGTGCTGGTGCAAGGCTCGCAACGCGAGGGGAGAATCTCTCCCTCGGCGACGGCGATGACCTCGCGCCGCACTCGAATGACGAGCTGGAAATCGAGGACGATGACGACTTGCGGGATGATGCAGCCGCCTTGTTCGGCATCGATCTCGGTGACGGCAGGGTCGGCAGCCAGCCCGAGCCCATCGAGATCGATGGCGATGACGACGGTGGAGAGGATGTTTCCGCTGACACTCAAGGTACTTCAAACTGCTCTGGTAGGAGGAAGTCTAAAGTTTGAAATGACCAAATTATTTAACAAGTATGAGCAGAAATTTGGTGCAGCAAGGTCTCAAAGGCATGTGCAGCCTTCATCTTATAATGGTAAGAGAAAGCAGCATTGGGAAAAAATCTTTGGAGGTCCTGGTGCATCCCCAAGCTGTTCCCCCTCACCCTCATCTACTCCATCTGCTGTTAGTGAGCTCACAGCTTACTTGGACAGTGACCCTGTGACAAGCTTTGATGAAAACTTTGATATACTGCTCTGGTGGCGTGACCACAAGCTAACCTATCCAATCTTATCTATTATGGCTCGAGATATCATGTCTGTTCTTGTATCCACTGTCTCCTCCGAGTCTTGTTTCAGCTTATCAGGTAGAATACTTGAAGATCGGCGGCGATGCTTGTTGCCTGAGCATGTGGAGATGCTCACCTGCATCAAGGACTGGGAGCTAGGAGCAAGAAAAAAACAGCATGCAGTCGAGGATAAAGCCTTGGAAGATGCCTTCGAGAACCTCTTTCTGGATGAAGTAGGTGAAGGCAGCGGCAGCGGAACCGGCTCCGGCGGCGGTACTGGTGCCGGATAGAAGACATAACAACTAGGAAGGTAATAAAAATGTTGCTGCACTGCTGCTTCATGTTCATCTAACAATCATATGGCAACATTCTCATAAAAATGTTGATGCACTGCTGCTTTAATTGTGCAGGCACTTTTGGTCTTTTGGTGCACTGCAAGTCTTGTGAGAGTTAGACTGTTAGTCAGTGTGAGAGTGGCATTGAGAGAGTGTGATCACAAGCACTTAGTCACTAAGATTGCCACTGAGGTTGGCTATTGTAATAAGACTAGTACATTGACAATTGACATTTTGGAGCTGGCTGTACTCTTTTTTCCTTTCTAGGGTTTCTCACAAGGGTGAGTTTTACCTAGAAAGGTTTTTAATGAGGCAACATTGCACAAAACAGCTCACTTCTGAATTTTGAGACCATTTCTGAGATGTTTCTTGCTCTGTCTTTGGCTCTTTGGCCTTTGCTGATTTTTGTAACTATGTTTGAATCTGTCATCTGTGAATATGAGTTGAATGGAACTGACGAACTGTAAATTGTCATCTGTGAATCTATCATCTTGTTTGAATGTTGAATGAAAGTATGGAACTGTGAATTGTGAGTTGTGAATGTTTGAATGTTGATGGGCCATGGGCCAGCACGGCACGAGAAAAGCCCGTCGTGCCAACGGGCGGCACGGCCCGGTAAATCAGCCCATGGGCCGGGCTGAGGGCCGTAGGCTCGGCCCGAAGCACGGGGGTGGCACGGCACGGCCGGCACGACGACACGGCCAGGCACGGTGGGCTGCGGCCCGGCCCGGCATGCCGGGCCGGCACGGGCCGTTGGACATGTATAATCACGAGCCTAGGCTGATTGATCATCATTGCACTCTGGCACTGGTACTGGCCTGGCAATGCAAGGGGAAGAGGACAAAGGTGTGAGTGACCGTCCGCAAAACAGAAGAACTACAGCAACGTCCTTTTTATTTTCTTAGTTTTATCAAGACATATATAAAAACAACTTCTTTTCCACCACGGGTCTCTGATTCGAAGACCGGGCCGGCCATCGTCGCCCCGTTCGCCGTTGCAGAGGCTTGCAGCCATGTTGGCCCCTGCTCTTACCCGATTGACCTATATGGTGTGCTCACGCAAGTGTTGTCTCTTGTCTGCACTAGATACTGTACACCATAGTGCTGTTCGTCGTGCATGCGCACACAGACTGTTCACACGGTCACGCCTCGCGCTCAAGCGCTTGCTGCGTCCACTTTGTCCCCTACCATCCAATGCAGCTACGCCACTGCTGAAGCCTTTTACGTACGGTGGCACACGAAAAGGATCGAGTGATAGATGCAGCGGCACGACGGCCTGCAGGCCCTGCGACGGCAAAAAAGGCGTCTGCCAAGCATACCACTTCCCTCCTCTGCACCTACCGTCGTCGCCTCGTCTCCGTCACGTCAGTAGATAGCTGAGGCCTCCTAGTCTCAGTGCGCCAGGAAACACAAAAGATACACTCCAGTGATTGGCAAACGAACGCAGATGCAACAGTCCTGAACGTGCGTGCGTGCGTGCGTCAGTGCGTCGTACAAAAGTTTCAGTCAGCCAATGCAAGCCTTCGTGTACCGTCGTAGAACAAACAACACGCAGCTGAACAAACCACACAGCAGAAATGAATGACATCAGTTGTGGACGAATGGTCCCTGATCGAGCAAAAAGAAAACAAATGGAAAAAAGTAAAGCCGCCTACAGTCGAGAAGCAAAATCTTGTGAGATGTGCTGCAGGATGCTGCTTGCCTCCTTCCAAAAGGCAAGCAAAGAACGGCAATTATGCAAGGGGAATATAATCTACAGCGAGTTATTTTTTTTCTTCCCCTCCCATATGATTGATCCTGCAACAAAACGCTAGGGTTTCTTCCAGGGCATATGGGCATTTGCCACGACAGTCACATGCATGAGGCTCGGCGCTATTGACGCTTGCACACAGGAAGAACAATAGACGATCAATACATAATCACTTTGACATTCATATGCGGCTTAAACTAAACTGATCCGATGCATGCATCGGAGCAGAGTTTAGAAATCGACGCCAGATTATGACATGATGATAGTAGATCTGTTCGTTTTAGCATTTAATTTCCAAGGACACGTACGTCCTAAAGCTTCCAAGTATAATTTCACGTTAGCTAATATATATAATATGGCATCAAATTAAAAGGTCCAAATCAGTAGAGCTTAATTGCAGATTTCCACGGCAGCATTTCATTCGTGAGCAGAGCAGAGTGAGGGTAACATGCCCCGCTCAAGTTGTCTCGGCACAATGCATGCATGAACTTTGGCGAAACAAGCATGGCCGTACGAAAAAAAAAAGGAATCGAGACCACACCAATAAACAAAACCAGGAGCAATAGCATGTGTCTCCTTATCTTGAGTTTATCTTGTATTCAATTCCCGCAAGATACCAAATCATTCATGTGCATGGAGAAACCAAACCTACATTATCAAAAAGCTTTGGGGGCAGGTGAGCGGCATGATTGGGTTAAGAAAAGGACCTGCTGCGTGGTTCCCTACTGGTACTCGCATGGTCATGTTTTAAATATTGTGCACTTGGTCAAAATTCATAACCAGTTCATGCGCTGTTCTGTTCTTGCGAACGGGTACCCGTGTATATAGTTACAATCTAGTACACCCTGCCATGTGTCTAACAAATCAGCATTGTAATAAAGTATATTGATTCTCGGTCAATGTAATACATGCAAATATGCTGTTGCCAACAATAGAAGAAGAGCCTAAGCTACGCCTACGAATTTGTAAGTGTAAATTTTTATACATTGTGTTTCTCTATGTTTAAGGTTTTTTCACAAGGTCGTCTCAACAAGTCTGTGTGGTCAAATAACCCTTTATAATGGGAACTCGTACATGTTTCTAAAGTCTCTCGTGATCTCATCGACTCATACCGTGAGACCACTAGACAATTGAAACATGCACCTCTACAAGCCTATTCAACTTTATGCAAACAAGGGCTCATCATTTGCATCGACCTGCAATGGAGTACCTTCACGGCTTTTATGGACAAGATTCCATGAACCAGCTGAACTCAATCGTTCAAGGGTTCATGTTGTTTCATACTCCAAGAGATGCTAAACATAGACTACTTATAGTTTAATCAAGATTACCTATGCCATGACAACAAGTATATTAATAATTTGCAGTTCATGTAAAAAAAATGTGATTATCAACTTCATTGGCTGCATATTTCTATGTTCATGCACACAGGAAACAACAAAATGAAGAATAATGCATGGGGATTTGCATCTAATAGAAGTGAGGAACTGTGAGGGCTACAAGTTGTACACGCATCAGGAGAGAAGACCGGGGACAAAAATATTACCATCTCATTCAAAATGCTTTTGGAAATTGGAGAAGGCAGATCTTTATGCAGGTCCAATCTTGATCCTATTTCCCATTCCAATGTTCGAATATTTTGGTGCTTGGGACTTGAAGCCCCAGGAACACAAAGCAGGACAGATAACACTAATGCCACGTGAGATAATTATCACATATTCCCATTCCTCTGTAATCTGGATCCAAAAGAGAAAAAGCTAGGTCAGGAAAAAAAATGTACCTGTGATTCCCAGTGTATGGACGTAACCTAAATGTTGAAATGAGGCAACTAATGGAATCAATGGAGTGATTGTCTTGAAGATCCGCTTAGTCACTATTGTGGCAGGACTCTTGACCGCACCTATTAACAGAACGAGGGGCCCTAATGGCCCTGCTGGTTTCCCAAAGGTTGACAAAATGAATAATACTTAACAAAAGCATATATTAGTCAGCATACAATGTATCTAACCATGTACCACTCCGTTCGTTACCATGTGATGGAATACCTGTCTCCAAAGTACCAAGCAAAGCGACATTGCTGATTTTGTCCTCAATATTATACAGAGTTTGATACAGATCTGTCATTAATAATGTAAATAAACAGATCATATACTGTTATGCGTCCCAATCCTCCAGCAGCAAGAGGTGCTCCCCAAATGCCCAATGCATGCTGAGATAGCGCCAATCCTTACAAAGGGTCAGCTAACACACGAAAATAGAGTATTCTCTCTTTGCAGCGGTACCCCCCAGTGTCCTCAACAGAGGCAGGTTGTCCTACAAGGATGGTTTGAATGAGAAAATAATATCTTACAGCCAATTCAATCAATCGTGTAAGAATCCAACCAGAACCAGCTTGTTACTTGGAAGTCTTGCTGCCCTATTAGGTGGTCAGCCACCTATTCAATGAGACAGGCCTGACAAAACCCTTGATTGTATTGAATCTGAGATCAGAAAATGGCTGGTGCTAGACTGCTAGTACAAAATAGTGCGTGATAGTTAGAGCACACGGCCCATACACCTCAAGTGTCACATCCTGCAAGATCAGTACCCTCAACCAGTAATTGCCCACCAGCCACTCTCAAGCGGACCACTGGTATAAAACTTCCGCCAATCTATCCGATGCATCTTCACCTAATCTAGCCTAGGGGCACCTCATGCTCCACGATCTACAAGCTTCAGCTCCTAACCAGCACTTGCTTTCACCGTCCTCTAAGAGGCAGATTGAGCTGAAAAACCTAGAGTTTGCAGGTTAAAATGGGGAGCTAATAATAACAGTGGTCTCACGTAGGCTCCAACCACCAAAGCACATGGAAAGAAATGGTAGGGCCTACTCCTCTCCACCTCCCTGGATGGCTGTGGTTAGGCCACAATGGCCAGACACCAACTTTGAAGTACCACCACCTGATCGTCCCACATCAGCTACGCTCAGACTACATATTCTAACCTCACCACCTCTGAAGCCCTTCGCTTTGATTCCTCCTGTCTAGCCCAGATTAAAAAGTCCTGACCTCCTTCAAAATCAAATGCATCAAGACCTCATTGCTCATGTACCAGAGAAATATTAATACTGCGCGCATTGCATAGACAGCCCCAAAGTTCTCCTTGGTAGGCTATAAATGCCTGGCCAAGACACCTGCATGGTTCTCTACGCGACACACCATCACTGCTACTTCTCCCCACCGGCAAGCTTTCGCTGCAGACAGGAGCCTAACACGCACTTGTTTGCTCCGATCCCCTAACTCTTTCTTCCCTCTAGCTGAACCTGAACGGCCATGAATCACCTCTCCCAAGAGCACCCTCAGGCCTGGCCCTGGGGCGTAGCCATGTACACGAACCTACACTACCACCACTACTACGAGAAGGAGCACCTGTTCGAGAAGCCCCTGACTCCGAGTGATGTGGGCAAGCTCAACAGACTGGTGATCCCCAAGCAGCATGCCGAGAGGTACTTTCCCCTCAGCGGCGACTCCGGCGAGAAGGGCCTGATCCTTTCCTTTGAGGATGAGGCCGGCAAGCCATGGAGGTTCCGGTACTCGTACTGGACGAGCAGCCAGAGCTACGTGCTCACCAAGGGCTGGAGCCGGTACGTCAAAGAGAAGCAACTTGACGCTGGCGACGTAGTGCACTTTGAGACGATGCGAGGCTTTGGAATGGGCGACCGCCTGTTCATCAGCTACAAGCGCCGTGGTGAGAGTGCAACAGCGGCTCCTGTGCGTCCACCAGCCGTGCGCGTAGCGGCGCCTGCACAGAGTGCGGGCGGAGAGCAGCAGCCTTGGAGCCCAATGTGCTACAGCACATCAGGCTCATACCCAACCAGCCCGGCCAATTCCCATGCCTACCGTTACTCAGTGGACCATGATCACAGCAACATGCAACATGCAGGTAAAAGACTGAAAACAAATGGAAAGGAAGCACTGCAACTTACTCTTCACATCATACCTCTTACACATTTCTGCTGAACAATTGCAGGAGAATCACAGTGGGACAGAGACAACAGGAGTTGCAGTGCAGCATCAGCACCGTCTCGGCAGCTCCGTCTATTCGGTGTGAACCTTGACTGCGGGCCAGGACCGGAGCCAGAGCCGGAGACACCAACGACAATGTACGGCTACATGCATCAAAGCCCTTACGCTCCCAATAACTGGTCAGCCTGCAACACCATCAGAATAAGACGCCCATCATATATAAATGTTTCTCTAGCTAACGAGTTTTGGAACTCAATATGACAGGGGCAGTCCATAACAACATCATGAGGAGATTTTGGGCTATGCTTGCAGAATCCGAACAACCAAAGTAGTTGCTAGCAGCAGCCTAGTACTACTTGCACAAAGTGACAGGTTTGAATTGACCTGTGCAAGAGAAAAGAAGTGGAGAGATCCCTTGTTTCCCAGGCAATCTTCCTCCCAGCTCCAGAGTGCCGCCTTTTGCTGTTTCATTTTTTCTTTTTTCCATGGCTTCCAGAAACCCTACATTCTGTACGGGTTCTGGCAGCAGGCACGCGTGGGAGGTTTCAGGAAACATCAAGATGCAAAGGAAATGGAAGTGGGAGACAGACAGATATGTGTATGTATGTGTCATCTGTACCTGTGTGGGTCTCGATCAACAACAAACTGTGAAGTTGATGTATCCAGGCCTGCCTCCTGAAGAAACAAAGCAATATCTCCATGGGGATTTTGTTCTCTCCCCCGTCTCCTTGCTCCTACTGTTCTATCGTGCAATCAATTAGTAGTGCAATGCTTTCACTTCATGCAACCGATAGGTTGAGTACTTTCACATAAAGGGATAAGTAGGTAACACTGCAAAAGTAATGTATTTCAACATTTCTTTCCCAAAAAATGAGTGATATGCTGTTTTGAAAGAAATTATAGCAGGAAATCAGTCATTTGTACAGCAATACTTTGAGTGTTAATCCTTTCATGCTGTCAATAGCAATGGTCCCCCTTATTACATGCCCAAGATTTCGTAGCAGCACCCTTTTATGCCATCACCATCAGACAGGACATTAGTGTGTGACAGGAGACTCGAGGTGTTTACCTGTTTAAGTGTGCATTCTGTAGAACCTAACAGTAGGTTATCTACTTATCTAAGTTGTAATTTGCCGTTAGTAGAAAAATTAAAGGGCCAACTGCAAAGTAACAGTCAAAGGTTGGTTTGGCTGATGGATGGAATTAGCATAGATTGCATGAGAGGGTACGGCTTACAAAGGCTTATGGAAAGGCATAGAGAAACAGGAGAGGGGCATAATTAAAGGTAGGAATGGAAACGGCATATAAGGGATACATAGACATAGTGGTAATTTTATGCAAAACTCCAATACTAAAGAAATGATTGGGCATAAGCAATGCCGACACCTGGAGATTTTCATGTCCTAATATTTTAAAGCCGGTATCCACCTTTTTGTTCCCTGGAGAAGGAAAGGCTCAGCAAAGGTTTAAGTGTGCAAGTGGGCTCAATTTGCCTAGTAGGATACTAAGAAAAGGCTGGCTAAGTTGATGGTCTAAGGGGCAAGGTTAGCAAAAGGCCACAAAACTCCAATAAACATCAAGATTCCTTACAGCATGTATCAAAAGAAAAACAGAGGACTGTCTCCTACTTTTGTTGCCTATGTAAAGAAGGAGCAAAAAATAGCATGTACGGGGCTAACAGTTTATTACCTAGACTGCCAGTCAATAAAATGAAGTAGACACCTAGAGTATGACCTAAAGCCACGGTTTGCAAAGGAAGGGTTACTGTATCATCAAGTTGTGAAATGCATCAAAGATAAAAACAAATACATGAAGAATCTATATTAGAACTAGTATAAGTACGTCACATAATCCAGTGTCTCCTATTAGTTCTTAGCGTAAAGATCATTTAATACTGTAAGTAGCCTCAGAGCTAGGTATTTGCTAAATATAGATACAGAACAGAGGCAGAACCATTAAACAAATTCCCAGAGCATTATATTGACTAATGGAACAATGACTATGCAGGTTTCAGATTCATCTGAATGGAATTTGCTGCAACTGTGCTAATGATGATTAAACAAGTAGGTGAACTACCGTATCAAAAACAAGATTTCCTGTCTGCTTACTAAGAAGTCTAGAGCACAAGCCATGTGCAGGGGTTAGCTTTCCTTAGTGGCAAAAGATGATCCTTATCCCAGGGTTACATGATTAAGACTTTTGAACATCAAATTGTTTAACATCAGTGCAATGGGTCATGTGACTGCCATAATGATAAAGTAGACCCACCCGACTCAACACATACCGAGGAAGAGAAAAATATCAAAGGGGTGCAACTGCAAAGTACAGTTTAATCGCGTCATCCATGTAAAATATGCATAGAAATCTTCAAAATTTACCTTTTGATGTTCAACCTAGCAGCCTCATTGCAGACTCACAGCATTGGATGCAAAACTTGGGGCTACCAAAGAAAGAATACATATGACACTGCCATGATGGTGGGGCACTAGAAGTAACCATCACAAGATTGAAAGCCAAAAAGATGAGGATGCATCAGATATAAGAGATGGTCCCCATGGGAAAATGGGTAGCAGAGGCCTGACCCACAAACTGGCGCAGAGGGGGGCCAACTCAGACTGGACCAACACAATGCCCATGATACATCATCAGGCAATCAGCCACTTGATTTCCTTGCTTTCCAAGAAGCCACTGCCTCCCCAGGGTCACTAACAAGCATGGTACGTAAGAAAGGGCTAGCTGCAAACCTGATCGATGGCCCTCGAATGCATTGTTTTCTGTTTTTTCAATTCTTGCTCATGGTTGTAGAGCCAAAGTTTCTGAATAAACAGTACTTTCCTTGAGGTAAAGATGTGGCATGAACAGATGGTAAACCAGTGGAGGACTCCATAAGGACCCAACATATTTTTGAATGTGCTGCCATGCAGAAACCACCCGACGCTATCAAGTTGTTAAAATGATAACCAAAAACAATGAACGGATTCGATTTATGTTTCCTTTCATGATCCGTATCATTGTGTAGTACAGGGTATGGGCACAGATCTTTGGCCCATTGATAAGAAATACCACAAGACTACAAAATAGACTAACTGGTAATCATAACAGAAAAGGTATGGTAGTAGAGAAATCGCATTAATATTTCTTTTGAGCGATGGAAGTACAGCAAGCTTTTTAAAAAGGAAAAGGCATAGTATTGAATAGCATAGTAGCGAATCATGTGTTAGCAAAATGGAAACAACAGCATGTTATTAGATAATGAAAGGTGGAGCTGAAAGTGTTTGTTTTTTATTTCTAGAATATTCTTGCTCATTGCCATGTTGGTGCTAAGACAAACGGTACACAATTATTGATGCAGATTATAGTTTCAACAAAAATATTGTCAACGTGATAAAATAAAAGCCTCAGGGACACTAGGTACTAGTTACTTAAGCCAGAAAAGATTCATAAAAAATCAATCTAGAAGCAATATGGATTTAAAACCTAGACGAGTATGTTTATTAATGTTAATGCTTTTCCAATAAAAATGATGTTAAAGAAACATAACATAATGCAATATAAAAGATAAGAAATTGCTAAGGACATAAAAGGAAGAGGCACCTGAGCAAAGGAGAATGTAACAGAAATTCCCAGAGCTTGTCATTAACTGCAGTACAGTAACAGAATCAACTATCCAGTGAATTTCATTGAATTCCTCTTAGGGTGCACAGATCGACAAACGCATAGGGAAAAAGAAATCCAACTCTCACATGATTTTCTCTAAGAGCAACATTTGCTTTTCTACAAGTATACATACTTCTGATGATAACAGGACTACTGTACAAGAAGGAGATCCATTCAGAATTCAGATGAGGGAGGCCCACACCTGTGCTTCCATCTGCTACGCACAGTCCAGATGATAGTGCTGATATTACACCAAATGGGGTCAGTAGCATGACATTATTGACTTGGATGAGGAACCTGTCAATTTAAGCCCTGACATAGATCTTTGGAGCAGCACACTACTCACGTGACAATAATTTGTTTCATGATGATGGCAGTACCATTGGGAAGGTGATTGGTCTTTCTCGTTCAGTCCTCAATCGGCAGAAGTCCCCACATGACCATGATCCATCCTTAAAATGTTGAAATATATTGATTTCTGACAACGACAAGGTCAGTAATCAGTAACCTGGGGTTGCCACCTCCATGAAGGAATTTAGCTTCCACAGATCTTGAGGTTCTTGTATAGCAATATATATCACCCTTGGTATATTAGGACTACAAAAAACAAGCTTAATTACCCAAAAGCAAGGTGGCAATTTTTTTTATTATTGTACTGACGTGGCTATTTACCGCGAGTGAATTTCTTGCTTCAAACTACAAATTTTCCTCAACTTATTTTTTTTAAACAAAATTTTCCTCAACTTATTATTAGGCATAATTACCCAGGCCCATCTTAAAAACATGTACTTAAGAATTTGCTATGTACCTGCGCACCAGCTGAAACAACTAAAGACAACAGTGAAAGAATTGGTGCACGCGAGCCAATACAGGGCAACCAAGTTCATCGCAACTTTGCAAGGCATTTCCGTGGCCTGCAAGAGGAAACGTGACACTGACACAGGCCACACAGATAACGAGATGAGCGGTCTCAAAAAAAAAACGAGATGAGAATTAGAGCTCACTAACGAGACCTTCCCCCTGAAGAAACCTCTTTTGAAAACGCGCAAATGTCCTCACAGCCCATTTCACCTCATTGTCAAAAAGTACCTTGCACAGTTGCACCTCGCCGAAAAACATGAGCTGAATTTTCAGAACCCTAGCAAAACGCGGCAGCAGAAACGGAACACGATAACATACTTCACGAAGCCTGAGATCTAGCGCGCGCGAGAGGGAAAGGATTAGTACCTCTTTCCCGGCGGCGCATTCCGTCGAGCACCGGCGCCGCGATCCGCGCCGTGGCCCGGTGGCATGGAAAGACCACGGCACGAAACGGTGGGGTCATCCTCGACGCGATCACGGCTAGTTCGGTGGCGCGATGAGGAAGGGAGGGGCACCGATCGGCCGAGCAGCCGGTGGGGCACGCCGGCACGGACGTTACACGCAATGGTTCGAGACAAGCGCGATCGAGGAAGAAGAAGATGGAGAGAATGGGAAGCGCGACTGAAAAGAAAGGAATGGTGGGCTTGCTTGGGCCTTTAGGATATACTTACTAGCGTTCATTTCGGTCCAGTAGACAAGTTTGGGCCTCGGAGCACGACTTCCACAAAAACGTCTCTCTTCAAAAATTAGAGGCCCAATGGGCACAGAACTTAGGGTCCAGTAACTCATGATTTTGTTTTTCATTTATGAACTATGTTTTGGAGCCACGAGAGATTTTTCCTTTTTGAGAACCATGAGAGATTGACAAGACATACCACATAAGTGTACAAGAGAAATAAAAAGCTGAGCGATGCAGCCATTTTATTTCAATAAAAAAATAGAATGTAGCACATCTGAAAGCTGAGTGAAAAAAAAAATAGAAATCACCTGCAACAATTTCGTAAATTTTGAGCATCCAGACCAGAAACAGACAAGCTATATGGACCCTCCATTATTACTGGATTCCATGTCACTATTCCTGGCAGATATCGGCAAGAAAAAAGTTCCCTTCATCACAATCTTGTGTCTGCCTGACTTGATCTTGCCACTAAGCACTAATATATAAAAAGCACCTGCTGCAGCCCCACTTCGTTCTCGTCTTCCTTTATTTCTCCCTGTACTTTACCTGAAGATAAACTAACTTTCTTCATCTTTTTTTCTGTAGATTTGATTTTTTTTGTTTTTGCGGGTACAGATTTGATTGATTTCTCTGCATCTTGTCTAATTACCCACAACGATTGGTGAATGCCATTGTTCAGATGGGATTAGTCATGCTCATCCCGGTCGAGCGCGTAGTGTAGTGGCAGCACGTTTCCAATTCGGATGCGACCACGGTGCGCGCCGGCGAGGTGGTGAACTGAACTGGTGATCTCCCCCAAGATTAGCATGGCACTAGCAAGATATGATCATACCTTGTGCTCTCTGGTCGCCATCATCACCAACAAAATGGTAGGTAGCTTCCATCACCCAAGGCCAAGCATTATATTGGCAGAAAGAAAGCAGGTGCAGGCAATGCGACGTGATCGGCGACGAGACCGTACGTCGTGATCTTGCATTGGTGGTGCCAATAATGGCCGCGGACGCGATCCAGGTGAAGATCCCGTCCCCCGCCAGTGGAACCTTGGGTGCGTGCTTTCATGGCGGCGGCATCTGCAGGTCGGGGTTCGGGTCAGTCTTTGACGTTGACACATCCGTCAGGTCGTCGAGATTCGGAGGACAAAAAGAAACCACGCGAATGCATTGCCTTTTAACTTTTAATATTAATATGAATAGTTCGACGACTTTCACTAACTTTCCAGTCAGATCGAGTCACATCTTTCTCTGACAGACACGTTTACCAATGCACTATTCACATCTCTAACTTTCTACCATCTTTCTCATCTAAACAAGGCCAGGGCTGTAATCCAAAAAGGAAACAAGTATATACATTTCACATTGCAAACTACAGATAGTCCTCTCTCTATTTTTCTTCTGCTACTCCCTTTTTTTTTGTCTCATGCATGTTAGACGATTCATCACCACTAACTTAATTGCAATTAGTCATCATCATAATCTAACAAGAAACAACTAACAAAAGTAACACCATGTCATGTCAGGGCTGAGCAGAGTAGCGCTGCACACACAACACAGCAGAGCAGCCTCTCTGCCTACGTCAGCCACTCTGCTACACCACATCCTGCACCTTGGCACCGTCACCGCCGCCGCCGCTCTCCTCGGCGTCGAAGCTAGCGTGCACGCTATAGAACACGTAAACAACCACAGCGGAAGCCGAGAAGATCCCAAACCGGACGTACGACGGGGGATCCAACGATCCCAGCAAGAACACGTTGAGGAACACGGACGCCGAGGGCACCCACGGCATACCCGGCACGCCCCAAGCCCCCGGCGATCGTGCCTGCGGCACCAGCGCCTGGAACACGGCCACCGTCGCCATCGCCGCCGCCGCGCACGCCGCCAGGACCACCGCCTTGCCGGCGCCGCCGGTGGGAGCCAGCTGCCACACCAGCGTGAAGGTGATCGCCGTCAGGGACAGGCCGGCCAGGAACGCCAGCGTCGGCCATGCCTTCGTCCACTTGTGCTGCTGCTGGTGGTGGTTGTCGCCGGAGTCGCCGACGTAGCGGCGGTACACGACGGCGTTGGCAACCATGTAGAAGACGAAGAGCGTGCCGATGGAGACGAGGTTGAGCAGCACGTCGAGGTCTGTGAACAGCGCCAGCGCCGCCGTGAACAAGCCTGGACACAGTGGACGTACATTGTCAACGGAGGTCAGCTTCGATGGATCGTTCATGTGATCCGTTGACTCGTGTGTCAGATGATCACGAAGAGTAGTGCACGAACGTACCGAGGAAGGCGGAGGCGTTGACGGGGGTGGCGGTGCGGGGGTTGACACGGGCGAGCCACGCTGGCATCACGCCGGAGCGGCCGATGACGCAGAGGTACCGGGCCTGGCCCAGCATGGCAACCATCAGTGACGTCAGGATGCCGAGGCTCGCGCCGGCGCCGATCACGTTGGACACCCATTCCTTCCCCACCATCCCTCTGAACGCGCCCGAGAACGGCGCCTCCGGATCGATCTGCAGCACATCATGATCAGGGAATAAAATAACAGCATCCAAACCAGGTGAAAATCTGTCAAAAGTTCATGCATGCTCACTAGCTACTTTGGGACCAAAGGTTCAACAAGATGCTCTATTCGGTTCTCCTAGGAAAGTCTGGAAGCTAGCAGGGGGGCCTGATTCATGGTCTTCCCAAATCACACGAGTACACGACCAACATACCCAAAAAGCGAGCGAGGGAGAAAAAAGAAAGGCCGGTGTCATGGAAGAACCGGATGCCAGCGGCATCAGCTGCGCCGACCCCATGTTCTCATGATCTCATCTCATGGAACTCTAGCCACCCACTTGGACCCAGACAACATATATTCCGAGAATTGTCCGTCCTCTGCCTCGCCAACACTAGCAAAGAACCAACATAGAGTATGCCTAAATATAATGGCCATGCTTACCAAGTTACAAACTTTAATTTCGATGCTCAAGTTTTGCAGCAACCAATGGTCAGAGCACATGCTGAAATGACATTAATTCTGAATTCTCAATCACGTACCGCGTCGTAGGGGAGGAGCATGGACATGGACGCAGCCATGAGGCAGTAGAGGACGGTGACGACGACGACGGAGCCGGAGACGCCGGCGGGGATGTCGCGGCGGGGACGCTCGACCTCCTCGGCCATGGTGGACACGGCGTCGTACCCGATGTAGCTCAGGTACACGGCGGCGGCGCCGTCGAACACGCCGGCGGCGCCGTGCGGGAAGAAGCCGCCGGGGTGGTTGGACGGGTCGGCGGCGTGGGTCAGGTTGCGCGCGTCGCCGAACTTGAACCCCATCGCGATGATGAACAGGATGAACGCCACGTGGACGCCCGTCAGGACCAGGTTCAACAGCGAGCTCTCCTTGGTGCTGCAACCACAGGGACACCCCGATTATTTGCCGTCGTCAGCATCAAAAGATTTTTTTCATTTCTTTTGAAAAATCTAAAATGATTTCATTTTACTGATGCGTCTCTGAAAAATTTCACTTTTTTTATGCTTTTGGGATCGAAGAAAGATGTTTCTGAAGAACTGTTGCTGGCGTTGCCACTAAAAAAAAGCATTGCATCATCAATCATCATTGTCCTAGAAAGGGTTATGGGCAAGATTCCTTCCATCCCGATAAGTGATAACAGAATATAATTTTTTTTCCAAACGCAGATAGAACTGGATGGAGAAGCGAATCAGCTCAACTTGCACTAAACATCTTGGACCGTAGCCATAAAACAAGAGCTAGCTACACTTATTTGGTTGCAGAGCAGGATAGAGCTACACTTATTTTTAAATGAAAATTAAAAATTTGCATGTGATTTTGGACTCTCTGCAGAAAAGAACTCCATTGTGGCCAATAGTTCTATGACACAGCAAGCACAGAAGAGACAAAAAGGCGAACAACCAAGGGAAGCGACAGGTATGCTGACACCTGTACACAAAACTTTCTTAAAAAAATGTGAGCAGAGTTTTCATACCCTGATATTTTTTTTAAAAAAAAACAAAGTTCTAACTGAATGACACGAGCCAGTACAATAACAGTAGCAGATGCAGAGGGAGACGAGGAGGACGACGTCTAATGAGCATGCTGGTAACAATAAGTAGTTGATCTAACACGAACCTGTAGCAGATACAGACAGAGACGAGGAGGATGACACCAACGGCGACGAGATCCACCTGGTTAAACCCCTCCGGCAATCCCGGCACGGGGATCCGCCACTTGCTGGGGGCGTCGACGCCGACGGCCGTACCGAGGTACGCCGTGAAGCTGCGCGCCACGGCGGCGTTGGAGAGGACGTACTCCATGATCAGGTTGGCACCCGTCAGGAACGCCGCGAATTCCCCTGCAACAATGCAAGCAAACCAACAGCAACCCAACCGTCGTCAATCGTCAGAATGCACAGGAGAGTTCGATCATGGCCTGAAAACTGAAGGAAGGATCCGATCGATGCATATAGTGAAGTAATTAATGGTCGCTGTCGAGTGTTACATGCAGAGAGAGCAACATCCAAACTGCAGGATAGTTTCCATGGTGGCTATGAAAACGAGTGCCATGGCTGGATGGATGGATGGATCTTTTTTTTTTCTTGCAAGGAAGCATGAAGGTCCCATGGGATACGTGGAAAGTGACAGCCAGTACTTGTTTGGATATGGATCATAAAAATTGTTGGGTCACAATCCAACTTTCCCCTGTTAATCTAAAAAGTTGGAGGTCTGTTCTGAAACCCTGACATGTAGCATGTCCCAACTTGTACATTCAGTGAATAACGAGATACGATAAACCAAGAAAGAAAAACAAATCCTTTTGGGTAATCAAATCTATGATCGAACCATTGATCGAGGATACGAGAATTTAGAGAAACCGTGAAGTGTGAAACATTCAAAAGCAGAACCAATCAAATAGTCCCATACTATAAGTGTTCTTCAAATAATCTCACCGAAAAGAAACAAAAAGGACAGCTTAAGGAAACTTTAAAGCAGCTTCACTCATACACATAAATACCTACCTGTACTATACTTTTAGCAACTAGACGAGCTGAAAAAGAGGGCAAGAGAGCACGTATGCACTTGGAAGATAACCATCAGTAAGATATTTAACAGAAAGAAAAACATCTTTATCAGATATAATAACCAGGTAGCACGGTATGATCAGCCCAGTGTATGTCGTCCGTGAGTCCCAGTTCCCAATAATGCCGCAAGCAAGTCGCACGAACACACCCAAATCAAGACAGAAATCGAAACGCTAAACAACAACTCCCAACAAGCAGATGACAAACGCCAAGACAACACCCAAAGCAGAGTTTTTTTAAATTCCAGCCAGCGACGCATCTCGATCGATCACCTTCAAGCCGCGATCTTTAATTTCCTGGCGTGAATGGTTTTGTTTGTTGGTTGGTTGGAGGGAGGCTCACCGAACGTGACGCGGAGGTAGCTGAATGCGCCGCCGGCGACGGGCATGTCGACGGCGAACTCGGTGTAGCAGAAAGCAGAGAGGAGCGCGCAGAGGCCGGCAATGGCGTAGGAGACGACGACGCCTGGGCCCGCGTAGAGCCGCGTGGCGCGTCCCGTGGTGACGAACACCCCGGCGCCGACCATGCCGCCGAGCCCGAGGCCGACGAGGTCCCACCACCGGAGCGCCCGCGCCATGCGGTGGCCGGAGCGCGCGCGGACGCGGCTCATCTCCTCCTCCGCCGCCGTCGCCGCGCACGCCCGCCGCGCCAGCCGCCGCGGCGTCTCGGCTAGCGCCCGCCCGTACGCTCGCAGGCTGGCGAACGAGCCGCCGCCGCCGGCGGCGAAGGCGACGTCGTCGTTGGGGCCCGCCGCCACCAGCGCGGCCTTGTCCATGGCGGCGGCGCGGGGGAGAAGGTGGAAGGGACGGAGAGAGAAGGGACGGAGGAGGCGGCGGCGTGGATGGTCAGGTGGGGAGTGGAGTGGAGGGAGAGGCCGGAATTTAAAGAGGGGCGCGAGTCAAAGGTGTCATGGAGGCGGAGGTGTAGTTGCCAAGCTGTAAAATTTCTCATGGTGATTCGGTGGAAAAGGGAGCGGGTAAAAGTGTAAATAAATGTAAACACGAGAGTTAAGAAGAAATCTGCATGTATATTCGAGATCATATTTTAGTGGGGTGTATTAATTACTTACAGCTTATTCAAATGAGGACGTAAAAAAAGTCTCGTGTTTTTTTTCCTAAACCCAAGCTTCCAAATTCAACCAAACTGGCCGAATCATACTTCTTGCAAAGGCTCAAGATTTTTTAATACTGTAAGCTGCTACAAGAAATGTTGTAAAAGCTTTTGATTCATACATAGATTGTCCGTTGGCGCATACAAAGGGCTTATATAGCCAATAATCACTCAATCCACATGGCGCCAATTGTAGATGAAGAGAGAAGAGAAGGGATGATATAACATTATAACTGCAAAAGCCTAGTTTCAGATATTGTTAGTCAAAGTGTCATCTTTGTAGACTCCATCGATGTCCTAATTAACTAGTGTTTTTTATCATAAAAAAAACGTGTGTCTATATATAGAGAGGGAAAGAGAGAAGAGTAAAGAGTGTGTCGCTTCAATGCATCACAATTCACACGACAAGTTGCATAACCTCTTTTATATTTGCAGCATGATCGATCGAGCTTTATAGACAATGTTTTGGACACGCTATTATTATAGAAAACCGTATCCAAGCTCCAAAGTAGATTCGCTCATATCCAAAGGCTCATGTCTAATTCCACTCCACTATACTTATAGCCGATCCAATTCGTTGGAAAATGGACGGTCCTGATATTTTTGATAAAATGCATATATACGTGCCTGAAAAATCAGGTGGTTATAGTTCCTTTCCGTCGTTGATGAGAGCAATTAAACGTCGGATATTCGACAGCTCCAAGATTTTTCTGATAGGGATTATGCCGGGACGATTGATATCTTTTCTTTCAATCACTAGCTATTAATTTGTTAGGGAGAGTCTACACGTGGTGGTTAGCTAGTGACATGTGGTGTGTGTATTCAGAGTTTACAACCGAGATTTTTAATGGTCCGTATCCGTCAATTTTATTTGGTCTCCTTTAAGTCAAGATCCAAGATCTAAGAATATGACAAGGCAAATCTTTAGACAAAATTGATGACGGGATAGCCATTTTCTCCCTAGTTTTTCTGCGATGCTCAAATTCTCTTAAAACACTTCATCAAACTTTTCTTTTGAATAACTAAGAGGGAATTGTGCATCTTTGTATTAAAAGGAGAGGTAAAAAAATAAAAAAGATAGTACAACGCATAGCGCAAAAGCGTGTACTGCCTCACTATAGGTCGATTTACATTGGATTGGTACCATGGACCGTCTAACAAAGCACTACTGCGAATCACTCTCCTATAAGACAACCTAGATTTTTTTTTAGATTACACAGTACAACGTAGACGCTCACATTGCGACCTCGCTCTTGACAGTTTATAAAACTAGTCACCCAATTCTCAAACAAGGGGGTGCGACAGGTAATAAGATACACGAAACATATATAATTATAGTTAGATGTCAACCTTTATAAATTCATCTTGCAATCTCTATAATGTTTATTGTTATTCGCAAAAAAAATAATCTTTTTGGTTATACATAGATGGGAATTCATTCATTTATTTAGTTAGTTATTATAAACTCGGAGAAAAGGCAGGACAGAAATAAATGGGACGGAGAAGCTCATTACCAGGTCCGATGGAGTGGAGAAAGTAAAGGTGCAAGTTCGTCTACACCATGTGACTCCGTCGGATCTTTTTAATTCTTCATCCATCCCCTGTTTTCCTTTTCACACTTTACAGAGAGACCTTTTGGTTTGAATAAGGTTAGTTACTATCAGTTCTTTGGAACCACGTGCACGAGGGTGAAAGTAAAGAGCCTATTTTAAATTAAACCATTTTCAGATCCCGTGCTAACAAGAGTAAATACTCTCTCCATTCTAAAATGTTAGTCATTCTGACATTTTGAATGACTAAATTTATAACAGTTGCTATGGACTTAGACATATTGTTGTCTAGATTCGTATCATCTTCAATGAATCTGGTAAAATGACAGGATAACTAATAATTTGGAACCAAGAGAGTAAATAAAAATAAAGTAGCATTTGGTTTTATGGCCTAACCCAAAGAGATTGGAAATCCGGTGATGAGCGGCGGCGCCCCGAACTGATTTGCCATGTTTAGCGGATATGCCGTGTTGTGCATGATGCATGCGGGCCTCCGCGTAGTGCAAATGGCAGGTGGGCCTCACGAGGAAGCAAGCCACGGCCTAGAGCACCGCGCCATCTCCAGGTACACCCGGCCGGTTTATTGACCTAGACGGGTCTAACATTCCTAAAATTTGCATGTTTAAAAATGTGGGTTTAAAAATTTTGAGTGAAATGTGCAACAATTTAAATTTGCCTGAGGTCAAATTCTCCTCTCATCTAAATCCTAGCAAAATATTATTTTATTTAAGGATAATATATTTAGAGTGGCATTTGGATTTTATTTGGATTTCATTTGGATTTGTCTGGATTTTTATTTGAAGTTTAAATATTATAATTCAAATTCAAAACCTTGGGCTAAATCTCTGATTGGGCCAGCAACAGCCGGCCCATTCTCTCTCTCTTCTCTCTTTCCCTCTGCTCCGGGCCGCCTTCTTTCTTTTTCTTTTCACGCGCGCGCTCGGCCCACTTGTCCGTTCGCTCGCTCGCGCGCCGGCCCAGCCCAGCAGAAGCCCACTCGTCCGTTCTTCGCCGCGCTGCGCCGACAGGTGGGACCCACCTGTCAGCCGCACACTGCACAGGAGCTTCTTCCTCCTCCCGCATCCTCGCGCGCAGTCGCGCGATTTGCGATCCCGCGCCGCGCCCGCGCGCGCGCTCGCACCCGGGATCCCGCTGCGCCAGCTAGACCTACCCCTCGCCCAAGCCAAGCCCCTAGGAAGCCTCTAGAAGCCTTAGCGGCCACGCCTCCACGCCGCAGAACGCGCGCTCGCGCTCGCCAACGTCACGGCGGGGTCACGCGATTCGCGTGACCCGTAACCGCCTTCCCTCTCGCCCAAGCCACCTCAATCCCCTCGCCTCGCCTACAAGAAGTAGCCCGAGTCCCCAATTTGAGCCCAATCGCTCCCACGGGGTCAATCCCCTTTCACCACCGCCGCGAGCGAGAAGCAGAGGAGGAGAAGGGGAGAGAGGAAGAGGAGGGGAGAAGAAGGAAGAAGAAGGGAGGAGGAGGAACACCATCGCAAGGAGGAGTACCGCAGCCGCCAAGGGAACACGGAGGACGAGCCAAGCCGTACCTCGACGACACCGAGCCGTGCGCCACCGTGAACGCCGCCGCGAACACCGACGTCGACGACGACCACCGCCTCAAGCCGGCACCGCGTCACCTCATCGCTGCCTCAACGGTCTCCCTGCTTCGCCTCTCTCTTCTCGAGCCCCTAGGTGAGCCAATCCCCCGAGATCCGCCTTGGTTTCACTCGACGCCGCTCGCCGGAGTTCCGTCATGGACTTAGCACCGCCGCTAGGGCCATCCTCCCATCTGCCCGGCCATCGAGCCGCACTCTCTTCTGCAGGAGCCTTCACGCACTCTAGCGCACGCATACACACGCCAGCCGCCGCGGAACCGGGCTGCCGAGCACCCGCGAGCGACGAGGCCATGCCGCGGCCATGGCGCAGCCATGGTGCGCGCCCTCCCGCATACACTCACACGCACACACACTTGTTCAATCACGTGCACGACACGCACACGAGCACGCACGCGTGCAGCCCCGGCCACGAGGCACTGCCTCGCACGGCCGGCGAGCTCGCCGTCGTCTGCACGAGCACGGCCGCCGCGTCGCGCCGCGCAAGCGTTCGTGGACGCACGCGCGCACGCACGGGCACGCCAAACCACACGCACGCACGCTGCACAAGTCCGCGCACGCGTGCTGGCGAGCGAACGCGTACGCACGGCGAGCCGTCGCGTCGCGCGCGTCGCGAACGCCGTTGCGGCATTCCGTCGAGCACGTCGCGCGCGTGAACTTTTCCCCTTTGGATTCGAATCCGGCCGCGCACGATTTTGGCCACACGGGCCCAGCCGCACCGGATCGGCGCGCAGCCGCACCGGATCCGGTGGACGCGGTCCACGTGAGCCGCACTCACGGCTCACGGTGGACAGCACCCACGCGCGCTGTCGCGCCGTGCCGAGTCGCTGACAGGCGGGGGCCCACTGCCCAGAGGGCCCACCTGTCAGGTTGACTCGGTCGTGATGACGTCAGCCGGGCCCACGTTGACGTCATCAATCCCGCACCCCTCGGCTGACGTTAGGCTTACGTCGTGCTGACGTCAGCAGGGCCGCGTGGCGCGCTCTGGCGCTGCCACGTGTCGCGCTCTGGTTTTTCCGGGTTTAGTCTTTTCGGGAATTCGTTTATCCTTTTCAGAAAATGATTTAAACTTAGAAAATTCATAACTAATTCAATTTAAGTCAGAAAATTATGAAACCAGTTTCTCTAATTTTCTAAAAATATGAATAACAGTTTGGGAGGGTATTTGGAGTTATTTGGATCTTCTATATTGCTGTTCTTTGGATTTCTTGCCTTTTACCGTAGGATTTATCGTACCTTCCGTGTTCAGGAGACGACGACCGTGAGCAGCTGATTGAGGATCCGGCCGAGGACTTCGACAACTACCCGCTCTCTCCAGGTTCACGCCCATCTCATCTTTTGAATGCCCAATAGTCATATGCTGTTAGACTGCTAGTGCTTGCACGTGATGATTATATGATGATTAGCCATGCATAGCCCTTTACTGCCTTTACCCCTTGATGACCTACCACTTACTATATATATACTCGAGATATTGCTATTGTTGTGCATGCTATGTAGGATTGGTAGATATTCTCTGTGTGGGGTGTGTGGGAAAACTGGGAAGGAGTATGGAGATTTTGACCTTAGTAGGTCCTTGTCGGTGCGGGTACTATAATAACCCGACTTAGGCTTTCGGGGTGCCAGGGGTGAGCTTCTGAGTAAGCCCTGTGTTGTGCCTGTGGCGGGCACGGTTGTGACTTGTGATTGTGACTGGGAGCTAGGAGTATGGCGGTTACCTTAGATGGTAACGGTTGCGGACCACTGCGGTGGATACGCTTTTGGGACGATGACACCCGTACCGGCACCTTAAACCTTGTTGACCGACCTCGTTATCGCTGTACCGTACGCACCAGCTTGCTTTTGTGGGAGGAGTACCAGCTAGCCTTTCTCGGAGCGGTATCCGGACTGTTGGCGACTACAGTGTAGTATTTGTGTCAGGGGGACTGGATGCGTCCTTACACCCCCGATCGGCGAGCTATTCCCCGTCTGCCCCGCGGGGAACGTCTTCACAGCTCTTGGGGCCAAGGTTAGCGTGCCGAGGCGTTCAGACCCGAGGGATGCAAGAGGATGCCGTTTCCGGTTAGGAGTTACTAGTTGTGGGTTGTGTCTCAACCGGTTGATCCCGGTTTGCAGCCCGAGTTGGGTACAGGCGTACAAGCTCTGCAGAGTCTTATGATCTATACGTATAGCCGTGACCTCGGTCTCGGAAAGCGCAGTGTTAATGTCTCGGTCGTCCATTGTTTTGGGATATGCTTTCTCTTCCCCTATAGGAGAGTGTGTGAGGTCGTTGGTGCGGGCGGGGAGAGGGAGGTTGAGCTCCGCTTCCCTTGTGATCCGTCCGTACCTCTTGAGATGCCGGGGATGGGAGCCCGCGCATCGCCCGAGAGATGGAGGTGTTGTGTTGTGACGGGACCTGGTGAGCCAGGACAGCCCGAGTTGTGGTAAAAGAGGGATATGGGAATGAGGATACTATTTACTGCTGCTGCTGCTTAGGAAGCATATACCCTTTCCATTGCTATTTTCTTTCCCCTTAGAGTTAGGCCACCTAAAGCTTGCATACAGATGGTGACGTGAATCTGTTCCACTCCTTGGGAACAGTCTGTGAGTTCGCAGGGTACGAGTCCGAGCACGAGTTCAACCATGACGGGTGGTACGACTAGGCTGCAGCTACGCTCAGGAGATTGCCTGTGGAGAGGAGACCACTTGGAGGACGCTCGATAGTTTCCGCGGCGTTACATTTCCTTTATGTTGCATTCAGCCCGTGAGGCTTATGTACTTATTCCAGAGACATGTACTGGTTACTTTATTTACGACATGTGATGTAATTCGATTGGATGTCTGTGATATACTACTGAGATGAGTTCTGTACGCGATAGCACTGTTCCTGGGACTATCGCAATGGTACAGGGAGTCGGACTTTGTCATTAAAAGTCCGGTTCGTTTCAACGGGGTCATGGACGCACACCGCCAATGATACTTCACGTACGTGTACGTTGTCGTGAACGGCGAGAAACGTCTCCAGCACATGGATCTATTGATCGGCGAAGTTAACAAAAGAAGCTAGAGACGTGTTTGTGCTGAACAAGACTGATTGTATTACTGTACCGACATTATGGTCAACCTGTCCTGCTGCTGCCGGGAAATACTAGAAATCTCCCGGAGACCGAGAAGGCCAGACTAGCTGCATCATGGTCCTTGTCAGCTGATGCACTCTCGTGTACGTGAACAAACAAACAACTGCCGCTATAGGTACGACTTCGCAAAATTAAGTACTAACCTACGAGTGCGCTGTTCGATCAGTTCACACACACGCATCCACAAATGATCTCGTACATGCAAATGCATGATATTTCCTTGGGTACGGTACTGGATCGAATGCACACCTGGGTTCACAGAACCATTCAAAACCAACCGGTTCTGTGCCGGTCAAACCGGTCCGATCTGGTTGAAAAAACTCCGGTTACCGCTTCTAAACCGACACTATAAAACCGCTATCATCGGTTAACCGCCGGTTCCACCGGAGCCGGACCAGGTTTTTTATTTAATCGACAAAACCACGGTTTTGTGAATCCTGATGCACGCTACTACAGCTAGGCTCTCTTCGCAGCAAAACGATCTGTTCGAACCTTCATCTACATGGACTCATTAGTTAGGTCAACTTTCAATGTCTGCCTTCTTGTAATTCTTGGCCTCAATCCAGCTTTGTAAATTGTCTGATCGAGTTATCTCTTTTGAATAAAGTTCAGGCAACCTCCGAGGTAGCCGTTGTTTCTCTAAAAAAAAAAACTTAGGTCAACAGTCGTACACGCATGGACCACTACTGCTGCGTCTGCGTGCAGCATGCAGGGGGCTATACACGATAAGGCACCAAATAAAGCTTATATATTCTACGGTACTAGATGAATATAGTTGTACAAAATAAATATAACAATGATATTTGTTTTGAATATTTTTATCTCATGCAACACATCTCCGTGCGGGCAACCAAACAACATCTGTCCGTAGCCTGGCTAGATAAATACAGGCAACCAAACATACCACCGTTGCATCTACTCAGCCTGGACAACGGGGGCCTGCCTCATGGAAACGAGCCAGGCTGGGCTCAGCAGGGAACCAAACAGACCCTAGTTAACCTTGGACCATCGATCACAACTAGGCCTACAATTAAGCAGCTAGATATCGATGTTTTGCGTCAAGTGTACTTGCTGCAAATCATACAAAAGTCCCGGCCGGCCGTCTAGCTATGGCTAATCCGAGGAGACACGGCTGATCGTCAAATGGCTTTGGAAAAGTTGAACGAAAAAGCTAGATCATCGATCGAGCATCACCAGGATTTGATACGACGAATAAATTAACCATTTTGCGACGTTACCAACCTGGCAACCTTCAACTTTTCTAAGACATGCATGATCGATTGTAGCTAATCCATCCGTCGAAGATTAAGCTGCCAGTACTAGTTACCGCTGCCCTTGTAGCTAGCTAGCTGTGTCAAATGGACGTATTATATATAATCACCAACAATATATATATAAATGGAGCATAGCAGCATCTTCTTTCGACAGCAGGGAGACTGACCAAATTGTTGAGACACATGACTTTAATTGCTCCATCCCAGCTGGTAACTGCACAGATATGCAGTGCGTATTGGCTTTTTTCTGTTAGTTAATAATGGTGTGTGGGCACAGAATAAGCACCGAGCGATGGATCAACGACGACGCATCCATGGTCCATGGAGCTAGCTAGGAAGCTGTTAGTATCGGAATATTATTAGTATCGGAATATTAGGTAGTATCGTTCTACGCCTGACAGTATCGGATCGTAGGATCGTATCGTAGTATTGGAATTCTATCAGATTCCATCAAATATATATTTTATATAAGATTTGTAATATATTGTATATAATGAAGTCTAAAATATTGAGTTTCGTCAATTTAATTATCCTTTTGCATATGTCATTGGTCTTACTGACATTATTTTCAATGCAACTTAATTTAAATAGTACTTATTGCAACTAGCTCATTAAAAAATTTTATTTAAACTACTAATTATATAGTAGCGTAGGATCGTAGGATCAAGATACTGTGAAATTCTAGGTAGTATCGTTTTGTTCATACGATATATCACAACAATGACTAAGGATATGCCGCCGAGACATGCGGAGAGCGAGAGAGATGGATATGGATCGAGGAGAATGCATGCATGCATATGCATGTGACAGAGGCGCAGCAGTACCACCTTTCTCTTGAATACCGACCGGGTCGTCGGACAGAACACGGCACGACAGGACCGTATTGGCGGCGTGAAGCAAAGCCTACGTGATGGACAACACACAGGTCACAGCAGGAACAGGAGGCACAGTGATGCATGCACTTGTGTCGAGCCATATCTGCCACACCGTGTTTAGTTCCAGAAGTTCTTTTGACTCTACTATTCATCTCTCTTAAAAACACGTTTTTCATAAAAATTCCTCTTTAACTCCTTTCAACTTCCCTATTCATCTCTTTTACCAAACACGTCTCTAAACAAAATTCTTTTCCTCGCCTCCCAACTAAACATACCCAAAAGCTGAGTGCTATCTTGATTGCAGGCTCCAGACCGCCGGCAGGATGTCCGTCTCGATCATCAAGAATCTGTCTGTACGTTGCCTGGGCTATGTTACTTCTCTAATTTAGGAAAAATAATAGCGCAGGTTTAAAAGTCGACTGTACTTTGCGCAGGATGGAGCCAGTTAAATAATTCATCCAATTGTTTGTTTGGCGCCATTATTTTTAGCGCTACCTGCATGCCGAATTTTTTTTTTGCGCTAATTGAACGCAATCATTGTTTTGAATCTGTTTGCTACATGCATGCCGTCAATTACGGCCGCGGCACGCTTCCAAACAGCCAATCGGCTTAATTAATGAAACGTGTTCGGTTAACAAGGATACATTGGTCATTTGTCCCCTCCACTAATCTGTCTGAAAAAACTAGAATTGCACTCTTCATGGGACGGAGGGAATAAGTTTTTCTATTCAACCCACTCACAGAACACGCTTCCTAGTGCACTGTTCATCTAAAACTTCCACCCACTGTTTTGAATCTGAACGGCTCATGCCATACTGCTGGCTAGGCTAGATCTCGATCACCAATAATTCAAGCGTACACGTCAAAAGTGTATGGGATGGGTAGCCACCGTACCAGGCGTCCAGGCCTGCATCAAGTGCCAACTCGATAGGCATCGGCCGGCCGGGCATGCAGCATCGATCCATGTCCGGATTCCCAGATTTCCCAGAGGTCCAGCATCCAGACATCTTCGTACCAGTGTACTCGCAGCTCGTATCAAAAGTTAACCAATCCAACAACCTGCACAAGCGAACTCTGATGAACTATAATGCCTGGGGAGAGTTAGCATGCATTAGTATAGGTACTTTGGACAGTGGATACATGATTGCTGTCTACCGGCCGGTAGCAAACGCAGCGAGGTCGATATACTTATATGATTGGGGAGAGCATGCATTAGTAAGGGTCATTTGCTCTGCTCGCCGGAAATGACGACATCACAGGGAGGCGATTATAACCCATGCCGAGGCCAGTGGCCAGTCGGTCTGTCGCTGCACCTGCATCTATATGGCACAAAAAACTGAAACAAGGGAGGTACACTAGTACCGTCGCAGCAGATTCGGACACAGGCCACATAATGAAATGCTACGTGGACAGAATCGCACAGCCCAAGCACGTTCAGCTGTGGCCCGGCCCATTCGAAGAATGAAATGGTCCCAGCCCAGTTATTTTTATCTGCCAGTTATATTTTCGCTAGTGGGCCTTCTCTTGGTCTCCCCTCCTGGGCAGCTGGAGGAGCAGATTGATTTCAGTTCTATTATTTACGTTCTTGAACAAGATTTTCTAAAAGAAAAAGTGCTTCGACAAGATAAACAACGTAACGACCTCCATCCAATAACTCAAAATTCCTCCTGGCAGGGACGCTGTGTGACTTTTAATGGGACCGTGCATGCATGTCTACAAATAATCACGCTGCTTGGTGATATGTGGCGGTGGCAAGCTCGCTCAATGTAGGTACTGTTGGTGGTGAACTGGTGATGGACTTCTCCGGGCAGCGAGCAGAGATGGCATTTTTCAGACTAGACAGACTCTCACAAGCCCCGCCAGCCGCTTGTGGGTGCCGGGTGCGTTTAGTTTGATTTTTTTTAAAAAAAAAAACATCTCTGTACTATGAAACCTGGACTCAAACCGGGCCACCGTATTGCACCACATTGCCCGCCATAACTCGGCAGTCGGATTGGCCACGCCAACAGCCAAGATCGGCCTTAGCAATTCTAGGGCAAGAGACCCCACACGTGGGACCCACAATGGGCCCCACCATGGACATGGGACCCACAAGTGGGTCCCATCATAGTGGGCCCACTAATCGAATTATAGGGAAAAAATACAAATATTTTTAAAATATTTTTCTGAATTGTTATGTTAGAATAGTTCATTTTGGTTCTTCAATATAATATCATATTATTTTATTTAAACTATTTCAAAATTTATTTGTTTAAACAAAGAATATTTTAAATGTTCTAATTTAATTTTTGAATGATCTAATACATTCATTTATAATTTTTATCTTTTATTTTTGTAACATATAAAAAATATTTTGGGTGATGGCGTCAACCATGTAATTGCAATATTCAAAATATATAACTTTATTAAAAGGTGTCTAATATCATTTTCTTAAAATATCAAAATCAATAATCTATAACTTTATTATAGATAGTAGTAGTGTAACTATTTGTATTGATGAATTATCAAAATATGTAAAGTTTTATAAATCTCTTAGTGGAAAGGTTTCAGATTTTAGAATGTTTTGCATCTTTCCTTTTGAAATATATCTTGTGTTTAAATATAAAAATTTATGCAAGAAAATTAGAAAATATCTCTGAATTTTTTAAATTTTCTACATATAAATTTCTTTCATTACAATTTAAATCAAAAGCTCTTTCCAATTTGCCCGTTAAACATAATGTCCAAACACCGCAACACCTTCAAATTTATGAAATTAAAGTAGCTCAAAACTTCAAAAATGAACAAATTTACCATAGATCACACTTTAAATCCAAAATATTTTTCAAATTTGCCTGAAATTTAACACCTAAAACACCTCCAAATTTAAAAATTTTCAACATAAATATTGCTCCAAATTCTAAAAAGTTTTGCAGGTACAAAATTTTAAAATTAAATTTCATATTTCATCAAAAGTTACACTTAAAAAATACTCAGAAATTCAAAATATAAATTGCTTCTAGAAAATAAATTTAAATTCAATATGTTTGACAATTTATTTTTTAAAAAATATTTTTAAGATATAGGCACATCCACTTACCATGTGCGGCAACGCCGTGAACTTTTCTAGTTATTTATCTAATTTCTTCATATTCATCTTTGATTCTTATCCATCAGAACACGCTTCATAGAACCTTCACAATGTCGTGTTGTCCTTTCAAACCGGAGGATGGCAAACTTTGTTATGTTGCTCTCTGCAATGATTGTAGGAATGACATTCCAAATCACAGACAGATTATAGATTTCTATCGACGTCATGTGGTTGTCTCGTTTCCAGGGTACTTACTACGGCTTGGCGCAGCTGATGGACCATATTGCTTGATACTACTATTTTATCGACTTATTTGTCTCCATGTCTCGACTCTACTACTACACTACTAGCAGTAAGCCAGTAATACTGGCCTCCTCTGATATTTTATCAAGCTCCGTCTCGTCTCTGGCTTTGCAATGATTGTTGGGATGAAATTCCAAACCACAACGGATTGTATACATATATATATTTCTGTCGACGTGACGTGGTTGTCTCGTGGCCACGGGTACTTGCAAATGAAAACCAAACTTATGCCTAAACAGAGTATTTCGGGAGGTAGTGGCGTATTAATGACCTCAGCAGAAGACTGGCCTGGCCCGCTGGCCGGCAACGTGGGTAAGGCATTTGCCACGGGCCGCCGCTATGCCAAACTTGACTGCTTGGGCCGCAGCTGATGGGCCGGGTTGCCTGATATTTTATTGACTTATTTGTCTCCATGCCTGTTTTCTTAAAAAAAAAAAAGTCTCCATGTCTGAACTCTGCTGTAAACTACACTACTAACAGTAAGCATCAAAGGCAAAATCAAGCAGCGGATTCTTCTTGATAGTACGTTGCTGTCCCATTCGTCTCATAATAATACACACAAAAAATATATATATAAGAACAAAAATGCTGGGAAACTGCTTCATGCGGGCTAGGCAACTTCGTCCTGGCCCATCGCCGTCGTCGTCGGCCATTTTCTTGGTGGATTGGTTTGTTTATGGCTGTTGGTTGGTTAGAGGGTGAAAGGGTTAATTCTTCGCTGCTGACTATGTTTCGTTTAGTTGCTAGCCTCTCATGCTTGTTTGCAATAATATACTTCCTGTATTCTAAATTATTAGTCATCCTATTATTAATCATCCTAAGTGAGTATCTAAATTCATAGCATCTTCAATAAATCTAGACATATATTTGTCTAAATTCATAGCATCATCAATGAGAACGACCGTCGCTCACACACAAGGTCTTGGTCGCAGTCAGAATAAAATCACACACAAGGTTTTAGCCCCTGTGCTTATTAGAAATCAACCCGCAGACCGAACAACCGGTGCATCTATGCCATCCATCATGCAGAATCCGACGGATGCACCGGAGCACCAAGGTACCCCGGATCGGAGAACCTGATCATCTCTCTGCTTACAAAAGGTGTACATTCAGCCGTGCGAAAATCTTACTTCATGTTCGAATTTTATGTTGGATTATTTGGTTAGGACGAAATGACACTGTCTTTCTTCTTCTTCCCTTTTTTACAAAAAGTAACAATAAAGCGTTTGTTTGATGGCCGAGTGGTGTCGTTCTTTATAAGAAAAAACAAACATACAGGACAGGCGTGCGATTTTAACATGTTAACCGCCGCACAGTAGTCGTCCCACAAAAATCATTAGAGCCATGCACGTTCCTGTAAATCAAACCCCTTTGCTTGAGAAAGAAATAATAACAATTAACTTTTTTTAACAAAGAAAAAAAACGTTAGAGGCAAGCAAGTGTCGCCGTCACACCATGTGTTCCTTCTGCTTGCCCGGACGTGTGGAGGACGCCGGCCATGAGAGAAGCCGCCGGTGGCCGGAGCTGGAGAGCCACGCGCAACGCCGCCGCCGCCGCCTGAGACGGCCGGTGCAACGCAGCCGTACCGTCGTCGTCGACGGCTACTTTTGCTTTTTTGGTGGTGGTGGTAGTAGTAGGTTCGTGGCACGATCAGGGATGATTCAGGGAACAGCTGCTAGCTATAGCTATCTAGCGTGTGTCTTGTGCGCTCGCGGTGCGCGTATATATCTCCATCGTCGTCGTTCGGTTGCACATCGCTCGGGAGCGTTGTTCGCGAGAAAGCGGACGCATCATACGCTGTGTGTTTTTCTTTCTTTTTTCCCCCCTCCGGGCGTCCAGGACGTGATGGACGAACGTAACGGGGACGTATGTACGTATTATTATAGATTTGCCGAAACTAAAAACTGCGTCAGCTGCGTACGGTATGCGGGCGTGCCAAGCAAGTGTGCTGCGTCCCGTACCAATCAATTTGAGATGAGAGATGCAACTTGGGCAACTTGGAAATAATAAGAAGGAAATGAAATTTGGGGAGGTTTAATTTCAAACTTGACCGTGCAAATTGTTGACGATAGAGATTGCCATTATCTACTTGAACGAACTGGTACGTGTTTCATTCGATCAGGCCCCTATATATGACTACGAGGCGCGCGCGCGAAATGCAATGGCGTACAGTACGTAGCAAGTGACGGCGCGCACGCAACAGTGACCAGCGTACGCGCCAATGCAACTATGTGCTGCAATTTGCCTACTACTAGTACGGATATACAAGAGGGACTCTAGTATTCCAATGTTATTGTTCACCGGATACAAAAAAGGGTATACTAGCTAGCTCGTCGCAACTCGCAGAGGGTGCGTATTGATGTATACCGATTAAAATTAAGGTCATCATGTGTGTTGTCAATCTCTGCCTAATCTAGCTGGTACAATTTGGATAATAATTTTGGACAAGATTAAGCGAGAGGGAACTAAATAAACAAGTAACACGGGAAAGTTAATTGGATATATGCCCTACACAGGCTGCTGTCGATGACAGAGATTATTGTAGATGGAACAAAAAATGATGCATTCAGTGCCAATTGATCACTCGCCAAACGCCAGCCTAAAGTCAGCAGCAACCATGTCGTTGGTCCTAAACAAAGGTCAGCTGAGCGCAAGGTAATACTATAATTTATTTGTAAACGGGCTATATATAGTCGACCAGACCAACTATTTGCAGAGCGCACGCACGCGCATGCAGAGATGGTTGGCGCAAGTGCTTACTGGTAGTTGTAGAACAGGAGGAGTACAGGACCATGGCACACACACACTGCTGCCCAACAACATTGCACACGCAAATGCCCGATTTAACTACACAATCTAGCTAGCTATCTGCTGTCGATGACAGAGATTATATATTGTAGATGGAAAAAAAAAATGATGCGTTCGGTTCCAATTGATCACTCGCCAAACACCACCCCCAAAGTCAGCAACCATATGCATGTTGGTACTAAACAAAGGTCAGAGCGCAAGCTAATAATATAGTTCCATTATAAACGAACCGTCCTTTATATAGTCAGCCAGGCCAACTGTTTGCAAAAAGCACGCACGTACGCGCTGACGCGCAGATGGTTTAGCGCAAGTGCTTACCGGCCGGCGGAACGGGACCATCACGCACTGCTGCCCGTCAACATTGCACGCACATCGGCACATGTCAAATGCGATCTCACACGCCTAATTAATCAGCTACTAGCTCTCAGCTAATGGCGAGCCATCCGATCCAGTCTCACCCCCATCCACTAACACGTTCTCTAGCTGCCAGCCGGCTCGCCGCGGCCGGCACGGACGACGGCTAGCTGCTGTAGCAGACGATCGACGGCGACGTTGTATTCAGATTAGGGTAAAAAAATATTGTAACTGAAGGAAAACACTACAGCTAGGTTGGAAAGTGTGTCGTGCAAAGAGAGGAATAAGCCTTTCTTGAACGCGGATACGCATACGCATGCGTCCCCTTGTCTGACACGTACGTCGGCCAAGGGGCCGAGAGGTCAAATTGACCGCGCCGCGCGCGCTTACCTTCCTCCGATAGAAAAATGTGTCGCCATGGACTAGTAGATAGACTTGCCATCAGGACAGGACTTTACTTTCTGGCGACGCAAAGAGACCGGTCGATCGAGAGCGAGATCGAGCTACTCCTAGACACGGCGACCTCCATCTCCACGGTGCCTTCTTCTTCCTCCTCGTGCTGTGTGTGCCCAGAGGCCAGAGCCCCAGACTGAGACCGTGGCAGGGCAGGTCGCATGCGCAGCAGGAACACCTCGCTTTCTAGCCGTGAGCCGACCACTCACCCTCCCTCCGATCCGATCCCCCACTAGCTACTACGTAGTAACCAATTTATAAACCAAACAAATTGCGCCACTAGCTTCACTCGAACCGCACCATCATCTTCATCATCAACACAACCGCCCGCGCGAACGCCATACATTACATAGCTCCTCGATCGATCACCTTCATCAGCTCCGCTGATTAATTCGCAGCCGCAAGCGGCCGGAGCTGCAACTTAATCTGCGACGACCGGTAGGTAGGTAGGTGTAGTCTTCGCTCGCTCATGGCCGCCGCCGCCGCCGCCGGCGTGGGTGCAGGCCTCGGGGCGACGGACGCCTTCGCCGGCGCCGCGGCGGCGAGGACGACGGCCATCGACGACGTCCCAGCGGACGTCATGGCCCTCGTCCTCCGCTGCCTCGACGGCGCGTCCCTCGCCGCCGTCGGGTGCGTCTGCTCCAACCTCCGTCGCCTCGCCGCCGACCCAGCCACGTGGCGCGAGCTCTGCCTCGCCATGTGGCCCTCCCTCAACGACATCCCCTCCTCCTCCTACTACACCATCGCCGGCGGCGTCCACTACCGTGCGCTCTTCGCCGACGCCTTCCCGTTCCCGGCGACCTTCTCCACACCACCACCACCGCCGGCGGCGTCGTCGTCGTCGTCTCCGGCGGGCTGCAACCACCCCCTCCTCCCGGAGAGGCTCGTGTCCGCCGTCGACCTCCACCACGGCGGGGCCCTTATCATGTCCCGTATCGTGGAGACGGATGCCACGTCGGACTGGTTCCTCGGCTCCCCGTTCCGCGTCGACGCGCTCGTCCAAGAAGCCTTCTCGTCACCAACGCCGGCGATCGCCGCCGCCGACCTGTCCCTCAGCTGGATCCTCATCGACCCATCCACCGGCCGCGCACTCAACGCCTCGAGCCGCCGCCCGGTCGCCGTCGACCGCAAGTGGCTCACCGGCGACACCGTGGCGCGCTTCGCCGTCGTCCTCGCCGGCGTCGCGCTGGAGGCCGCCGTCACGTGCGACGAGCGGCGCGGGCATGTGCGGGAGGTGAGCCTGTGCGTGGAGGACGGCGACGGCGGTGGTGTCAGTGGTCGGGACGGGTTGGTCGCCGTCGCCGCGGCCATGGCCGGAGCGAGGTGTGGTGGTGGACGTGGCGCGGAGGCGGCGGCGAGGGTGAGGTACGAGGAGTTCGTCGCGGGGAAGAAGGCGAGGAAGGAGTGGAAGGCGAGGAGGGAAGGGATGGTTGACCTCTGCTGCTCCGGCGTCGGGGCCGCGGCGTTCGTCGGATTCCTTGTCATGCTCACGCTCCGGTGATGACTCCGGCGAGCCGCCGGGCAACAGCGACACGTCGTTGACTTCTACTACGTGGGATGGGAGGTGTAAATATGATTGTGTTGTAGGTTGTACAGTCGGCTGTCACGATGAAATGTACAGCTGAGAGTAGCCATCATACGGTGGCATCCTTTTGCCACTATTAATTTTCCAGAAAGCAAAGTTTCAGAAAAAGACCAATTATAGAATATCACTCTCCCATGCAAACAAAGGTTACGCCGAAGTTTTCTTGCCCGAGCCAACATGGTTTCATTGGGAATACAGCTAAGCTCACTACCGAAGTGGGGGAAAAAAATTTGCGCTAGCCTCGGCACTTTGAGCAGGCTTGATGCTCACGAATCAGAGCAACAAAACGTAAGTCTCTCAGGTGAATTAGAAAAAAAAAAAGGAACAAAACATACGTACCCCACCAATTGCTCAGTACAAGTCAGTATATCACCCAAAAAAACAGATAAAATTTTTCAACGTTCTTACTTAAACCTAGTACTAATTCCATTTTCAGTTGCATAAATATGCTATGACATTGTCAACACGGTTATTTGGAAACAGGGGACCCCACAAATACTACCAACCATTGCTATCAGGACTCTACATCAGTACACTAACACAAAACTATACAAAAATTCGGGAAGGGAAGCATACAAAACTCAAAAGGAAGAATACAAGCACTCTTTATCACAAGCCAGAAACTCTGGAAAGAAGACTATGAAGCAGTCTATACAAGTGATTTCTGCAATTCCCGGCAGACTAAATCGATGAACTCTTCGCTCTGTTGGGCATTTGATAAGCATTAGATACGATACAGTTAATAAAGAAAAAATGTAACTTGTACATTTTCGGTGTAAAATATACCTGAACAAGTCTCTGCAGGGCGTCCTTGACTCTATCCCTTGTAACAACATGTCTCTCATTGTGTGCAGGGGTAAGGGAAGGAGGGGGAGTAGGAGGTGGAAAAGGTTGGAGTAAAGGGGTGCCATACTGCGGACGCTGAGCAGATGCCGAAGGTGGATGAAGAGGTGGAGCTGTAGGCATCATGGATAAACCTGGTGGTGCCAGTGGTGTGGACGAGGATGGTGGAGGTGCAAAGAAAGCTGGTGTCACTAGATTTGTTGACCGGCTAGCGTGAGTATTAGCGTCTTGGATAGGCAATGGTGGAGCTGATGAAGGTACTGAAGGGGGTGGTTGATGTATCTGAGCAACAGATGGAATGATCAATGGCACATTGGAAGATGCAGCGCTCTCCGTGGACATGTGCCCTCTTCCAGCCAGGGGTGTGTTTGATACACTTCCAATGGTAGTGGCACCCTGTAGATTTGTTAGAAGAACAATCTCAGCATATTCTGACACATCAAAAATTTCATGATGGAGTGCCTGAGCATAACTAGCAAGATGCAGCATATTTGTGTATAAGCATGAAACGATGTGCTACAGTGGCCATTCAGTACACAGTGCAGATAAATGGGGATTCACCATTTGATAAACAATGTGAAAAAAAAAGTTAGATTTAGATAGCTGAGGGTAGATAGTGAACATACACTGAAGTAATTTATTAATGATTCGTCAGGGGCATCAAGGACAGTAGCAGTGGATGCTGGCAGAGGTTCAAGGGGGCCATCGATGGCTGCAGATGTAGGAACAGCCTCCAGTTCCTCAAACTCACTGTGGCCATTAAAGAAACTTCAGCATAATTGAATATCATATATAGCTAGATTCAAAGGAATGAATGATGACTATGAAAGATGCTGAATCAAAGACACTGGAAAGTACTAGTAGAAAAGTTCAGAGTAGAGACCTTTTTGAGGTAGGAACTTTTGGTTTTGGAGGAACTTTGGCGTAAGCATTCAGTATCCTGCAAATAGATTTAAGCGATAAATAACCTAACACCACAAGGTGGCCACATAATTCTAACAAAGAATTTAACCATGGGATCCTTGGATGCAGTTCTTTTTTTAAAAAGGACGGATGCCATATAATTCTTTTTTGAAAAGGGACAGATGCAACGAAATCCCCTGTCACATGCATTTAAGTAAAGCATGATACTCCCTACTTTGTCAAAGGATCAGGGAACCATGATATCACAACCTCCTTGAGTATCAGAATTTTGTGAGCATATTCTTGCCTATGTATGCAATTCGCGAATTTTACTTGCTAGCATGCAATGCTGTGGTTAAGAGGGAGGAAATCAGGAAAAATGAATCTTTTCTAGGCACCAATATATATTAGAGTAGAAGTTACTTCTTATTGCAAATCTAAAACATGGGAAGCACAACTATCCGATTATTTTTCATGTCAACTATTCGAAATCATCACCAGCATTTATGTAAGGCTGACAGGGCAAGCTAGCCCATGCCCTAAAAGAGAACACTAAGATTAGTAGCTAGTGTTCAGCTTGAAATTTCAAGACTTTCTCATCTGCTGCCTCTAGAGAATGTAATCCCTACCAACAATGCTCCTGTTTACTAACTACTAAGACTATCCATTTCTCTTTTATCCACAACTAATTGGATCTTGAAAAAAAAATGCATAACCATATTTTAGATCAGAACATCAACTGATGTACAGCCCCGTAATGTTCCTAATCGACTAATCTACAACATAAATTCAGAAGAAAAAAAAGCCTTTACCTTCCAAAGAGACTTGCAACAGCTTCACAATCCTGTTGCTTGTAAAACCAAATTCCATTTACTTCTTGTGAAGCATTCCGGTACAACAAGTATGGAGGTTGAAGTTCATATTCAAAATCACTTAGGAGATCCTCCACCAGATTATCTGTTAAGAAAAACCAACAACATTAGAATCCTCATCAATGACTTACCAGATAAATCACCTGACTTCATGCATATAAAATTTAGTACCTTTATATCAAATACTGGCAAAAAACTACAAGTTCTTAAACTCTATCAACTTATTAGCTTTGGAAACTGGAATTGTCCAGCTTGGTCTTAGGTATTTATGTAGCTAATGAACAGAATGAAAACTTTTAAAAATCGCAACATAGAGGTCCAAGTGGGCTCATAAGAAGAGCTGTAGTTTTGCTGCAATTTAACTAAAACCTTTACGAAGTTATCTTTAGAAAGAAAATGAAATTTTGACTTAATATTATAACAAATGGACCTCAAATGAACCAACTGACCTAATGTTTCAAAAGCCATACTGAGCTTCTAGTACTCTGGGTCTAGTCATAGCTTTCCAGTTATGAATTCTGATCCAAAGATGGTATGGCACTAGAAACCAGTTGTTTGGTTAATCACTTGAAGCATCAACGATTGAAGAATAAATAGTGCAGAGCATAATAGTCCACATCGAGCAAGACCTAAAAGGAATGATTTTTACACCCTGATTGATTGATACTGTTGGTGGGCACAGTGTCTAAAGACCAGTGAGTCATTAAACTAAACTAACTACCAAAGACACAAACCAGAAATACAACCAACGATAGTGCCCACATACCAGTATTGCGCCTGTTCATGACAATGAACTGGAACCTGGGCTGCGTGTTCCTGTAGCAATCCAGCACAATCATGATCAGAACACAGACGAAGGCAAAACCCTGAACCGAGAATCCCCAGATCCCCCCTTTCTCACCTCTTCACGACGAACAGCGACCCCTCTACGTCCTTCCGACTCTGCACAAGACTACCCAATCAGAGAACTCGTCCCCACCGTCAGGCGGACACAGCCCGGGTCAAATCACGAGCGGGGCCAGGAAGAACGGAGCTGGGGAGAGGGAATCAGCGGCTCACCCACTGGTTGAGGTCGATGTTGAAGTCATAGAGCGTGACGTGCGCGGCGGTGATGAGGATGTCCTCGACGGCGGGGTCGAGGCGCTGGAGGACCGTGAGGTTGAGCAGGCGCGTGGCGTCCGCGTCCATCGCTAGGTTCGGGGTCACCTTGCCCCCGTTCGGCGCCGGTGGTGGCATCGGTGGCGCTGGATCTGGCCGCCGCCGCCGCAGCAGCTGGCTAGCTCAGCAATCGAGGAGTGGTGGTGAGGATGTTTCCGGAACAAGCACAGCTCACATCACATTGGTTGGTGGACGGACGAAGAAGGACGTGGAAGAATGGGGAGGTGGGCCGCCACGCCTTGTAGGGCTGTTTGGGCCCGAATAGCTGGCCTTCTCAAGCCCAGTTAGGTTAGTTGGCCCTGAGCACAATTAGCGAACCGTCGGCCTGTAACCCGTCACTATTAATAATTATGAAAAAGTCTATATTACTCCCCTGAACTATAAGCAAAGTTTATATACCCCATAAACTATCTTTTGGTTCATTTTAACCCCTAAACCATGTAACTTGGTTTATTCTACCCCTAATAAAAATTGTCTTTTTTTATTTCTCCATACAAAAGTTGAATTTTAATTTCAAATTTTGCCTGATTGTAGTAAACATCATAGTGTATATGAAAAAATATATTATGAATTTTTTGTTATTAGTTTTTGTATAATTTTGCATTTTAAGGATTAATTAATTATTAAATATATTACCTTATCAAAATAATGATAAAAAATCATTTTATATTTTTCTACCATGCATTATGATGTCTACTATCATCTCACAAAATTTGAACGTAATACGACACTTCTACATGAAAAAAGAAAAAAGACAAATTGTGTTAGGGGGTAAAATAGGCTAAATGACATAGTTTAGGGGGTTATGTAGACTTTGGTTATAGTTCAGGGTAGTAATTGGACTTTTTTCTAATAATTATTAGCTTAATTTTCTCCACCTCAAGTTTTGTTGAAACGCATTTTTAACATGCACGCTAGGACCATCTATATTTTGGTCAGAATTTTTGTACACGTCGTCTTTGTTTTTGTTTGCTGATGAATACTAAGAGGAAGATTGTTTCATTTGGGACTGTGGTCTGTGGACACGGCTGGAACTGGAATTCGTGTCCGCCCATCAACATTCTGGATTCCATTCTTTGCGTTTAGTTTGGCCAAGATTCTTCAAAAAAAATACTATTTATCTAATTTTTTCTATTCATTCCATTCCTCTCACTCACCCAACACGTTTTCCTACACAACCTACAGTGTTTTTTTTGGATCACAGTGTTTTTTTTTCTCCCATGGCTTTGGGGTTGTTATTGTAGGCCAATCTCTCGCCGGTTCCCATGGCTTTGGGGTTGTGGTGCAACGAAAGCCAGGCAGCGCAGGTGAACAGCATAGGTCAGTAGGTCACGGCCTAACTCGCTAGTAACTGATGATAACTCCACAAGGAAAGCTGATAAGAACCTTTAATTTCAAATTTTTAAAAAAAAGAACCTTTAATTTCGAACGTCTTGACATCGTCCAGTGGACTCTGAAAAAACTTTGAATCCAGACAGAGCGTTGAGTTGAGAGAATCTGGTGTGAACGTGAGACCGTATACACATGTATACTTTCTGTGGTTGCATAAGGATCGTCGTACGTACGTGCAAGACCAGAAGAACACAGAGTCATAACGATTGCTACAGGCTACAGCAAAGCACGCTGGTTCAATGCATCGCCGGCCTAATCGGATCGGACCATGCATGGGGATCATCAGTTCAGACTTGAGAGTGTTGCGCAGGGCAGAGGTAGCGAATGATCGAGAGGTCATTATATTCATGAAACCGTACGTACGTGTGCATTTCAGGAATCATGATAATTCTCCACACGGCTGGAACTGGTAAAAGAGTTGACTGATTGATTGACCTGTAGTTGGATCCGTGGATCGATCCAAGATGACCCTGCTTTGTCAGTTTCGTATGCGTGGCGCAGATTTGGCCGTCTCTACAAGGTGTAGCGTCCAGTCGGCACTCCGCACTCTGATAATCTGAAAGACTGAAACTAAAGACAGACAGTCTATCGAAACCCTTCGTCACAAGCGAAGAAATTGTTCCCCTGATAATTGATATGAGGCCCTGACGCTCTCTGTCGACGCCTCTGAATTTTTGTGCAGCTTTCTTCGTTTGTTTCTATACCTCACTCCTGTCGCCATCGTGGTTTGTCCCGGCGATGGATGGATCGTTTATATAGAGCAACGGCGAGGCAGGCGGCAGGGGCGTCGCTCTCAGACCTTATCACCCATCGCCTTGGCGTCAAGCGGCATCTGACAGGATGATGCAGCTGGTAGAGTTATGCAGTGGGCTATAGGCCATGCCCGGGCCCTCCGAGCTTAATGATGAAGGCTCAAATACTAGAAATGGGCTCATGACAGCGATGCTGAGGTAGAAGAAGACGACGTCGACTTGACCCGGCCGGTCGTGCGAGCGTTAGTCCAGTCCTCCACTGAGACACAAATCAAGCAGTTACAGTCACTAGCAGTATCTGATATGCATCATTGGCGGCAGTGATCGTTGGCGGCATCCGAAAACTTCACCACATTTGCTGCTGCATCTGCACGTAGCTAGCACAAAGACTCCAAAGTTTACTTGAGAGTTGTGAGGACATGTGTGGTTCCAGAGGATCGGAGTAACTTCACGCAACTTTACGGCAGGAATATATCCTGATGGAATCGATCTAGCTCCGGCCAGCGAAGCTAGCCGTCATATCACATCACATATCTAGATGGGAGAATAACGAAACATTTCCAGTGGATTTATTTCTTTAATTCTATATATACTCCTAGTGATTTGATGGCCATTATTTTGGTAATTTTGTTGTTTTTATTATGATGATATATTAGGGCGCGGCCGCATCAAATCAACAACGGCCGGCGACCACAATCCTCCACATGACAATGAAATGTCCTTCGTCATGTGTCCTCCTCGATCTAGCTAGGTCTAATGGAATGGTCGGCAGGAATATATGGTGGCAGCATTTACACATCCACATACAAGGAAGTCTTTAATTTGATCTATGAGTCATTGGAAAAACTTCTGCATGCATTGCCAAGAAGTTTAAACAAACCCCGCTTGATGATGAAAGATGATCATGTAACATCAGCCAATTATGGGTCTAACCCTCGCTCGCGTCGCCCCCCGCGCGGGCGGCTCGAGCGCCCCGAAACCCTAGCCGCCGCCACCTGCCCTGCCGTCGCCTGAGCGGGCCGCCGGAAGCCCGTGCGGCCGGCGAGGATGGCGACGGCGGGGCCCTCTCCCTTCCTCCAGTCCTCTTGGGCGGGCGCGGCCGCCCGGCCGCAGTGGCGGCTTGGTCGACGCGGGAGGAGTCTCCACGGCGGCGGAGGCTGAGGGCTCTCAGATCCGGCACTCCGCCAGCCGGATCCGGTGCCTACGCATGCAGCGCGTGCGTCTGGTGGTGCTGCGCGTCGACTGGCGCTGCTGGTGGCGTGCCGTCGAGGAGATGGGTGGAGCTGCTCCGCGGCTGCCAGCGCGCGGCTCGGAGGCTTCTGGATGGGAGCGTGTGCTTCCTCCTGGCGGCGGGTGATGGCCGGACTAACCTGGTCTGGCCGGAATCCTCTGCTTCGCTCCAATCTTGAGTGGTGACCCCGTTCCTCGCCGCCGGTCCTGTGGTTCTCGCGGGACACTCATGGCGAGGGGACAACCGGATTTAGTTGACGGCAGCGGCGTCTCTGCACCTGCCTGTGTTGGCCTTGGACGCACGCTCGTCGTGGTGCCGCAGTGCGTCCACGGTGGCCGGGCTGCTCGTCATCCTCGGCATGTTGTGCAGGCTGCTTGCAGTTGTTGGGGGTGGCCGGCACGTCCATGGTGGCCGTGTTGTCGTCCTGCCGCCACCACCTACAACGTGGTTTGTTCCATCCCCATGGCACCTGCCATCGGCTCTGGAGGTTGGCCATCTTCCCCCGCTGTGGTCGTGTGCTTGAGGGAGGTCTGTGTTGTTCTTGGCCGTGCAACGAAAGTGCCGTGCTCGGTGCGCGGGGAGATGTCTCATCTTCGCACGGTCCGCAATCGGAGTTCACCATCTCTTGGCGCCATGGCTCTCTATACCGTGTGCTGTCTTGTAGTGGACTTGCAACGAAAGTGTCGCACCCGGTGTGCGGGGAGGTCGCTGATCTCCGCAATGTCCACTACACTGGCAGCATATGCACCATCGTCTTCTTCTCTTGGTCACAACCCCTTCCTGGGCTGCTGCTGGCTTCATCCATGATTCGGCTTGAGTCCGCTTCTGGCACCTCTGCTTCGTCATCGCTCTCCTCTTATTGGTGTCATCAAATCTTATGTTGGGTGCGCCCATTATAGCTGTCTCTCCCTCCTTCAAGGATTCCTCCCCTTGTTGGGCGTTGGAGGATGGTAGGTGGGGGCTCGGATGTGCTGCGAAAGGTGCCACCCTTAATTCCAGAGGAGGTCGGTGTTTCTGGCCAAGCTTTGGTCGGCGTGAAGCTTCCGCTCTTAGTCCCCTTCCTGTTGTGGCAGTCCTCACTCCTCGAGGCTTCCTTCCCTTGTTGGATTGGAGGACGGCAATGGTGAGGCATAGCTACGAGGAGTAGGATTAACACTATGGCCTTGTGTAGCTAGCAAGTATGTTGCTCGGTCTTGGATCTCCATGGCTGATAGTAGGTCAGCTACAGCATGTTCTAGTTGTGGCTTTGAGTTTTGTTGCGTTATGCCTGCAACAACCGATGTAATCTTTCTTCTTGTGTTGAGTTACGCTTGCAATTGCTATTGTACTTGTGGTTTGCCACACCTTTAATGAAAGTTCGCTGGCATCATGCCCGCCTTAGATTACCTCAAAAAAACATCAGCCAATTATCTTGCTTTTGGAGAGAAATATTTCCTCTCCATCCCAAAAAGAACGACGTTCTGAAAATCGAATTTATTTTGTCCCATAATTAAAGATGGCATTTCCGATAATAATATTATTCTTTTTGGGATTGGGAGTACAAGTGAGAACAAAGCTCTTCTTTCTAAAGAGCAATGAGAGGTACAAGAAAAGTTATCTTGGACCTCTAAATGATGGTATTGATAAAAGGGCATGTTTCTGAATGACTTTGTCTGTTGCCATTCTATTGTCATTGTCATGGGCGGTGAAACAGAGATCAGTCATATAACAAGACTCTATTGTCAAGAGGACGTAGGAGTATGCCAAATGGATAGGAGACGTGAGTCGTCCTTCCACGCACGATATTGACTCTCTATTTCCAGTTGACGAATAACAAAGGCATAGGTACATGGACACTGTGAACGACGCGGCCATTGGCCATGCCCATGCATCAACTCCTTCAAAAATTCTTCAGTATGTATTCTCTTCTAAATATGGCACATGAAGAACAGATTCTAATGCCTTTGTCTGTTGTCATTCTATTGTCATGGTCTGATCATGGGTTGTGAAACAGAGAGCAGACATACAACAAGACTAGGCTGTGTTCATATAGAGAGGAGAAAGAAGCGTGTTAAGGGGGATGAATAGGAAAGGTAAAAAAGAATTTTTTTACAAAACGTGTTATGTGAGGGGAATGAATAGAAAAGTAAAAAAATACTTTTTGCACCTGAACTAAGGCCTAGTCTTGCCGGAGGACGCTTGTCCTTCCACGCACGCACGACAGTGACTCTCTATTTCCTGTTGGCGAATGACAAAGACTACTCCAAGGAGAACCCCAATCAAAGACAGACTACTCCCCTACTCGTCTCCCATTTCTCGGTCAAGGTCAACATGTGAACGCGGCCATTGCCCATGGCCATGCATGCAACTTGTTCAAAGCTTCGTCAATCTTCTCCCCGATCGAAGTGTGAGAGGTGACTACCGAACTCCATCACTGTCCTGGTGGCCGGCTCTATAACTACTGCTCGCGTTATAAATTGCAGCTGTTATTAATAACTTACAACCAGAAAGAGATCGAGAACGAACCAAGGAGGATGATGGCAAGTGGTAGTGGTAGTAATAATAGCAGCAGTAGCGATCCGTTCCTCCCGCCAGGGTACCGGTTCTACCCGACGGAGGAGCTGCTGGGCTTCTACCTCCGCCACCGCCTCGCCGGCACGAAGCCTCAGGTCGAACACCTCATCCCCGTCGTCGACATCTACAGCTACCATCCCTCCGTGCTCCAAGGTTAGTCCTCTCCTTCATCGATCACCTTCACCACCATTTATCTGTAAATTTTCCAAGCAACGCACTCGAGATTCATCTGATCGATAACGATGATATATATATATATATATGTATGACATGACGCGCAACATCTTGGACATACGATCAGCGATGGCCGGAGCGGCGAACGTGGGGGACAGGGAGCAGTGGTTCTTCTTCTGCCCGCGGGCGGAGCGGGAGGTGCACGGCGGCCGGCCGGCGCGCACGACGCCGTCGGGGTACTGGAAGGCCACGGGGTCGCCGTCCTACGTGTACTCCGCCGCCTCCGCCAACCCCCGCGTCATCGGCGAGAAGCGCACCATGGTCTTCTACGAGGGCCGCGCCCCCACCGGCAACAAGACCCAATGGAAGATGAACGAGTACAAGGCCGTCGTCGACGACGACGGTGATGCGCCGCCGCCGCCACCAGGGGCTCCCGTCAGGGTGCTAGCTAGTTCTGCAACTACCAATCATGCATGCATTTATCATGGAAATTACTATGCATCAACGACCAATGATTGAATAACTTAATTGCTACTGATGATTTTGGGCAGCAGCTACGGAACGAGTTCAGCGTGTGCCGCGTGTACATCAGCAACGGCACGCTGAGGTCCTTCGACCGCCGGCCACTCAACCATGCCGGCGGCCTCGATCAAGCAGCTGTCAACGGCAACCGACGGCAACAAGTACTACCGCCACCACTGGGGGCAACTGCGGCGGCGAGCCAGCTGGCGCCAGTAGTCGACGTGGCCGGCGACGGACAGGCGGCGGAGAACTCTCACGACAGCTCGTCGTCGGGGTCGCGAGGAGGGGTCGTGGTGGATGGAGGCGAAGACGGCGGCGGCGCGGCCATCGACTGGGACTCGCTGATTGCTGTCATACCCGGTTTTAGAGAGGAAAACCGAGTACATCTCATATGTGCGCCAGGATCAAATTTCACACATATGATAGACCGTGAGTGAACAGCAGAAACAGTACTCAAACGAATATTTAATAAACAAAGTATTTATTACACTCACGAATAAGGCACAAAGGCCAAAATAAACTGGTTCACACGATAACTAAGACGATGTCTCCAAAAGCACTCCACAGGCAACCGACTGGTGGAACACATGCCTAGAACTCATCAAGATCGCTGAGGTACTCTGCTCCATTATTACCTTCTGATCCAATATAAGCAAGGGTGAGTACACTTATGGTTGGTACTCAACAAGTGGGGGAAATATGCAAGCTATCAAGGATAGGCTTGGTTTTTTTTTTTTTTTGCAGCGGTTAGCATTTTAGTTGGTCAAGTTTTATTGACAAGCAACTATTTACTAAGATATAAGTATATACCACCCCATATTAATAATAAATAAGCATAAAGTAAATCATAAACATAGATAATGAACATAACCAATAACATATGCATGCGATGATTTGATTTCATGTTTCGATAGTTTAGTCACGTGAGGGTCCAGGCCGTTCATGACCGCGAACACGGCTGTTATAACAGTTTTACACTCTGCAGAGGTTGTACACTTTCACCACAATTCGCGTAAAAGCTCCGAAGAACTTTAAACCCAACCATGCTGTGCTGATCAGGCACGTACCACACTTCCAAGGTGTGACTGCATAGGGACGCTACGAGGCCTTTACAAAGATTCCCTAGTTAGAAACAATCCGCTAAGGTTTCCGGATCGGAAGCAGGCATAACCCTCCCTAACGGGTATAGTGTCTTAGCCAAGCCCACTTCCCGAGAGAACCGGGCTATACACCGTCAACCGCCACCCCCCATGCCCTTTCGGTAAGATCATTCCCAACCAAGGTTTCTAATTAATTAGCCAAGACCAGAGCCATATAGTATTGTGGTTGTACGGTTAATCCTGGGTGGTTCTCCATGTTCCGATTAACATGGTGATCTTGTATTAACATAACAAGATATAAATAAAGATATTCATCAATGTTGGATAGAACCCATCATAAACCAAGGTTAAGCATCTAGCATAGCTACCCAACATGAAAGTAAACCCGGTGTATCAAGGCTTGGGTGTAAAAGACTAGTCATCCTTAAATAGGACCCATCAAATTAATGCATCGCGACATAAATATAAACTTTAATGTTATGCAATGTGTATGGGTTCAATAGAGTATGCAGAGGGGGAAATCCACTTGCCTTGCTCAAAGTACTGCGGTGGCTCCTCCTCGAAAACTTGATCTTGATCTCCCTCGAACGGATCGTTCTCTATACGTTTCACACAAGCATTCAATCAATAAAAATAAAACAATACACCAAACAACTTTGAAAGACGCAAAGACGTGTCTAGAACTATTCTTGATGAAGAGACGATCGCGTGAGCGCAAAGATCACTCAAAACGGATTTAAAACGGTCAAGATATGGCTAAAACAAGGTTTAGGGCTTCTTTGAGTTAAAACTAACTCTCCAGGGGTTTAAACAGAAGAAACCAGGGACCTAAAACGTAATTTCATATAAAAACCGAAGGACTTATGTGAAAAACGACCAACCAGGACGGCGGGTTCTATTTTTAGAAAGCTCAGGGGCCTAAACAAAAAGAAAAGGACCTAGATCTAATTATTTTTGAACTGGCTTGGACCGCGGGTTGATTTCTAGAAAACCTAGGGGCTCTTTTGCAAAAGCGGCACGGCTGACCGGTAAGGTTCGGTTTGACTCGAGTCGGCTCGATCCTCGACCGTTAGATCTCGATCGAACGGCTCAGATCGAACGGGCATCGACGCGGCGGCGCTGACCACGACGCGCGGCGGCGCCTCGCCGGGAAACTCGCCGGAGTTGGCGAAACTAGGGCTAGGAAGCTCGGAAACTCGCCGCGTTTGGCTCGGGAGAGAGCTGAGACCACGGCGAATCCGTTTTTGGGGATCTAAACGAGGTTTAGTCGATGGTGGAGGCTTGCAACGGACCAAGGCGGCACGGCCATGGCGGCGAGGTCGACAGGGACTCGAGAGAGCGAGAGAGAAGGAGATTAGGGGCTCTGCGCACTCCTTACCTCCACGCGAAGACTTGCGACGACTTGGAAGCGGCGGAATCGAACTCGAGAGCTCGAAACACGGCGGCGGCGAGAAGCTAGGGTTAGAGCGCGGCTACGGCGGCTATGGCGACGCGGAAGCTCGGCTTTGGGTTGAGGAGGCAAGAGAGGGTCGGGCGGCGGCTTATAAAGGCCGGAAAGCTTGCGCGAGGGGCAAACCGACGCGGGAACGGCTCGGACTCGCCGGAGGAGTCCCGGCCGTGCGCGACTCGAACTCGGGGAAGAAGAAGACCCTGACAGGGCGGGCCCACATGTCAGCGACCGGGAGAAAGAAAAGGAAGAGAAAACGGACGACTGGGCCGCGGCGACGGAATGGGCCGGGAAAGGAAATTGGGCCGCGGCTGCGCGAGGGGAGAAAAAGAAAAGGCCGGGAGAAGAAGAAGCTGGGCCGCGAAAGAAGATTGGGCCGGCTAGAAAAAGAGAGAGGGAAAAGAAAGGTTTTGAAATTTAAGTTTAAACTTTTGCAAACCTTTTTTTCAAATTCAAACAAGCATTCAAAAATATGCAAATCAGCATGAATGCAACAAAGAGTTTAGTGACTCTAATTTAAATGTTGTTTAAATATTTAAGGCCAAAATTTAACTTTGAAATTTTAATATTTCCTAAAAACAACCTAGGACAAATAGTTGCCTAAGCAAATTTTAATGTGATGAAATTAGGGTGTTACAAATCCTACCCCCTTAAGAAGAATCTCGTCCTCGAGATTCGGAAGGATCAGAGAACAACTGAGGGAATTCTGCTCTGAGCTCATCTTCTCTTTCCCATGTAGCCTCATCTTCTGTATGGTGACTCCACTGCACTTTGCACATCTTAACTACTTTATTCCGAGTAACCCTTTCTGCTGTCTCCAATACCTTAACTGGATACTCTGAATAAGTCAGATCATCCTTCACACTGAGTTCTTCTAACTGCAATTGCTCCTCTGGTACCCGTAAACACTTCTTCAATTGTGACACATGAAACACATCATGAACATCTGACAACTGAGCTGGCAACTCTAACTGATAAGCTACCTCACCTTTCCTTTCTAGTACCTTGAAAGGACCAACGAAACGAGGTGATAGCTTTCCTTTGACTTTGAATCTACGAAGACCTCTGATAGGTGATACTTTGAGATAAACAAAATCTCCAACTTCAAAGATCAATTCTCTCCTTCGGGTATCAGCATAACTTTTCTGCCTAGACTGTGCAGTTTTGAGATTTTCCCTGATTAACTGTACCTGCTGCTCTGCATCTTGAAGTACTTCAGGTCCAAACACTTTACTTTCCCCAGTTTGGCTCCAATACAATGGTGTCCTGCACTTCCTTCCATACAAAGCTTCGAAAGGTGACATCTTAAGACTGGCTTGGTAACTGTTATTGTAGGAAAATTCTGCATATGGCAAACTCTTATCCCAACTACGACCGTGTTTTAAAGCACATGCTCGAAGCATATCCTCCAGAATCTGATTAGTCCTTTCAGTCTGTCCATCTGTCTGTGGATGATAAGCAGAACTAAAATTGAGTTGTGTACCCATTATTTCATGTACCTTCTGCCAGAAACGTGACGTAAACTGAGTACCCCGATCGGACACTATCTTCTTCGGAACTCCATGTAGACACACAATTCTGGACATATACAGCTCTGCTAGCTTAGCACTTGTATATGTTGTGTTGACCGGTATGAAATGAGCAGACTTCGTCAATCTATCCACAATAACCCATATAGAATCATGACCATCACGAGTACGAGGTAACCCGACAATAAAGTCCATACCAATTTCTTCCCACTTCCACTCTGGAACTCTCAATGGCTGAAGCAAACCTGCTGGACGTTGGTGTTCTGCTTTAACCTTCTGGCAAACATCACACAAAGCCACATAGGTTGCAACGTCCTTCTTCAAACCATACCACCAATATTTCTCTTTCAAATCTTGATACATCTTAGTACTCCCTGGATGAATAGAATAAGGTGAATCATGTGCTTCCTTCAATATAAGTTCTCGTAACCTATCATTTTCCGGAACACATATCCTATTTCTGAACCACACTGTTCCTTGTTCATCCTCAGTAAAATCCTTAGTTTTTCCCGAATGGATTAAAGCTCTGAATTCCTCAATCTTCGGATCCTCTAACTGTCCCTTCCTGATACCTTGCTCTAATGTTGACTCTACTTCCATAGTCACAGCTTCTGAATGAGCACAGATACCCAAGTTAAGTCGTTCCATCTCCCAACATAACTCTTGTGATATCAGTCTCCCAATGACTGAGTTAACTTGACCCCTACGACTTAGAGCATCTGCAACAACGTTGGCCTTTCCAGGATGATATTGAATATCCAAATCAAAATCATTGATTAATTCTAACCATCTGCTTTGTCTCAAATTAAGATCCTTCTGAGTGAAGATATACTTTAAACTCTTATGATCCGTGAAAATTCGACACCGTTTTCCAATCATATAGTGCCTCCAAATCTTCAATGCATGTACTACTGCGGCTAACTCCAGATCATGAGTAGGATAATTCTTCTCATGCTTTCTCAACTGTCTAGAAGCATAAGCCACGACTCTGCCTTCTTGCATCAACACACATCCAAGTCCTACGTGTGAAGCATCACAGTACACGTCGAACCCTTTCTGAATATCAGGCATCACTAACACTGGAGCCGTAGTTAATTTCTTCCTTAACTCCTCAAAACTCTGTTGACAAGCATCATCCCACTTGAATTTTCGTCCCTTCTCCAACAACAAAGTCATGGGTTTAGCAATTTTGGAGAAACCTTCAATAAATTTGCGGTAATACCCTGCCAATCCAAGAAAACTTCTGATTTCTGCCACACTCTGAGGTGGCTTCCAATTCAACACATCCTGCACTTTACTCGGATCTACCATGATTCCTCCATCTGTTATGACATGTCCAAGAAAGGATACTTCCTTCAACCAGAACTCACATTTACTGAACTTGGCATACAACTGATGTTCCCGTAACTTCTGCAATACTAGTCTCAAATGCTCCTCATGCTCTTCCTCATTCTTGGAGAACACCATAATATCATCAATGAATACTACCACAAACTTGTCAAGATACTCCATAAATACCTTGTTCATCAGATACATAAAGTTTGCAGGTGCATTTGTCAAACCAAACGACATCACCAAATACTCATAAAGACCATATCTACAAGTGAAGGCAGTTTTAGGAATATCCTCTTTCCGAATCTTCACTTGATGATAGCCTGAACGCAAATCAATCTTGGAGAAAACTTTTGCACCTCTCATCTGATCAAACAAAACGTCAATTCTAGGAAGCGGGTACTTATTCTTGATAGTCACCTCATTAAGAGCTCTGTAATCAACGCACATCCTTCTAGTACCATCCTTCTTATCAACAAATATAACCGGGGCTCCCCATGGAGATGAACTCGGTCGAATATAACCTTTAGCTAAAAGTTCTTCTATCTGTTTCTTTAATTCTGCTAAATCTCTAACATCCATTTTATATGCTCTTTTTGAAATAGGTGCAGTACCAGGTACAAGCTCAATGATGAACTCAAAGTCTCGGTCAGGCGGCATACCTGGTAAATCATCAGGAAAGACATCCGGAAATTCACACACGACTCTGATATCCTCCAGTGACTTTCCTTTCACTTGATTAATTGTTGCTTCTCTTCGGACAACTGGACTCATCTGAAACTCCATTCGATCTCCTTGCGGACTTGTGAATAGCACTGCCTTCTTGGCGCACTGAATAACTCCATCATGAGCTCCCAACCAATCCATTCCAAGTATCACATCAATTCCCTCAGACTTCAAAACCACTAGGTTGGATGGAAATTCTATACCCATAATTTCAAGTCTAACTCGAGGACACACATATCTAGCTTTCATTTCACCATTTGGGGAATTTACTAAAAGCATATTTTTCATGGGTTGCTTAGGTATGTTATGCTCAGACACAAATTGTTCAGTAATAAAAGAATGCGATGCTCCAGAATCAAATAATATTGTAGCAGGTGCTGAGTTTATGGAGAACATACCGATGACCACGTCATTGGCTTCCTGAGCGGCTTCAGCTGTCACATGGTTGACCCTGCCACGAGCATAGTTCTGCTGTCCCTTGTTGCCTTGCTGGGAAGAAGATTGAACGGACCTCTGGCCATCGCTCCTCTGAGCTTGGGGTGTCTGGGGGTTACGCTTGGGACAATTGTTAGCATAGTGTCCCACATCACCACACTTAAAGCAACCATTAGGTGGTACTGGCGTGACTGGATTGTTGGTTCGTGCTGGCGGGGTGCCATTGCCAGAACGGTTCTGCTGCTGGTTAGGAGTACGAGGTGTCTGCTGGGAATACCTCTGAGCCTGTTGACCAGAACGTTGTGCCTGTTGTCCCTGTTGGTAATGTCCACCATTACCTCCTGAGCGATTCTGGTAACCTTGTGAAGAATTGTAACGAGGACGAGTGTTGCTTGTCTGCCCTGATGACGACGACTGGAACTTCCTCTTCTGCTCACTCAACTCCTTGCGTGTATTCTCACAACCAATGGCCTTATCAAGCATTGTCTGAAAATTGGGAAACGTATGAGTCTGCAGCTGGTACTTGATAGGCCCAATCAAACCTTTCAGGAAACGACGTTGCCTCTTCGCATCGTCATTCACATCATCAGGTGCATATCGAGATAGCTGAGTGAATTTATCCCGATATTCACACACGCTCATGTTTCCTTGCACCAATGCACGAAACTCTTCCTGTTTTAAATCCACCACACCCGCTGGAATATGGTGTGTGCGGAAAGCATCCTGGAACTGCTGCCATGTGATGGTGTCAGGAGCGTTATGCGCGTTAACGTACGCATCCCACCAATCGGCTGCTGGGCCTTCCAATCTTCCTGAAGCGTACAAGACCTTCTCACGATCAGTGCACTGAGCAATATTCAGCTTCTTTGCAACATTCTTGAGCCAATCATCAGCATCCAATGGATCTGCAGAGTGAGAGTAGGTAGGAGGATGCTGGCTCAAAAACTGCCTGTGATGATCCCTAGGCGGCTGGACTGGTTCTGGTGGCGGTGGTGGTTGCTGGTTCTGCTGTGCCTGCAAATTGGCCACTGTCTGAGTGAGCTGCTGGATGAGTTGCATCTGGGTTGCTAGGAACTGCTGCATAGCGGGATCCATTGCGTGTTGAGGCGGTGGTGGAGGGGGTGCTTGATTCTGCTGGTTCACCACGTGATCACGCCTCTGACTAGGAACGTCTCTACCTCCTCCGGTCCTGGTGTTAACCATCTGAGTGTTAGATAGATATGATTCAGAGAATGATACTCAGACAGATAAGAGTAAAGGAAAGACTCTACTGCGAGAGTATGAGATAGCATTGAAGTTAAGAAGAAAGAACAAAGCAGAGGAAAGTTAACTATTCAACACCACTCAGATTCTGTCCTCCCTAAACATTCATCCATAACTGTCAATTCGTGCATCCAAAAATTATACCAAAATTCCAGATCAATACTCATAAAGTTATGAATCTAATCCAACTGGAATCACCTCAATCGGACCTCTGAAACTCCGGATACAAAATAATCAAGCTGCCTGTGTCAAGCTGGAAAAACAGATTCTGTTCCTGAAAACTTTTGGTGTGTTTCCCGCGACACAGATTTCCAAAAATTATGGAAAAAATCACAGAAATTCAGTCATCAAATTCTGAAACTAACCCCACTGGTTTGAGGTCAAACGGATTTGTGTAACTCCCGAAATTATCAAAACAGTACTGCTGACTCGGATATCGGCGCGATCAGATTTCAGAATAAGGGATATGGATGCCGGATAGACTTGAGATAGATAAGAAACTAAGATCAAAGGATAAGAGGGGTCTAGAATTAAACTCAACTAATATTTTATTAATATTTTTCTTTAATTGTGGTCATCACTCCACAACCAAAGACACACAAACAAAGATTCCAACTCATACATTTATCCAAGCAACAGGCATTAAACAAACGATCGACCTCACAAAACCGTACTAACGATAAACTTACAAAAGGAAACCTAAAGATAACCTATTCCCTAAACTGTGTGACGGAGAAAGGGACTCCAAAGCGACACTTCTTCCGAGGTGGGGACCGAGCATTGGCCATCCTCTCTTCAACATCCTCTTGGCTTGGTTGCTGGAACAGCTGTTCTTCGAGTTCTACAATCCGCTCTTGGGCTTGGGCGAGTTCATTAATAACACCTTCCAAATCAGTATTCAGCGCTGCAGTGACTCGGGCAAGAACATTGAGACGAGGATCTGCTGTTGGTCCTCCTCCCACTACAACTGTTTGCTCAGTTCCTGGACGGCGACGAGGCAAGTGACGGTACTCTGTGTGAGACAGCTCCTTTTGGTACTGGTGGCTGATAGATGTCACTGCCCTCCTGGCGGCGTCACTGACTGCAGCTTCATAGGAGGTATGTAGAAGGCTTGACTCATGAATAGACCAAGTCCTGAAGCGAGAGGCATTCTCCATTTGCGCCCTAACATGAACCTGAGTATGGTAATACTCCTGGTAGTTTGCAGCGGAACTGTAAGTGGTTATGTAGAGTGGCCTGGTGTAGTTGCCCAATGCTTCCAGAACATCCTCAAGCAAGAGTGGGAAAGCACCAAGCTCATTTATTGAAGTGATCATCTCCACCTTGGGCTCTTCTTCATCATCCTTTTCATCCTCATAAACTTCATCACCTTCATTCCCAATACCATCTAGATTCCCTTCAACATTTGCTGTGGGTGAAGCAGAATCAGGTATATCCTCATCATCAGAATAGCATACCCATACGGGATCTCCTTGCACATCATCATCCATCTGTGGGGCTGGGTCAGTCTGAAAGCTCTTGGCCATCTAAGCATAGAGAGAGAACCTTAGTAAAGATAATTGAAATAGAGGCAAAGGTGACCAAAGAAAAGAGAAGAAGAACAGAGAATTTTTAACTAATAAAATAAGACCTCTAAAGAAACTGACTTGGCTTGCTAAACTAAATCCTTACTTCGACCATTCTAACTAGGCTAGCGTCCTACAGTCAGCACGGCTCTGATACCACTCTGTCATACCCGGTTTTAGAGAGGAAAACCGAGTACATCTCATATGTGCGCCAGGATCAAATTTCACACATATGATAGACCGTGAGTGAACAGCAGAAACAGTACTCAAACGAATATTTAATAAACAAAGTATTTATTACACTCACGAATAAGGCACAAAGGCCAAAATAAACTGGTTCACACGATAACTAAGACGATGTCTCCAAAAGCACTCCACAGGCAACCGACTGGTGGAACACATGCCTAGAACTCATCAAGATCGCTGAGGTACTCTGCTCCATTATTACCTTCTGATCCAATATAAGCAAGGGTGAGTACACTTATGGTTGGTACTCAACAAGTGGGGGAAATATGCAAGCTATCAAGGATAGGCTTGGTTTTTTTTTTTTTTTGCAGCGGTTAGCATTTTAGTTGGTCAAGTTTTATTGACAAGCAACTATTTACTAAGATATAAGTATATACCACCCCATATTAATAATAAATAAGCATAAAGTAAATCATAAACATAGATAATGAACATAACCAATAACATATGCATGCGATGATTTGATTTCATGTTTCGATAGTTTAGTCACGTGAGGGTCCAGGCCGTTCATGACCGCGAACACGGCTGTTATAACAGTTTTACACTCTGCAGAGGTTGTACACTTTCACCACAATTCGCGTAAAAGCTCCGAAGAACTTTAAACCCAACCATGCTGTGCTGATCAGGCACGTACCACACTTCCAAGGTGTGACTGCATAGGGACGCTACGAGGCCTTTACAAAGATTCCCTAGTTAGAAACAATCCGCTAAGGTTTCCGGATCGGAAGCAGGCATAACCCTCCCTAACGGGTATAGTGTCTTAGCCAAGCCCACTTCCCGAGAGAACCGGGCTATACACCGTCAACCGCCACCCCCCATGCCCTTTCGGTAAGATCATTCCCAACCAAGGTTTCTAATTAATTAGCCAAGACCAGAGCCATATAGTATTGTGGTTGTACGGTTAATCCTGGGTGGTTCTCCATGTTCCGATTAACATGGTGATCTTGTATTAACATAACAAGATATAAATAAAGATATTCATCAATGTTGGATAGAACCCATCATAAACCAAGGTTAAGCATCTAGCATAGCTACCCAACATGAAAGTAAACCCGGTGTATCAAGGCTTGGGTGTAAAAGACTAGTCATCCTTAAATAGGACCCATCAAATTAATGCATCGCGACATAAATATAAACTTTAATGTTATGCAATGTGTATGGGTTCAATAGAGTATGCAGAGGGGGAAATCCACTTGCCTTGCTCAAAGTACTGCGGTGGCTCCTCCTCGAAAACTTGATCTTGATCTCCCTCGAACGGATCGTTCTCTATACGTTTCACACAAGCATTCAATCAATAAAAATAAAACAATACACCAAACAACTTTGAAAGACGCAAAGACGTGTCTAGAACTATTCTTGATGAAGAGACGATCGCGTGAGCGCAAAGATCACTCAAAACGGATTTAAAACGGTCAAGATATGGCTAAAACAAGGTTTAGGGCTTCTTTGAGTTAAAACTAACTCTCCAGGGGTTTAAACAGAAGAAACCAGGGACCTAAAACGTAATTTCATATAAAAACCGAAGGACTTATGTGAAAAACGACCAACCAGGACGGCGGGTTCTATTTTTAGAAAGCTCAGGGGCCTAAACAAAAAGAAAAGGACCTAGATCTAATTATTTTTGAACTGGCTTGGACCGCGGGTTGATTTCTAGAAAACCTAGGGGCTCTTTTGCAAAAGCGGCACGGCTGACCGGTAAGGTTCGGTTTGACTCGAGTCGGCTCGATCCTCGACCGTTAGATCTCGATCGAACGGCTCAGATCGAACGGGCATCGACGCGGCGGCGCTGACCACGACGCGCGGCGGCGCCTCGCCGGGAAACTCGCCGGAGTTGGCGAAACTAGGGCTAGGAAGCTCGGAAACTCGCCGCGTTTGGCTCGGGAGAGAGCTGAGACCACGGCGAATCCGTTTTTGGGGATCTAAACGAGGTTTAGTCGATGGTGGAGGCTTGCAACGGACCAAGGCGGCACGGCCATGGCGGCGAGGTCGACAGGGACTCGAGAGAGCGAGAGAGAAGGAGATTAGGGGCTCTGCGCACTCCTTACCTCCACGCGAAGACTTGCGACGACTTGGAAGCGGCGGAATCGAACTCGAGAGCTCGAAACACGGCGGCGGCGAGAAGCTAGGGTTAGAGCGCGGCTACGGCGGCTATGGCGACGCGGAAGCTCGGCTTTGGGTTGAGGAGGCAAGAGAGGGTCGGGCGGCGGCTTATAAAGGCCGGAAAGCTTGCGCGAGGGGCAAACCGACGCGGGAACGGCTCGGACTCGCCGGAGGAGTCCCGGCCGTGCGCGACTCGAACTCGGGGAAGAAGAAGACCCTGACAGGGCGGGCCCACATGTCAGCGACCGGGAGAAAGAAAAGGAAGAGAAAACGGACGACTGGGCCGCGGCGACGGAATGGGCCGGGAAAGGAAATTGGGCCGCGGCTGCGCGAGGGGAGAAAAAGAAAAGGCCGGGAGAAGAAGAAGCTGGGCCGCGAAAGAAGATTGGGCCGGCTAGAAAAAGAGAGAGGGAAAAGAAAGGTTTTGAAATTTAAGTTTAAACTTTTGCAAACCTTTTTTTCAAATTCAAACAAGCATTCAAAAATATGCAAATCAGCATGAATGCAACAAAGAGTTTAGTGACTCTAATTTAAATGTTGTTTAAATATTTAAGGCCAAAATTTAACTTTGAAATTTTAATATTTCCTAAAAACAACCTAGGACAAATAGTTGCCTAAGCAAATTTTAATGTGATGAAATTAGGGTGTTACAATTGCTCCTGGCGATCTTCGATTCAGCGGCGATGACTTGAGCCGTGTAATTTGGCCGCTAAATTGACACGTCTCATGTGGTCATGCATAGGCCAAAACTATTCAGGTGATTACGAGGATTGTTGGTGATTACGAGGATTGTAATGGAATTTCAGGTACGCCTAGCGCTCATAATTATCTCAAGAAAAAGGTAGTCCTGGCGCTAGCTATACTAGCAGATTAGACAAGGACTTAATTAACCAGTTTTTTTGTCCTGTTGAAATTCATTCCTGAATCAATAATCAATAAAATTTAAAATGTACAATGAGCCATGGATCAAACCAGCAAATTTTAGTTTAAAAGCTGCTGGTGATAGTTCAGGAACAGCATCATAGTTAACGTCCTGTTTCATGCCATTTGATCATTTCTGCTCAGCTAGTTATTATGGCCCACGCTAGCCGAAGTGCAGGGCTGCTACCACGTTGTCGGAACAAGGCTGATAATTCGTTCTACGTCTTCAAAGCCTGCGTTTGTTTTTCATAACACTGTTTTTAGCATATTTTTTCTTCAAAACACGGTTGAAAACGACGGATGCGTCGAAGCTACTTGGAAGTCTAGGCCCACCAGGTAGCTTGTGCCGGTGGGCTTTCGGTAGAGGCTTCTGGGCCGAGTCGAGGCGTGTGGCAGTGCCGTGCCTGGGCTGGGCTGGCTCGGGGCCGGACCTTCGCTTGAAAATATGCACCTCACTGTCACTGCACACAAGAAACTACTAACGGCGCTCTGCTGCAAATCGAACAGAACGGATGCTTGAATCTGAGTATACTTTTGTCCTCGTTAAAAATAAAAAAAAAGAAATTGAACAATTTGGAGATTTGATGATAAGTTGATAACACGTGACACACCCTGTCCCCTCAAAAAAAAAAAAACACGTGACACAGCCTCTGCGCGCGCTCACACCGCGGCGTGCCGCGGGTGCCTGTGCTCGGGAGCCCATGACAGCGTGGCTCATGCGCGGCAAGGCGGTGATCGTAAAGCTGGTAATGGGTTGGATCGGCCCGGTATAAAGAGTTTAGTTGAATTTTTCCTGTGCGTCCTCTATGTATCCATATAATTTTGGTTGAATTTTTATGTACTATTTTTTTTGTGTTTTTAGTGTTTTTTAGATAATTTTGTGTTTTTAGTGGTTTTTTAGGTAATTTTGTGTTTTTAGTGGTGAGGTATGAGAGTGTATCAAAAGGGCTTGGTGGCCCGTGCAAGTGACATCGTTGGGTTTTGTGGTAAAAAAATTGTACAAGGAACCTCCGCAACTTGGGCTCTCCATCTTTAATGCAATTATACAATTTGGAGCCCAGTGTCGTGCCATATTTGCTAAGGCAGCAGGCGGTACTAGTATTATGGCCACTTAGCTAGATGTTCATATTGTTGTTAAAAAAAAAAGCTAGCTGTTCATATATGCGGATCTGCCTACCACCCATCTCACAGGTATTTCTCGATCAGTTACAGATAATATTGCCCGCTGCTAACCTCTAGCTATCCAAACAAGAAAATTTTGTTGTGTATAGCTAATACTAATAAGCTAACTACCTAGCGCTTTCTATACCTTCTAAAGCTAGGCAAAGCCGGCATTCCAACTGATACACTCAAAACCAACGAATCAACCATCTTATAATCCAGGATATAAACAATCCCTAACTTAGCAGTTTTAATAGTCCAGTTTTCAGTAAGCACACATCCAGTCTTTTACGATCTTAGCCAATCCAAATAGTGATATGAGTCTAGGACAGTGACCCTTTCACACCATATCTTGTTGTTTCTCTTATCCTCCTCTATCTGACAAAATTACACGCTAGTATGATCCTACAACACAGCATAGAGTTGTCCTCCCTAATATTCAAAACAAGGAAGAAGCAAAAATGTGAGGTGCAGATTATATATTTATATTAGTTTATTTTTTGTAATGACAGATGCTCGTAATTTCTCCAATAGTTATTATATTTAGAGTTGTCGAACTGATAGCCGGACACGCTCTGATTTTTATGCGAATTTGAAGGATTTCTTCAACTTTTAGATTGACCATATAGAATCCTATACGATTTCACTTGGAGGTTTCAAAAGAGTTTTCGTTATCAAGATATATGTAACAAAAGAAATATCGTATGATAATACTTCTGAAGCTTGATCGATTTTCTCGTCCAAACCTCTAAACTGAATGATCTACCACTTAAACATTTGTCTTAGGCCATGTTCACATTATAAAATAAACACTATTCATTCCAACTTTCTCCTATTCATACTATTCCTCCCACCCACGGAACACGTTTCCCAGGACTTAACTACGGTGTTTTTCTTTGAGCTACAGTGATTAGTTTGCAATCTGAACACAACCTTAGTTCAGTTTCTCCTTAACTCTATGTACAACAAGTGTTTAAAACTATTTTTTACATGTTATGAATCATTTTAAAATTGTTCTAAGTCGAACTACAAAAAATGTTGATCAACTTATAATTTTGTAGAAAGTATATTTGTTTCTATGTCATCAATAAATAAACAAAGTATCAAAGATATATTCTATCAGCAATTGAATGATTGCTTCGGTAAAACTAACTTGAAGATTGATTGGTTTATATAATTTTGATAGTTCTGATGGAAACTATGGCTCAAAATCAAATCGGTAAACTAACCCAAGTACACGCATCACTGTTTATTCAGGAGCTAAACTTCTTGCACCTCCTGTTGTAGCTTAAATGAGAGTAAAATATGAGGCGACGTGTATCCTTGAAATTAAAGATGCTTAATCTTGCTTGGCGGTATAGAAAAATCCTACAGAAAGAATCGTTACATTATACATGACCTTCGTTCGATGCTACATCATCGAGAAACACTACTAGGTATAGCATTTCTTCAGTTACATATTGCAGCAAAGAATACTACGAAAAACATTTTCTCCTCCTCCAATTTGCCGCCTTTTAGGCTTTTAGAACTCCATTGCAGTTGCAGCCTATGCAATGCAAGACCTTCCTTCCTTCCTGCCTACCTAAATCAAAACAAAACGCTTAGCAATCGATTGATTCGATTCAACCAAGAGAACTGATTCACGAGGTTTATTAGTTCGCCGCCGGGTAAAAACCAATGGAGTCACCACCGCCGTCGTCGTCGTCACCAATGCCGTGCACGTACGTACGCCCTGTCATTCTTGTCTCTGTGTGTGTGTGTCAGCAATGCCTGTCGATCGTCGCCTATCACCACTGCTCGCCGCCACCCGGGCGACCACCGGCGGCGTGCTGCATGTGCTTGAGCTTGGTCAGCTCCTTCCTCCTCTTCCTCGCCTCCGCCGCTGTCGCCGCCTTGTCCCTGTCACTGGGCCCCGCACCACCTCCCCGTGCTTCGATGTTGATCGGCGCGCTCCTCTTGTCAGCGACGTCGAGCCCGAGCGTGAGCGAGCAAGGGTCGTCGTCTGTATCCTCCTCCGCCGTCGCGCCGCCGCTGCCCGCCGGCTCGTGCTGCTGCGGGAACGCCACCGGCTGCTGCTGCGGCGGCGCGAACGCCGACGGGGACCCGCGTGGGTCCGCCACGACGGGGTAGTACCAGGCGCAGGGCGGTGGCAGGCAGATCGTCGGCGGCGGGCTGCTTCCGCCATGGTGGTGGGGATGGTGCTCGAACCCGGGGCCCGGTGGCCATGAGCCCCACACGTAGGGCACCGGCACCGCCGGTGGTGCAGCGGTGTACAGGAACCCCGGCTGCGGCGGCGTCGCCGGCGGGGACGCCGTCGCCGCCATGGCCTCCGCCGACGCCGTGACGTGCATGGGCACGGCCGTGGCCGTGGTCACCACTCCCGTCGTCGCCGGTGGCTGCTTCTTGGTCGTCGTCCTCGCCACCTGCAAAGAGAATCACATCCATCAATGACAATTCGATCAGGACCACCAGCGCATCGTTCGGCTCTGAACGAAGCGGTAACAAATCCTGTCGCGACACCGAGGGCGAGAACTCCGGCGAGGAAAAAGACGAGCTGTGCCGACGTGGCCACGCGCAAGTATAACAAACTGAAGAAAAATACACGCCGAGAGGGGGCAGGCAACTTGGGACGCACACGACACGGCGGCGTGCAGCAACTTTCTTGCCACGCTCCCATCCAGATCCAGGCATCCAGCTAGCTGCGCCCGACTAGAAGAAGGAACACCTGACCTGACCGCCCTACGCGGACGCATCCCATGCGGCCAGCGTCGGCATTGCACCGAGCAAGCTCAGCTCAGCTCACTAGTGTGCCGACAGAAAGGCCACAGATATACGTACTCTATATAATTGTATATATTTATATATATACATATGTAGTAAGCCTTGGATGGAAAGGGAAGTGGGGGAGAGATGTGTTTGTATACAATTACTTCTAGCATCGTTATCCAGCGGCAAAGAGACGTCTCCGTCAGTTTGACATGCGTACAAGAGCAACAAGCACTTTGGCACCACAAACAAACTTCGACTAGCAGAGAGCAGTAGTATACTCCTCCGTAGCAGCTAGGTGTACGGTAGTAGTAGCCTAGTGGCCAGAAAAGCACGGTCATGTGTCCAGCTTCCAGGGGCACAGCACAACTGGATGGTCTTTGGAACGTACTAGATTCCTGTCTTGCCTAACAATGGCAACATCACCATACAGTTGTTTAATCAAAAGTCATCATGCAACGTAATCTGTTTCTATCTTAGCACCCCCCCCCCCCCCCAAGTACAATAAGAGGGATTAATTTAAAGCTGGGGGACACGAAAGCGAAAGCGAAAGCGATGGGTGGTGGTGGAGATGATGTGCCTGTTCTTTGAGCTGCTTGTTGGCCTCCTTGAGCGACAGGTACTCCTGCATCACCATGTCCTTCTCCTGCATCACCATGTCGCCGCCGGCCAGATCAAGTCTCAGTCGATGATCAGCACACCAATAATTAATTATGGATCTTACTACTAGCTAGTAATTCTGAAGTAATGTGTGGTAATTAGTCCGTCCGTCCGTACCTTCTTCATGTTCTCGTTCTGGGAGGAGAGATCGGCGACCTTCCTGGCGAGCTCGTCACGAATGGCCTGGCGGCGGAGGATGGTCTGGCGCGCCGACTCCCTGTTGGCCAGCACGCGCCGCAGCCGCTTGGCCTCCTTCTCGGCCTGCACGCACGCATGAGCGGAAAGCAATCTGGTGAAAGGGAGATGGCGGGGGGTCGCGAGCGCACGGCGCGGGTTAGGTTACCTCGGTGAGCGTGTGGCGAGGCCGCGGCCCGTAGCCGGTCGCCGGCGCCGCCGCGTGGATGTGCGATTGCTGGTGGTGGTGGTGCGCGTGGCCGCCGCCGCCGGCGCTGGAGCTGCTGGAGCAGGGGGATGCGCCGGATTGGATCCCCACCTTGCCTAGCTCAAGGCTCAGCCTCGTGCTCGCCAGCTCATCCTCGTCCTCCGCCGCGGACTACAGAAAGTTTCCAAAAATTGAAGCAAAGCCCGGCGGCAACCAATCGAGAAGGGACGAATCGAAATCGATCCGAATTTAAATCGACTTACCTGATGAAGAGGACGCGGCGGCTGGTGCTCGGAGGCGCCGCCGGCCATGTCGGCGAGGACCATGGCGGCGTCGAGCTCGACGTCGACGGCCCGGCGGCATTGCCTCTGGCCGTCGCTGCTGTCGTCAGACATGGGTGGTGCGGCGGGGAAGTAGCAGCTAGTAGCCTCGGTGGCCTTGCACCATCATATTCATATATCTGATAGCGAGAGAGAGAGAGAGGGCAGCGGTGTCGTGGTGGTGGTGAGCTGAAGAAGAAGAAGAAGCTGAGGAAGCCGAACCGCTTGGCTTCGACGGTGCGGTGAGGGCAGGCGAGGCGAGCCGAGCCGGTACGGCCATCTGGGTGCGGGCGAATAAATATCTCGGGTGCGGAGGCGGCGCGGCGTGGGGAGACAGGTGGTTCCGATGGAGCGTCCGATGGAGCCCCATCTCGCCCGTCTCCGCGCGCCACGTGGCGACCCCTTCGCGCTCACCTCCACGCAGCGGCCGCGGGGGGGGGGACACGCGGAGCGCCCCGGCGCCGCGACCAGCATGCAGAGAGAGAGAGAGAGGAGAGGGGCGCGGGGCCCGCACGCCAGTCGGGGGTAACCCTTTGCTGTTGGTGTGCCGGTGACGTGGCCTTCGCGACTGTACACGTGGGCTGGATCGAGCAACGCGACCCCGTTGGCCGGCCCGTGATGAGCAGAGAGATGATGAGTTCGCTTCGGTTGGAGGAGGGAGGGTTTCGCGGGCGCGGGAGCCGGGTGGTGGCTGAGGAAGAGGATGGCGTATGGAAGCGCCTGGAAGACCACGCAGGAGGGTACTCCTGTAGACGCGCGCACCCACTCCATTCGGCACATCCAACAAGGACACAGCACACGGGCAGAATCCACACCCACACCCACACCCACACACAGACGTATGTTGACCGCTGATTACCGGGCTTGTCCGGTGCCGCGACCCAGGAGGTCTCACAACCGCTTCCTAACCACGAGCGCGCGAATCCCTAGGCGGCGGCATAGGGGCATCGCAACCGACCGAACTGTCTGTCCGCGCCCCTCCCAGTCCCAGTACCAGAGTTGTTTTCCAAAGAAAAACCATCTGCCCTGCCGCTAATCTGATTGTCAGAGCACTAATGTTACTGCAACTCCGTGGTACTACGAGTAGTAAGGCATCAAGACTCGAGAAAAAAAAAAGGTCGGGAGCCGCGGCGAATTGACGTCACTGCTGATGGATGAACGTGACTGCACACGCACACACACCTCTTCGCTTCGCGTCGAAGCAAGCCGCCGTGGAACCACTGCCTGCGTGCCTGGGAGACCCCATGGCTAGGACAAAGGAGCCCGGTCCCTGCGCTGCACAGCGGCATGTGTGTACTCTACCGTGCTTGTCAGGGATATATGTGATAAAGAGTGCACGGACCAGCAAAAGATACGCTGCTAGTAGCAGCACACAGTAAAGAAGCTTTTATCTCCACCGCCTCCGTGCGCGTACAACGCGCCAGGGCCAAAGGGTCGTATATGATGCATGGGCGTTCAGCCGCACAGCACAGGCTATCTGCCGTGTCTGCGCCAGACAAGCAAAGCTTGCCGTGGCGCAGCCCACAGGTACTAGTACGTACTACTCTGTAGTCTGTGCAGTACAATGTACCCGGCCAATAGATCCACCGGGGGCGGCCGCCGCCGCGCCGGCAGGCTCCATCTTGCCTGATCCTGTCCGCTCCCAGGCACCGCCGTGCCTTTCCACGGCCTCGGGAGTACTCCAGGCACGCATGGATCGATCTGCGGCCACCCACGCCGATCCATCGAGATGCCGGCGTGACGTGACGTGCCGCGCGCCGAGACACACACAGCATGCGCGACAAGGCGGCGGAGCTGCGACCGCGCCACTGCCTGAGGCGATCGAGCGCGGCCGACGTAGTCACCGTCACCGCCCCGCCGCCTTGTCGCGCGCACGCGCCCCGCTCTATAGCTATCAATGGGCACGCGCGCGCCCCGCGACGACATGCCGCGGTGTTCGGCGGCGCAGCGGAGGCCCATGTCACGTGTCATTACGATTTACGACAACCGGTTCGTAAATGATACACTTTGGCCCCGACAGCGTATTTGCTTGCATGCCAGATTTAGGCCCCGTTTAAATTCATCTATTTCTCCTAAAAATCCACTATTTATCCCAACTTTTTTCTATTTATTCCATCCTTCCTATTCATAGAGTACAATATTCTTTTTGGAGTAAACGGTGTATTTTTAGAGAACCTTTTCCAATCTAAACACACCCACCCTCTTGGGTCTCTCACCCGGTATTAATGTCCTCCTTTAGTCCTCGTTGTACAATCGGTAGAAAAGATCCTTCCCATCTGATATTACAGGGGCCTTCCTTAGTAGTGATACTAAGATGCTAAGGGAGTACTTCCTCCGTTTCAAATTGTAGGTCGTTTTATTTTTAGAACCCCTACGTTTAACTGCTTGTCCTATTCAAAAAGAAAATATGAAATATTTTTTTTGTTATGCTTGCTTTATGAACCAAAGTTCTACTTGAACGATTTAAATTTGATTATATTTATAATTTTTTTAATAAGATAGATAGTTTAAAATTGGGATAAAAAAAACCAAACGACATAATTTAGAACAGAGGTAATAATTGGTAGTGGTGATAGTCAAAGCCTGGATAGATCGAACTAATGCAAAAATGTTATGCAAACAATTGGTAAACTAATTGCTTCGTATGAAGTGATATCCCCGCACATTGGAGCCAGGAAGCCCACCAGAAGTCCAAAAACCTGTGAGGATGAGCTGGATCGTTGGAGCTTCTTTCCGCCACTATAGCAGAGAACAGAGGAGGAGGAAGAATCGTGAGTTGTTTCTCATGTTGCTCTATCCTTGTACTTTCTTTTCTTCTTTTTATTATTTTTTCTTTTTTTTGAGTCACACGCTGTCCTTCACCTGGTGGTTGAAGGAAGAATGCGCGCGGACCCAGCCTTACAAGTCGTTGGATTCAGCCCCATGAAGGGGCTGGCCTCGTATGGGCCGCAATAACTACTGCGCCGAAGTTGTGGAGGCCCAGGTGGTCGCACGAATGTTTTACTGAAAGCCCAATGATGTCACTCCCACAAATGCCACTCACGCAGATCCAAAAATTTTCCGGCCCCCCAAAAAAATCAAACTTTTCCTGATTTGATCCGCGGTTCATCACTTCATTGTACATTATTATTTATTCATTCCAGAATGGAATTCAACAGAACTAAAAACTAGATAACTACGTCCTCTGGTAAACTCGTACCTCAACTTCCATTTCTGTCTAGCACGTATACTCTACCTTGTTAATCACGCTACTAATCTCCACTCATTAATTTCTGCTAACCACCTGATTAACTTGGCCTAAGGCATGAGGGGTGTCAATTATTTGGGGGCCAAATGACATGGCTCAAGTCATCGCCGCTGAATCGAAGATCGCCAGGAGCAATCAGCGAGTCCCAGTCGATGGCCGCGCCGCCGCCGTCTTCGCCTCCATCCACCACGACCCCTCCTCGCGACCCCGACGACGAGCTGCCGTGAGAGTTCTCCGCCGCCTGTCCGTCGCCGGCCACGTCGACTACTGGCGCCAGCTGGCTCGCCGCCGCAGTTGCCCCCAGTGGTGGCGGTAGTACTTGTTGCCGTCGGTTGCCGTTGACAGCTGCTTGATCGAGGCCGCCGGCATGGTTGAGTGGCCGGCGGTCGAAGGACCTCAGCGTGCCGTTGCTGATGTACACGCGGCACACGCTGAACTCGTTCCGTAGCTGCTGCCCAAAATCATCAGTAGCAATTAAGTTATTCAATCATTGGTCGTTGATGCATAGTAATTTCCATGATAAATGCATGCATGATTGGTAGTTGCAGAACTAGCTAGCACCCTGACGGGAGCCCCTGGTGGCGGCGGCGGCGCATCACCGTCGTCGTCGACGACGGCCTTGTACTCGTTCATCTTCCATTGGGTCTTGTTGCCGGTGGGGGCGCGGCCCTCGTAGAAGACCATGGTGCGCTTCTCGCCGATGACGCGGGGGTTGGCGGAGGCGGCGGAGTACACGTAGGACGGCGACCCCGTGGCCTTCCAGTACCCCGACGGCGTCGTGCGCGCCGGCCGGCCGCCGTGCACCTCCCGCTCCGCCCGCGGGCAGAAGAAGAACCACTGCTCCCTGTCCCCCACGTTCGCCGCTCCGGCCATCGCTGATCGTATGTCCAAGATGTTGCGCGTCATGTCATACATATATATATATATATATATATATATATATATATCATCGTTATCGATCAGATGAATCTCGAGTGCGTTGCTTGGAAAATTTACAGATAAATGGTGGTGAAGGTGATCGATGAAGGAGAGGACTAACCTTGGAGCACGGAGGGATGGTAGCTGTAGATGTCGACGACGGGGATGAGGTGTTCGACCTGAGGCTTCGTGCCGGCGAGGCGGTGGCGGAGGTAGAAGCCCAGCAGCTCCTCCTCCGTCGGGTAGAACCGGTACCCTGGCGGGAGCAAAGGATCGCTACTGCTGCTGCTGCTGCTACTACCACCACTTGTCATAATGGTTCTCTGCAATAGCATGATCGTGTCCTCCTAAAAACTAAACTGATCGATCAGGTGGTTCGTTCTCGATCTCTATTTATGGTGTAATAATGTAGTGACAGCTGCACTTTAGAACGCGAGGGGTACACTTATATAGCTGGCTAGTGGTGAAGTTCGGTAGATACCTCTCTCACACTTCGGGTAGAAGATTGGCGAAGCTTTGAAGAAGATGCATGCACGGCGATGGCAATGGCCGCGTTCCCGCGTCGACCTTGACCAAAGGACGGGGTCTACTCTCGGCGCCATTTCTTCTTGGGGCCGGCCGGCCAGGCCCATGGCCCTAGCTCTGTAGCTCTCGCTTGCTGGACCTAGTTAAAGTCTTGTGTGGTTCGCCACGCAACCAGCTGGAACACAACCGGTGCGTGTCGCTGTCGTGTCGTGCGTACGTGGAATGGCTACATATAATTGGTCCATGTCTCGTACGTGTACACACATTCGGCGTACGCCATGCGCTGGTAGATACATCATACATCGTCACTGTTGTCTGTTTCACAGAATCGATCACTACTCCATGGCCCACGAATTGAAGGCTCTTAATCGTACCATGAAAATCTCATGTCTATCCAGTTCACTGTTGTTACTCAAAGTGGAAAATAGTTTACGTTTTTTCCCTGAAAAGATGATAAGAGATTTGCCTAATTTTTTTAGAAGGAGAATGAAAAAAAAACAGACACAAGAAATTAAAATGGTTTGCTAGCACACTTGATTCCATGGTTCTAGTTCAAGTAACTAATCGATCTATAATATACTTCACGAATTTCATGTTTTATGAGATATCGATTGGAAAATGAAAGTGAAACTAGCCACGAGCGTGCGAATAGAAATATAATGTAACTATTGCAATGTTGATGAGATCATTAAATATAACTTCGACTACTTGACGTCATATCAACACAGTTGGACATTTTTGTTGTTATATATTCTGATTTTGAAAATGTAGTAATAAGTTTTATTTAGAAAAAAAACAATTTTGTTATATAAAGGGCAGTACTCGTTGATCTAGCTAGGCGAGTTGAACATTCAACAGAACGAGTAGTAATGAAGGCTAATTTTGGTCCGTTGAAAAAGTCAGAACCAGCCTAGCAGTTGCGTGTACCAAGTGTGTTGTTGAGCTTATTTGTTTTGGTTTAAAAACTGATTCTATTTTGGGAAAGGCGAAAAGGGCATAATAATAAAGTAGTAACCCGGACCCTTAGTGTTTGCTTTATTCTGAGAAGTGACACACTTGAGACAAATGAATGGTTTTAGTCCAAAAAAAAGGACAAATTAAATGTTATCGAGAAAAACCGAAAAACGAAGGAGACGTGTGGGCCGGTCGGTCGGCCGGGTTGACTTGGAGTCAAGAAGAGGTCAAGGGCCAAGGCCGCCGCCGCCGCAGCTAGCTATAGCCAGGACGCGGCCGGGCCCGCCGGTCGGACGTGTTGCTGAGAACCGATCGAGCCACGCATGCATGTGTGACATACGATGACACGACGCGCATGAGTTTCTTGGACATGGGTTTCACGCATCCGTACGTACGTGCATATAACCGAGTACGTCCGTTAGTTATGTGAATCTGATCCGAGCACAGGTGATAGTACTCATATAATAATAATATAATATAATTAATTATTAATTATTATTATTATTAATTATATTATTATTATTAATTTATTTAATCCTATCTACACCGCGGAAGGAATCGCCGCACCCCGGGCGATTCCTTCCGCCACTTTTCTTCCTTTTCTTTTTATTTTTTTTTTACTTTTTCAGTTTTTATTTTCTCAAATTTCATTTTATTTTATATTTGTATCTTCATCAACTGTATGATATTTTATATGGTCAGAGAGAAATTTGTTACCACGAAAATTTGCTACACTGCATATGTTTATGTACCGTTCGCCTACCATGTGGCAACGTATGAAATTTACCGTGGTAAAAAAATAAGATGGGGTATTCGCTCTGCTTCCTATCCAGGATGTCCCCCATAGCCTCGACGCGGATAAAGCTTCCGCACCATCGGTGCCTCTCGCGAAATCGAGAAGTCAACAGTCCAGTCTGCCCTTCTATTGGGTTTGGTTCATGGACTTAAAATAGGTCCTTCCATATCAAATATTTTGATGCTATTTACGAGGACTACGAAACTAATTGCATAAGCTCTAGACTTTTCCGCAAGACGAATCAATTAAGATTAATTAACTCGTGAATATCGTATGCTCATTACAGCATCACATGGTGAGAATCAGATGGTGTAATCATGGCATAATTAGATTTTATAGTTTCAAAAAAGTTTAAGGCTAATGTAATCCATTAAGTCATTTATAATTGTTTAATACACTTAATTAGTACGAAACATAAGATGGGGCCGGATTTATTTTAAGCTCTAGGGGAACCAACACTCTCTTACCTCATCTCATTCTTTCATGGTTTTATCTCACCTCTTACTGCCAGAAAAAGGTATATGGCAGGGGCAGTCCTATCTATACCGCGGAAGGAACGCCGCACCCTGGGCGATTCCTTCTGCCACTTTTCTTCCCTTTCTTTTTATTTTTTTTACCTTTTCAGTTTTTATTTTATATTTGTATCTTCATCAATTGTACGACGTTTTCTATGGTCGGAGAGAAATTTGTTACCACGAAAATTTGCTACACTGCAGATGTTTATGTACCGTTCACCTACCATGTGGCAACGTATGAAATTTACCGTGGTAAAAAAAATAAGATGGGGCATTCGCTCTGCTTCCTATTAAGGATGTCCCCCATAGCCTCGACACGGATAAAGCTTCCGCACCATCGGTGCCTCTCGTGAAATCAAGAAGTCAACAGTCCAGTCTGCCCTTCTATTGGGTTTGGTTCCCATGGACTTAAAATAGGTCCTTCCATATCAAATATTTTGATGCTATTTACGAGGACTACGAAACTAATTGCATAAGCTCTAGACTTTTCCGCAAGACGAATCAATTAGGATTAATTAACTCGTGAATATCATATGCTCATTACAGCATCACATGGTGAGAATCAGATGGTGTAATCATGGCATAATTAGATTTTATAGTTTCAAAAAAGTTTAAGGCTAATGTAATCCATTATGTCATTTATAATCGTTTAATACACTTAATTAGTACGAAACATAAGATGGTACGGGATTTATTTTAAGCTCTAGGGGAACCAACACTCTCTTATCTCATCTCATTCTTTCATGGTTTTATCTCACCTCTCACTGCCAGAAAAAGGTATGTGGCAGGGGCAGCCCATCGTGCCATCGTGACGGTGTTTTCTTATTTCTTCTTCGGGGCCTGTCGTGTCGGGCTAGGAAAAAAGGAGCACCAGTAAGTAATATAAAGTGTACTAGGACTGGACTGACGACGGTCGGACGACCAGGTCAGGTCCAACGCGCTGCGAGCCATAGCCGCTCGTCGTCGTCTTCTACCTCGGCATCGCTGTCACTGTGATCAACTCGTCGTCGCTTTAATTAATAGTACTACTTCTAATTACAGGCTCGCTCAGAGGAAGACGGCCGGTCTCTGTCTGCTCTGCATGCTGCCTGACGACGCCAACGAATGCGATGGGACACGCCTGAGCGACGTGTACGTCGTTGTCACCCTCCCGGACCTCTGCGTACGTCATCGATCGATCGACCAAGAGGTCACCGTGTTAAGCTAGCAGCGACGGGAGTGACCGTGCCCGGTGGACGAACGGATCGATCGGAGAACGAACGAACGAACGAACGCACGCGCTTTGTTTTGGCTTTTTGATTGGCCTTTTGATAGTTAAGTGATCTGGTGATCGTCGGAAAGGTTGTTGCTAGACGACACCATGCGTTTCCCCGTCTTGAAAAATTCAAGGCTTTTTATAGCTTCATTATCCAGAATTAATGATCCCGCGTGTTGTTCTTTTCTGTTTAGTTTCTACGTTTTGATAAGGAAAACCCTGCAGAATATTCAGAAGCGTCACCATCAGGTTATATATGGCCTCGATCGATCGATCGTATGGGGCGGGTGCTGAATTTCTTTCTTTCTGATGGGTTTTCTTCCACTGCCGCCTTTTGTTTCAGTATCCAGGAGAGAAGAAACCCATGCATACGGAACTGTACGGGCATGCACATTATTCTTCGATCGATCGATCCACGAGTCAATCAGTCAAAAGATCAACTCTCTTACCAGTTCCAGCTGCCAAGATGTATATATCCTCATCGAAATGCACACGGTTTCATGAAGAATAATGGTCTCACTCGACTCGATCGCCACCTCTGCCCTGCTCTACACTCTCAAAATCTCGAGTCTGAAGTCAGAACTGATCATGATCCCATGGCTGATTAGGCAGACCGTTCGTTTTGACTGCTCTCGCAGTCTCAATCTCGCCATGGAAATTAAACTAAGGCTAGGTTTGGTTTGGACCCGACTTGTAATAAATCGGGTCACATTGAATGTTTTCATGCCATTTAGAAGAGTTAAACATAATTTAATTATAAAATTAATTGTATAAGTTACCGTCTTTTTACGAGATGAATATATTAAGCCTAATTAAACTATTATTAGCCCATGTAATGCATAATAAACATGTGTTAACCGTTAATCATAGCCTAATAAGGTTTAATAGATTCCATGTGACATGACTTATTATAAGTTATTGTGAACCAAACAGGCCCTGAACCAGCGGGCTCGATCGTTAGACCGTCGGTTCGTAGGATCGTGTGTGTTCTTTCTCGTACGTACGATTCATTCAAAAGAAAGTGTATGCACACTTGTAGTCCCGCGTTCATACCAAGATTCATCAGGAGACATCGATTTCCAAGGGTCAGGGTCAAGGTTCATGCATGAGCGCATATGCAAATCTTCCTGGCTTCGAAGTTTTGATAGAGTCTACTAGACGATGTCAAGACGTTCCATCAGGCTCTGCTGCTAGAATTGCTAATAGAGCATTAGTTTACAGTGTCAGTGTGTTGTATACCATTTTGATGCAAAAATGATCAGTCTTAGGTTCCTTGTGGGGTCAGGGACTAGTGAGTTAGGCCGCCATGTCCTGCTGTGGACCTGCGTTGCTTAGCTTTCTCCAGAAAGCAGGCTAGACCCAAAAATCCTGCAACTGCAGAATTCCAGAACCACAAAAGCTTGGAAACCGGCAAGAGATTGACCTGCAATTAACATTGGAATCGAATAATGGAATCTCACATGAACGCGGAGTAGTCTATCGATTCGGGTGTACACTGGTCCAGAACCACTTATGTTTTATTTTAATAATAAAAAACACTGCAGAATCTTAAAAGGGATGTACACGAATTCGAAGCTTGTCCACCGTCCGAAATGGAACAATCTTCCTTTTTCTTTTCTTTTTCCAAAACGAAATATCTGGCATTCATTAGAAAAAGAAAACAAGGGTACGGATGTTCAAACTTAAATATATATAAGTATGTGAATACGAAATAGTAACAGGACGTAGACCAGTTGTACCTGCAATTATTTATGTACCATTTTCTCTATTCTTGTTCTCCTCGCATAGTTTTTTTAGCTCAACTTAGTTCTGTAATGTGTAATGCACGATGATTGCGTGTTCTATTCACTCAGGTGGCTGAATTTTTTGTCGCATAGGTTTAAATACTACTAAGCACAAGTAACACCAGAGCTATTCACCCCTAAGAGTCATTAATTAAAAAAAGGAAAATAGAAAATACAAGGTGCAAGATTTTCATAGGAGCTACCACAGTTTAGAGGCCACTAATAGAGGTGCTTTTGTGTGGCACACGTCCCCCAGCTCAAAATAATCGACTCCAGCGCTACACAGTTTTAGTATTTATGGAAACTCGTTTGGGCTGCCGGTCTCCTGAAAATGGAGTTGGATCTGATGGAATTTCCCAGCCCAGTAGCATGCATGCAACTGCAAAGTGGGATGGAAAAAAATAAAGCGACGATATGGGCCACATTTATCCACCATTATTTCTTTATGGTGCAGCAGGATGATATAGCAGACTATGGTTAGCACATATGATAGCCACAATTGAGCATGAAGATTTGACTCGGGTTGTGGTCACCCTATGGGCCATCTGGTACGCACGACGAAAGGTAATTCATGAGAACACTTATCAGAGCCCGTTGTCTACTCACCACTTCATAAATAGATTCGTGGCTGAGTTACCTACTGTGAAAGCAATGGGGAGCACGCAACAAACGATCAGATATAACGGGCCTTGCTGGCTTCCTCCACCTTCAAGTCTTATGAAAATTAATGTCGACGCAGCTTTATCGAAGAATGAGGCTCGGGCATCGGCTGCGGCGGTTGCTCGGGATGGCGAAGGAAAGTTCCTGGGTGCATCGGCTCTGATTGTCGATGGCATCACAGACGCAGAGATAATGGAGTCGATCGCGTGCAGAGAGGGCTTAGCGCTTGCGAGCGACCTCGTCCTGCAGAGATTCAGGCTGGCGAGCGATAACTTGACGGTGATTAGAAGCTTAAAGGAAGGGAATTTGAGCACATATGGCCATATTGTGCAGGAGATAAAGGCGAGAGCTTCAGGCTTCGAGGTAGTTGATTTTGTGCATGAGGGACGGGCATCGAATGTGGATGCCCATAACCTGGCGAGAGGTGTTGTTCACTCTGAGTTAGGGAGACATGTATGGTTTTTTGACCCACCAGCTGGTGTTTGTAATTCGTATAGCCCTTCCGATCAATAAAGAGGGGTGGTTGTGCTAAAAAAAAAGAAGGATGATATAGCTCCGGATTCTAGTTGCATCTAAACAGATTGATTCGCACGGGTCGAGTACTTAACACCCATCGCGTGTTGCCTCTCCCCCGGCTGCGAGATCTCATTCTCACGCCATGGACGAGCTGGGGAAAGAACCCACGCAGTCCTGGCCGGATCTACCGCCGGACCTCGTCGGCCACATCCTCCGCCTGCTGTCATGCCACATCGACCGCCTCTGCTTCAGGTCCGTCTGCCGCCACTGGCGCCTCACCGAGCGCCAGCAGCAGGCCCACCTCCCGCCGCCGCTGCCCTTCATCTTCCTAAACAACCACACCTTCCTAAACCTCACCGGCGGCAAGGTCCGCCGCGTTGGAGAAGCGCCGGCGGATGACATCGTCGTCCACGGCTGCTTCGATGGCTGGCTTCTGTACGGGCCTGACGACCGTGACACGTACGACCGCCGCCACAAGTGCTTCCTGGCCAATCCTCTCACCGGAGCAACTGTCGAGATGCCACTTCGTTTCAACGATCTTGCAAAGAGTAGCATGCTCTACGTGCACAAGCTCATCGTGTGCTCACCTGATAACCTCATCGCCGCCACGTGTGGCAATCGGGTTGTGATTTACTGGCCAGGTGCCACGTCATGGTAGGTCTGTCCGCCTGACGTCGCCGGCGACCCCGACCGTGGCCGGGGATGGTACACTTCACCTTCCATCGTGGAAAAATATTTGCTCTCACTGGAGCAGATGAACTCTTCGTTCATGAGGTCGGTGACGCCACTGCCATCGCCGGGAAGTTACCGAAGGTGGCGGCGGCTCACGTCGTAGAGCAAGCGATCAAGAAGGTGCAAGGTCCCAAGTCGACGACGGATGCGGAGGATCAAGATGAGAAATCTATCAGGAGGTATAATTACCTGGCCGTCTAGCCACACCAGCACAACAGCGCGTCTAGCCACACCAGCACGGCGGGTAGCTCGCGGCGATGGTTCCTCGCCAGCCCGCAGCTCGCCGGCTCACGCTGGCGCCTGCACCGGTGGCGATGGGTGTTCTTGAGGAAATGGAAGAGGAGGTTCAATGGAGTGCGGAGGCTTCCCTCTCCATGGGCAAAGAGGAACGGCGTCAGGCTGACCCGCTAGCAGGGTGCAGGGCACACAACTTTGGCTCCAGGTTCTGGCCATTGGCGGATGAATTGAGCTCCGACGATGAAGAAGAAAAGGATGAAGTTGGTTGGGATGGTGTGCGTCGGGAGATTGGCCGGAATAATCCTGTCTTCCTCGACTCGGCCCGCCGTGCCCCCGAGTTGCTGCAATCGGAGGCAGAGCTAACATCTAATGGGTGTGTTTCTTCTAGTGTTGCAGGTTCAGAACAAGGCATGGCGGGGGACTCTGGTGGTCGAAAGCTTCGTGATGGGAAGCCGTCGTCTTCAAAGATGAAGCCTTGGCGAGGGCCCCTCCCTCCAGCCCGTGCATCGCCAAAGTCCACCTTGGCGGATGCGCTTGCTAGGGCGCGATTCGTCTCCGGGGCCGGCGCAAACTGCCAGACTTCAAGAAGGGCCAGTGCTGGGGCTTCATCCCCGTTTCCGGTGACGGCGAGCCTCTCTGGTGTCTGTCCGCCGGGTGTAAAAGATTCAAATTTTGAATTGCCCCGACCGGAAGCGCAGGATCTCGGAAGATGCGGTCACTTGGTCGGAGAGATGCAGCATGGGCTGGACCGTTCATTCATCATGAGGTTGGGCGGAAGGGAGGCCCAAGTTACCTTTCCAGCCGGCCTTGTTGGCCTCTTCGCTCGGGTGGGAAGCCCACGGTGTTTACTACGGACGGCACGCTCGCCGCCCTCGCTCGACGCCTCGTTTCCCTCTCGCATTGAAGACACGTCTGCTCGGGTACCGAGCTACAGTGGTGAGCGAGGGCTGGCGGCGGAGGGCGCGGCGGGGGATAGTGCTTCTCGTCGGTGCGAGGTGATGGACAGGAGAAACGTGGAAGGTCGCGGCCGGGGCCTTGGTGCGGATCACGGCGCAGGGGTGGAGAGATTTTCTGGTGGCGATGGAGGTTTTCAGGTTGGAGGACTAGGGTTCGACCCGGGCTATGGCGATGACCGGGGCTCCCGTGGTCGTGGCTGGCCGTGGGGTGGAGCTCGGTTCCGGGGATCCAGGGGATTCACGCCTCGTCGTGGCGGCTATGCCGGACGACAGTGGCGAGGTGTGAGGTCTGGCCGCCATGGAGATATGGACGTCCCCGTTGCTCCAGTGCCCGCAGCAACCCCTGTCGCTGCAGGAATGGAAGTGGATCAAGATACAGTGACTGTGGAAGATAAAGAGGCTGTCTTGGGGGGGGGAGAAGAAGGAGAAGACCTGTGGCCGGTGTACTCAGAAGGGGCATGGGACAACAGAATGCACTACTCAAGTTTATTGTGTCATTTGTGATGGCCGCGATCATGTCAATCACCGCTGTCATCTTCTTAAGCAACCTCGTCCAGCGGCGCAGGCAGTGGGGTATGCAGTGGCGGGGCTAGGTTTCTACCACATCCCACACCCGCCATTGTCTAGGAAGAAAGATTCAAAGACGGCTCTTGTCAAGGTTGTTGGGGGCTTCCTTTCCGCCGATCAAGTAACGGCGCAGCTGCAGCGCGTTGTCTCGAGCAGATGGAAGTGGGAACCCATTCCACATGAGAAGGATTCCTTTATTGTTCCATTCCCATCCAAAAACGAGCTGCAGCGGGCAATGGCGTTCGGTGGTGCGGACGTTCGTGGAAGCTCTGTACCTGTGGGGTTGAGGATGCAGTTCGAGGAATGGCATGAAGAGGAAGAGGGCTATTTGCTGCCGAAGGTGTGGATTAGGGTCAGTGGCATCCGGAAAAAGTTGCGGGAATTTCAGAACCTATGGGCAATTGGTTCCATGCTTGGCTCCACACAAACCGTTGATATGGAAACCACTCGTAAGAACAATTTCGGTCGCATTTTGGTTGCAGTCCTTGATCCCAAGGTGCTGCCCCGGAAGCTAGATGTTGTTATTGGGGACCACTATTTTGAGCTCAAGTTCGAAATTGAACCAGTGGGGTTTGATGACAATGGAGAGGAGGTTCATTTCAACTTTGATGATGGGAATAACGATCGCAACCATCCCATGGAGGAGGATGATTCCAGTGATGAGCGTGGCTTGGATCGTGAAGGGAAACGCTCTAAGAAGGACCGCTCAGCTGTTCAAGGTCAGAAGGAAGCCCCTCCCAATAATGGTGAGTCAGCAGTCAATGAAGCCAAGGATGTCTCATCCAAGACAGAGGAACAGAGAGAGGAAATGGAAGGAAAAATCAGGAAGATGGCCAATGAAATTATGGATATGGCTGTGGATATGACCTTGGATTATTGTGTGGACAAAGTCCTGGCAGAAGAAGAAACTTATCAGGGAGATGGAAGGAATGATGTGGAAGTGTACGATGACGATGAAGATGATGAGGATGATATCCTCGACAAGGACTCTTTGCCTTAATCAGATTTGGCAGCGTCCGACAGTGTTGTGGTGGAGGTGGAGGCGGCACCTAGGCGGGTCCTGGAGGTGGCTGGTGTGGGGGAGTTGGACCGTACCAGTCGTGAGTCTGAGCGCTCTGGCTCGGGGGGGGGGGCAACTCGCCAGTCTGCTGGATCGGCACCACCGCGCCTCAGGGATGAGCATCCGTTGGTTTCACCTGGTGCCGCTTTAGCTGATCATATCAAGGCGGTTGCTGCTGGGATTATGGAGACCTCTTTATCCCCCACACGTGCAAGCCCAAGGTTGGCAAAGGTGGCTGATCAGCATGTCATGGAGAAGGTCAAGAAGCGTGTTGTATGGAGGAACCTCGACATCGAAGGTACTGACATGTCTCTACGCCCCTTTTCTGCTCATGTCATTTCTTCTAAAGTCCATGCCTTAGGTGTAGACCTAGGTTCTTGTCCTAGTCAGCTTTTGGATTCAGTTGCTTTATTAAAGAATTGTGATATGCTTCATTTTGATCAACAATCTGATTATCTAGTAGATAATTTAAATTCAAAGAATAGCCAAACAGAAGATTTTGGGGAGGAGGATTATAATTTGGAAAATCTCACTCTTGGTTACCTATGTGGTGATTTTACAGAGGAGATTTTGGATGAGGACAGTGATCACCTAAGTTGTGATTTCCAAACTGTCTTCAAGAAAAATAAATCTAAATGTTCCTCTAGGAAAAAAGGAAATGCTAGGGTCAGAATAGTGAGAAAATTTAGACCAAATACAAAATGAAAGGAATCTTCTAGAATAGCAGAGGTCTTAGTGACTTGGCTAAATTTAGGTTCCTCTCAGACACTAGTAGAGATGAGAAGCTAGACTTCATTGCTTTACTAGAAACCGGGAAAAAGGATTTTCCATAAAGCACTTTGAACAATATTTGTGCGGGTCGTGATTTTCTATGGCATTGGTCTGAGCCTCATGGCAGATCGGGAGGCATCTTACTAGGCATTAATTTGGAAGTTTTTGACATTGGTAGCATTGACGAGGGTGACTTCTATGTGAAGTTCCACTTACGAAACAAAGATGATGGTTTCCGATGGGTTCTCGTGGCAGTTTATGGGGCTGCTCAAGACGAGTTTAAGGAGCCTTTCCTTGCTGAATTAGTACAAACTTGTGCCAAAGAAAATTTACCTTTGCTTGTAGGTGGTGATTTTAACATCAACGGAAACCCACAAGAAAAGAATAATGATAGATACAATGAAAGATGGCCTTTCCTCTTTAATGCGGTCATAGACAACATGGATTTAAGAGAACTGGAACTATCAAATCGGAAATTCACCTGGGCCAACTCCAGGGCTGAACCCACCTTTGAAACTCTTGATCGCATTCTGGTTAGCACGGAGTGGGAGTCAAAGTTTCCATTGACCATGGTTCGGGCACTAAATAGAGAGATCTCTGACCATACGCCGCTGCTTATGAGCACTGGAAATGGAACCCACTCTAATAAACAACCGCTTTTTAAATTTGAGCTGGGTTGGTTTTTGAGAGAGGGTTTTTCGGAGATGGTGGCACAGGTTTGGAAAAAGGAGTCCCATTGTCAAACTCCTCTACAAAAGTGGCAATTCAAGATCCAGAAACTTCGACAATTCCTAAGGGGTTGGGCAAAAAATACTAGCGGTACTTATAAGAAAGAAAAAGAAGAAATTATCAGGAAAGCCGATGAATTAGATAAGAAAGCAGAGTCACGGATGCTGAGTGCTCGAGAACTTGATCTAAAACAATGTCTAAAGCAACACCTCACTCAGTTGCTAAGGGAGTTAGAGATTAAATGGTATCAAAGAGCCAAAGCAACTAAGTTGTTACAAGGCGATTGCAATACCAAATACTTCCAACTTGTTGCAAATGGAAAACACAGGAGAACAAGGATTTTTCAGTTGGAACAAGAGGAAGGCATAATTGAAGGAGATGAAAATCTTAAACGATTTATCACCAATTATTATAAGGGTCTCTTTGGGGCATCAGAGAGGAATAATTTCACTTGGTTGAGTCGAACAAGGATGATATCCCACAGGTAACTGAAGAGGAAAATGAAATTCTTACCTCCACTTTTACAGAAGATGAGGTGAAGAAGGCAATTTTCCAAATGGAACATAATAAAGCACCGGGACCTGATGGTTTCCCTGCTGAATTTTATCAGGTTTTTTGGGATATCATTAAGGATGATCTGCTATCTCTCTTTCTTGAATTTCACAAGGGACAACTCCCTTTGTTTAGTCTTAACTTCGGTATCATAACACTGCTTCCCAAGCAAAAAGAAGCCAAGCAAATCCAACAATTTCGACCTACATGCTTACTTAATGTGAGCTTTAAGATCTTTACCAAGGTAACGACAAATCGTGTAGCTCTAGTAGCTCAAAAAGTCATTAAACCATCTCAAATAGCATTCATGTCGGGTAGGAACATTATGGAGGGAGTAGTAATTCTGCACGAAACGTTGCATGAGATGCATAGAAAGAAACTTAATGGCGTTATCCTAAAACTAGATTTCGAGAAAGCTTATGACAAAGTCAATTGGTCTTTCTTTCAACAAGCTTTGCGGATGAAAGGTTTTTCATCCCAATGGTGCAATTGGATAAACCAAATTGTTAAGGGTGGGAGTGTTGGTATCAAAGTTAACGATGATATCGGACACTACTTTCAGACTAAGAAAGGACTTAGGCAAGGAGATCCTTTGTCCCCGATCCTTTTTAACATAGTCCCTGACATGTTGGCTATTCTCATTGATAGAGCAAAAAGCAATGGAGAATTCAATGCAGTGGTACCTCACTTAGTGGATGGGGGACTCTCAATCCTCCAGTATGCTGACGATATAATTCTCTTTATGGAACACGGCCTCGAACATGCCAAAAATCTCAAACTAGTTTTGAGTACCTTTGAGCAATTATCGGGTTTAAAAATTAATTTTCATAAAAGCGAATTGTATTGCTATGGGGCTGCCAAAGATTCTGAACATACCTATGCACGTATCTTTGGTTGCAAGACAGGTTGTACTCCTTTCAAGTACCTTGGAATCCCTATGCACCATAGGAAGCTGTCTAACAAAGATTGGATTACAATTGAGGAGAAATTCCAAAAAAAGCTTAGTAGCTGGAAAGGAAAAATGCTCTCGGTTGGAGGCAGATTAGTTTTGATTAACTCTGTCCTCACCAGCTTAGCAATGTACATGCTTTCCTTCTTTGAGGTGCCGAAAGGAGTCCTGAAAAAATTGGATTATTACCGTTCACGGTTTTATTGGCAATGTGATGGACATAAGAAGAAATACAGACTCACTAAGTGGAGTATCATGTGTACACCAAAAGACTGTGGGGGACTAGGCATAAAAAACTTGGAAATTCAGAATAGATGTTTGTTGAGCAAATGGTTATTCAAGTTAATTAACGAGGAGGGTATGTGGCAGAACCTCCTAAGGAGGAAATATTTGTCAAATAAGACTATAACCCAAGTCACAAAGAGACCGGGAGATTCTCATTTTTGGTCTGGGCTTATGGAAGTGAAAGAGCAATTCTTGCAATATGGTTGCTTCAAAGTTAATAGTGGAACCGAAATTAGCTTTTGGGAAGATACTTGGGTAGGAGGTAAACCTCTAAAACTAGCTTATCGCAACCTTTACCATTTAGTAAGGAAGAAGACTGCAATAGTGGGTGAAGTGCTAAGCACCACACCTCTGAATGTGTCCTTCCGAAGAGGCCTAATTGGACATAATTTAGAATCTTGGTATGAACTGGTGGAGAAAGTTCTTATTACAAGACTCACGAGTGCTAGAGATGTCTTCGTTTGGAATCTACATACGAGTGGTGCCTTCTCTACGCGCTCTATGTACATGGCCTTGATCACCAATGGTGTTGTACCTCGTAAATGTCCAATATGGAAATTCAAGGTTCCACTCAAGATCAAAGTATCCCTGTGGTGCATCAAGAATGGCATCACCCTCACTAAAGATAACCTTGCAAAGAGGAATTGGAAAGGAAGCTTAAGTTGCTGTTCATGCTGCTCTCTGGAGACCACTGAACACCTTTTCATCGATTGCCACTTTGCCCGCTTTATCTGGAACACGATCCAAATCACCTTTGGAATTCAGCCTCCGTCCAACATTTCACATATGTTTGGCTCTTGGCTTAATGGCATTCGGCCAAAGCTAAGGGAGCAGATTTGTGTAGGATTAACAGCTATATGTTGGGCTATTTGGTTGAATAGAAATGGTATGGTCTTTAATCGCTCTAAATCTAACACTCTCATGCAGGTAATCTTCAGGGCGACATATTGGACGCGCACTTGGCCACTGCTGTTTAAAGATAAAGAAGCAAGAGCAAATCTGAATTATGCATGTCGCTTGTTGGAGACGGTCGTCATGAAGGTGTTTGCCAAGTTTGGTTGGAAGTTTTCGAATAGGATTACAGCTTAGATGTTTTCTTATTGGAAGAACTACCCTTTGCTTCTTCAATAGTACTCTTTGGAGTAATTCGTGAGCCTGAGTGCTCCCCCTTTGTATTAAACTGCTGTGTACACTATCTTTGATAGTGTAGAGGCTGGGACCTCTTGTTCCATTATCTAAAAAAAAAATTACCTGGTCGTGTCGTGCACGGGCAAGCTGCTGATGGTGAGATGGGCGGTGCCTCCATACTATCGCCGTTCGTCTCCACTGAATTTTGACGGGATAAAGGTGGAGGTGTTGGAGGCGGACTTGGAGAAGGGTAGGTGGTTGGAGGTGAAGAGCTTGGATGATGACGAAGCACTCCTCGTCGGTACGGGTTGCTCCAAGGCTGTTAGATTCACTGGTAACGACAATGAGAGGTTTCAAGGGAACCGTGTTTATGTTTTGGGCTATGATAATTTCTTCGGATATTGCTGTGATGCCATGCCGACCTATGGTTTCTATGATATGAGAAATGGTGCAATTGGACAAGTTCTCCTTGATAAGATGAGGGTTGCTACGTGGCCTGTCGGTTATATGGAATGGTTCTTCCCACAAGAGTGAGCTTAAAGCATGCATGAACGGTATATGCACCATAGTTACCAAACAAGCAGTAGTAGTATATTTTTTTGGTAATGATGCCGAATAATCAGATATTTCATTTATTTATAATGACGTTAATGTTTTAATAATGTGGATCATTATTATATTTCTGGGCGAAGTTCCGTTTATATTTCTTGACAAAGTACCTGGTAGTACATTTTTTGGAATGCTCTAGTATTTTCAATGTCGACCCTACGAGTTTCCATAGTGTTAGAGGATAGAGCCACTGTTGGCCAATCCGAATAGTCTGCTTAAGGGCCTGTTTGAATCCACTTTGTTAAAGTTTAACAAGGTGTTAAATAATACTAGTTTTTTTCCCTTGCAAGTGCAATCCTGGAAATGATTTGTTACCTTCCAAAGTGATATATATGAATCATGTCCCTTTGCCGAAATTTACATGCATGGCTGTTCCCGTTTATGGCTTGTTCGGTTTCATCGGATTCAATCTGGGCCCGGAATGATAAATATAACAAGAAATTTCTAATAGGTACATCTAGAGACCGGGATTTATTCTGGGTCATAAATTAATTTATTCGTGATTGACACATCAAGAGACACGGAATGATTCCTTACCTCTTGACTAGTAGATTGATTCCTTGTCTTTTGGTGTTACTATCGTGTGTGAATTAGCTCCTGACCGGAAATGAATCCCTGTCTCTTATTGTAACTATCATAAATTTCTTGTTATATTTTCATTCTCGACCTGGATTGAATCCGATGGAACCGACACAAGTCCACAGGAATCGTAGAGGTAGAGCGAGCAGATGGAAATCAAATCAAATAAAGTATCTTGAGTCTGTTTTTTTTTATAGACAATCTTGAATCTGTTCTCATCGTCCTCCAATCCGTCTTGGACTCTTGGCGGCTGCGGATTTGCATCATGGGCCTCTGCTTAAGCAAGCAGCGCCGCCACCACCGCCGCCGGGCGTCGCCGCGCTGGTCTGACCTCGCGCCTGCTTCGCCTCCCTCAATGGCAGGTGGCTGCTCTACGAGTACTGGAGCTTCCCGTCCACGCGCCCTGGTCAATCCTCTGTCAGGCGCCATGAAAAGGGTACCAGCAGCTGCCGTACCACCTCCTCCACGTCGCCACGACGAGGTCTCCACGGCGCCCCTGAAGCGAATGGTGAGAGGCGCGTGGTCATTTTCCGACGGGCGGTGGTACGAGTACGAGGACCTCGCCATCCACCGTGGGAAGCTCTATGGCGTCACGTCCGGTGGGGAGCTCTTCGCTCGTCATGATGTCGTCGAGGGAGGTGCCATTAATTTTATTGCTGCCATGAAAGAATCTCATGCTGAGCTTGTCATCAATAAACCACCACAAGCTTGGCAGGACGGCGTCAAAAAGCAGAGAAGTATGCGCTACCTCGTCGTGTCAGACGACGGCAAGCTGCTGATGGTGAGGCTGGGCTTTCCTTCTTGCTACTTTTTTACTCCTCCTCCCATGGTGAAGCGGACGCGTGCCGCTGATGTTGCTAGCATTGAGGGGATGAGGGTGGAGGTGTTGGAGGCAGATCTGGAGATGGGCAGGTGGGTGGAGGTCAAGAGCTTATTGGGCCATGGACGACAGGCTCTCTTCGTCAGCAGATGGTGCTCCAAATCCCTAAGCTTGGTAGGCAGCGACGACGATAGATTGCAACCCAACCGTGTCTACTTCCTTGGTGTTGACTTCAACAAATGCCGCCACGACTTCGCATTGTCTGCCGATGATGATCTCCATCCCAGCTATGGTTTCTATGACCTGAGCAACCACACGACCAGTCTAATCTTTCTGCATCGAAGCCTCAAAATCAGCCCTCAGAGTAGATCGGAATGGTTCTTCCCATGCACCTACACGTCTTGAAAGTTAAAAACTCGTGTACACCGTTACTCCAAGCATTATTAGAGTTAAGTAACCATGGTGCCGAATAATCAGCTATTTCATTATAATGACGCTAATGTTTTAATGTGGATCATTATTACATTTCTTGACAATGTTCCGGTTTCTCTATAGTCCTACTCTTCTTGAAAGTTATTTCAAGATCACTTTAAAAAAAATCAGCTATTTCCGGTTGCAATGACAAAAAAAAATAATATAACAAGTAGTGATAAAATAGTATAAAGATCACTTTAAAATATAGTGCTCACCGTTAGTAACACGTGACCACAAGAATCACCTAAATCGGAGGTACGAGCAAAAAGTAATAATCATTTCAAGATCTAAGGACTAAATTGTAAATAAAAAAGATAAAACCACCCATCAAAACTGCCTAATGACTAAATTTGAACGGTTTTGATAGTTGGATGGTCAAAGATACCCGGTTTTGGAGTTCGATGGGCAAAACTAAACTGAGGCAAGAGTTGGATGGCCAAAAATGGACTTTTTTTTCCTTTGCAAAACAGTTGAAAGGGATTAGCGGAGGCTGTGACCTTCTATGGCCTTTTTAGCTTTTGCAAACACCTGCCGCTAGATGGGCTTATTAGCTGATTATTTAAATATATATTTTTTGTGTGAATCACAGTACAATCAAAGACGCTCACCAAACACACACAGTCACCCGCTATATGTGGCTTTTTTAGCTTTTGCAAACACCTGCCTCTAGAAGGGCTTAGTAGCTAATTATTTTAAATATTATTAGGCGTATAGAGTTTATCAATCCTTTGTATGTCCAAGAGTAACTCCTTACCAACATACATATTTACTTTGTCCCAAAATAAGTCCCGTAAAAGAAATACATTTTAGAGTCATCAGTAAAGCATAAAGCAACATCCGCACCGACAATAAAAGCACTGCACAAAACGGCATGGCTAAAGTCGAATAATTAATAGACAATAGTTTCTAGTTTCACTATGTACATATTTATTCACGATCTGGAGAACAGAACAATCTGCAAAAGTATGATTTTTGCTATAACACAACCTTCGTTTATATTTGGGATAAATTGAATTTACACTCAAAAACTATCACAAAAATATGATTTTCATCTCACAAGTATAAAATCGGACACTACGAGGCATCCAGCCAACCAAACCAGGCGAATTAGTCCCTTCGTAAACAATAAAATACTAGTAACATAAATAAACAATTTTAAATAGTATCAAAATGTGTAGGTTATATTTTTGATATGATACTTTACTTAGATAAGCTATTTATGATTTTTAGTTTAAATAATATTTTTATATTTCTATAAAGTGGAAAACGATCTTTAGAACCACCAAAAGAATAAATTTGTCCTGTTAGTTTGATGGCCTTTAGTGTTTGGTTTTGTAGTTGTGAGGTAAAATTCAGACTTTTTGTGACATATGAATGATGTGAAATGGACTTTTCCCATCATATTTGATTACAATTGGTAATAAGGTCATCATAAGCGCATTAAGATCATCTCCAAGAGTCTTTGTAAAAAATACTCTCTCATCAATTATCATTCGCAGAGTCATAAAAGTCATTTTCTATAACATTATACTCTCCTCCAATAGTTTTTTTTATCTTGTGCGTACTCTAGAGGGTCATCCTCGCTCTTCATATTTGGCTAGCGAGAAATCTGGAATAAAGGATATCTAAATTTTGATAGCCAGCCAATTAATGAAAAAGTTGTACATTGGAGGGCATTTTTTTCATAAAAACTGTATTTTTGTATGTCGGAAAGATGTAAAGAGTTTCTTGGTGATGCTCTAAGGCCAATTTTTTTCCTACTAGTAATTTGTGTGAAATTTGATAAAAATACTCTTTTCCTGATAGATTATTATGGCGGGCTCTGTTTAGTCTTTTAGATTGGGCGCACTGGAATTTATACGACAGATTAGTAAATAGGTATTCCATCTACTTACGTAAACGTAAGGCTATCGTTTCAGCTTGCAAGAAGATCGCAGAGCGAAATACTGTAGTTTTGTTAAAAGTTACAGAGACGAACTACGTATGTATTCGATCAAGCTACACGGTTGCTGTACAATTACTCGACACAAATTGATCTGAATTTCCAGCTGCCGCGTGCTAGCATCATGGGTCTCTACCTCTGCAAACAACAACGCCGCCGCCCGTCGTTGCGCTGGTCGTCGGACCTCCCGCCGGAGCTCGCGGACCTCATCCTATGCCAACTGCAATCCCCACGCCGACCGCCTCAGCTTGAAGGCCGTGTGCCGCCACTGGCGCCTCGCCGCGCAGCACCCTTCTTCTTCCTCGCCGGCGCTGCCATGGATCCGCCTGGACGGGCTCACCTTCCGGAGTCTCCCCGGGGGCGAGCTCCGCCGCTTCACGGCCGCCGCCTTGCCGCGCGCTGGCTCAAGTACGAGCCTGTAAACCCAGCTCACTCGTGCGGCTTCCTGCTCAATCCTTTCTCCGGCGCTACCATTGACGTACCACCCAACGGTCTCGATGATCTGAACGGCGGTGAAAACGTCTGGTCCCACATGGTCAAGATGATCGTCTGCTCGCCGGAGCTCATCGCCGTACCGACGGCGAGGTTGGGTTTTACCGGCCGGGGACTCCTTTATTGTCAACTTTCCCTGCACATTCTGGGCATAACGTGTACGGAGCCTTTTACCATGGAAAGCTCTACTCTCGTAGCAGCAACAATGAACTCTTTGCTCACGACCCTGCCGGGCATGCCAATGCCGCCATCGAGCATGTGATCGTCAAGGCACATCAGACTCTAGCAATGGATGATTCTGAAGAGTATAACAACAACCCTAGCATGAAAAGCTACCTCGTCGCATCAGATGACAAGCTACTCATGGTGAAGTGGAGTGTTACTCCTTGTAGCATGGGTGGTCGTGCCAAATCTCAAGTTGAAGGTGTTTAAGGCAGATTTCGATGTGTGCCAGTGGACGGAGATCAGCAACTTGTAAGATGGACAAGCTCTCTTTGTCAGCCAATGAGCCAACAGTGCTCTATTCGCCTTTCCGGCGATGATCCAAGGTTTCGAGGGGATCGGGTATACTTTGTGGGATTTGATTATCCCTGCCATTACTTTGGTGACATTATTCCCAGCTATGGTTTCTATGACATGAGGAATGGGAAGGAGAATAGATACCTGATTTTTTCAGAGTGGTTTTTTCCTTGAACGTGAGTGAAAACTGAAGTGCTTTACAGAGTGCCGAGGGTAATGGAGTTCCTCGTCTTTTTCAGAGTGTTTTTTTTTTTGGTGTCAAGTAGCATTCGTGTGACGCTACTAGCTTGTGGACCCAATAGAAACAGAAATATTCTCATCGTCGGCGCACAGCAAGCAGCCCAAACTATACATTTTCAACTCCTCAGCCTGCAATGTTCAGATCTGAGCACGTCTGTACCAAAGATCTCGCATGGTTCTTGATGATCATAAAATCCTTTTTTCAAGCAATCTTGTGATATTATTATTAATTTTTACTGGGAAAAGAAAGGAACAAAAACATTTTATACATGATTGAGCAATAACATAAGACACGCATATATTAGGCCGGAGAAAGATAATTCCACTATGGACACATGCAAATAAAGCACTTTCAGTTTTGGCTGACATATTCACATGCATAAGCACAGCTGCTGTGGTGATGGAAAGAACCACTCTGGATAAGACTGGTACTTGACATCTCCTTTGTTCAGGAACACTTCGGTGATTGTGTTTTTCGTCATGTCATAGAAACAATAGCTTGGATTATCATCACCAGCGTCTGCAGTAGTACGATATTCCGGATTTTCACAGCCTAGAATGTAAACACGATCCCCTTGAAACCTCTGATCATGGCCTGAGAGGTGAACGAGCTTTGAACAGCTTCTGCTGGCGAAGATCGCGTGGCCATCCAAGCTGTTCCTTACCTCCATCCACCTGCCAATCTCCAAATCTGCCTCGAACACCTTCAACCTAATTGCATCATCACCTTCTTCAGAAGTATTCTTCCTGATGGAACTCACAGACCTAATAGGAACAATCCATTTCAGCATGAGCAGCTTGTCGCATGACGCGACAAGGTAGAGCATCCTCGGGAAATGACGTCGTCTTTCATCAAGATTACGTGGCTTGATTACTTGCTCCACGACATGTCTGACAGTGTCGTCGCTGCCATTGACGAGCTCGTGAGCAAAGAGGCTCTCATCGTCAGTAACAGAGTAGAGCTTGCCACGGTAGAATGCAATGTCGTTGCATTCAGGGGCAGGATGAACCGACCATGAGGTATCACCACCCGTCCGGTAAAGTCCAACAGCGTTTTTGTAGGGCATCGCAGCGATGAGGTCAGGTGAACACACCATTACCTTCCTTATGATCGACCATGATGGGATATCGATCTTCTCGCCCCCGCCGCCGGTTTCCGACGACTTGATGCAAAGGCGAGCTGGTACTCTTGGTAGACGTATGATGGCACCGGATGAAGTGTTGCACATGTAGTACGTGTCACCTGGGTTGAACAGCTCGAGCCAGCCGTGGTCGCCGGAGGAGCGTAGCATGGCGGCCCTTGACGGGTCGAGCACGTTCACGGCCCTGACACATCGATGGAGCTTGCCGGATTGGAGGCTCTGGAAGGTGAATCCGCCGTCCGTCGTCCTCAAGCGGATCCACAGTAGATTCGGCTCCGAAGTGGGCTTCATCTGTTGGTGTACGGCGAGGCGCCATTGCCGGCAGACGGCGCGGAGGGTCAGGCGGTCGGCGTGGGACAGCAGCCGGAACAGGATGAAGCCGATGAGGTCCGGCGGGAGTTCCCACAAGCGCGACGGCGCGAGGAGGTCCGGCGAGGGCGGGGGTGAGAGGTCCAGCGACGGCGGAGGCGACTCAGGCGAGAGCTCCGGCGAGGGCGGAGGCGAGAGGTGCGACGAGAGCGGCGGCGGGTGGTCCGATGATGGCGGCGGCGGGCGGCGCCGTTTGCTCATGGAGAGGCCCACGGCGCAATCATCGGCCGATGAGAAAACAGAGACGAGGAGATCTCTTGCGAATATATCTACCTTTTTTTTGCGCTACAGTAGGTGCGATCTTTTCTCGTCCGCTGACTTTTAGCAAATACAAGCAAATCTCCAGGTTTAATTCGTTCATATTTAGTAAGGCAACGTTTTATACGAGAGCTCAATTTCTATAATAACTATGGCAATTTAATTCCTATGAGAACAAAAGAACTCAAATCTAGTCCACATGATGTTGATCCAAGGGTGATTCAATGGGAAGGTGCGAGGAGGGTGATTCAGGTTTAATTCTTTCATATTTAGTAGGGTGATTCTATTACTTTTGCAAATCCCCTCTCCCACCTCTCCCTACACGCTCCCTTGGATCAAGATCATGTGACTCAATTTGAGTTCTTAGAGTTCTCATACGATACGTTGTCATTTACTAGGCAACGTATCCTATGAGAACTATGATAACTCAAATCTAGTCCACATGATCTTGATCCAAGGGTGATCCAAGCGGAAGGAGGGAGGAGGGATTTGTAAAAGTTAATCATACTTTTGCAAATCCCCTCTCCCACCTCTTCCTACGTAAGTTGATTTAATTTGTGTTTCTATGCAAGTCGACGCTCATGGCCGTCCGATCGTCGCTGGACATGTGAGATCCAACGCTTCCTCTTTGAGCCCGCCATGCCATGCGCCATCCAGTTTGACTAGGTTATCGGGTATGCTTTGTCTTAACGATCTTAGGGTTAGAGTTGCTAGGTGCTCCATATCCACCAGAGTTCGAGGAGGGGTTTGGGGGCCGGGGTGGCCCGACAGTGGAGGCGGGTTATTTGGCTAGCGGCAGTGGGCGTGGCGGTGTGGAAGCGCCGTAGGCCGAGCAGGGTTAGACATCCGGTAGGACAGTGACCGGAAGTTTGGTATGGCCGACATTGGCGCCGGTGGCGACCGGCAAGGGCATGCAGGTTGGTCGGGTTATGGCGGCCGCGGTCGGTGGCCGGCAGCACAGGCAATCGGAGGTCGTCGGAGCTGTGGGTGGCGGGGGCCGGTGGGGGCGTGGAGGTTGGTTAGATTAGGGTGGCGGTGGGTAGTGGGAGTTGGGGAGGCGGGAGGTTGAGGGTGACTTATGTCAAAGTTAAATCTAAGTCAATTGATAAATAGACATAGAAATATTCCAACAGCGCCTAGCAGATATTCTGATTATCTATAGTAACTTCAAATGCGTCATGAATTTCTGCCCGTAGATAAAAGTGGTCACAAAAAGGTGTTCACTCTTCAGGATGCATTATTTATCGATATGTTTATTTGAGACCATACTATGTCAATGAAAAATACATGCAACTATTGTAGGCTGCGGATAAAACTTAGTACGATCCTTTAGTAGCATGTGCTTAGTGTTTCGTTGAAATTACAAAGTTGATTTGATGGTCGATCTGAAAGTAGAGCAAACATGATCCATGTGTGGCATACCGCATATACCTTGTGGATTACCATGTTAGTCCGTGTAAATGTGTTGTAAGAAAGGATTTCATTCTGGAGGCTTGTAATTTGTCATACTCAAGCGGATTTGGAGATGGGCAGTGGCTTGAGATCAACAGCTTGGGTGATGTATTAAATATATCATACCCTATCAAAATAATGATAAATCCATGATGTATTTTTCTAGCATACATTTCGATGTCTGCTGTAATCTCACTAAATTTTAATCCAATTCCCCACTTCTATATGGAGATATAAAAAATATATTAGGGGGTACATAATCAAACCAGATGACATAGTCTAGGGAGTGAAATAAAAAAGTTTATGGAGTTATCCCAACGTTGTTTATCCTTAAGAGATTAATTTGGACTTTTCTATCATAAAATTATCAAAAGCCCCTATATTCATGAAGTTGGGAAAAGCTAAATCACACTCGAATGTTGAAGGGTCTCTCTATACTCGAATTTTTCTGCCCAATCATCCCATACCACATCATCTTCTTCGTCATTTTTGGCGATGTTTCGTTCTCCCTTTTTGACGAGGTTAAGGTTCCGGGGTTCCCAGATGGTTGTGTGCTACCGTGGGCCTTAGAGGGAGGGTCTGTAGAGAAGGCGGTAGTAGGGATGGCAGCCGGGCTAGGGCAGTGGCAGGGGCGACGATAAAGCGCGCGGCGGGAGGCGACGGTGGTGACGTGGCTGGGCGGTGGTGGCCTGGGCTGCGGTGGGAGGACGAAGGTGGGGGTGAGGGGAGGAAGAAGAAACAGGTGGGAGGGGAAAGGATAAGAGCATCTCCAAGAGATTAGTTATTCTATTAACTAAACATAAGCTTTTACACATTCTGTATAACATGGAAAGTACTAAAAAACGTTTGGAAACCAACAACATATGTATATCTTGATATCCATAATTCAAAGAGTCCACGTCAGCCTCTCATATTTTTTTTCAGAGATAGATCACAAACACATCGACGCGGTGGTCGCGATCCCGTCCACGCCGCATCCACGCCGGCCGCTCGTCTTCGCTTTGAGTCGTCCACGCCGGCCGCTCGTCGTCGCTTTGAGTCCACGCAGCACTGCGATCGTTTGCATCTGCTATCCGCCGAGGGCCTGGCCGTGAGCTTGTTTGCGTGGTTACGTATATAGGACGTGAGCTTGTTTGCGTGGCCACAAGGTACGTGAACGTGACCCCAGCTTTTCTTGCTAATGACTGCTAATGATTCTGTGTACACTGGTTTAATTAAATTGTTGTGAAATCAGTTTGCTTTGTATGGCGTCGGACGATGAATTCAATCAATTTGTAATGTACGAAGTGTTTGATTCCTCTTCGGATGATGATGATGATGATACATTTTATTGGGCCGCGGTCATGATAATTGAGGATTCAGTTAATCATCCGGGGCGAACTGGCTCCGTTGATGGACATGAGATAGTGGATCGTGACAGACTATTATACCATGGTCTCCTTTACAAAGACTATTTCTCAGAGAATCCTACGTTCAAAGCAAAACATTTTAGACGGAGGTTCGCATGGTTTATATAATTTGTATCTAATTATCATGAAAGCCAAGCCTATTATATTATTGCTATTTTTTTTTGCATCGTGACACAGGTTTCGGATGAGGCGACCACTATTTCTTTGCATAATGAAGGCCCTTGAGGAACATGATGACTATTTTGTGCAGAAGAGGAACGCAGCCGGTGTGCTAGGGCTATCTTATCTACAGAAGGTTTTGCGGCTTTTCGTATGTTAGCCTATGGAGTACCTGCTGATGCTTTGGAAGAGTATATTCGTATTGGTGAGAGTACCTCTCTAGAAACTTTGAGAAAGTTTGTAGTAGCTGTTGTTGAGGTTTTTGGACCGGAGTACATGAGAATGCCTAATGAACAGGATACCGCTAGGTTACTTGCGATTGGAGCGAGCAGAGGATTTCCTGGTATGCTTGGGTCCATAGATAGTATGCACTGGTCCTAAAAAAATTGTCCTATTTCATGGCACGGGATGTATAAGGGACATAAAAAGGAGCCTACAATTATACTCGAAGCAGTTGCATCTAAAGATCTATGGATATGGCATGCGTTCTTCGGCATGCCTGGTTCACATAATGACATAAATGTGCTTCAAAGATCTCCTGTATTTGCAAGGCTTGCTGAGGGGCAAGGTCCACAAGTTAAATACAACATCAATGGGCATGAGTATTCAATGGGTTACTATCTAGCAGATGGCATATATCCATCATGGGCAACTTTTGTTAAGACCATTCCAGAGCCACAAGGTAATAAGAAAAAATATTTTGCAAAGGCACAAGAAGCATGTCGAAAGAATGTTGAAAGGGCATTTGGAGTTCTACAATCTCGCTTTACTATTGTTCGGGGGCGGCTCGTTTGTGGGATGAAGACACACTCCATAATATAATGATGACTTGCATCATAATGCATAACATGATTGTTGAAGATGAGCGGGATGACCATGATTACAAGTTCGATGTTATGGGGCAATACATATGCAATTACGAAGACATGGGAGAGAGGGTGACAGTTTCACATAATTCGGCTCCTGAGGTTGATAGTTTCATTCAAAATTACTTGAAGATCAAGAACAAGGAAACCCACACTCAGCTTCAGGCAGACCTGATCGAGCACTTGTGGCAAATGCATGGAGATTTATACAATATTAATTAATGTTGCTTAGTCGACAGGATGATACTTTTGTGTACTCCATTTAATAATTAGTTGAGGGGATGATACTGTTCTGTACTCCATTTAATAATTAGTCGAGGGGATGATACTTTTCTTATGCAATATTTATTTCTGAAATTTATCTTATTACCATGAACAATGTTGTATCTCTTATGCTAGAGAACCTTCGTGTTTTTTCATCGCTGTCTTTCTGGTGGAATAGCAATTGCCGTTTGATCCTTGGGAAAAAGCTCAGTTTCTGAACTGAATCCATTATCTTGCCAAGAAATAACATCTGTTCAAGGATCTCACTGGTGTCTTCATAAAAATCATTTATAAACTGGTGACTGAACAGAAATTTCGTAGGCATCATGACTGATCATAGGCAGCAAGAATTGATAATAGACAGCAAGTTTCACAGGCAACAGAGCCAGTGCTCACCAAACTGGCAGCAGCGCCAGTCACTGACCAGCAGTAAATTCTCATATATCACTGATCTGAAAACAAACTGAACTGATTCATATATGAAAAAAAAACATCATGTTTCATGACCGACACAGCAAGCCCAATAAAAGGACAGTTTCATGACTGACACAGGAAGACCAAGAAAATGACTTGTAAATGACTGACACAGCTAAATAAAACTATAAATTGCAATGTCTTGCAAGAATCTCATTTTGTCGCTCTTCATAATAGTGTTGTTGTTTGTAGTTCATTGCGGTCAAGTCCAAACCAAGAATTCTCTCCTCTTCTTCCTTCTCAGCTTGACGCTTCTGGAACTCAAACTTTTCCCACTCCAATTTGTTCCTTTCTTCCTGCAGGTCAAGGGCTCTCTTGCACCTCTCTTCTTTCTTCAACTCTTTTTCAAGGTCGGCTCTTTCTTGATTGCCATTAGATGTTCCACCACCATCATGGTTCTACCCTGTTTGAGCTTCTCTTTCTCCTTCTTCTTTCCATCCGGTCTTCCACCTGATGGCTGAGCATCAGAACCACCACCATTAGGGGCAGTAGGTTCCACTGATGCGGGACTTGAATCCGGCATTGTCTTCTGTTTCTTATTGCTTGATTTTTGGGCAGACCCAAGATCCTTCCGCCTTTCAATCCATTTGGGCTTGTCCTTCGGGATGTTCCAGCAATGCATCAAGGAAAACTTTCTATTCTTCTTGTCTTCGGCCTTGTACATGGTACATGCATTTGCGATCTGCACAATTGAAGCCACAATTTACATGAATAGGTACAGTAAGCCATATGATTAAACCTAAAACAATAATGTACCTTATCATCAATTCTGGAACCACTCTGGTTCAGACCTTGTATCCTAGTTAGACATCCACATAATTTATTCACTTCACGTAGTATAGTGGACCAATGATTAATTAATGAAACTTCAGTACGAGTTGACTCGAACTCTTTGTTTGTATGGAAATAATCATATGTTCTTGCCCAATAAGTCCCCTGTGTTTGATCAACTCCTTGAATTGGATCCATGCCGACATTCAGCCAAGCGGACACAAGAAGTATGTCCTCCTGATTACTAAAATTTCTAGTCCTACCCTGAGAAGACTTGGCAGCTGCAGATGCTTCATTGTTGATTGGATCACTATGTTGTGAGGCAATTTGAGATGCATCAACATCATTCCCTAGGAGGCCAGTGAAATACCCTAGTTGCATAGCACCTATCATGGAAAAAGTTTAAGAATATCAGATTTAACAGCAACTGACTTCATAACACCCATCATGGAAAAAGTTAAATAAAATCATATTCAACCGCAACTAATTTGAGTACACTATGGTCCCATCAACATACTTATATGGGCAAAGAAATGGAAACATGCCATCACAATTACAAACTCTGCACAACCAGGGAAGGGAAAAATTGAAACAAAAGTGTGTGTGAAATCCCCAATCTACATGACCAGCTTGTACTTCTGCCAAGACTAGTTCGTCATTTGGAAACTATCCCACAAACCCAAAACAGAAAATTTTTTTACCATGATAGGCATCATCAGCAGAACAACTAATTAAACAAATGACCCAAAGATCATGTCACACTCTACAACTCACTATATGTTTAATCTCACTGGATTTATTATCTTAGCACATATGACAAAACAACAGTACAAGCTCAGAATATGCATCCAAAATCATAGTTTGTTCAAAGACACTAAATTACTAATCTACAAGTGTAATTAAAAAACAGTCATAGCAATTGACAAGCCTTGCAGATCAACATCAGTTTAGCCGACCAAAATACAGTTTCATCAGGAATACCAAAGAGTAAGACAACAGAACGTGTGATGTCTCACCATTGAAGCTTTCATCCTCTGCGAACTGCTCATCATTGAAGGTTTCCTCCTCTGCAAATTGGCCATCATTGAGCATATCATCATGCATCTGGCCATCTATTGTCGTTGGAGGAAAACCAAGCCCATTTTCTTGAGGCGTTGAGACGAGCGGTGCATGCGCGAGGAGGGCAGGGTGTGGCTGCGCCGCCGACGCGAGGCTGGAAGGGCACGGCAGCGACACCGGTCTGATGGCGGCATGACGATGGACCGGTGCCGGCGCGACGGTGGCAGGGCGCGGGAGCGGCGCCTGCGGATGGGGGCGATGCGACGCCATGTCTGCAGCTAGGCGCGGCGCCCGGTACATGAAGACTGGTGCCGGCGAGAGGGGGCGGAGCAGCGAGTGGGAGTCGCGGCGGAGCGACGAGGTGGGAGCGGCGAAGGCGGTCGGCGGCTGAGGAGGAATCACGGGTTGCGAGGCAGCGGCGTAGGTTTTGTGGGCATGCCGAGGCGCGGCGCGGGAGGGGGCTACCAAAGCGCGCGCGGGAAGAGGGAGGAAGCGCGCGGGAAGGGGGAGGAAGCGCGCGCGAGGATGGATGGAGAACGGCGGCGGGTATGCAAAAGTGCCGAACGGAAATCACGGGATGACGAAGGGGATAACGATGCAGAGCTTTTCACGAAGCTGTTGGATTCACGTTTTTTTTTTTTTGGCTTTTACCTATCCATAGCCATTTAAATAAACTCTTGGAGATGCTCTAAGGGAGAGAGAAGAGCCGAGGATAAATCTGCGTCATCTATTATAGATCGGATGACGGGATCATAACCATTCCCATCTTACTGTGTGAATGGATAGGGGAAATAAATTAAACCTTGTGTTTTCTTTTAAAAGTTAGTAGAAGAGATCACACCTACTGTCTATAAAAAAAAGCAGATCGATTGGCAAGAGACTTCCTCGGCCGCTGATTGCGCCATAATGGGCCTCTCCTCGAGCAAACAGCGCCGCCCGCCGCCGCCCTCGCCGGACGTCCCGCCTCCGCGCTGGTCGGAAATCCCGCCGGATCTCATCGGCCTGATCCTGTCCCGGTTGCTGTACCATGGTGACCGCCTGAACCTCCGCGCCGTCTGCCGCCAATGGCGCCTCGCCGTACGTCAACAGAATCCCCACACGTTGGAGTGGTCTCTACCGTGGATCCGCTTGAGGACGACGACTGACGGGGACGGATTCACCTTCCAGAGCCTCCCCGACGGCAAGCTACATCGTTTTAGGGCAGCGAACGTGCTCGACCCTTCAAGGCCTGCACTGTTACGCTCCTCCGGTGACGACGGCTGGCTCGAGCTGTTCAACCCAGGTGACACGTACTACATGTGCAACACTTGTTCTGGTGCCATCATACGTTTACCAAGAGTACCAGCTCGCCATTGCGTCAAGTCGGCAGAGGTCGGCGGTGGCGGTGGCGGCGGCGAGACGATACCGTCATGGTCGATCATAAGGAAGGTAATGGTGTGTTCACCTGGCCTCATCGCTGCGATACTGTACAGCAACGCTGTTGGACTTTACCGGCCGGGTGATACCTCATGGTCGGTTTACCCTGCTCCTGAATGCAACGACATTGCATTCTACCGTGGAAAGCTCTACTCAGTTACTGACGATGAGAGCCTCTTCGCTCATGAGCTCGTCAATGGCAGCGACGAAACTGTCAGCCATCATGTCGTGGAGCAAGTAATCAAGGCACGTAATAATCATGACGAAAGACGACGTCATTTCCCTAGGGTCCTCTACCTCGTCGCGTCACGCGACAAGCTGCTCATGGTGGTGAAATGGATTGTTCCTCGTAGGGCTGTGAGTCGTTCCATCAGGAAGAATACTGCTGAAGGTGATGGTGCAATTAGGTTGAAGGTGTTTGAGGCAGATTTGGAGATGGGCCGGTGGATGGAGGTAAAGAATGGCTTGGATGGCCACGCCATCTTCGCCAGCAGAAGCTGTTCAAAGCTCGTTCGCCTCTCGGGCCATGACCAGAGGTTTCAAGGGGATCGTGTTTACTTTCCAGGATGTGAAAGTCCGATTTATCGTACTACTGTATACACGGGTGATGATAGTCCAAGCTGCCGTTTCTATGACATGAGGAAAAACACAATCACCAAAGTGTTCCTGAACAAAGGAGATGCCAAGTACCAGCAGTCTTATCCAGAGTGGTTCTTTCCATCACCACAGAAGCTGTGCATGTGACTTTGTGAGCCAAAACTGCAAGTGCTTTATTTGCATGCGTCCATAGTGGAATGTTCTTCGGCCATAATGCCATTGCATCGCCACAAGATAATACGCGCGTGATTTTATTGCTCAATGTATGAAATGCTTTTGTTCCTTTCCTTTTCCAGTAATAATTCAGTTTGCGCCAACCAGCGTTTTTCTGTGAATGTGTCAAATTGGACTGAAGTACTGGACCAGGTAGAAATTTGTATTTTTTAATGGTAACAGGAGGAAAAACAGAAAACAGAGTTCAGTACAAAACAGACAAGAAAAGAACAGAACAAGAAAAGAAAAGCAAAAAGAGGAAAAATAGTTACTACAGACGGTTAAGCTACTCTTGTATCGCCCTGTGAATGACCAACGAAAATTTTCCCAATAGAAATATTTCAACGGCGCCTAGCTTGTCGATATTCAGATTTTCTGTAGTACCACCAAATCCGTCATAAATTTATGCCAGTAGATAAACGTGGTCACAAAAAGGTCTTCAGGATGCATTCATTTATCGATATGTTTATTTGAGACATACTATATCACAATGAAAAATGCGTGTAACTATTGTAGGCTGCGGATAAAAGTTAGTACGATCCTTTACCATGTGCTTAGTGTTTTGTTGAAATTACAAAGTTCATTTGATGTTCCATCTGAAAGTAGAGCAAACATGTTTCATGTGTGGCATACCTTGTGGCAATTACCATGTTATAGTCCGAGTAAATGCGTTGTAAGAAAGGATTTCATTCTGGAGCCTTGTAAACTGTCATACTCAGGCGGATTTGGAGATGGGCAGTGGCTTGAGATCAACAGCTTGGGTGATGAGCAAGGTCTCTTCGTCAGCAGAGAAGGGGTTTCAAGGGAACGGTGGGTACTTTGTGGGTGCTGATCTGTCCAAGCATGGTATCCAGTGTTCCTCGACGGAACCATCTATTTGCATCATCACACTATCATCAGCTGCATTTAGCTCCGAGTGGTTCTTCCTGGGTCCACGTAAATAAAAGCTGTCAGTAATAGTTATTTTATTATTGGCATGCACCTTTTCATATGTGAAAATATTGTTTTTATGATGATGACCAAGATTTTGTTGCCATTACCAACGAAATTTATTTATACCTCAAGGTTCAGGCGTCTTTTTATACAGCGTGCATGAAGTGAATGTTGGTCGAAAGCTGAAAGTGTTAGGTACACCTTTTAGAACAACACCAAGGTCACAATTTGCTTAAAAGATGAGTCTGAAACTTTGAATGGAATAAAACAAGAACAAAGAAAAAAAAAACATTTTAGCATGGAACAATACCAAGGTCATAATTTGCTTAAAAGATGGGTCTGGAACTCTTTGAATAAAGCAAAAACAGAGAAAGAAAAAAAAGAGCAAAATCTACTTCCATTGCCGGGATTTGAACCCGGGTCGCCTGGGTGAAAGCCAGGTATCCTAACCGGACTGGACGACAATGGAGATGATGCTGGTTTTGGGTGAATTAACTTAATCTACAATGTCTGATATTTGTACTATCCAAGATTTACTGCGTTAGGATTATATTTGAAAGTGTTACTAGATATTTAGGTCCAGTAACTCTAGCTCTACTGGATGGTGGTGAGTGGCATACAACGATTGAACTGTGATTTCAGGCCAACAGTAAGCAGAATGAAAGCAAATCATGGCTCTGCAATGGCTGTTTGCAAAGCAGCCGTACACCGCCATTGGAAGTGTATGTGCGAGCTCATGATCATCATGAACGGAAAAGGATATATATCTCATGTTTTAAGAGTTAACCTTTGCTTAACTTCATGTCAGTAATTTAATCTTCCCTGTTATTTTGGCAGGTCAGAGGAAACCGAGATTCTCAAAAACTTACAACAACAATTAGACGGTGGTGCTAGGGGAAACCGAGATGGTTTTTTTCTTCTCTAAGCATGGGAAAATATATATTTTTTTTTTGAGACAATCTAAGCATGGGAAAATATGGGCAAGGCAAATGCACTGGGCTCATGGGTTGGGCTTGGAACTGCTGTTCAATGCAGTAAAGAATGGGCCGAACAGAGGAGGAGGAAAGAAGGGAAGTCTTGGCCCAATTAAATATTTGAAAACCATTCTGGCGGGGGCAGAGGAAAGCGATCCCGACCCCGAGTCGGTGTCCGAGTCCGACGAACGCCAAGGCGGCGCCTCGCCGCTCGCCGGCGCTACACTCGGAATCGGAGCAACCGAGTCGGACTCCAGAGATGGCCCTTCCTCTCCGGCATCTCGTGTATAAATCTCAACCTCCACACCAATCACTTCCTCATCAGATTGTGATCAATCCCTCTCTCCAGTCTCCATTCGTCGCCTCCGTTCACCTGCGCGGCGCCGGCGCTTTCCTTCTCCGCCGTGTGTGTGTCTCCGTCGTCGGTCGATCCATGGCGATACCGGTGGCGCGTGTGCACCTCGCCATGGAGCACGCTGCTCTCCCAGGCCTCCTCCCAACCCCGCCCAAGTGCATGATGCTGCCACTCCTCCCGGCGCCGCCGTGCGCCGCCGCCGTCGTCCTCCCCAGTTCGCCTCCCAAGCCCAGCCGCGCCGACGCCGCCGAGAGATGGGACGCGCACAAGAAGAGCAAGCAAGGCGGCGGTGGCATCACAGCGCCGTCGTCGTCAAGCTCCAGCCCGGGGCGCTCGTCGTCCTCGTGCGAGAAGTGGGTGAGCAAGAGCAACAAGAATAAGAGCACGTGTGCTGCCACGTCGTCTTGCTCGTCAACAACCAGCAGCAGCAATGGCCGCGCTGATTCCGGCGAGAGGTGGGACGCGCACAAGAAGCCGGCGAGCACGGCGTCTTCGTCGTTCTCGTCGTGCACGTCGTCAAGCAGGAGCAAGAGGCGCGTCGAGAGCAGCAAGCGAATCAACAACAGCCACGCGTCGTCGTCGTCAGCCGTGCGATGGGACGCTCACAAGAACGCCGGCCGTCGTCGTGCGCCGCGGGGCGACGAGCTCGTCGACGACGGCGCGAGCAGCAGCGGAAGCAACGACGACATGGAGGTGGGCAAGGCGGCGGCTCAGCCACCGCCGCCGCCGGTGCTACGGGGATTGTTATACGCTGGACCGAGCTTCGTCGCGTCGCCGGAGCCGAGCATGCTCCCAATGCCATCCTTCTTGATACGCGTTGCGTAGCTGTACTGTACGCGTATATATATAGCGAGGGTTTCTACTAGCTAGCATAGCAGGCGTCAGCACCTCGACTTGGAAAGTTTCGCTACCAGTGTGTAGCTTTGTTTAATTTGTTGTATGGCTTGTTGATTGGTGCCGCTGGAAAAAAACAAGTGTCGATTATGCAGTATTTAATCTTGGATCGATTACATGCAAACTTTATTCTGCTTTTAGTCTGTATCTGACAAAACGCCCAGATTCTTCCTAGTGTTCACGATGAGGGATTCACGTTAACCCCCCCCCCCCCCCCCAAGCGATCTAGGCTCCCACAGTCTGAATTTGTAGATCCTAATTTGTACCAAGAAAAGCACTGTATTAACATGCACTTACTTTAGGATGCACCAATAGTAAACTGTAAAAAAAAATGGAATTAACACAACAAAAAGAATTCGGAGCTGATGACCATTTCAGGAAGTTGGCGTTTTACCCTAACCCAATTTTCGGTGATACACTGTACCAATTAGCAACACAAACATCCCAATATATATTTATGCCCAAAAAATAACTGCAAAAGATACTACTCCCTCCTTTTCAAAATGTATCGTTCCAAAATATACTGATTTTATGATGCCTTTCCTATGTTCTTTGACATGGTAGCATCAACATTGATTTCATGAGGCTCGATGGGGGAGGTATCCATTTTGGCGGCTTGGCTGTAGAGTTTTCTCCCCCTAACAATCGACTGCTAGACAACTAGCTTCATGTCTTGAATGAACCACTTCACAAAGCAATTTGTCCACATCGGACTTTGATAGGATTCTTCATATATCGCCTTCCTCCTAGCGTACCATATTTGCCTAGAGAGTGACTAGAACTTGTGTGAGATCATCCTGCTCCATTGAGCTCATCACCGTTGAGAGCCAGCCCCTGGTATCATCTTCCTGAATTTCACACACATGTGTAATAATTTTCATGTGTTCCAGCTCCTAAACACACTTGGCCATGTTGCAGTCCAAAAGGTCTCCATGAGTCTGGTGCTCCGCATAGGGCATCACATGCTCTGTGAGTCCTCATGTTACGGTGATGCAAGACATCAGCCGCCGGCAAGGACTGCCCGGCCAATCTCCACAAAAGATCCTGATCTTGGATGGCACTTTCACACACCAAAGTGTCGACCATTCTTCTCCACAGCTCGTGTATCCGATCTCTCTACCATACTTTCAAAAGATGTGGCGTTACGTTGCTTGATATCAACCAACATTCTATATAGGTAGATCGTATTAGAAAAAATTCTGCTCTTCTCATAGTGCCAGGCCCAGAAGACGTCCTGTCTACGTGTGCAGATCAGTATATTAGAAATCACCTCAATATCCATTAGGAGGAAAAATTGTTCTAGCTTCTCTTTATCCCTAGTGGCAGTAGACTGATCAGTTAGCTCGCACACCCTCGTTGGGGGAGATGTTCGCCCATCCGTGCCATAGGTTTCTTTGTTTTTGCGGAACCGTGCCATAGGTTTCAGGTGACTATTATTGCGCGGCAACCAGTCCGTATTCCAAATATTCGTAGTCTCACCTGTGCCAATGCATTGAACAAAACCATGTTCGAGAGCTTCCCTGCCATCAAGTATTGCGCGCCATATCCTCGATGGCGATGTTTCGAGGCTTGCCTATAGAAACTCTTGATATGGGAAATACACTGCCTTGAGAACACATGCATGCTCAAGGAGGACCCATCTTGTAGTATATGCCAAGCTTTGGCAAGTGTCGCTAGGTTAATTAAATAGTTATGTCTCCCAAAAACCAAGGCCTCCTAGACGTTTAGGCTTCATCATCTCCTCCCATGCTGCACAAGTTTATACAAAAAATTTCACACTGACAACCATGCCCCTCTCATAGTCAAATTTTTCAATGTCAACTTTTTTCATACAGCTTACACCAACTAAACACCGCCTATCTTGCCTGATTTGGTAAACTGACTTGATTGATGGACAGCAGCAGCTGTCAGGCCCACTGAATACACAATGTGAGACATGCAGACAACACTAGTGCTTATTCTTCAGTCTAGAAGCTTAGCCGCGCTCATCCGTAAATGTTGGCTTTAGGAAGCCATGTGGGAGACGCAGACGAGGCTGGCATCGGATCCTGTACCTGTCCAAGTGCCGTGCATCCAGAGCAGGGCTGCACAGAAGAAGTTTTGCAGCCCTGCTGCAGCTATTTCTTTTTTAAAAAAAAAAATCTATATCACAACGATTGTTTCATTCATCTCTACCACGAAAATTTTTATTCACATCTCTTCCTTTCTTCTCTATCTCCGGCGATGCTTGAGGCTTGGGGGTTTCAGGGTAAGGGCTTACCTGTGTTCACCAGCCGTAGAGGGAGCTCCAGGCGGTAGGGTAGCGGGCGGTGATGACGGTCGTGACACCGGGCAGCGGTAGATCCCCGGTTGGGCAGTGGAGGCGGCGGGGTATGAATCTCCAATCGATTAGCGGTGGCTGCGGTGTAGGGTGGCGGCGGCCGGAAGCGACGCAATCGCTGACAGAGCTGCGGTGGTGGATTCGCGGTCACAACGGCGATCGCATGACTGGGTGCCAGGCATCGGGTGACTCCGAGGGGAGGAAGAAGATAAGGTCGTGAGGGGGGATAAGGCGTTGATCTGGGTTGTCTGTTTCCAATCCGTTGCTTGAAGAATTCGAGTGTAAGAAGGCCCCTCCAACACTTGAGTATTGTGCAGGCAGCCCTTTTTTTCGATAAATTGTCTATCAGACTGCACTATGAATATAGACTAGTCAAAGTAATATGCATGGAAATATGGATGCACTAATAACATTTCATTAATTAGGTCTATAAATTGGCATTGAATCATGTACATGGAAATAATCATTCTATGCAATAAAATTCCTGCATATATTGGTGCAACTTGTTACTTTATCTCATGATTTTTGAACTTAGCCAATTGAAATTATTGCCAACAAGTAATAATTAAACAACACTTGGGGCAATTAAACAGAATATTTGCATCCTTTAATTTATCAAATTTAGAATGTAAATATTGGTATTCATTAATCGTACAAAAAATTTTACTACCTCGAGCCAAGAGAAGTTGACATTTCGGAGATAGGGCAAACTACTACTGCCGATCGATTTTGCCCTGAAATATCAAGCCTTGCTAGTAGTAAGAGTATTACACAAGCCACTCGTGCTAGCTGCAGCCCACAAAAAGTCAACGGATTTGAAAGCTTATGTCCTGTGCCTGAACATTTTAATCTCTTTTGTTCATTTCGTCCCAAATGAGTTTTAGTGTACATAGGGGAAAGTAAAAAGGAAGAAGAAAAAAGCCACGACTGTATCCACAAAGTGATCACAGATTGGCTTGACGACAAAACTAGTGAAACAAAAATATCACCCAGCATATATATAGATCCAATTACAATAAAATTACATTAAAAACTGATTTATAATGTACAAATTTTTTAATCAAAGGGCACTCGTATGAATGTGTATGGTTAATATCATGTCTTGGCTACATCTTTTCTAGCACCCTTGTTAGTAGAGATGTATCAAAATAAGTACAAATTACCACTAGGGAAATTTAACTACCATTAGTGTATTAAGTTTGGTTGCAACAAGAAATGTGCAAGCTAAGGAAATGTTCCGCTCCAACTGAAATAATTTGTTTCCTAGTGACCTTGGTGAACATGTGTGCATATAGTTCTTTAGTGAACTCAGTTAGATTGGCTTTGTGGGGAGAAAATATGCACCCATCATGAAGTCACTGCAGAAGAGCATTTCCTGTGTAGCAGCATTGGCCCATTCAACTAGTACGTAAGCGATGAGTGCTAACGCACGCGAATTGTTATTTTATAATACTACATGGTACAAATGCACAAGTACATGGTCAAATTATAGTTATCTGTACGTATATATAATTGGGTGGATAGCTATTGAACCCGTTTACCTAGGAAAAACAATATTTCTACGATGCTTATCCAAATGAAAAAGATATGACCGTAGTTGTCGACCTATTATTTGAAACATGACATAGACGTAGACGCTCACAACAAACGCATACATACCCACCTGTATGCGCACATCGACGTACATGCACCTTGCCCCTGTAAATGCCTCGTAATCAATGGACGCATTTATCACCTGTCATCAAAACAACTAGCCATACAAATGAGAGAGACATTGGACACACCAAACATAGTGTTTAGTCACTGATGGCTGGGGGTGCATGCAACATACTCAGCTAAAAGCCTAAGCTATTGCCGGGTGAGCTCTTGTTGTAATAAGGCTATCACCGCTCCCTTTCCCTGCTTGCGTGCTAATCTTCATCTCATACTGTTTCCATATGCTGCCTCTTCGATCAGTGACCTTAGTCTGCCGCGGCTCTTGGCATCAGATTGAATCCTTCTTTCCCCCCCTTTTCTACTACTACTGTTTCATATGCTGTACAAAGAGATCCAGACAACGTAGTCTTATGCTCATTACTTAGCTGATTTACTAGCTCATTGTTCTAGTATTCCAGAAGTCAGACCTCTACATAATTAGCTTGCTATTCTAATATCGCAGGATGCAAAAGCATTATGTTTGGGTAACAATCGTTGCATTATGAACCAATAACAATTGTTTTAAAAAATCGTTGCCAGTGCAAGAAATTAGTAGCTATTGGTAATATGCAGTGATATATAATGATCAATGAAACATTCTATAGCTTGTTGTGATTGTACATGACATACACATAACCAAATAACAATGCACTCTAGTACATTTCAAACAAAAGCTACATGGATCTCAATGTAAGAAAGATGAAAACATCTCAACTCCTTTGAGATCCACGAACTCCCGTTTAGGAAATGAGGCACTCCATTTATTTATACCACCACACATCACATGCTCCAGACCTCCAGTCGATAGTGAGCCACACGTTGAGCACAATTTAAGGGCCTGCAGCCTCATGGGTAAACTTCGATGATACCACGAGTTCCTATTTTCTTAACAATCTTATAGTCGGAGTAACCTGCTTTAATAAAGATCTCACGCCAGTCATTTTCATCGCGCTGCCTGCCTCTGGTATTCACCATCATGAGCATGTCCATCAGGAGTTGGGATTCGTACATTATTGGCCCCATGGAAGGGCCAAGGATTATTTCTATAATGATCACCTTCCCTCCCTCTTCTCTGGATGGAATTGCCTTCCTGCATTGCTCTAGGATCTTCACACAATCCTCGTCGGTCCAGAAGTGCAGTACGAGCTACAACACATAAATGTTATATGATTTTTAACAATTCATAATTGAGTATCTAAGATTGTAGGCAAAAGATGTGCCTATATATGTGACGGACAAAATTCTAATTCTGAAACATATATATCGTTTTTTTTGTTTGTTCACTTCATACCTTGAGCATCACAGCTTGTGCAGGTGGGATGGTGTGGAACATATCACCCGCGACATAGTTAACTAAATCATGGGCTGGTGCATTTTCAATAACATTTGGAAGGTCTAGAACAGTGCACTTAATGTTAGGGTACGCCTTGGGCCCTCACTGTCGTACCATCACCACCACCGCAATCAGTCAGTGATAGAAGACCCTTGAAAAGATCGCTGCACTCCCGAATAATGGTTCCAATTGCTAAATTGTCATGTGCAGCCACACCTTCATTTACTATTCTGTCAAGCTCTTCGTCAAGGAGTTTTGTAGTCTCGTGGACGAGTGGCACACCGTGTAATTCTTCGAACGGTGATGGTAATGGTGCAGGCAAATCCTTCTTGAACCAGTCAGCAAGAGACAATCCGGCCTCAAGATAGTGCCGTGAGACCGTGGCAGTAACAAAGTATTTCTGGTAAGTGTGGTCTTCCGCTTCCACACCTTCTACCAGGAGCCATGAGAGTGGATTGAACCGATAGGTCTCGACCTCTGCGTTGCTGTCAGACACAAAGATACCTGATGTGACCAGCAACCGCATCAAGCGGCGGAGGAATGGAAGCTTAGACTGGGGAAGGGACAGTGCTGTTACCAAGTCAGGCAGCGAGGCAGCCCCTCCAAGGTTATGGATGGCAGTTGGGATGTGAAGCTCGACGGCGCACTTGAGTGCCATGGATGTGAGATAGTAGAGGCTGTGGCGCCACAGGTCGGCTTGCGCTTGCAGCAGCTCAGCATCAGTGGGAGCTATGGTGGTCTGGGAAGCAGTGGCCATTCTCTTCTCTCTCTCTCTCTCTGTTTCTCAGTCACTCTGTATCTTGTCTGCCGTAGTTTGTGTGCTGTGATGTGGGCTATTAGTTTCATGCTACGGTTTAAATAACGCGTGGATCGACCTGGATGAGCAATTATGCTACACTTGAGTATGTTTGATTAGGGGATTGAACTTTTTGTTATATCAGAGATAAAGTAAATTAAGGAACGCGTGGAGGGCAAGGTTTTGTGGTTCTGCCTGCTTCAAATTTTTTATAAGCAGAATGTGTATCACTATCTGCATCTGGCTATGTACACTATACCTCAAGGAGCTATATACACTATGCCTCAAGGAGCTCCCACCTGCCATGCATTATTGCGGTGTAGATGTGTAGTTACACCGGCTAAGGCCCATTTAGACTGGTTCAACTTTTCATTTATATTTTTATTCCTATCATAAATTTTTGCTATAATAAAGTTTTGCTACAGTTTGCAAATTTTCGCTATCTAAATGGTTTATGGCAGGTGTTTGCATAGTGCACGCCGACACATATCCTAGCTAGGTATATAAGGAAAAGTAATACTCCCTCCGTCCCCGTATTGAAGTCGTTTAAGAAGATGAGGTGATTATAACAAGGTAAAGAACAAAGGACATGCATACCCCTACAACACATCAGTGCAATATAGCTCTCCGTAGTGGGTGTATTAAATGCATGTACAACCCAGCAGTCCGAAACATCCTCTGCACAATTTTCATCTGGCCACCGCTGCTTGTATTTTTTTTTAATTTCTTTATTTCCCGTGGTAGCTGAAACGGGATTGAATGATGGAGTACTTGCCTACTCAGTCTAGGGGCCAGGCCTAAAACAACTTCCATTTTGGCACTTTTTGAATGCTAAAACGACATCAATACTAGGACGGAGGGAGTACACTAAAATGTAATGTCAAAGATAAAGTAAATAAAGTAACAGAAACAATCAACAGAGATGTCTTCAACATCAATTGGGAACTCCCCTGGAATACTCTTGGGTGAAATGCTTCGATGATATATCTATATTTGTACGTCTGTGGATAAAAACACATCTGTTTATGGGTTAAGACATATCATGGTCGTCTCTAAGGATTACTACTAGGCTACTTTCCTAGTAAGTGGTGTTAAGAAACGCCAACAAAGGAGGAAACTACAACTTGGACGATGGCTGGCGCTAAATATTTTGTGCAACTCTTAGAGCGACAATGGTCCCTATGTACCTCCTATTTCAACGAAATAGGCACAACCTTGTGCCCGTTCATTAAAAAACAAACAATCCATTAAATTGAAAAACATGACTGATTAGTATATGAAATTAAAGTTACATGTAGGAAAGAAATTTTAGTAGTGCTTGTTATATATATCAAGAAATATTAATAACTCACTCTCCATAAGTAGAACATAAACAAGTACAGGTTATATTTTGGAATACAACAAAATCAAAATTAATTCCTTGAAAAATAAAACAAAATATCTATAATCGACTTCAAAATTATGTATTTTCTCTAGTGGACTTATGAAAATTATGTTAACTTTGCTGTGAATAAACAAATGGAGCCACACTAATAATTGATGTGCACATGTAATCAAACTATTAAATTATCAACAAATCTGGACATTATATCAAGTGTTGCCCAATTGCAGTGGCAACATGTGATTAAGAAATTTCGCTCAGGAGAAGTCAAAAGCCAGCCGCAAGTTAAGAAAGCAGCCTGTCATCATATTGATTCTCTGGAAACACAATAACACTAAATAGAGATTGCATTGTGATCAAGATAATGATCGCATGGGTTAATTATCTCAAATCTGCATCGTTTCAAAACCTCTACGGATGTGTTATTTATGCCTAAATTATGTCAAATAATCTGCATCGTTTCCACAATCATCTTAAAATCTGCGTCTCAAATGATTATTATAGTGGCAACATCATTTGAACCTATACAGAGAACACCATGTGATCAGGATAATGATCGCATGGGAGAACCTCTATGGAACCACTCGTACACACTTGCAAGGGGAACACAATATGACCACACAATTAAAAACTGGGTCAGTGCATTTGATATATTACTAATAGTTGGCCAAATCTCATCTGATGTCATTGCAATATCGCGCATGAATAAAAAATGTTCTTTCGGTCCAATATATGCCCTCCAAAATAACAATCTGGGGATGCACCATCTGTAGTAATAAAAAAATAAAAATTATATTAATAGAAATCTATCAGAATTATTATATAAGATCACTATATATATGAGGTGCTGAGAAAGACGGATGCTTGTACCTAAATATTGTAACTATCAAACTACTTCAAATAAAAATATAGCCCGCATCAAAATCGTATTACTCAACGTGATATACAACTTTGTATGTTGACAAGTTTTTCATTTAGCCATCTAAAAGTTAAATATAAGATACAAAGGAATTAGTATAGAAGAATAATATCCATCTCTTTGCTCATAACTGAGTGAGTGGTAAGGAGGTTCACGATCGTGGGGTCCGAATCCCTGGTGAAGTGGTGTGTGACAAACTATGTTCGTTGGATGGTTTAATAGCCCATCAGGGGCATAGCCAGGATTTTTATATTAGGGGAGGGGGGGGGGGCAAGATCGTGCCGTCGCAAAGAATGTCCGCTTCCACGGCTGCCTAGCTGAAAACACCATCGGTGTTTTCGCTGTCATGCTACAGTAATCTGTCATTAAATATATGCTAAAGACGGCAAATTAGACTTAATAGTTTCGTCTTACGATTTATAGTCATCTATGTAATTAGTCTATGTTTACTACCATTGATCATGTGCTAATCCTAAGGTGAAAAAGTTTTTTTTTTAAAAAAAAGTTGATCGAACCATAGTTTAGTAACATAAAAAAACATATGTTAGACGTAACAAACTAACAATTGCATGGAAGCTCCTATCTAGGTATGCATAAACAATTAGATCATTAAATCATGGCCTTATGGGTTGGTAAGTGCTAGTTAAGATGGCTTTGAGGGGCTATTATACACTAATGTTGGTGATTATTTCATTTGATTAGGAGAGTAATAGTGGTACTATACGAGCATTAGCGGGCCAGCCCCCCCCCCCATGTGGCTACACCCCTGGCCCATAGTGTGGCGATCGCTCGGCTATAAATTAATTATTTTTGCTATTTTAATAGTTTTTTTGGCTGTTTTTGAAATGTAATTACAGCCGTTTGATGCTCCACGCATTACGGCCACCATAAATCAAGTCTCCCTAAACTGGCTATAAATTAAGACAGTTTAGAACCGGCTGTAAATTAAGAGCATTATGTAGTAGTGAATTCACCTGCTATGACCATGTATGAATAGATATGAACAAGTGGTAACTCATCTAGAGTAAAACATAACTAAACTAGATTATGCATATGTTGTAGTTCTATAGCCATATAGCAAACAAAGCAAGATAATTAACCATTCAAGCATCTTCAAATCTTCATCTCTTGCCAGTTGCCACTACTAGACCACCCCCCCCTAACTATGTTGTATTAGTAACGAAGACTCAAACATTTCTATATCGATGCATAAACATGTTATTTTACATGATTTCAATGACATGTATATATATGCTTCATGCTATTAGACACATTTACAGCGTTAACAATATTAAAAAGTTATTTCTTAACATGGTATTAAAATTGTCTCAAAATAACACATATATAGTTAGGCACACTTTTAATAAGCACTCTGGAACGAAACTATATCAAACCATATCATACAATTGTTCGTAGCTACATAAAATGTTCTTTCTCACGATTTTAAATGCGTATCAAAATGATACAAAGGTTGAAATGTTTGCAACCGTGGATAACATGTAGACGCCTATAAAGTATATGAAGTAGCTGCAGATATAGGAATGTAAAGATGTCTTTTGATGCAAATTAAAATCACGCCAAAATAACACATTTTTTTGTTGGAACAGGACCGACGGTACAACTCAGGCAGTCAGTATTTATACAACTATATATACATGTGTTGTAGCTATTGGCATCCGACAGACCACAACGGAAGTACTATATCTTTTACGTAGATGACATTTAATAAAGTTGAAAATATGTCTTGCAACTACCGTATAACTTTTATATTACCTTGGTTTTAAAAAATAATGAAACCATAAATTGCGATGGGAGTAGAGAAATTGTCACATTAGATGTATTATGTATATAAAAATAATAAAAAAATAGTAAAAAGTGCTCCCTTGGTGAATCAAATCAAACCATGACGTCAAAGATGCAAAGCACAAGACATACCATTGCAACCGTGACATGAATCGGTAAATGAGCACGTAAAATATATTTGTCTACCAAGCTTGAACAGGATTCCACACAACACGTACGTTAGTTGGCATGCAAACCAAGATGATAAATAGTTAACTCTATCCTTTTCGGATGAAATTTTAATATATCCTTGATTGACATTTTTATTTATTAGTGAGAGATTGAATTATATTTTCTAGGGAAATAATTTTGAGGACTCAAATATATTTCTATACTCATGCCATTACAATAAAATTATAAAAAGTAATAACCCTCAACATGGTTAATTTATCCATGCCAGAAAAAGAGGCAAATGTGATATGTCGGATAAAATAATTTAATTACTGCACAAGTGTGTTGCATGTTGTAAATGATCTTTTGTATCGAATATAATAAATATAAAAACAGAGCTAGGTGCAAAAAGGAAAGAAAAGGAGACAAAAACATGGGAAAAAAGTGTAGGTTTGAACTGCACAATATATATATATGTAGACACGTCTTAGAGTACTTGAGAAAATTAAAATATATGAATTACTACCTATATCTACTAAAAGGATTATGTATGTTTCCTCTAAAAGAAGGATTATGTACATAAGTCTAGGCGCGTTACTTGCAATGGCCGGCTTGGTAGTTTTCTCTACATGTTTTCTTTTTTATACAAAAGTTCTTCTGCTGGGCTTAATTAGAAATGGCCGGACGTTGGACTCGGTGGTCGAGAACTTGTGGCCCGGCCCACGTACAAATGGGCTTGTGTGTGCTCGGTGAGTATGCTCAGCTTAATCCATAAAACAACAGGACTCATGCTCAAAAAAACAACAGGACTGTAACTGTGACGTGGCAGCGGCCGGCACGAGCGGAGCAGCCTGCAACGATCAAGGTGTGAGTCGTTGACGGATGGGTGGTGCGGAGAGGCATGCAAAGAGTGACGGACGCACATACGACGGGGCTGGCTGAGTGGCTGGTTGGTTTCTTGGTACGTCACACAAAGATGTTCTGGACTCGATCGATCGAGACTCTCACTCTCTCTAGTGCTTTACTCCAATTTAAAGGGCGGCCGAATGAGTTGTCAATCACTCACAGCAACCACTGCACGACAACTACAGCTAGCTAGACGATGGCGACGGTGTCTTGGAAGCAAGCCCTTCTGCTTCTTGGCGGCCTACTGCTGGTCGTCAGCGCCGCCGCTGCGATGGCGGACGGCGACGACAACGGTCATCGGCCCCTGCGTCCTCCCGCACCATCACCGCCGCCAGCCGCCGGGCAATGCCATTGCTGCGGCCTCTGCAGGTTCCAGCCATGCCCTGAACCAGGAACGCCGCCGGTGGGTCCCGCGAGCGAGGCCACCAACAACCAGGGTTCAAATTTTCGAACCGGTTGGCCCTACCGCTGGCCGGCGGTAGCGGTTTACCGAGCCGGTTACCGCGGTAACCGTGGAAACCGGTCTAATTCAAATTTTGAATTCAAATCCCCCGTGTACTCGGTTTTGACCGGCTAGCCGACCGGTTTGAGCGGTAATCGCTCGGGTTGGACCGGGAACCGACCGGTTCGGGCGACAGAAGAAAATGGCATGAAATATGCGTAAATTAAGGAAAAAATAACCACAAACACATACAAACATCCCTACATATAATTGTACATAAAAACATAATACAAATATCCATACAAACCTAATAGAAATGCCCATACAAACATAATACTATTGTTCATACAAATGTCCATACAAACATAATAGAAATATCCATAGAAATGTCCACACAAACAAGATACAAATGTCCTAGTTCATAGTCCATACTCCATAGAAAAAGATCAACGGTAGTATTGCTTGGTCATTTCAAACTCGGTGGTGGATATGATTTGCAAACCCTGCCTTTGAAGCAACTCAGCTTGAAAGTCTTGCCAAGTTTGCCCCGTCAAAGCCGATGTTGTCTGCCATTCTTGCAGTAACATGTTGTACCAATGGGGGTCCTCCTATTCGTACACCCATCTCAAGGGTGGTTGCATGCTCAACTCAGGTATAGGATAGTTATAACTTGACTGTGGTGATTCGCTGATTGAGCTAGATGAGTATTGTGGATTGGCGTAATCCATTATCCTCTGCGTCGCCGGTGCTCCATGATCAGCGTCCTGAGTAGCATGTGTGAACTCCGTCTCCCCTACAGTCAAACATATAATGCAATTAATACTCACATTGACTAACATATCTGCATATGTACGTATGTACACTTGATACCTGTGAAACGAAGACCGCCACCACCCCTGCCAGCAGCACCGCCCCTGCCACCACCACCATGGCCACTGCCACCGCCACCATCACTACCACCGCCACCACCACCACCACCTTCGCTGCCACCGCCACCACCACCACCTTCACTTCCACCGCCACCACCCCCGTCACTGCCATCACCATCATCAGTATCATCTTCATCATCAGCGGAGCTGCTATCCTGAGACTCCTAATATTCTGGACTACGATCACCCTCGCCATCATCAGTTTCCTCGTCGCTCAGCACTATAGTTGAGTGCCATTTGCCTTGTCCCTTGGCATGTCGCTTTGTATCAAGCTTCATCGGCCCTATGTGGAGCTTCCTCTTCCCTAGGTGAGTGTCACCCACGTGCTTTCTTGCCCAATCACTAATGCATGCATCCCCTGTAGAAGCACGGAGGTCTTCGTTGCTTATGTGATCCCTTACAATATGAGACGGGATCGGTGCGTCTCCTTCATCATCGTCCTCATCAAGAACTGGGTCACTGTTTGATCTATCATATTCCATCCACTCCCGCACCGGATTTTTATAATCATAGAATGAAAGTTGTGCCAACTGGTCAATGAAATCACCTTCATCACGAGGGGGGTTGGTGACATCCGCAAGTCGCAAGCGTAGGTTGTAGTTGACATAGACAAGCTTGTTCAATTTCTTGTGGGACAACCGATTGCGGACCTTCGTATGCAGCAAGACAAAAGTATTCCAGTTCCGCTCGCATCCACTTGAGGAGCAACATTGAGCAGCAAGCTGCATAGCAATGCTCTGGAGCTGCATAGCAGTTGTCTTTGGGTCAAGCGCCATTTTATGTGCCATTTCCGTGCCAAACTTCCCATGTTTCTGACGAAACACCTCAGCCTCGTGCAATGCCTGGATGGCGCTCTGCATATCCGTCATGCGCTTAAATGCATCCTTGAGTGTACGCCACATTTCTTGACTTGAAGCATATTGATATGCGTACCGAGGATTTAGGACAGCAGCTGCAAAATGGAAATCCCGCCAATAAGCATAAGGTGTAAGGCAATACAGAACATATTTGGAGATACTTTTATGACTGCTTTACCTGGACCAACATACATGTGTAGAATGATGTCCTCCATCCTGCCGTTCAGAATCGCCTCATACTCTTTCCACGTTGTATCATTTTGACCGAAGAAAGACTCCATGTCTTGTCTGACATTCTGGAAGGTCATCACAACCTCGCACAGGTTTGGCTGCTTATCTTGATCAGCAAAGCGAAGCAACTTGTATACTGGTTGAACTGAATCAATGATAAATCTCACTCCCTCCCACCAGTCCAAACTTGAGAATCTCGAATAAGTAAATCTACCCATTTTGGTGTCCACCCATTTGCTCTGTAAAAATCCAGGAGATGCCATCCATTCCATGAAACGATCACGTTTCCGATACATGCTATCGAGGAACATGTAATTCGTCCCGAATCGAGTTGCATTCCACTTCACCAACTCACCACCAATCGCTTGCCTCATCATTGCATTCAAATTACCATGATTGTGTAACCAAGCTGAAATTTTCTTGCATTGATCGATAGTATCTTGATGTTCGTACCTTTCACCAATGTCCTTTAACATCAAGTTCATAGTGTGTGCTAGACAAAGCATCCAAAGAATATGCTCATACACCTGTCCAAGCTCCCGGCATGCTTTCTTGTAGTTGGAGCCGTTGTCGGTGATAACTTGAACGATATGCTTCGGCCCAATCTCGTTCACCACCTTTAGAATCTCCTGCAAAAATAGACAGCATGTTGAGCAACATCTAAAACATATTCGGAATCAAACGAACTAGGTACGGGATTACCTGGAGCAAATATGCAGAATCTTGAGATTTTCCGGACGCATTAATAGACTTGTGGAACCACATGACCCCATTGCAATATAACAAAAAGTTGATGACACTCATCTTAGTTGGGCCAGTCCACGAATCACACATCAACGTGACGCCAAAGATTTCTCATTCCTGCTGAAACTTTGCGTACTGAGTCATCAAGTCTTTCTCGCTTTTGATCCAGGTACTTGCCATCAATATCCCGTCCAGTCGGTGATGCAATACCTTCACCTGCGACCATAAGACAAACATGAGATTTGATACAGACATGCAATTGCATATGTGTTATTCGGTTCAAAACAAAACTTACCCCACTTCTGTGTCTCTCTAACCGCGCTGACAAAGTATGGATTGTCAGCCTGCCTTCCAGGTACTCCCGTAATATGAAAAAACTTCGACCAAGCTTTCCCAATAGCTTCCTTTGCATTCTTACCCTTCTGTGTCCACTTGCCTGTGTCAATCCTTGGCTGCGTCGATCCTCTCGCGGACCCCAGGTTATAATCCACCACCCCAGGAGTCTGCCGCACCGAACTAGACCTTCCAAACATCCGCGACACCGGATTCCCTCCCCTCGAACCACTACCCCTCCATGCTCGTATACATCTTCTCTCTGTTGCATCCCCCGTCGGAACTCCTCTTCAGCTCTCAATTGGTGCAGGGCACGCTCCAGCTCATCCTCCTCATCATATGCTTCATCTCCTACCGGATAGTTACCCTCCGCTGCAACCTTCTCCTTTCTCAACTTCTCAGCATTGCGGTCAACATTTGCATTCTTAATCCTGTCAAGCTCACGCTGAAAGTACTCACGCACCTCTTTTGAAACCTTTCTACAATAGACGACCTCAGTACCGCGCCCTGCCAAATGTTGTTTCAACCTAGTCGCACCACCACCTCCTTTGGAGGTATGACAATAATTGCATCTCCAACCGGGGTATAGATTTTCACCGTGCTCCCATACAACATCTCTCTCGACATTGTGTATCTGCAAACATGGAACGAACATAAATCAATCACTTCATCACTACAACCATTTCATATTTTACTAAATCACAAAAGCCTAAACCAAAATATACCTAAATCAATCACTAGTTCACTACATCAATACATCCATTTCATAAATCCATTAAATCCCTACATCCATTTCACAAATCCATCATATTCATCACTACAAATCAAAATAATATGTAAATGAAAATAGCAATAAATCCATCACTGCATCCGTCTATTTCATAGCAATACCAATAGCTTAAATCCATCTCACCACATCCCTAATCCCCCCATTTTTACCTCTCTTGCGCGTTGCAACAGCGGGCGGCTTACCAACGAAACCGTCCGGTAAGCCGCCTTACCGACGCGGTTAGACGCCGCTGCGGGTCGGGAACCGGGACGGAACGGGTAGATCCGCGCGCGTCCCGGCTTACCGCCGCTGCCGAACGGTTCCCGGTCCTCCCGGAGCGGTCGGCCGGCGGGTGGCGGCGGACGAGACCTGGCACTGGGCGGATGAGGGAGAGGAAGAAGAGAAAGAGGGCAGGGAGGAGGCGCTGAAGCCGTTGGGGGAGCGGGGGGTGGTTTTAGTGGGGTTGGGAAATAGTGGGCCGAGTTGGGCCGAGTTGGGCCTTCCACTGTTTTTTCTTTTTCTTTTTTTACTTAACTTGTATTTCGCGAAACAAATAGCAAATGACCAAATATTTGAGAAATTTTGACACCAATAGATCCAGCAGACCATGAAGTATTTTTAAGAATTTTTATCCGATTTTTCAAATTTGAAAATTTTGAATTCTACCGGTTCCAAACCGCCCCGAACCGCTACCGGCCCGCCCCGGGGCGGTTTGGGCGGTTCCCGCGGGAACCGACCGGTTCCTAACGGTTTTGCGAACCCTGCTGCGAGACACGAGGCCTGCTATGGTTTCGCGTTCGCCAGGGCCGGCGAAAGGCAGAGAGGTTGGGGTCGCCGGTGAGGAAGCCCTCGACGCATGCCTCTCCGTGTACCTGTATACTTAAGAGCAAGGGCAGTTTGGTCCTTTCTTATGCTGGAAAATGGAAAATGAAATTACAAATGATGCAAAAGGAGAAAATGGTAGGTAAACAAGTTGTCAATGATTTGGGTGGTGATTTTTGCAAAGTCCAAGATGGTAATTCTACGCAGCTCATGGTTTGCTATGGTAAAAATCCAAATTTCTCCAATAAAATAATTTAAGTTATCGTTGGTGTTAAATACGGAATTTCTTCTTTTATCTTCCGATCCACAGCTCACTCAGCGGCTCCGCTATTCCTTTTTCCTTAGCTGACTCCAGCGCCTGAATATATCCGGTCCAGTATATCCGTCTCCGCCGCCGGTTCAGGCTGCCGCCACGGTCACGCTACACGATCCATCTAGCCAGCCGCTGAGCGCTCCAGCATCAAACCATGGCCAAAGCGATGGTCGCGGTGCCTGATGACGACGAGCAGGTGACCGAGCACCGTGCGTCTACGTTCGCGGATCTGGGCGTTTGCCCGGAGCTGGTTGACGCATGCGACGCCCTAGGATGGAAGCAGCCAACAAAGATCCAGGTGGAGGCCATACCCTATGCTCTCAAAGGTATTGCATGCCGTATCATATATACTTTGCATACTCGTGTACGATCCATGCGCGGCGCATATGTGCGTGGCTAGCTAGGAATCAAGATTGCTTGCAGGCTCTTAATTTTGGATTTCACATCTCAAGGGATGGACTTGATCGCTCTGGCACAGACGGGGTCGGGGAAGACGGCCGCTTTTGCTCTTCCGATCCTTCAAGCGCTGCTTGAGAACCCCAGGCCTTTCTTCGCCTGTGTGCTTTCACCGACGAGGTCGGGATTCTTTCTTATGAATGAATGATTAGGCAATTTTGTAATTTGGGGTGTGTTTGCTTATTGTTTGATTTTGGCTTCCCAGGGAGTTGGCCATTCAAATAGCGGAGCAGTTTGAGGGCTTGGGAGCGGCTATTGGCTTGGTCTGCTCAGTGGTAGGTGGCAGATGCACTGAGAATTTTCCCTTTTCTCTATGTCGTGGTTTGTTTCATGGTTCTCTGGGTGTTGTGCCTCCATTGCATTTACTCTTCTCTAAGAAGACAATGTGCTTCATAAGTCCAATTACTATTTGAACCAATTGTTGTTTGAGCCACCTTTTTTCAATTGCTCAGTCAAATGATTTCGAACGACACTTTTACTCTGTTGCCAGCTTGTTGGAGGAGTGGATCGAATACAGCAAGTGATATCCCTTGCAAGACGGCCGCATATTATAGTGAGTGTACAGATTCAATCAATTTTTCTTTTTTTTTCTAGATGGACAAAAACTCTTTGATCTGATCAGCTGTAATACACATGCGAGATTTAAAAATTATGTTACTAGTATTTGTTTGTGTACGTGCATACTTTCGCAAAAAAATATATTCTCAGTCACTATAATTTTGGATGGCTTGTAAAATTCTCTACCATAAATTGATTCTTATGAACCCTTTATCTTTTTTTTTTTTGAACTACAAGGTTTATTACTTTCTCCAAGTGTCGCTTATCTAGTTTTCAATGCCATTCCAATTTGTCTACACTGGGTGACATTGCTTCGTCATGTTAAGGAGTCAAGTTTTCTTAATGGACTTCTCAAATGCTAGTTACCAGTTTTTTATATATGCTCAGGTTCAAATTCAATATAAAGTTGTTTTCCTATTATATTCTGTGTCTATAATTGTTTGGTGCCATGTCTTCATCTGTGCTCTTGTTCTTATTATTGTCCTTCCAAAACATAGGTTGCTACTCCTGGACGTCTTTTGGATCATCTGACAGATACAAAAGGTTTCAGCCTTAATAAAATTAAGTATTTGGTATGCAACCTCAGAAATTGTTTTTTTGTGATTTATTGGTAGGCATTCGGTGGTTGCTTAGCCTTGATGTTGTGGCCTGTCAATATTGTTGTCCTTGTTTTGTTAGTGTTTATTTTTTTTGTCAAAATAGTTGTTTTGTGATGTTATGTTTTTTCATGTTTCTGAATATTGTTCTCATTTTTAGTTCTGTAATTTCCATGATTACTTTTTTCCGTAAAGTTCACTCTAACTAGTGGTAAGTGTTAGTGTTTTTGATGGGCTGGTTCAGTAGGTTCTATATTGTTGGAATACTTTAGTTTCTGGCTTAAAAACAGACCTTTAATGAAACATTTTTATACCTACTTATTAAGCGAAATGTGCGCACTCCTCAATATTTTCCTAGTATCTATATGATGGAATCTTCTCTGAGGCTCTATCTAAAGTTCTAACAAACAGTCCCAAAGGCTCTATCCATTTTATCTTATTGGTTAGCTTCAGTGCTCCTCTGGGGCCTTGATTAATTTTGTATAAGCCTTTCTGTTTTAACTACATAGTGTCTAAATACATAATTCTATTTTTTTATTGACCTGCTCTACTGATATATTTTCCTACATACTTGCTTCCATGGAACATCGGTCACATTTTGGGTTCCTTAAATTGTCTTGTTAAAATTTTCAGATGATTCTAATTTGTGTGTGGTTGTTGTTTGTTTTGGTAGGTATTGGATGAAGCTGATGTGTTACTTGATATGGAGTTCGAAAAATCTCTTGATGACATTCTAAAAATTATACCTAAGGAGCGGAGAACTTTCCTTTTTTCAGCAACAATGACTGACAAGGTGGGTACATTTGAAACTGCTTTGCTTTAGTTATGATTATTATTCTTAATTGATGAGCCAAAGGCTAGCACACCAAATTGTTGCAAAACTATTTGTGGGTCGTACTCGTGATTGGGATGACACAACATTTAGTTTTAAAAATTTTAAGAGTGTTAAGTACTCCAAATTATTACAACTCTGTTCTTGGCGCTTGTGCTCATGATTAGATTCGTTACACAGCATTATTTTTCTAGTGCAATAAATGATTCTCATGTTTATCGTAACAAAATGCTTGCTTAAAACTATTTTTCTGTAATATTTTCTTGCCATATTTATATGATCATAACCTAGTTTTATAAATTTTTAGTTTTGACTAATATTTATTTTTAATAGACTGTGTGTATTTTTATGTTTATCTAGGTGAAGAAACTGCAACGTGCTTGTCTCAGGAATCCTGTTAAGGTGGTATTATATCTTTTGCTTTCAAGCAGTTTCAATTTTATCAGTAAATTTTGGCCGTTTGATGTTCCATTTTATTCTCTGTTACTAATGGTCAAAACTTTCTTTTAAACTAGCTCAAAGTATCTTCCAAATACTCTACAGTGGATACACTTAGAGAAGAGTTTTATTTAGTCCCTTCAGATGACAAGGTGATTTTGCCTCTTCTTTTGTCAGTTCATCTATGTTCGTGTTATCAATCCTTTTTCATGTGGTTCGTATCTTAGGTTTGTACACTATCATAATTGTACTTGCTTATTCATATTGCAAGCATATATCTGTGATTTATCATCTTTAAGTAGTTTCTGCTCTTGCTATCTGTTGTTTTATATATCTTTTACCCATACTATTAAACCCTGAATTTTGAGTTTCGTAGTGCTGTTCTGCAGCATTTATTATTGTACAAGTAGAATTACATGCTTAATATTGAAGATTAAACTTATGGGCATTCAGCTAATGTAATATTTTTCTCCCTTATCTGAAAACTGCTACTGATATAATTCTTGATCTTGCCTTTTAATAATGCAAAATAAATTTAGATATTGTTTTACTTGTGAAAGTAAAGAGTATGTTTAGTTCTTGCATGATGTCTTTTTGGAACTTTGTCCAAAAAAAATTGTCCAGATCTGCTAAATGTGATCATGTTCTTGTATTTCATGACTTCTTCATTTCATATTTGCTATAAATTCTGTGTTTCCTGTAGTTTTTCCTTGTCAATTAGCATGTTTATGCGAATTTCAGGATTGCTGTCTTGTTTACATTCTGAACAAGGTGCCAGGGAGCATGGTAATGATATTTACAGACACTTGTACAACGACAAGGCTTCTTGCTCTCATGCTAAGGAATCTTGGTTTTGAAGCCATCTTCATCAATGGCAAAATGAGTCAGGTTCACTTCAATTGAGTAGACGTACAAATCTATTTGCTCATTCAGTTTTGTAATGTTTCTATTTCACAGTTATATATGTGTTTGAATTAATCATTCCAAATCATATGATGTTTGTTTGTTTTTTGTGCCAGGATAAGAGACTAGGTGCTTTGAATAGGTTCAAATCAAAAGCTTGTAACATCATTGTTTGCACAGATGTTGCAAGCCGTGGTCTTGACATTCGAGGAGTTGATGTCGTCATTAATTATGATATTCCCAGTCCTAAGGTTTCATTTGGTTCCTTTGTATACTTCTAGATGACCAAGATTGTGTTCTACTACGAAAAGTTCAACTCTTTACATTTCATCTGACTTTATATATATCTTATTATGCCACACTGAATGCAGTCATATGTACATCGGGTGGGTAGGACTGCACGTGCAGGGCGGTCTGGATACGCAGTGTCCTTGGTGAATCAGTATGAAGCCAGGCAGTTTAAGGACATTGAGAAGCACCTTGGTATTCCACATGTTTTTTTTTTGTAGTTTGCGTTGTTTATGAAATTAGGTTCTTACTAATAACTGCTTTTTTGCAGGCAAAGAAATTAGCAAGCGTGAGGTAGATGATTGTGAACTCATGATCCTAAAGGAGTGTGTATGCGACTCAAGGAGAATTATAAAAGTATGCACCCATAGACTGTACAGTGTTTTTTTTTTGTTCTTCCTGGTAACAAGCGTTTACAAACTAAAGTAGAAACTAGCAAGTGTTTACAAACTAACCTTTATTTATGTGCATTAAAGGCAAAGGGTGATGGTTGGAAGAGGCCAAGAAGCATGCGAGATGATGAAGACGATGAGATGGAGGGTCATGATCGGGCTGCAAGGAGATCTGGCTTGTCTATGAACAGATACAGAAGAGTTAAGCACAAGAGGTAGCAGGGAGGACAGCCTTTGTCACCTGCTGCTTCGTGGTAGGAAGTTGTGACATGATGTTGGCGAGAGACACATTAGTTGAATTAAATGCGGAGTCACACAGTTGCGTAGTTTCTTTGCGATGGCGACCATTTGATGCATGTTAATTATTCAACTCCTAGAATTATTTTAAGTACGACTTCGACACAATATATTTTCATTCGGAATGCATGCCAATGATGTTTAAGTGTGCGTTGGCCCAACTTCGACACAAGCAAATTTGGATCTAGAAATTCAGAGTGCCCAGAGCCTTGATCGATCGGGGTGGGTGAATCCACGGATGCTACGTGGAAGAGAGAGGGGAGAACCATTCGATTCCAAGTCGGTGTCGGGTACAAACGTCAAGGCGGCGCGTCATCCGCTTGCCACTGCTGCACTGCACCTGATCGGACTCGAGAGTCGGACTGGCGCACAGCATCTATATATCTCTGCCTCCATGTCCCTCAATCCCTCGTCATCTCCTCAAATCGGCCTGTGTCCCTGACCTCTCTGCTTCCGGCAGCTCCTCTGCTGCTCACTTGCGGCGCTTCCAATCCTGTGAGCCTCGCTCCATCACCCAATCCATGGCGATACCTGTTGCGCGTGTCCACCTCGCCATGGCGCACGCGGCTCTTCCCGGGCTGCTCCCGACCCCACCCAAGTGCACGATGTTGCCACTGCTCCCGGCGCCGCCGCCGTGCGCCGCCGCCGCCGTCCTCCCCAGCTCGGCTCCCAAGCCCAGCCGCGCCGACGCCGCAGGGAGGTGGGACGCGCACAAGAACAAGATCAATAAACAAACCGGCAGCCCGGCGTCGACGTCTTCGTCGTCTTCCTCAGACGCCTTGGATGGCAAGAATCACCTGACGACGCGGACCTCGTCGACGAGCAGCAGCAACAGCCGCGCTGACTCCGACGAGAGGTGGGACGCGCACAAGAAGCCGCCGGCGGCGAGCCTAGCGTCGTCGTCGTCATCCTCGGCGAGCAGCAGCAGCAAGACGAAGAGGTGCCGCCACATCAGCAAGCGCCTCCCCAACAACGGCCGGGCGTCGACGTCGTCGGCCGCCGAGCGCTGGGACGCCCACAAGAAGCCGCCGGTCGCCGAGCTCGACGACGGCGAGAGCAGCAGCACTGGGAGCAACGACGTGGAGCTGGACATGCTGATGCCACAGCAGCCGACGCCGCGGTCACTCTACTACGCTGGACCGGGCTTCATCGCCGCGCCGGAGCCCAGCATGCTTCCCTTACCATCGTTCCTGATCAGTGTTGCCTAGAGGTGATCAGTGATGCTAGCAAGTGTTCGAAGAAGGTCTAGTGTTGAAGCTGATGGTGTTAGAGGGGGGCACGTAGTAGAACCGATGCTTCTAGTATGTCTGTTTGTGACTAATAGAATGGGCGGAGCCATCACCCAGGAATGTAATCTGGCATGTTTGGTTCCATGCAAATGTAGCCTTCCGCAAACTGTGAACTGTAAATTTAGCCTTGGATGGTTGTAGTGTTTGTTGCGTTAACCAAAAGGTTACCACAGAATGTAGTCTGGCATGTTTGGTTGCAAATTTAATCTTCTGTAAAAACCATGAGCCTGCAGCATTTCAGTTAGCAAAGCAAACAATTATCATGCGATGCTGCTGCTAATGATGTTAAAATTATCAGTTACAAATTACATTTGCAGTGTTTCAGACACTATATAAATGTCTTGCAAGACAAACTGTAAATGGACCGATCTTTACATCAGTACTACATACCTGCTGTAATGTAAACATTCACACAAGTGTTGTGTGTGGGAAAGAAGTAAAGAGCCCTGTTGTTGTTTATGGAATAAGCTGAGCACTCACCGAGCACACACAAGCCCATTTGTAAATGGGCCGGGCCACATGTTCTCGAGCACTGAATCCGGTGCCATTTCTCTCTGGTTTAATGTTTCTCAAAAAAAAAATCTCTTTGGTTTAATTTAAATCAAAGTTTAAGCCCAACAGAAGAACATTTTTTTTGAAAAAGATCATGCAGAGAAACGTACAGAAAACTACCAAACCGGTCATTGCAAGTAGTGCGCCAAAAATTATGTATATAATTTTTTTTAGTAGAGAGATAGTACTTTATATATTGGTCAGGGTATTTATCAACCAATTTTCTCAAGTACATCTAAGACGTGTCGAAATATACTGTCTAGTTCATTTACCTCTGCTTTTACCATGTTCTTATCTCCTTTCCTTTCCTTTCCTTTTTGCACCTAGCTGTGTTTTTATATTTATTGTATTTGATATAAAAGACCATTTAAACTGCACACTGATGTTACAAGTACACGCAACATAGTTGTGTAGTACTCCCATGCATCAAAATATTTGTCGTCGACTTAAATATCACAACCTTTGATCATTTGTATTCTTCAAAAATTTATTGCAAATATACAAAAAGATAAGACATGCTTAAAATATTTTTGATAATAAAGTAATTTACAAAAAATATTTTTGATAATAAAGTAAGTTACAAACAAAATAAATGGTACTTAATAATTTTTTGGATAAGAAAAATGGTTAAACATTATGGTTAAAAGTCAATAACGATAAATATTTTCATTTTTTTAAAAAATCTTCTTATTCCGAAAGGAAAAGGTTTTTCCTTAAAAAAAGGGGGAGTATTGAACCCTATGGAGGTGTGGGTGTAGAGTCCTGACGGACTAAACAACCCTGGCGGCCCATCCTATGGGCCGGCCCGCGTATAAGACTTGACGCACAAGACAAGTATTAGTCCTAATCGGTTTGGATAGACTGTATCAGGGAATTAGAGATAAACTTGTAAAAGACTCCTAGTCCTATACGGTCCCCATGTAACCCTGCCCTCCGGACTATATAAGGGGAGGCAGGGACCCCCTCCAAAACAATCTCATCAATACAAGATACACCATACAGGACGTAGGGTATTACGCTCCGGCGACCCGAACCTGTCTAAATCGTCTCTTGTCACTTTCAGCTCTAGATTCTCGACGACTTCTCCCTAAACCCTTCTCTCGGGGTACCCCCTCGGGAACGTTGTCAGCATAATTCGCCGACACTTTGGCGCCGTCCGTGGGATCTACTCGTCGAGTCTTCATTAATGAGTCGATGGCTTCCTTCAGCGCCTCCATCGTCACCAAGTTCGAGGCAGGCACCTCCTTCGTCTTCGGCTCCTGGCTTTGCATCGCAAACCAGGAAGGCGAGCTCCAACACCAATTGCGCGACGCCGTGGCTGCACCAGCTTCGCCGCACGCGCAAACCACTCCGCGAGGATCTCGGAAAACCTCAAATTCCGACACAATCTCTGGATCGTATCCTACTCGGAGGAGTACATGGCGCCTGAAGCAGATTCAAACCCGGGCCGACCACGTCAACTCGACCCCTATCAAGGGGCAGGATCAAGCCACGCGTCCACGACTCCCCGGCGGACTCCGGATCACCTCCGATTCCCGCCAGGGTACAACGATCAGGACCGTGACAGCAACCCCGCGGGCACTCAGGAACTCTGTTTCCAGCTCCCGTGGGACGAAGACTTCACCGCGTGGATCGCACGCGTCTCAGTTTCCCTTCGGGCTAACGAACCCAGCCGCGGTCTACAAGAAGCACCTGAAGAAGAAGGTTCTACAATCTCGCCAAGCAACCTCGGATCTTGTCATGACCTCAACTCCCTCGGGGGTTATCGTTCATTGGCCTGACATGGATCCCGAGGTGGCTCTCCTCGAAGCAAACATACCCTCCACGGTACGGGATATTCTACCTCTGCTTCCTTTCCAAGAAGGCAGAGAACTCCATGTTGCCATGGGTAACAGAAAAACCGGGCCTAACAACCCCGGTCGCCAGTCCTGCGTGATCCTCAATGATCACAGCGACGAGGAAGTTGTCTCCGACGACGCTCCAACTGAGGAAGGAGAGACCGATGCGGACCGAGAACTCCGTATTGAGCGCAACCGCAATCGTGCCCTCCGACGTCGCTTCATTCAGAGGAAAAACCTCAACTCCGAGTTCGACAAGGAAGGCATCTTCAACTCCCCTGTGGCAAACATCATGTTCGGGGTCAGCGTCTTTGAGGGGTTCCAAACTACCCCTGAGATCAACCTCGCCAAAGCCCGCCTAGAAGCCGCAGCGGTCATGGTTGATCGCTTGGACGGAGGCCGCTCTGCCTCCAAAAGCAAGGGTTCTTCACGCCACCAAGCACCGTCAGCCAGGCGTCAGAGCAGCCACTACGGCAGCTCCGCAGGACGAACAAAGGACATGACCAGGCCTCGTGAAGAACCCCGCCGTCCTCGCGAGGAACCCCCCAGGTCCCAGCGTCGCGAAGAACCCCGCCCAGCTCGCTCTCACATTACACCGAACGATGCCCGCAGCGACATCATCCGGATCCGAGAGGGGAGAGCTACCTCCCACGTCGTGGATTCTGCGGGACGATGCGACGCCCCCAACCCCGATGCTCTGCCATGTTACACACGCGCCATCCGCGTCAGCTCTTTCCCGCGAAAGTTCAAGCCGCCAGGCATCGCCAACTTCGACGGGAAGCAAGACCCAAACATCTGGCTGCGCAGATACTCTTCTGCAATTGAAGCATCAGGGGGCGACGACATCTCCAAGATGCTTTACTTCCCAGTTGCGATGGAGCAAGGTCCTCTCACCTGGCTTGAGTCCCTTCATCCAGACTCCATCGACAGCTGGCACGCGCAGAAGAAGACTTTCGTCTCCAACTACCAGGGTTCTTTTGAGCGCCCTGGCAGCAAATATGAACTCCGCGCGTGCAAACAGAAGACAGACGAGTCGCTGCGCGACTACAACAGGCGATTCTTCGCCATCAAGGCATCCTGCGTTCCCATCCCCGATTCAGAAGTCATCGACTACTTTCAAGAAGGGATGACCGACCGCAGCCTCTTCCGTGATTTCGGTCACAACCGTCCTCGTGACCTCGAGGAATTCCGCGCACTGGTGTCCAACTGGATGGACACCGATGATCAAGAACGGGAGCGCTACGGCAAACGACCCAACAACCCTGGTCGCAAGAATCAGGACGACAACAGGGATCAGCCGCGCGACTCCTTCCAACGTAACGGTAACAACCCACGGAAGCGACCAAACAACACGGTCGCAACCGTCCAGACCGTTCGCGCCGCCAAGTCTCCGCAGCAAAGAAGGGAAGAATTCAACAAACTTCTCAAGAAGCGCTGCCCCTACCACCCCGACAGCAAGCACACCATGAGCGAGTGCACGCTCCTCCGGGAAACATTCAGCACGCCCAGCAAGAGGCAGAAGTCGGATGGGGACGGAGACGACAAGCACGACAAGGGAGACAGCGGTTTCCCAGACATTACCAACACTGTCAACGTCATCTTCGGAGGCATGGCAGTCAGCGACACCTCGCGCAATCGCAAGAATGCGCGGCGCGAGGCCTACGCAGTAGAACCAGCGGTGGTTACACCCCTACGGTGGTCAGATACCACCATCACCTGGTCCAGAGAAGACCAATGGGCGGAGATCACCTCTCCTGGACGATATCCTCTCGTTCTCGAAACCGTGGTGGCGAATAGCAGGCTCACCAAGGTCCTGATTGATGGGGGCAGCGGGCTCAACCTCATCTTTGCCAAGACGCTGAAGTCCATGGGCCTCGACACAAGCACGCTGCAGCCGGCAGATACTCCCTTCTACGGCATCGTACCTGGGAAGGCTGCCATCCCCCTTGGGCAAATCACCTTGCCCGTCACGTACGGTACGGTATCCAACTACCGTACATAATTTATCAAGTTCGAAGTCGCAGACTTCGAAACTTCATACCACGCCATCCTCGGGCGACCAGCGTTGGCCAAGTTCATGGCCATCCCCCACTACACCTACCTGGTGTTGAAGATGCCAGGGCCTCACGGCGTTCTCTCCCTTCGCGGTGATATCAAGCGCTCTTACCTCTGCGACAAAGAGGCAGTGGAGTACGCCGTCAGAGCCGCGTCCACCATAGATCGCCAAGAGCTCCACCCCCTGGCCGCTACCGTCATCGAAGAAGACGGTGACACCCCGACGCAGAAGAAGACACGAGCTATCAAGCCTGTGGAGAAGGTCGCAACGAAGACAGTTGATCTCCAAACAGGAGATCCATCGAAGACAACAGTGATTGGCTCCACCCTTACTCCTGCATAGGAAAGCGCGCTCGTCGACTTCCTGCGAGCCCAGGCAGACATCTTTGCTACAAAGCCCTCCGACATGCCTGGAGTCCCCAGAGAGTTGATTGAGCACAAGCTAGACCTCAACGAGAGCGCAAAGCCCAAAAAGTAGCGCCTCCGAAGATTCGCCACAGAGCGTCAGGAAGCTATCAAGAAAGAGCTAGCTAAGCTATTAGAAGCCGGCTTCATCAAAGAAGTCTTCTATCCGGATTGGTTAGCCAACCCAGTTCTTGTAAGAAAAAAGAATTCAAATGAATGGAGAATGTGCGTTGATTATACTGATCTCAACAAACATTGCAAGAAGGATCCCTTCGGGCTTCCTCGCATTGATCAAGTCATCGACAGCACCGCCGGGTGCACCCTACTCTGTTTCCTCGATTGTTACTCAGGATATCACCAGATATCGCTGAAAGAAGAGGATCAGATTAAAACTTCATTCATCACGCTATATGGCGCGTATTGTTATACAACCATGCCCTTTGGCTTGAAAAATGCAGGTGCCACATATCAGCGGGCGATACAGGGTTGTCTTCAAGACCAACTTCACCGAAATGTCGAAGCCTACGTTGATGATGTGGTAGTCAAGACAAGAAATCCCGAGGATCTCATCGCTGATCTCACCGAGACGTTCGATAACTTACGCAAATGGCGGTGGAAGCTTAATCCCGCCAAATGTGTTTTCGGCGTTCCATCCGGAAAGCTCCTTGGGTTCATCATCAGCGAACGCGGCATCGAGGCTAATCCAGAGAAGATAGCAACTATCATGAACATGGAGCCGCCGCGCACCGTCAAGGATGTCATGAAGCTTACGGGCTGCATGGCAGCACTCAACCGCTTTATCTCCAAACTGGGGGAACGCGGGACTGAGTTCTTCAAGCTACTCAAGAAGCAAGACAAGTTCCAGTGGACTCAGGAAGCTCAAGTCGCCTTCGACAAGCTCAAGCTGTTCCTGACTACACCACCTGTGCTCACCGCACCGCTCCCGGGCGAAGATCTCTTGCTTTATATTTCAGCAACCACTAACGTCGTCAGCGCCGCTATTGTTGTGGAACGTGATGAGGAGGGTCATCTTCAGAAGATTCAACGACCTGTGTACTTTGTGAGCAAAGTCCTCTTGGATTCCAAATCCAGGTACCCTCAAGTTCAAAAAATCCTATATGCTATCTTAGTGACATCCAGGAAATTGCGGCACTACTTCGACACCTACAAGATCATCGTGGTTACTGGTTATCCTATTGGCGAAATTCTCCATAATCAAGACGCTACAGGGCGTATCGCCAAGTGGGCCGTTGAGCTCGGAACATACAGCATTGAGTTCCGTTCTCGCACGGCCATGAAGTCTCAAGTCCTTACTGATTTCATATCGGAATGGACCGAGCACAATCTTCCAGTCGTCACCACCAAGCCTGAGCATTGGATCATGTATTTCGACGGGTCTCTCAAGCTGGAAGGTGGGGGCGCTGGAGTTCTGTTGATTTCACCTCGAGGAGATCAACTCAAGTATGTTCTGCAGATTCAGTTCGTTGTCACCAACAACGCTGCAGAATACGAAGCACTTCTTCACGGATTGAAGATGGCCATTACCCTCAGTATCAAGCGTCTGCTGGTGTATGGGGATTCAATGTTGGTCATCAAACAAGTCAATAAGGACTGGAATCGAAACCATGAAGACATGGACGCATACTGTGAAGAAGTTCGCAAGTTGGAAAAACACTTTCTCGGCATTGAATTTCATCATGTCGAGCGAGATTATAACGTCGCTGCAGACGTCCTATCAAAGCTGGGTTCTTCCAGAGCAGAGGTGCCTAGCGGGGTGTTCGTCAATGAACTCTCCAAGCCATCAATTACTGCAGCGGCTCCTCCTGACGATACAACCTCAGCCCCTGAGGTTATGCTCATCGACGCCACTTGGAACGCTCCAATTATAGACTACATCTTGCACGACAGACTCCCTACCGAGAAGACAGAAGCTCAACAAATTGCTCGTTGCAGCAAGTCTATATTATAATCGGAGACACATTGTACCGACGAGGTGCACGCTCTGGCGCATTGATGAAATGCGTCTCACAGCAAGAAGGAGTCAACATCTTGGGGGAAATCCATGCGGGTGAATGTGGCAATCATGCAGCTTCCCGCACTATCGTGGGCAAAGCCTTCCGTGCCGGGTTCTACTGGCCTACGGCTCTACACGACGCTGAGGAAATTGTTCGTCACTGCAAGGGTTGTCAATACTTCGCTCATCATTCACATCAGCCAGTGCACAAGATCAAAATGATACCTCCGTCATGGCCATTTGCATGCTGGGGGCTTGACATGATTGGGAAACTACCCAGGGCGCCGGGTGGATTTGAATACTGTTTTGTTGCCATTGACAAATTCTCAAAATGGATAGAAGTCTTTCCGGTTGTCAAACCAACCTCTGAGAAAGCAGTCCAATTCCTTCAAGAGTTGATTCTCCGCTTCGGGATACCACACCACATCATCACAGATTTGGGTACTACCTTTACAGGAAATAAGTTCTGGGACTATTGTGAAGATCGCAACATCGAGGTATCCTACGCCTCTGTTGCTCATCCTCGTGCCAATGGACAAGTTGAACGAGCCAATGGCATGCTTCTTGATGACTTAAAGCACGCATGGAACGAACCCTGAAGAAAGCAGAAGGCCGGTAGATGAAAGAACTCTTTCCAATTGTATGGGGCCTACGATCTCAACCTAGTAAAGCTACGGGGCAATCTCCCTTCTTCCTGGTGTATGGATCCGAGGCCGTTCTACCTGTTGACGTCATGCACGGTGCTCCTCGCATTGACGAATTTCAAGAAGCCATAGCGGACGAACAACGGATGCTGGAGGTTGATACGACTGAAGAAGTGCGACTGACAGCTTTATTGCACAACGCTGCCTATCTTCAGGGTATTCGTCGGTTTCATGACAAGAATGTGAAGACAAGATCATTCCAAATAGGAGACTTGGTATTACGATGAATTCAGAATACAGTCGGTCACTCCAAGCTTACTTCACCTTGGGATGGTCCATTTATTGTTTCCAAGGTCCTCAAGCCAGGAACCTACAGATTTCAAACAGAAGATGGTGTGGAATTACCAAATCCTTGGAACATTGAACACCTACGCAAATTCTACGCGTAGCTCCTTCACTACAACAGTGCTTCGGCCTCGCAAGAACCAATTGCTTCGGCATCCAGAGTTCTTCCGTAAACATTGCTCCGGCAATACATGAACTGGTTGCTTCGGCATCTTATGTTCTTTTGTACCGTTGTTTCGGCAACGAGATATATTTCAATAAAGCTCCCTTTACTGGGTTGTTTATTGTGTCTTCGTGACATCATTCAAAACTTCCGTGTTCTTTTTAGACTCGGACTCGGACAGTTTCCTTTTCATGCATTCGGAGCCCATAAATGAGGTCTGTCCGTGTTCCTTCGGGGCCCAAAACGGATCTGTTCCTCCTCTTTCATTAATTTACGATAATTTCTAGCTTAAAGCTGCCGCTCCGTGGGTCTTCCTGGGTTCTTGCTTCGGCAAACCATATACAGTTAGTTCCCAAGTATCCTCCCGGGGTACACTATAAAGAATAGCCTATGCTATCAGAAATCTCCCTGGGTTCCTTCGGATCCTTAACAGGGTTGCTTTTCATAAGTTAAAATCTACGCAATGTACATTTTGACTAAGTCCTGGTCATTGATACAGAGACAACCCAAGGATCCTTAGAAATTCTTGGTTCTTTCTTCAAGCATGGAAATATTATATTTCATTGCATCGTACTTATATTACAATAATATTTGTTCCATTTACAATCTAAGGCTCTGAGCAATTGCCTCAGCAACTGGCTCGGCCTCTTGCTTCAGGTCCCTGAAGGCGGCTTCAGTACAATTCTGCTCTGCGCCTTCTACAAGTTTGCCTATATCTACTTCAGGGTACCTGGACTTAATTACAGCAAGGACATGCACAAGACAAGCTTTTGATGACCTCTTGATGTACGCCTTCAGCTGTCGTGGCATGGCCTTCAAGCGTTCTAGGAAAGATAGCGGTGATGCAGGGTATTCCGGGACTAGGGCTTTCACCACCGGGTTCGCTACCTTCTCTAGCAGTGATATCCGGTTTAAGGCTTCGGCCAGGTCGTCGTCTGACTTCTTCATCAGCCGCAAAGACTCTTCCAGCTCTGACATCCTCCTGGTTGCCTGCTCAAACTTCTCGTCCAGCACCTTCTTGTCTGCAAGATGTTTCTGTGCTTGGATGAGTTCCCTGGATAGCTGATTCTTCTCTTCGCGAGCATCTTCCAGGTCTTTGGCAAGCTTCTTTTGCTGCTCAAGGACTTGAATCAATTGCACGTCAGCATCCTTGCGTTGTTTGACCGCTACTCTGAGTTCTTCTTTGATACCATCATGTTCGGCAGAGAGGGTCTTCAACGCTTCTTCGTGACGGTTGGCCAAGTTGGACCAATCCGTCATCTTGCTCTGGGTTGTTGTTAGCTGCTGTTGCACCCCTGCACTCACAGGACGATGACAGAGTCGTTATTCAACAAAGGCAAAAGATATTTCGTTACAAGATTATGGTAGCGACAGAGTACCTTTGAGCTCTGCTTTTGCTGCTGCAAGTTTCTTCTTCATGTCCTCCTTCTCCGCGACCAACTCCTTGGTTCGCAGATGTAAGGTTCGGATCATGTCGGCGTCTTCCGCCTCCTGGAGCTTGCGGTCTTCGTGTTCACGCTCCAGCTCCTTCTGGAGACGGTCCGCCTTGGCATGCATCAAGGAGATGTTGTGGAGATATTCTGTTTTCTTCCTTGATGCCTCGCCGACAACCTGCAAAACAGTTATCATGAGATATGCTCCAACAACGCTACAAGAATAGGGTTGTTTCACTAACTTTGAAGTAGGCTACTGCCCTCTCGGCGTGGTACAATCCCTTGTCAATATGCTGCTCATCCTCCTCCGCGTCCAAGATGTACTCGAAGCTTTGCGGATTTGGATTGAGCATTGGATCGTAGCTCCCGATGCGGAAGCTACCGATCTCTTCTTCGGCTCCAGTACCCCTGGGTACTCTGAGGATTTCTTCAATATTTTGCTCCTGGGTTGATGCTTCAGCTTGTTTACCCCTTGAGCACTCTGCCTCCGCCCTGGTTTGGGTTGTTTTTGTGACGCTCGAGGGCTCTGCAGAGTTCTGGTCACGGCGTTCTTGTTCGGTCTCTTCAATCACCACCTGTGTGACCAGATGTTCAATGTCTGCCAGTACCTCAGCAACTGTTTCTTCAACTTGTACTCCTCCTGGTACTGGCAGGTCTGATGGCACAGCTGTTTGAACCACCGGCAGGGTTGTTCCTGGCATTACCCTGGGTTCTTCGGGCACTGTGGCCTCTGGTTCTACAGCTGCATGGTCAACTGGGGGCTCTTCCCTGGTTGTTGTTGGTATCTCTTCAACTCTGAAACAATAACTTTGTCAGTCACAATAGTATATTACGAAGGCACATTCCGTACTACTCGACAAGATACTTACATGGTGGAAGGTCGCATGGGGATCTCTGACTCCTCCAAGGTGAATTCTTCTTCAGCTTCCTGCTCCGGCGCCGACGGTCCAGCTGGACAGGGTTCTTCAACTATTGGCGTTGTCCTTATGAATGGCGCGGAGACAGGATTGAAAATGTTGTGCAGGATTTCTTCATCTGATAGTGGTTGCCGAGCAGAGCTACCTTGCTGCGGCATGCTGGTTCCAATTTCTCCAATGGCTATCCCCCTGAAGATGAAGTCTTGGGTTGTGGGGATACCTTTGCCCTTTCCTCTGGGATGGTCCTAGTTCGGGGCTTGGGCAGAGTACGTGCTTTCTTGGGCACTGGTGCTTGTACCTCTGTTGGTGCTGTCCTCTTGGACCTTTCACCTCCCTTGGAGGTAGCCTCTGCCTTGGCATGGGTTTCTTCTGACGCCTGTTGTTCAACATGAGCAGTTGGCTCGTCAGATTCTTCAGTCGTAGATTGCTTGCTTTGGCGACCCTGATCTCTTACCTTTGGATCCACACAGCGTGCCAACACGGCTGCTTCTTCGGTGTTGGTTGGGTCCAGGGGTGGCAGACTCACATAAAGTGCTCGCCGGGCTTCATACTGTGATGATCAAGACATTAGTTCATCATATATTTTCAACAATAAGGCAATATACTGCTTTCAGATATAGTTCTTACCTCAGGTGTCATGGTGATTGCAGAAATTTCCATTATCTCTGGAAATTGTTCGTTGTTGACCACCAGAAATTTCTTCAAGAGTTGGTTTATCCTCTTCTCTGACATATCTCCGGTGGCATTCCTTGAGGGGTCTGTTTCTCCAGAGTACAAGTACCCTGGATTACAGCGTTGTCTACACGGTTGGATCCTCCTCAACAGGAATGAACGATATACCATGGCCCCTGTCAGCCCTTGTGATTTCAAATCTCTGATCATACTAAGCAGCTCAGGGATCTGCATTGCTTGATTCACTCCAATAGTTTCACTCCAGAATGGCTTCATTACTGGAGGATTTCCTGAGCGGCTATGTAGCTGTGGCTGGTGATTCCAAGCATAGAACCACTCCTTCTGCCAGTCCTTCAGGCTCTCTTTAGTTGTATAATCCAAATATACTGGCCTCATGCCCTGACGGAACTGGATGACTACTTTTCCTACCACCTGTAATGGTCCGCTTGAGGTTTTTACCCTGAACAGGTGGCGGAATAAAGCAAAATGTGGATCTATCCCAAGAAATGCTTCGCAGAGATGGATGTAGATCGACAGATTCAAGACGGAATTGGGATTCAAATGACACAACTCAATTCCATAAAACTGCAAGACCCGGCGGAAGAAATCGCAAGTTGGGAGTCCAAACCCGACCTCGTAAAAAGCTTTCCATACCGTCAGTTCTTCAGTATCTTCAGCGGGGTATTCGTGCCCATACGCACACCTCCACTGACTGATTTCTTGGGCCGCTAGGAACCCATCTGCTTCCAAAGCCTTGATATGCTTCTCCTTCAGATTACTGGTTGGCCAGTCACTGATTGGATCTTCAATAACAGGCATGTCTCCTGCGGACGCTGCCTTTTCGGTCGTCATGACCTCCTTCATAGCTTCTGCCTTCCTCTTCGCGCCTTTGCTTCGGCTGGATCCTTCACCACCGGCCATTGGGGTCTTTTGAGACTTGGTGTGGATTGGATCTAGGTTGGGGGAGGATGCGGAAGATTTTACGCGGTCTCTGGATTGCAAGCAGAGAAACTGTCGCAAACCCTAAATCTGTTTCGCAAAAGGCGTGCGGATACAAAGGGACGCGGACGGTTTATATTAGCTTTTCGAAGCGTTACTTCGGTCATTTTCAATTTTGGTCCTTTCTTGATCCTATATTTGAATTCGTTCAAATTTAGGCTCGGGGGCTGTGGACATATTTTCAGGAAATATTTTTCTGAGAATTTTCGGCTTCAATTGATAAATTTATGAGGAATTCTAAAAGAATTCGGGTTTCTTCGGAAATTGATTCTCTTTTGGTTCGGACTTCGAAAGAGCCTCGAATTTCTTCTTCAAAGATAAACGAGGCTCGGGGGCTGCCCAATTGGGCGCACCTAGTCAGTGCGCATCAATCCGAACTTCGAGAAGATCTATGAGCACATCATTACCTATTGAACAGCATGGTTGCAACTTCCAAGAGCAAAGAACCCTGTGGGTCTCAAAGAACCCTGGCGGATTTCAAAAGAACTCTGAAGGACCTCAAAGAACTCTGTACTTTCAACAAGGCTGTTCTTCAGGAGATAAGGTGCTCGGGGGCTTGTGGGTGTAGAGTCCTGACGGACTAAACAACCCTGGCGGCCCATCCTATGGGCCGGCCCGCGTATAAGACTTGACGCACAAGACAAGGATTAGTCCTAATCGGTTTGGATAGACTGTATCAGGGAATTAGAGATAAACTTGTAAAAGACTCCTAGTCCTATACGGTCCCCATGTAACCCTACCCTCCGGACTATATAAGGGGAGGCAGGGACCCCCTCCAAAACAATCTCATCAATACAAGATACACCATACAGGACGTAGGGTATTACGCTCCGGTGACCCGAACCTGTCTAAATCGTCTCTTGTCACCTTCGGCTCTAGATTCTCGACGACTTCTCCCTAAACCCTTCTCTCGGGGTACCCCTCGGGAACGTTGTCAGCATAATTCGCCGACAGGAGGCATTCATGCTCACCAAACAAGCTCAGACGAAGAAGCGGCACGCACCTGTAGGTTCGTGTAGCTAGCTGGCGAATTAACAAATTAGTATCAACTATCAGTGGTATCGTGCCATCACATAAACCAAAGTCAAGCGGTGTCAGGCAGCCCTGGTGTTCTGATCCAACAGAAGAAGCTCCGGGAAGGAAAACAATAATATGATAGTTGATTTGCTGGAACAGCAGAGGAGGATTATTTTCTGGCAACTTGCCCAATCTTCCTTTTTTTTTCGCAAAGAAACAGTAGCTGTTTATCCATATATCCTCTTCTCTGCCTTACCAGAGATCCTCCAGTAACTTCTGGTGTAACCCTTAGGATTTGTAATTAAGTTAGCTGTATCAGAATAACACAACAAATGGCGTCTAAAACAATTTTATTGTGTACTAATGCAGCATTTGGTATGCCAAACTTCTGATAACAATGCGACTAAACCTGGATTCCTTGAACATGGTAGGTAGAGTTCAACTGAACTTTTAATAAACATTCTCGGCATTGTACTATGGTTCACACACTTTTTGGTTTTCCTCACCAGCCGGGCCTAGTAGGAGCTAGTACTACGGTACGATACGGCAGAATGTTATTTTGTCTTGATTGTCAAGCAACATGCATTGTTTTCTCAAGGATTAAATGCGTCATACGTGAATTTAGCTGGCTCAATAGGCCAAATAATTGGGCAAACCAAATTAGCTACATAATTCAACAGTAACTCTTGCAGGATGTTGAGTCTGTATTTGTTCTTCAGGTTTACATAAGAACATTCCTGAAGCTTTCTGAAACTCACAAATTCAACAACAAAAAAAAACTCCTCTTGTGTTGGGCCCAATCCTGTGGGGAGCACGTGAAAATCACGTGGTCAGCAGAAGAATCCTATTGTCTAGCAGATCCTGTCCTGGTCACCTGAAGATTCAGCTCTCATATTTACTGTGCCATCAAAAGATGAACGGCATGCCATTCCATCTTTCTATCTCTGATGGAAATGTTTGCAAAATGCTTTTCCAATTTATGAGTCCAGAAAGTTGTACTGGTGCATAGTACTAGCAAGCAGGGTACGTGGATGAACTGTGCAAAACTTACGCAGCAAAAAAAAGGTTTCTTCCAGTCAAGTACTGCATTTCTTTTGATGCATTGCTTTGAGTACATGTCAGTTAAACGCGTCGGCAGCAATTTCTTGCACGAAACGTGATGGAGCAGGTATTTTGATTGGTCTTTATCAGCCATTATTAGATGTGCCTATAACCTTTTGCCCCTTGCAGCCAAATTGGACCTTTTTTGTTTAGCTGAGCCGAATTAGACTTTTGGTGTCATGTAAATTGACATTCCAACATGTTTTCGCACATAATCCATCCAAGAAACTTTCGGCGACGTAGGCAATTCGAAAGAGTCACAAAAAGGTTAGGCTTTCTCTGATGGTTGTTTGAAAAGAGAGGAAACGCACGCGTGTACAAGAAGCGAGAAGCATGAGCGTCCATGTGTGTGCGTCGCCATGGCATAAAAAGGGAAGAGAGGAGTAGGGGCAGGAGACGAATGATGGCGCCATCACCTCTCCAGCTCAATCCCTCCCTTCAATCCAACTCCACCTCAACAAAAATCCTATCCATTCTCCACCTAACAGCCCACGAGATTTCATCATTTCCTGCTAAAAATTGCTTCTTTTCTGGCTAAAGACCCATCTGCTGAAGTTTAAAGATTCTAAAACAAATACCCTTTTGGTGTCCACGATCCATCTTTTTTTCCTGGCTGTGTTTTGCATCGTGGATTCGGACCACGCGCACCACCACAACCAATCCTCGTCTCCAATCCCACCCTGCCCCAACAATCCCAATCTCCTGTCCAAAGCAAGCATCAAGAAATCCTAAATAGGAGCGCACCAAGAACTCCACTAGGAGAATCCCCAATCATTTCTGGTGCATTTGGCCCCCCTTCCGGCCTCCGCCATCAGCGAAATCCCAAGAAAAATCTCCCAATTCGTCCCCCCCCCCCCCCCCCCAAATCGGCCCTACGCCGCACCAGATCACAGCGCATAATTCCGGTGAGAATTCGAAAAGGAGGAAGCAATGACGGAGGTGGCGCTCCTCCGGGGCCCGACCAACCTCGCTTCCCCCGCAAGCCGCGCCTCAGCCTCCTCCTCACTGCGCTATTTAGCCAATGGCGACAGCGACGTGCTCCCAGGAAGCGGTAGTCCCGAGCAGCCTGAGAGATCTACAGGAACCCGAGGACTCCAAGAGCGTCGAGGGCAACAGGCAGGAGGGTCAGAGGAGGAAGAGGAGGAGCGGTGGTCGTTCTTGGCCCTGCTGTTTGAGCTGCTGCGGAAGTCGCTGCACGGGTGCAGGGCGGTGGGCGCCGGCGGCGGTGAGGGCGAAAGCGGCGGCTGTGGGATGGAGATTGGGCTGCCCACGGACGTGCAGCACGTGGCGCACGTCACGTTCGATAGGTTCCATGGATTCCTGGGTCTCCCTGTCGAATTCGAGCCCGAGGTGCCCCGCCGCGCTCCCAGTGCCAGGTCGGTCACATCTCCCTTGTTCATCAATCCGTATCAAGTTCATTCCTGAAAGATAAATGTGTTTTTATTCTGAATACGGTCTCATAGCATTCAAAACTTAGGTCCTCTTTATTTTGGCCGATGTTGACATATTTTGCTCCCCCTTTGAAATTTTGTGGTGGTATAAAGTGATGCTGAAAGTCCTAAACATGGTGGATTGGTGGTTGCTAGAACGGGATTATTTCAAGTTGACTGCGTTTTTTGCATTTTATACTGCACAGTTGTCTGCATGATGTCCTTTCTATTATAACTGGGGTGTAACTATGTAAAGAATTGACTTTGTTTGCGTTGCAACCTTCATTTTGCTGTGGTGATTTTTCCTTGGGAAGGTAATTCATACGTTTTTTTCCATTTGAATTTAGTGTGTACATAGTTGGAACTTGGTCTTTGTATTGGTAACCTTGCCTTGGTTTTGCTGACTGCCCATATCCCAATAGTGAAGCACTGGATAGGATTTGAATCTAACATTTTATGTAAAAATATTTCTGTTGTATTTCATCCATGCTCTGTTAAATAATTGATCGATGTTATTTATTAGTTGTCTCATGATTTTTCTGTACCTGCTTAGCTCATCCTGGAATTCTGTTGATTGAGCCAGTGATATAAAGTAGATTGTTACATCATCTATGAATCTATCATTAGGAAAATCAAAATGCTGTTGGGAATCCATGAGTTATTGAAGGTATTTATAATCTTGATTAGATGATTTCACCCTTTTTATTTGCACTAGAGTTTTGGGTTATTTCTTTTCTTACCATCTGTCTGTATGTTCTATGTGTTGAAATGTTTTTTTTCTCTGCTTTGCCATATTTTCTGATTTATGATTGATTTGAACAGAACACAGAGTATAAAAAAGTACATAGGTATCTTGTACCTTGTTTCTTATTGTGAGTTCCAAGATTTAGGTTTCCAGTACTATGCAATCTGAAATAGTAAAATAAAAGCACTCAATATCTAGTAGCTCCTACTTTATAGATGGATGGGGCCCTAGTTCCTCCAAAAGAAGATAAAGTGGCACAAACACCAACACGCAATCTTCATTCTCAAGGATTGCTGGTGTATGATCAATGAAACTGAATCGATAATTGGGTGTATTCTTAAATGAGCACAGTTTCTGAAAATAAAAGGAATGGTAGTTTCCTGGGATAGCATGTGCAGTCAACTGAGCAGTCACCAAGACACCAGATCATTACATTCAACTTCTAAATAACATATTGATTTGTTTCAACATCTTTTTATGATGCTGTGTTTTTATCTGTGTAAAGATTGTTTGGGCTCCTTGCATAACTTCGAAGGATTCAGGATCTTCTTGAGCATCACCAAATTGTGAAATTTTTTATTTTTATGAAGATGGAGATGCCTTGACATCATCAGCGTAGTGGTCTCATTTTCATTTGGCCGTACCCTAAGTCTTATGAGACATCTCTTTTCAATGCTAATGTGCACTTCTTAACAACATAAACTATGCATTTTTAACAAAGAAAAAAATGCTACTTCCACTGCATGTTTACTTTGGCTCTTGCTATTTATCGGCTGATTAAATCTTGAAATGCAGTGCAAGTGTCTTCGGAGTTTCAACAGAATCAATGCAGTGTTCCTATGATTCGAGAGGAAACAGCGTCCCAACGATCCTCTTGATGATGCAAAGACGCCTTTACGAACAGGGTGGTCTTCAGGTGCGTCTTTTAGGATATCCAATGACTCATAGTCTATTTGATTAGTGTTTTGTAGCTTTGTTCTGATCAAGGTGTCTTGCTTTGTGCCTCCAGGCAGAAGGTATCTTCCGCATTAACGCAGAGAATAGCCAGGAGGAGTTTGTGAGAGACCAGTTAAACAGTGGAATTGTTCCGGATGGCATTGATGTCCACTGTTTGGCAGGTCTAATCAAAGTAAGCTTCTTTCTAATCATTCTGTTGGCTGCATCGGTTTCTTAATCATTGTGAAGGAATTAGAGAGTTATTAAGTGTTGCACTCGCCTTGACTAATAGAATTCCCATGTCAGCACCTGTCAAAGAACCCACACTTCCCTTTCTTATATAACTGAATATTCTCTTTTTCTTGCACAAAGATGTTGACTCAACTATCCCTATGCATACAAAGATGTGATCGTGGATTGGTGGTCGTGCTGCTCAGCAATCTTCTGTTGCAGTAATCTTGCTTTTGGGAACAGTCAACTAGTACTGTCAACTTGGGGGCAGGGTCGGGCTTGGTTTGGGGAAGAGGAATGGAGTGGTCCATCATCTTCTCGCTTCATACTTTTTGGCTGTTGGTTTGTGAAATGAAATGGGTCGATCCATCACCACCTCACTCCTTAAAGCTAATAGTTTGAATAAGCATGATGGATGGAGTTATCCCACCAAAATTCCTGGGAGGTGGTTCCGCAAACTGAACACCCCCATTATTTGACACCAATTGTTTGTGCTCTTGAGTAGTCACATTTACTTGGCAAGGCAAAAGTTTTTCCTCATCCAATCTATTTTTTCATCTCTTTCCAGGCCTGGTTTAGGGAGATGCCGAGTGGGGTACTGGACTCTATCCCGCCTGAGCAGGTGATGCAATGCCAATCTGAAGAGGATTGTGCTCAGGTTGCAAAATGCCTTCCATCAGCTGAAGCAGCTTTGCTTGACTGGGCTGTTAATCTAATGGCTGATGTAGTCCAAGAAGAACTAATAAACAAAATGAACACCCGGAATATTGCTATGGTTTTTGCACCAAACATGACTCAGGTAATTGTGCTAATAGCATAGCAGACTAGCAATATATCGCTCCACACAAAAATACTGAAAAGTTTGGGCGTGCTAACTATAGGGTACATATCATGCAGATGGCGGATCCTTTGACTGCACTGATGTATGCAGTGCAAGTGATGAATTTTCTTAAGAAGTTAATACAAAAGACTCTCAAGGATAGAGAAGAGTCCAATCTGGAGGAAGTTTCTCTGCCCCAGAAAGATTCATCTGATGAGAATGGGCATCATAAACCCAGCGTGACACTTGATTCTCTCCTTGAGGAAGGATCCAGGCGTCCCTCTTTCGTCAACGAGGAGCCCCTTCTTAACAGTCCTGCACACAGCCCAGAGGACAAGCCTAATGAAATCACTGTTGCTTTCACTGTCCAGACAAGTGAAGCCCTGGCAAGTAGGGAGGGCTCCACTAGTTGCTCTCAACCTACACTTGCTTCTCCAGCTGCTCCTACCGATGCTTCTGGTGCAACAGCTACAGATTCTCTTCAAAGCAAAGGGAGCCGAAGCCTGAATCGAAGGAGGACCAGAAAAGTCAAGGGTCAATCTGGAACACGTGCTACACCTGCATCTGAAAAATCAAGAGGTGCGAGTATCGTGAGCAGGATAAACTCCAAGGTTGAAAGAATCGAAGCATGGAGATGAAATCAAATGGCATTGCTCCTATTGTTGTGTATTAGATGACTGACCCAATGTTTTCTGAAAATAGGACCCTGGACTGCTTTGCTTGCACATTTTGCATTTTCTATGTATCGTTTCTTGCTGTATCATGGTCATGGCATTTTCAGATCCAATCTTCTTGCCTTCACTAACTTATGTATCTTTCTTATGATTACTTGTTTGAGTAAATGAAAGATGTTGATGCTTTCCTCTGTACATAAATCTTTTTCATGTTTAAATTAAGAAGTGGCTGAAAATTCAAGTATGATCTGTGGTGCACCTTTTCTCCTTGCATTGTACCCTTATTCTTCTGTCTACATGTTTACCCTACAAAATTTTGGATTGGCCTGCTAAAATTGATCACTCATGTGGTTTTACTTCTGAAAAATTTGAAGCTTTAAGTTTTGAATTGCCTACCCTTTGACATGGTATATTTTAGTATGCTGCTGAACTGTCTACTACTGAGGTCTCAAGATCAAGATCGTATGCATGTCATCTTTCATTGCATCAGATAGCTTTATTCTACCTCCATTCTTTTTCGATTTCATGCTTACAGAATCAGCACACAGATTTTTCAGCTTTCATGAAGGATATAAATATGGACCAGGCGCCACAAGATTATTTCATTCAGATATTAAACTCTGCTTCAGAAATGAGAGTTTAGGCAAACAAAGGATGATTTGGGTTACCTTGATTTCTGCTTGTTCAGCTAGCAATGGAACGAATCGCTCTTTGTTGTGGTGACTGTCACATCCTTTATTCCCTGTCGGTGTTTGGAAGCTCCGTATTCCAATTGCAATATCACACTGGGGTTATTCTCTGTGACAAGTACAGTACCGGTCGACGAAAATGGTTCGTGCCATCACTGATTGGTTCTAGCTCCACTTGAGACCAAAATTTTATTTGGGCAGACAGATTGGTGTGCTGACCTTATCAGGATTTCAATCTTGAGCTGTATAATTTGCGTACCGTAGACAAATGGCACTACATACAAAGATCACAACTCAGGGCAGCCAATTAGCCAAAGATACCACTTTGAGCTGCATGCATTGTTATTCAAATTTGCAGTATTAACGTATAGGTCATTCAACTATGCAAGTTGGGTGCATGCGTCCTTGCTGGAGTGACTGTCACTAAAGAAAAACTGAATGATGTTTCGCACTGCAGTGAACTGTATGAACTGAGCTCTCAAGCACCGAATACATGCCCCTTTTCATTGCATAAGGTAGCTTTACTCTATGATCCCTCGTTCATTTTCATTTAGATGATTACCAAATCTGCGGTAAGAGTTTTTTAGCTTTCAGAAAGAAGAAACACAATCTAAACATACAAACGACACCAATCGCCGTTACATTCAGACAATGAAACAGCACGAGAAAAAGAGAGCTTTTGCTGTGCTTTATTTCTGACTTTTGAGCTATCAATCTGACGAATTGTTCTTTTCGTGGTGACTTCCACATCGTTTGTTCCTTGTCGGACAGAGAAATTCCACAACCAGATCCACCATCATGACAGGTCAACTTTCGTTATGGAATCTGGACACTGAGACAACTGGTCATTGGTGCAAAGTGCAGTCAGTTTTCAAGATACATTGGTCACTGCAAGTGCAAGGTTACAGTCCTAAAGATGCGTTATAGGAAAATGGGTTGCAGTGGCGGTTATAGAAAACTGAAAGCTTTTCGGTGCATTTTGGACGGTTATATTCTCAAGTTGAAAGACTGCCCTCCACTTGTTAAACGGTATATTCCACAGCCACAGAAAGGCCTGCATATTTTCCTAACCTCTCATTTTCTCCTAGTAGTTAGTATATATATACATATATACATCTTTCAGTTTCACCCTACCTCACAAGCCAGAACAACACAAAGATTTGAGTCAAGCTGACCTCAAACCGTTCTGCATATCCTTCAGCTCCTTCCTTTGCAGTTGCAGGTAAATAAAGTGGCACATCTCCATATGCACTTAGGCATGTAGTTTCATGATTCTTGCATCATCACTATATTTTGTTTCTGTTCGAGAAAAAAAAACTATATTTTGTTTCCTTTTTATTCAGAGAAAAATTTCTGGTGGCACTCTCTTGCTTAACTGCCATGGTTTTCTGAATTCTGAACATCACACATACAGAACAACTGAAACTCTGTTCACTTCTCTGCTGCTACTCTGCACTTCTGCAGTGCATGTTCTCGAGAGATAAGCAACTGATCGCTGCTGCGCCCATGGCGTCGGACGGCGGGCTGAGGCGGCTGTTCGAGAAGCCGTTGCCGGAGAACCCGACGCTGCTGGAGGCGCTCTCGGCGTGTCACCGCAACATCCACCACAATAACAAGCAGCCCATCGATCCGTCCTCCTTCACCGAGATCTTCGGCGAGCTCCACTTCCAAGAGAAGCAGCAGCAGCAGCCGGAGCGAGCCGCCGCCGTCCTGCCACACCCAGAGCCGACGCCGCTATCGTCGTCTCCGGCGCCGGCGTCGTGGCTCGACATCGCGAACGCGGCGGAGGCGGAGAAGAGCAAGGACGACTCGTCGCTCGACGCGCTCCTGAAGCCCAAGCCGGGGAGCACTCCGGCCACCGTGAAGAGGAGCGCGAGCTTCTGCCTGAAGAAGAGCTCGACGGCTTCGCTTCTTCTCTGCACCGAGGGGCTTGGATCTGAGAGCACCGTCGACGCCGACGACATGTTCAAGGACGACGGCGACTCCGAGACCGCCGCGCTCAAGGGCACGGCGGCGAATGACACAGACGTCGAGGCCGCCGCCGCGGTGGCGGAGGAGGAGGAGAAGGAGATGAGGCAGCAGCCGAAGGAGTTCCCGCCGCCGATACGGTCGATCGGGCGCGGCGGGAAGCCGTACGTGTGCTTCAGGTCGTTCAGGGAGGGCGGAAGGTTCGTGTTGCTGGAGGTGGTGATCCCCGGGAAGGAGCTTCTCCAGGCGACGCGTGAAGGTGGCCGGCTCAGGCTGCAGTTCGCCGCCGCCGCCGCCGCCGTGGTGGGTGGTGTGCGCGTCGTCCGCGGCGAGGAGATGCACGGAGAAGACGATGGTAATCACGCTACCAACTACTAGAGTTAAAACTAAGTGATGTCGTTGAGATGTACTTGCTTGGTATACTTGCAAACACACGATAGATATACTGTATTATTAGTCATGTGATGATGCCATGGTGCAATGCTTATGACAAGCATCAGCTACCTAAGGCAAGTGTTTTAAGAAAAAGTGATGGATTCAGCTAGAGATTCAGCACGATATTATGAATACATCATATTGAATTGTTGATTCTTGATCTCTTCAGTGATTTGTATGTCAAGTGATTGATCACTTGAGCTACTGTTTTGAGTGTCCAACAACGAAGTAGTCGAGCATCTTCAAGAGCGCACACACATCTGAATGTAGTAGTTCCTGCACCAAAGAATTCAGAATTTTGCTAGGTCGCGCTGGGTACCATCCACCTCGGGAAAAGCAAGGCTATTTGAGTAGCAGAGTAGGGAATCGGGAATCCATATCCTTTTGGGTCAGGTGTCAAAGTATTGAAGCAGAGCCGCCCTGCTATAGCGGTGCCAACGATCCAATGTCGTTTTTTTAAGACCAGTTCTTTTCTTGGAAAAAAAATAAGCAATGGTATGGAAAACTGTCAGGACCAATATAATGTGGTTGACAAAAGTAATGGTGGGAATGTTCTTAGCTTACAACTTACAAGTTACATCAATCAACTAAATACGGATACTATCAGTATTTACAAGTTACATCAATCAACTAAATACGGATACTACATAATGTAAACCATCTCTTACAATTTGTTCAACATATAATTGCATATTTTCATACAACCCACAATCACATGAAGAAGACCGCAATGTTATTTTAATTCCATTTTTTGTTTTGCTTCATTGTTTGACATATATGTTTCTTTTTTAATTACACAGTTGTGAAGCAAAATCTTTACAAACTGAAATAGCAAATGATATGTCTTTTACAAAAACTGAAATAACAAATGATACATCATATTGGATACAAAGGCACACCCCCACAAGTGAATAGAAATTAAACTGTTGAGCTATTCCAAGCATATTGGAGCATAATTCCAGCACCTAGCAGCACGAATTCTGAATCGTGTTATAGGCGGCTGTTCATTGGCGTGTACGGCCACTTTCATTGGCTGTTCATTGGCGTGTACGGCCACTTGAGAAGCCAATATGTCATTCTTCTGAAAGGAAAAAAAAGGCATGTACGGCCACTTGAGCAGGAATCAATTGCTGTCGAAATATCTACTATCTACAAAGATGGAGCTTCCAACTTTCTCATCGTATCTTTGTTATTCCTTTATTCCATTTTTTTGTCTACGCTATATTGAACTAGGCTGGTAGATGGGAACATAATAAAAATAGTAGAATATCACAAGGTATGATATTTTTTTTGGTAACTGAAGTGCTACTTCTCCAGGACAACATGCGTTATTTCAACTTTCATCGATCAAAACTTAGGACGATTAGTCGCGTGATTTGTATGTCGAAACGCTCAAGTGGAATCAGTAATTACCTTTGCGCTCAAGAGGTTGAAATACTAGATCACTTGCTGGTCGGATGCGTGTTTAGCCGTGAAACATGGTTCCGCGTGCTGACACACATAGGCTTGGGTCACCTGACACCCACGTTGAGTCACTGTGGCAGAATGGTGGACCCAGGCGAGGAAATCGGTTGTCAAGACACAAAGAAACAGCTTTGACTCACTAGCCTGGCTGGTAGCTTGGTCGCTTTAGAACTAGCATAACCGCAGAGTTCATGAGCTCTCGGCTCTAATGCTGGTGTATTTGGCGTCAGGCATCATGGAGGAAGCTCGACGATGGGCGTGTGCGGGTTTCATCGGTATTAGGAGGGTTCTGAATCCTAGACTCCACTTAGGAGGTTGATTGCGACCTATGTATCCTGGTTTTTTTCTTCTTTTGTTCTTTGTAGCAAAATTTATATCAACTTCTTCTCTCGTATTAATGAAAAACGTGTTATGCACATCTTAATGGACGATTAGTCGCACGTCTAAGCAGATTCAAATGAAAATGTTGTCAACTACTTTCTCATTTAAATGTGTTTTAGACGTTGTCATCTAAATAAATTCAAATGAAAATGCATAGCATAGTTTTAAATTTGTTTTTATGAATAGTGTAGACAAATTTCTTTATCATTCTGAACTCCCTAGAGTTAAATAGCCACTGGGGAATGCATAGCATAGTTTTTCTTTTCATTTCAAAAACCACATTGTATGCCTTCACATTAAACTTGATGATGCTAAAATTCAAGATCAACCAATTCGTAACGACATGGAGCATGATGGTGATGCCGCACAAGCACAATATGTTATGGCTTGTGAAGAGGAAAGTGATTAAGTGAACATTAAGCGAGGGAAGGGGAAGAGTGGCCAAGGACTCTGGAAAGACAAAGCATCAGGTTGAGTTCTTATGGTATCACCATGTTCTCCTATATGGTTCAGTATGAACCAAAGTAACCGCTCGACGAATGTAATTCCTGTAATTAAGTTTTGAACGAACAATTCATGTAATTAGTAACTTTTCATTCACTATTAAGTGAAAAGATGATGGGCACCATGCAAGGAAAAGATTCCCCTGATATTGACGAGCTAATGGAATCGGTTAAGGCTCAGGGACCGTTAAAAGGCGCTTCTAGTGCAGACCTTTACAATTATCTGGGACCATTAATCAGTTACTCCTGTGTTTGTTAAAGTTAAAGAGACTTGTGCAATGCTTCTTGTCTGCCTGGCCATCACCTGAACCAACAGTGCAAGAAGACCAAGGACCTTTTGCTTTGTAGAAATGGAACATGATTTGCTTCTAATCTAATAGATGGCCATTGGCCACACAACGCATGATCCCAAAGAGAGGAACCAAATACAAAGCTAAAACTGGATGAAGCATCTACCTGCTTTATTAGACATACTACAGCACACACACAAGCAAATGAAAAATAAACCAATCGCCTGCAAATATGACCCAAGAGAATAATAACAGAGGAATAAACATTAATGCACACGATGGTAAGTCAATGAGTATTTTAGGTGGTGAAACTGACACATGCGGTTAGGATTCAGAAAAAATGCAAATCATATCATGAATATTTGTTGTTGTCATTTTTCTTCTCTTTGAGATGCAACACTATTAACTGTCATATCATGAGTAGGCAGTGGCTGAAAATATTAAACAAACTAACAAGAAAGTTTCAAAACTGAAATTTAACAGACCTTCAATCACCAGAAAAGCCTGAATCTTTACAGGGGACAATAACTCAAGCACAATGTAATAGATTTTGTTGAAAACTATTCACTTTTTATTCTGTCAGCATGCACTGTCTTGAAAGCCAAAGATCATGTCTTGGATATCATAAACAACTCTAAATGATCTCATTGCTCTATTTCCCAAAACTTGAGCCCCTTTTACACCGACATCATCTGGCTGAAATGTCAAGCATATATCATCATCTGAGTTCACATAAAACAAATTTCCCATACGTAGCAACAGGGTAGACATTCCGAATTTCATCTCGACTGTAGGTAGGTCGTTCCAATCTATCAGCTCACCAGTGGTAACGAAGCAAATCCTGTCCTTCACACTTCCCCGTGCATATCCCTTAGCTAGCATTGCTGTTGTCACTGCCTTGTCAAGTGAATGAAACACAGGAGACAAAATATATGAATCGGTAATGCCAGTATCAACAATTGTCACTGCGGTACTGTAGATACGGGGATCAACTTCAAGCCTAATCCCATTTACCATCATGTCAAGCTGTTGAATAGCATAGAATGGTAAACGGCCATAACTAATCAATCTAGTCAACATAAGGTTTTCATCTCGTACATATGGTCCGATTGAGAGAAACCCTTCGTTCTCATGATTACTAGGAAAGCAGTAAGAAAATGCTCTATAATTTGTCTGCCTGGCTACCTGATTGAAAAATGAGTAACTTTCATTCCCAAAACCAATGATACCTGTGCTAGATCCACTATATAGATTTCCCGCACCACAACCAAAGATGAAATCATCAATGGTGTAGTTGTTAGGAAGAGTGAGCTTGTCATTGACTAAGTATCCGACTGAGTACTCTCCAGGAGCATATCGTATTCTGTAGAGGCAAGCATCTTTCTCGTTGACACAGCCAGAAAAAATACCAGAGGCCTTGTGCATGGCATTGCAGACCTCAGTTGAGCATTTGACACTCTGGTAAGTTGAGGACTTCAAAGGGTTGAATACTGGTCCAGCCCTTCCACTTTGCCAATAGCAACGCGTGTCACAATGACGACACTGAACCCAGGAGAGAGAGGAACCAGTATCAATAGTGACAAGATTAAGAACACCTGGCGTTCCAAGGCTGATGGCCACAAAGAACACATTTTCCCGCAGGCTGTCGCCCCTTATGACAGTGGTGTCTTGTATATTTGCAGACTGGATCCACGAAGGTAACAATGGATGATTTATGTGGAACACAGGGAACTGAAAGGCTCCATCACTATTCAAATTAGTACCTAATATATGGACAAAAAAATTTTATTAGATAGATATCATATATTTTATTTGAATTAGCAACAAAAGCAAATTAACAGACGAGGTGGAGCATAATATAGAACCAAGTGGGAAGACAGATCGATGATATTAATTACTCCATGGGCGACAAACCACTACCTTGGTAGATAGGATAGGATGATACAGTTTGGAGCTGGTGGCATTGGGTCATGGCAGCCTAAAATGGACTTCTACGGTCCGACAGGCACGGTTAACATATTGCCGGATTATACATCGTTTAGTTTTGAAAAGTTGAAACAGTACAACTGAACCAAGTCTTTATCTAAAAAACAAATTGAACCAATTGTTGGAGTATAAGTGAATTGCCTACCTTTTCCTATCAGCTTAAGCTTTTAGGTTGAATTGGTTGGTGCATGCAACTCAATACCAATTACACAGTTAAGTTAACCTTGAAGCTAATAAATCCACATCATAGCTGAACTGAATTCAGAAGGGTTCACATTCACTCTTCAGTTGGGCACCATCCCACCGTTGAGCACTGAATCCTAAACAGACTAGTATAATTCACATTCACTAGCCCCAAATGATCCAGCAACCCGATACTAACACGGCCAAATCATGACAAATTAGCAGATTCCAGAGACTGATCATCACTACAGAACCTAGGCAACGGACGCCTAGATCAAAGAATATTTACCAAATGCTCAGGATCGACACAATGGTGGAGGCAGCACACATCCACAGAGCCGACCAGGTTTGGGGAAACTCGAACCGCGCGGGTGCCACTGCCGGTGTTTGGCCCCGCCCACTGGCAGCACTAAAGGGCGACGGCGAGGAGCCAAAAGGGGACGCTGGAGGAGGCCCCGTCGCTCGTCGCCGGCCCGAAAGGAATGGGAAGCATAGGCTTACATGGGCCCAGTTGTGGTCAGGCCGTCAGGCTTACATGGGCCTAACTGGGCCCTTCGCTCCACGGCTGCTGCTAATCACATTTTCATGGCATTCTTCTAAATGGACCAAATATACATGCCATTTCAATTACCCAAGAAAAACTGCGGCGCAAGTTGATATTTGTAACTCATCAATCTACGTACCTAACGTACAACTCAGTACATTGTCTTCAATTGAAATTGTGTGAATAAAACACAGTCAATTACGAAAGCAGAGAGAAAGAAAACGACAATAACAATCAAAAGCCAGAGTCAAAAGAGATCTTTGTTAGAAGTTTGAGCATGGGGTAAAACTGATAACTACTTGTGTTATTTTATATTCCATTTGGAATCATAAAAAGACACTAGCTTCCTTGTTCTAGACACAGTACCAATATGCATCAGTGGTTTGATTGGAACATACAGTCCATTTTCATTAGAAAGCAAAATAAAAGTTAACATTTTATAGAGCCAAAGATTCATAAATTCTAAACTTTTCTAATAAGATACATGTGGAGAATCTATATTCATATTACATAGAGCATTTCTACTGGTAATTTCGTGCAAAAAAAATGAATAATGTGGAATCAATTGGGGAAAACATCATGTGAGCATAGAACATTACCGTAGGTTGAGCCTGAGATAGTGCTGTTGGCCGACCGAACTGTGCAGCTTAGAACAATTACCATGACAGCCAAGAAGACCTCCATTCGATTGTCCTTTTTTCCCGGACCATACACGAAAGATAGGTCCATTTATACGTGGTTATCAACTCTATTCGACATGCGAAACATGATGGCCACCTACCTACCCATGCACATGCAAGCATCATGTTTTTTCTCATTCACGTTCATGATTTATACATTGTCACCCTCGCAATTAGTTAAAATGGATAACTGCATCCTTATATTAGATTGTCTATGTTTTATAGTCACAATGGCTAGCAACACTCATCTCTAAGGCCATTCAAATACAAATCATTTTTGAAATTTTAGAAAAATACTGTCAGTGCCAAGAGAATGAGGTTCCCTTTAGGGAATCAGCCTGGCATGTCTTCTAGAAGGACCCGACGGAGAGCTAGATTGGGAAAAGCACCCCCAGCCCGAGGGGATGAACCCAATCTACCGCATTGTGAAAATACCACCCCCCTCCCTCATTTGCCGATGGCGGGGTAGGGGCACGGAACATGTCATCCCCGTAAGGATGGAATGATTATGAGAGGAGTGTTCACGATGGCAATGACAGAAACGACAACGAGCCTGGGGGAGGTTGCATGGCCCGGTCATGTCTCGTCTGGTGACGGCAAGCGGCATAAGGAGATCCGGCCATTAACTAGGTGACCGACACTACCAACGAAAAGATACGGCGCCGCACCTCTAGGGTCCCAAGATCCTGGGGCGACGTCCCCGGATGACCATCGCGGAAACTATGTCCCACCAACGGCGTCCAGAATAATGGAGATGACCACTTGACTCGCTTGCCCCACTTGCGGCAATGGCGCATCCACTACATAGGACATAGGGTATTAAGCCTCCGGATAGTCTAAACCTCTATGTCTCTAAATCTCTCAATGCAACCAATCTTGGGCACGCGCTACACCCCTGGTCGAGTCTCTAAACGGGAGTTCCCCAAACCTCTGCTCAAGGGTCTTACACACAGTCAAATAGCATGGTTTTCTAAAAATAATTTGGTTTTGATGAGCCATGAAATGTTTGGATATACATTTTTTATAGTTTTGAAAACCATAGTATTGCTAAAAAAGTAGTTTTTAGGAGTTTTGGAAACTCCACTATATATAGACATGTTTTTCTAAATCATGGATTTGCATGTTTGTGGGTCCTAAAATGCAATTTCTCTATATCACAGTTTTTTAGTCCAACACCCAAACTGGGCCTAGGTGTCTGTTTGGATCATTGAGCAAAGCTAGCCTTGTCGTACGTGTCTTCACTCGATCAGTGAATCTAAATGTACCCGTGTGGCATGCACGCGTTTCCATTCCAGGCCCAGTTGCTCATCAAACCAAAGCCTTCTCGCCTTTTTTGTCAGCTCAGCTCGCTTAATTCAACTAGTTGCTAATTTTCTATTTACAAGTGTTTGAATCTTTCACTGGGTATGGCTTGCCAAGAAGTACTAGGTATGGTGGATGCATCGATCCAACTGGAGGCTTAGACGTGATTATTTTTAAAATAAGAACCGCTTTGTATGTCATCACCTACTCACATTTATGTTGATAAAGGTAACTGCCCCACTGCGCACGTACTAACCCATACTCGATCTGGAATTACTAATGTAGCTAATTTAATTTTTAGCAAAGTTATATTAGATACTTAAACGTACATCTAAAAATTATCGTGAAAACACTGGAGCAACGGCAAGCTTGAACTTTTGACTTATCGTGGTTCTAAATACATCAGCAAAAACAAGAAAAACCTGCTAAGTGTGTGTGCAGTCAGGTAGTTTGAACAACAGAACAAGATGTAGCTGTCTTTTTTTAAAAAAAATACTTAAAATTTAAATGGATATATCATGATTTTATAAGTAAAAAATATCTTCTATGGGGCTCCGAATGCCCATATACTTCTAGTAGGCTAGACTGAATCACTGAAGTGCAGACTGAAGTGGCGCATGAGTACTAGGTATTATATTGCTTTATCATCACCATTCTCCTCACCCTTCGGTGGGTATCACCAAACACGTGGCTTAGCACGCGCAGTCGCACCTTCTGGAGTACAGTACATATTATCTTTCCGTCGTACTCCCTCTGTCCCAAAAAGGATACAACTATGGGTTACGTGCCAACTAAAGTGATCCTTGTTTGACCAAGTTTATAGGAAATAATATTCATATATAGTTATGACTCAAAATACATTTATTATGAAAATACATTTTGTGATTAATCTAATGATGTTTATTTCATATCATAGGTATTAATACTTTTTAGTTTATAATTGGTCAAACTTAAGCTACTAACACATGTTACTATTCCAAAGTTGCATTCTTTTTGGGACGAAGAGAGTAATTATTAACAGGTGCTTATTTGCCCTTAATTGTTACTTAGCGCCGGACTAATTCTCATTTGAACGCCGACCAGGCCAGTATTCCACCATGCTTTTCTTTTCTTCTCTTTTTTGAAACCTTGAAGCGACTTTTTCTTTCTTAGAGATCTTTTCTTTTTTTTTCTTAGAGAGATATTTGTTTGGTTAGTTGTGCGCCTGTGTTTATAAAATAGGATTGAGTAAGTATATTATTAAGGAAAAAATAAATCCACAAAGGCCAGTACTCTTTAGGTGAGCTTCTCGATCGTTCTAGAAGCTCAGAAACAGGTCAATTCAATGATCATAAAGAGAAGTCAACAGGCTTGTGCGCTATAGCATATGTTCTTTAATTTCTCAGTTGACAAACTTTCCGTCCTTTGCTGTGCATCGAAAGCATGTTTCGGTGGCCATCATCCCTTAGCCTTCTCGTCTCATTTGTCTTATCTTTTGCACTAGCCTTTGAGGCCTTGAAAAGTCTGATGATTCTTGAGCTGAGGCCTGGAGTGTAAAGTTGGCTAGCTCTTTGCTTCGTCAGTTGGTCGTATTTTTATGAGATATAGCGGAGAACCAAAAGATGATATTGGCTGACGACCATGCCAAACCTCTCCTAGTATTCGCATTGTTTACATCACCGCAGAAATTCAGTTTATTCAAACCATGCTTATTATTATGAGCTTCGCGCCACGATGATGTCCTATCTTACACACTATATATCGCCCGCACACCGTTTTGTATGCCTTCACTAGAACTACTAGGCCAGATTATGTACAATCTCCAGTTGGTCTTTCAAAAAGAGGAAGACTTAACAGTTGCAAGCTTGTCCTGAAAAATGATATGGAGTAAACATGTAGTGTGGATAGGCAGAAATATATTTTTTACATTCTCCGGTAAAAGCATAAGGTCATGTAGGTCTAACTTTATCCAAACTTGTTTAACTTTTGGCTTTCAATATTTAAAATCTTTATAGATGGATAACATAAATTTCCAAAACCCAATTCATTACAAAAACTATATGTTTAACATTTAATTTATTTAAAGTAATATTTTAACATATATTTGTAGTCAAAACTAAAAATATATACTTAATTTAGCATGCACAAACCTAGCCAGAGTTAAATATGAATAAGAATATGTTTTTCTCATAAAGCTAATGTTACTAACGTTCAATTCATGGGAAGTTGAAAGGTTGACTGAACCGAATGTGATGGAGTCAAAGTAAAGAAGTAAAAAAAAATAAACACTATGGTTTTACCACCAGCCTGCCTTAGAGAGATGGACCCAAAGAGGAACTAAAGGGGAGGGGGCACATCCCCCTACTCAAATCTTGAATTTGGAGTGTCGTGAAATAACCGTACCTTGGTGGCTATGAAAGGGTTAGCACAAGACCTCGGTAGGTCCCCGTGGTGGGATGTCTCCCTCGAGTTATGAGGCATGGTGTCTTGCATTGGATGTTTGGTGGGATGTCAGGTCTTCATAGATCACCTTATATAGGTTGACGACTTAGGGTTTGTATTGATCTATATAATACCTTATGTTCTATGCTTAGTGGTATTTGTATTGATTTGTTCATCAAATCTAGGGCGGCAATGGCGATGTATGAGGGTTGGTGTCTTGTTGCAGATGTTTGGTGGGATATCCGCACGGGGTTTCCCTAGGTTGACCATTTAGAGCTACAAATCCCACTAGATTACAACAAGAGATCAAATACAATAAAACTCCTAAAAATCTACTCCTTGATCCTTGGGCAGGAAGCCGCTTATCGGCTGAGCGCCCTGCGGGTCATGTCATCCTTTGGCATGCCAAGGGCACTAGGTGGGCCAACTCCACGGTTTTGGGGGGGATTATGCTTTTTTTTTTTGGAATTTTGCCACATGGAAACCAACGTTTTCAAAAAATTAATGAATATTTTTGTGACATACAACTTTTGTCATACATTTATGACAAATACGCCTTATGGCATATCAAGTATCATCATTGGGTGATATTGGACTACATGTATGACATATGTCATGACATTCAATTTTTTATTGTCATTAAAACAAAATTGCTAATATATAATACCATAAAATGAATGATGTAATGACACTATGCTCTATTGTCATACTAAATACCTCAGAAAGCCACACATTTCTTGTAGTGCCTTAGGTCGGCCCGCATCCTTTATCTGTAGTGGGTCTATGTATGCATGTCAGTTATATATAGTGTCTAAAATAAAAAAAATAACATTGTACTAAATCAAGATCACACGATAATAAAACTTTGGCCATTTTTCAATCATTTCTAAAATCCAATCAAAGACATCCAAACATGAAAAAAATATAAAATATGTACTTTCTAGTCCGTCGCCCTTATAATTGTCCTATTATCGATCCATATAATCGTCCAATTACACCCGTCCTATGTTAAATGTCACACACAAATAAGTACGAAAGGGAAACGGAGCGGCATGAATCCTAGGTAGGCAAGACAATTAAATAAATATCAAGTAGACGCTGACATGTATCGAACTCTAAATAGTACTTTATAAATCAGGGTAATTGTAAATTTGTCACTACTTACTGCACAACTGCCATATAATCAGTCTGAACGCATGCATCTAATGTTTCTTGCCTCAGTTCTTCCTCTGGCATCACTACAATGCCTTTTGCTAATAACCATTTGGAGTCATCAGTTGCACCGTCAAAATCGACGACCATGAGTCAGTCACACCATGCTAGGCTGCTAGCGGAAACATGTGAGGGCGGTGGTGTCGGCGTGCTCTCTTGGACTAAGTAGTCCAAACGATGCAATATCTTGCCCTCCCAATAATCTTCCTAATTCCTTTGACAAAACGTGGAAGAACATTGCAGATTCTTTCCCCCAAATTCCTTGACAAATCTTCAGAAGATGGGAAAGGCCTCGACTCACACGAAAACGCAGTGTTGCCGTATTCAGTCACTGTAGTACCTAGCAAGTAGCAAAGAATCTTCACCTGTTCAGCGGAAGATTGCAACCCAAAGCTTTGCAGGGAAAGCGACGACGGCCGTGCCAGTATTTCGCGCTACAGATCATCGACTTTGTGCAAGGTCAAAAGGAAGGTTTGAAACCTCATCCATTAGGAATTTTCTTTGTACTAATAAAACTAACCTGTCGTTACTCTCAAGGTTGTTCAGCGCTGAAACCGACCAACTGCCCGTCTGAACTCTGAATACGTTATACTGTCCCTTTCTTTAGAGAATCCTCTCTTCCCCGTACATAAGCCTGGTCCATGGACTAGTCGAGGTTGCTTGCTGTGTTCAGTTGAGGATAGGAAAAAATACTTTTTTTTCTAGGATGCGTGTTATGTGAGGGGATGAATAGAAAAAGTGAAAAATGAATTTTTGGAGATGCATGTTCTGTGAGGGGATGAATAGGAAGCAAAAAAAAGTACCTTTTGGGAACTAAACACATAGTTTTTAGAAAGTTAACCAAAGTCACGAGATCTAAACTTTTAAGTATAGACTATTTTTTAGGCCATGTTCAGATCCTACTTTTCACTATTCATTCTAACTTTTCACTATTCGTCCCTCACAAAACATATTTCTCAGCGAATGCAACAATGTTTTTCTAATGTACAGTGTTTTTTCCTACAATCTAAACACAACCTTAAATGTTTTTTTAGTATGGACCCGATCATCGTAACTCTCAACACTTAATCGATACCTAATCATTACTAGGAGAAGCCAATATCGAAAGGTTGGTCATATGTGACATCATGGCGTAACTAGTTTGTTTAGTTCTTATTTAATGTACATACTATCTAAAAAAAGTCACACGTTCCTACTTGTTTTTAGAGGATGACAATCTTGAAGTTATGGAAATCCTTGTACTTGGCTTATAGACCAGGTCCACGAGCCGAAAATGAAAACAGAAAAAATGTCGAGTCGCCCGTGTCAGCCAGGCGCAGCCATCCCAACACCGCGAAAACTCGTTAAAAACCTCGTCACGCGCCGCGAAAACGGAGCCAATTCCATTCTTTCCCCACTTGACCAAGGCCCGAACGCCACCGCGGCGGGCGCGTCTCTTCCTCCTCCCTCTCCCATGGCCGCCGCCTCGCGCGCCGGCGACCCGCCGGAGTCGACGCGCCTCCGCATCGGCGACGACATCGCCTGGTCCGAGATCAACGGCGTGTACGACCGCGACAACTCGCTCAAGGAGAACACCAACCCCAAGTCCATCCTCAAGAACCACAACCCCAACCACAACAACAACGGCACCTCATCCCAGCGGTTCTCCGGCAACCTCAAGCCGGCGGCCGCGCCCATCATCGGCCTTCCCGGAAAGCTCGGCGCGTGGCGGCAGCAGCAGCACCACCACCACCACACGCCGGCCATGTTCCCCAAGAAGGCCAAGACCGGCGGCGGCGGGCGGGCGTCCAAGGCGGCCGTCCCGGAGCCCGGATCCCCCAAGGTGTCCTGCATAGGGAAGGTTCTCTCCGACCGCGAGCGCGCGCGCCTCGGCCGTTCGAGGTCACGCGGGAGCTCGAGGCTCCCCGGATGCTGCGGCGGACTCGGGTTCTTGATGCGGCGCAGCCGCCGGTCCAGGAACACCGCCGTGGAGTGCGTCGACAAGTCGCCGCCGCCGCCGCCGCCGAGGTCGTTGCCGACTCTTGCGGAGGCAGCGAGGCGGAGGGGAGGGAAGGTTGTTGAGGTGGAGGCGGAGGCTACGACGGCGGCGGCGGCGCCGGGGCTTGGAGGGATGCGGCGGTTCGCGTCGGGGAGGAGGCCGCGAGCGGCGGAGTGGGCGGCCGAGATCGAGGACGATGGACGCGTGGCGCGATCTGGGCCGTTGTAGCGCGTGCAGGGGGTAGTTGGGGTGTAGCTTTCGGTTTGGTTGTGAATTGTGATTGTGCTTTACGTGTAGTAGTGTAGATATGTAGATACTGCAACTGCGATTAGAGATTGGGGTTTGGATTGACAGGTTTTGGTTGCTCTGAAGTGGCTTGTTTTCATTTGCTGAAAAGTATTTGTACAGAATTTTCAGGTTTTGATCCATTTGTCCATCACTCTGTCGCGTACTCCATTTTCTGACAAGCTGTGTATATACTGCTGCAATTAGGATTGAGGTTTTGTTGAGCAAATTTTACAGGTTTAGTTGATATGTTCTTTGCTTGTTCTCATTTGCTGCAAATTCAGTAATATTGATATTTCCTTGGAGTGGAGGACCGTTGTACAGAGGTGATCCATTTTCAGTTTTGGATACATTTGTGGATCGCTTTGCCATGTCAAGATATTCAGAGGCCACAACAAGCAACAATATATCCTTTCCTGAATGTTTATTATCATGTTCCTTCGATCAACTACCACCTGAATATGAGTTGAACCTGCCAGATCATGCAGTATGCAGTACATCTCCTTTCATGCAGATTAAGGATTTGAGGTAGACATTACTGATGTATTACACAATTATATGCACAACACTACAACAAATGTTACACCACAAAAAGGCAAACACTAGTCAGCAACTGAAAGCGATCGATGAGTTCATTCGACAGTAATAATGATAATTTCCTTGGAGTGGACTACTGTTGTACATAATTTGTCCATTTCAGTTTTGGATACATTTGCCGATCGCTTTGCCATGTCAAGATATTCAGAGGCCACACCAAGCAACAGAACAACCTTTCGTGAATGTTTATTACCATGTTCCTTGCATCAGCTACCACCTGAATATGAGTTCAACCTGCTTGATCATGCAGTATGTAGTACATCTCCTTCCATGCAGATTAAGGATTTGAGGTATGCATTACTAGATCGTGCACGCCCTTTTCCTGAGATGATTTGCTGTAGACATGGAGATTTATGGTTGAGCAATTGAGATGTGTAGATACTGGAATGTGGATTGAGGTTTTGTTGGACGAATTTGACAGCCTTGGTTGCTCTGTTCTTGCTTGTTCTCACTTGCTGCAACTTCAGCTATAATGATGATCTCACTGGAGTGGACTGTTGTACAAAAAAATTGTCCATTTTCAGTATTGGATAGATTTCACGATCGCTTTGCCATGTCAATATATTGAGAGGCCATAACAAACAACAGTATAACTTTTTTTTCTGAATGCTTACCATGTTCCTTACATTAATAACAAATCGATTTGTTGATTCAATTCCCTACTACGAAGCACTAGTTACGAGTAGTTTAATAGATTACATGTCTGGAATTCTGGATTACATTACATCGGGAATGAGACAGTGCTATTGGGCGGGTTGTAAAACTGGACAGTCCTGCCATTGAGCGGCTGCGATGGTCGCGCGTCGCTGCCGGGGAGCGGCGCCTTGAGCAGCTGCAGCTGCTCCTTGCTGATCTGCCTCACCTTGCCAAGAACGCTCCACACCACGTTCTCCGTGCACGGCGGCACGGTGAGCGACCCCATGTACCTGAAGTAGCTGCCCGTCCGCTTCTGCAGCGACCGCAGGTGCAGCAGCCCCGCCTCCTCCCTCGACTCCTCCTCACCGGCGAAGTTGCACTTGTCTCCGGCCATCTCCCCAAGACTGCTCTTCAGCTGCATTGTTATATATATACTTATATATTAATGGTGCTGTGTTCATCCATCATGCTTCTTCATGCATGCTGATGGTGATCAAATTAAAGAGAAATGCATGCTAATGGTTGTGTAGTGTGTACCTGGTAGTAGAAAGAATCAGGGGCGCCGAGTTTGTAAAGGATGCCAATGACGGCGACGGCGCCATCGACGGACTTGTGAACAAGGTGAAGCTCGAGGGGAAACCGCTGGCCATTGATGGTGTGGTCAGAGGGGGAGTGCCAGTGCAAGGTGTCGAGGCTGAACTTCTTGCCGTTGACGGTGATGGAGCCGGGGTTTCCGTCGAACTTGACGGCGATGTCGTGGCCGTTGTTGACGAGCGTGGCGTTGGTGGCCTCGTAGGTGCGCTCGAGCGTGTCGAGGTTTGGGTTGGGGACCACCTGCTTGGTCACGATGTCGATGGGGGATTGCTGTTTTCCTTGCCCGCATGCCTTGTATGCTGGGCTTAGCTTCCCCCAGTTCTCTGGACCTGTTGAGGTCCCCTCCGTGTACCCGAACAACGTCGCGCCGCCATCTGTGTGCCAGTGCTCATTGTCGATCATATATGTATATATGTAAATATGTATATATAATGCTCCTCTATCCTCAATGCTGTTGAGTGCGATCAGTGGCTGTGGCCGCGAATTGAATTGAATGCAGTTACCTGAGGACAGAGAGACGGCGAGGGAGGACGCGGCGACGAGGAGGACGATGGCCGCACGGGAAGACACCATTGCCGGCGCGGAGCACGAGTAGTGGTCGAAGGTGGTGCTGATGTCGCTGCTGCCTGCGTTGTGTGTTTCGTCTCAAGCTAAGCTTGGAGTCGAAGCTGGAAGAACGGGCGGCCTCGTTTCTCGTCGTGCATATATGCAGGGCGAGGCGTGTGAGTGGACAGAGCTTCGAGCGGTGGAAATCTGCTTGAAGAATTTAGCCATGCCAAAATTAGCGTCCTTCCATTGCATTACCACGGAAAGGTTTTGCAGTTTGCAGTGGCAGTGCAGGTGGCCTTCAGCAAACGAAACGAGGAAGAAAAGGAACCGCCTGGGCTACTGCTGGAACTGAAGATTTTGGGGCCCATCATGCTGAAGATTTTAGGCACACTGAGCCCAAATGGAAAGATGTTATTTTCCGCTGAACACTTTAGGCCCAAGCTGAAGATTTCGATGAGAAGAGACGTACCTGGGATACACCAATCTATATCTATATATACCTACTCCTAAAGCATGTAAATTTCCTGCCCACTTTTTTTCGTCCGTCGTACGGACTCCGTGTCGGCACCTCCAACTCTTCTGCGACGCAGCGCAACACGGTGTCCGCCACCTCCCTCCCGAGTCGACAACGGCCATGGCCCATGGCGATCCACGGTGCCGCCCGCCCCTCCCTTAGTTCCTCCTCATTGACGTCTCTCCATCCCATCCGTCCAACGTCTACGAAATCGAGAGGGGGAGCGGCATTATGAGGTGGTGACAACAGAATTTCACCCGAGAAAAATCGAAGATCAGGTTAATTAATTAGGAAGAGAAGAACCCGATGCCATCCCAGACAAGTGGATCTCTCGATTTCAGTCTTCTCAGACGGATTTGGCTAGGGACTAGACCGGATTGGGGTAACGAGAGAGATCGAGAACCTGAGCAGGGACGTGGGGGAGAGATTGAAGCTCATGTTGGACGGGACGGCGAGCTCCGCCACAGGCCCACACTGCTCGCCGAGCGAGCTGGAGCTCTGTCGCGGGCCAGCGCTGCTAACGGGGAGAGCTGGGGTTCCACTTGAGCAAGAACGCCCACATCAGGGGAGCAGGAACTACACCGCAAACCTACGCCGCCGCCGGCCGGGCGAGCTAGATCCCCGTCTCGGGTCAGCGCTGCTGACGGGGCGAGATGGACCACTGTCGCCAGCCTACGCCGCCGGCCGGGCGAGCTGGACCTCCGCCTCGGGCCCGAGCCGCACCAGCCAAGCGAGCTCTCGTCGGCCGAGCAGCGAGCATGCAAGCTCCGCCGCCCAACTGGATGAGCTAGCGACCTCCGATTCTACCCACATGAAGCGGCGGAGTCGACTCTGGCGGCGGCGGAGTCTCTCGGAGACCGAAGGGAGACGATATGGCTGGACGGCTTCGGCTGCCGAGCGAGGCCATATGAATATGACGGTGCCTCGAGCCCAACATGAATTGCAGTCCAAGCCCATGACTGGACGAAAAATAGGTGCTTACGTGTGCTTTAGGAGTAGGTATATAGATTGATGGTAGTTACATTTGTGAAATTCTCTACAAAATAAAGCCCCTTTTTCCCTCAGCCTAGACTGAAAATATGTAAATTATTTTTTTGCTCAATTAAAACAGAGTTGGAAGCATGGTCCTGTCCAAAAAAAAAATAGACCGATTACTTCCCATCGAATAGCCATTAACATGAGTTCTTACACGAAGTAAATTAGATTTTTATGGGCAATTCCCTTATATGCCACGAAAAAACTTATAACCCCTCACATCCCATCGTTGACGACATGTGGGACCATCTTTGTCAATGACATGCGGGCCAGGATGACGTATTAGGGATTACAAGTTTTTTCGGTGATATATAAAAGGGTTTTATTTATTCATTCATTTAACCTAGCACAGGCTGTAAAATGCCTAGGCTATGTAGCTCTACAGACAAACACTTTCATGTTGCTCGACCAGTGTAATCTCTGACAGCAATGTAACAATTTTCGTGTTTAGATCGAAAAGTTCTTTTGGACTTTACTATTTATCCCTCTCAGAAAACACGCTTCTTAGAAAAGTTCCCTTCAAATTCCCTTCAACTTTCCTATTCATTCCTCACACAGAACACGCTTCCCAAAAAAAAATCTTTTATACCCCCACCAACTAAACACTCTCGCCTGCGGCGAATCCTCCCTATACCTTCATCATTTTCTTAATTATTGACATCCTCCCTATGAGCCCTCTCCCGTCACCACCACAATTGCCTCCTCCCTCCTTTGACATATATCTCCTTGTGTCAGATCTGCCTCCATCTCCACATTTTGTCATCGTCCTAATCCATTGACTGAATAGTGACATCATTTAAGTACCGATTAGTGTTATGACACCATACTAAATAGCCCCCTGGGTCCTCCAGGTATTTACTAGCGATTGTTGTTACAAACTGACACTAAATAGCGCCTTAAGTCGTACCAGGTGACAAAACTGATACTATATGGCAGTACCAAAATGTTGTACCGATTGGGAAACCAGCACTATAGCCCCTTTTTTTTTCAAGTAGTGCACGTTGACGACAGTCTAGTCTCTTCAGCACATTGGTGCTAACATATCCGAAGTTCCGAACCTTTAATTTTAACTTTGTATCGAGACTATATATTTCTGGTGTTCTAAGAGTCTTCATATTATGTCGTTGTACCGTATACTACCAAGCTCTAGACGTACCGACGAGCGAAGTCTCAAGCGCTACCTAGCTAGGGACACTACGACAGAACATGCATGATGCATCGATCAATATGGGTCTACAGTACACACAACCATAACAAGTCACGTTCCTCTAGGCCGGTAAGCAGTCCCGATCCCGGAAGCGAGAACTGAGTAGTCACGCTTGCTAAGGGCACGACGACGACGTTCATGTGCTCGAGATTCCCTATCTCTGGCCCATCCACTCATCCATCTCTTTCTCCCGCGTGGAGAACAAGAAGAAGCTAATGAGATGAGAGACAAGCTTTTTTTTGGCAGCAAGAGATGCATCAAACCGCAGCAAAACAATGCAAGATGTGTAGATAGATAATAATCAGCCCGGCCGTACGTCGATCGACACATAGTTTACATACAGTAGGGCGCCGTATGCCGGTATGGGGCTCGAGCGTGCACGTCGTTCAGCCGGTGGAATGCATGATCGGCGGCGGTCTCGACTGCGACGTCCACCAGCTGCGGTCTTTGCGGCGGCGCCGCCCCACTAGCGCGGCGGCTCGTCCACTCCTGAGCCGCCGCGTCAGCTCGCGCCTCGCCCTGCCCGGGCGGCCCGACACCACGCAGGGAATGATAGTAAACAAGTTCTCTCATTTTGATTCTCACGCGTGCGACGAATAATCAAATTAACCGGCCAATGTCTGATCCCTGTGGCACGGTTAAAAAGTATTCAACGGGCTGGCAAAAAAGAAAAAAAAGGAAAAAACGTCACTCACCACCCTCTCTAGTCATCTACTGTCGATCTCTGATCTACTACAGTCGTTGGATGCTTTGCCACTATTAATAAGCCACTGCACACCTTATAGCTCATAATATAACCAGCCTCCTCCTTAATTAAACATCAGAAGGACATGTGTTATTACAAAGTACTCCCTCTATTCTAAATTATTAGTTATCCTGGTTTTTTACTGTATTCATTGAAGATGCTATGGATTTGGACAAATATATGTCTAGGTTAACAAAAAATGCCATGAACTTAAACACTCAAAATAGCACCTAGGATGACTAATAATTTGGAACGAATAGAGTACGTGGCAGCCGAATCATATCCACTCGGTTTTAGAGGGTTGAATGAGTCTTCTAGTAGGGTAATTTGAGTGACCACCCAGAGGTTCAGTGCATATGCGTCTTACTTTATTGTTGTCCATCATGATAGCCAACGAGTCTGTATATGTTGCACAATGCAAATGCTTGCCGTAGTGCGCGCTACCACACCAGTGAGCGTATGAATGAATTAAACAATTTGAAGAAAAGTGAACCGAAAGAAAATGACAAAAGGTAGGCTAGTGCTAGCTAGGATCATCATATCTAGTGGGCCTTATAGAATGTCCGAAAGGGCCACTTCCTTTGATGGAGATCGACCGTGACGACGCGCTTTTTGTCTTCTCTTCTCTCGTGTTGTGGTTGCTTCGACGTCTGCTTACGTCGTGCCAGTGGAAACATGATCGGCTATACTATGCGACTTCTCAAAAATCTTGAGAGAGAGAGAGATATTTATGTATAAAATTCAAAGGGTTTGGAGTAAATTCTTATAATAACCTTTTAATTGAGCAATTCCCGTAATGCAGCTCGTTATTAATTTCATCTTATTACATGCATATTCAGAACTATACTTTTTTGGTTAGGGAACAAATTTAATGTCGCGAACTGGTTGGGTTCTTTGTGGTGGAACCTACCCACCAAATTTCAAATCCTCGATTTGGCACTAGTGCTCATATTTTTCAGGATTTATTCTAGGATACTGATGTTATGCATTCGGTGGTAGGTGATGTGTGTGTTGGGCGTCTGTGTTGTACCATGTAATTCTAAAAAAAAATAATGTCAAGATTTCATGTCAGAGCTAGGGAATAATTTTAGATGAAAGAAAGGGTCGGTTGAAAAAGGGAAAAGTCTATTTTCATCCTCCAACTATTACAAGTCCAATTTTTAATCTACAACAAAACTAGACACTAAAAACCATTGAACTATCCAAACCAGACATATCTGGCCCTGTGGGTAGTTTTCAATTTTACGAAAATAGAAAAAATATTAGTTTAAACTTAAAAATTCATAAATATTTTATTCTTACATAAACAATTATGAAATTGGTGCCAATTTTCTTAAATGTAACATATCTGTTAGCATACTATTTAATATTATTTGAGTATTATCTATTTATATATATAATATTTTTTAAAAAATTTTTGGAATAATATAACTAATATTCAAATAACTTTAAATGGTGCACCAATAGGTCGCATTTTAGAAAAAAAGTTATCACTGTATTCATATTTTTCTAATTCAAAATAAATTAGGTACGATTTCTAATATTATATTACTTTTTGTAAATTTTGAAAAATACAAAAAAAACACCCTAAGTAATTTTGACCCGTTTCGATAGTTGTATGGCTCTTGGTGTCCGGTTTTGTAGTTGTAGATTGAAAATAAGACTTTTTATAACTTTTATAAGGTGAAAAATGGACTTTTCCTGCTGAAAAAAGGTACCTTGACCACCAAAGAAAACGAAGGAACAACTCCAAAAGTTCAATAAATTTGTAATGTACATAGACATACTTACCAAGTCTTGCTTGGATATGAAGATTATCCCAGATGGTCCAGCAGAAAGAAATTACAATATTCATTGTCAATTACGAATACATTCATTCCCTAGTGGATATGGTCATAGTTAGGTTAACAATTGCCATATAACACATCCACAATGGAATCACATGTATCACTTAACAAAAACACAATATAACATGTGTAAAACGGCATCTATAGATAACACGATTTGCAGGAATCTACAAAAGCAAAACAATTTGGCGCAAATCATGTTTTCGTGGTGGGCTGTTGTTGCTTATTATTGGAGTGAGGTCGTCTTCAGCATGTCTCCCAAACATACCCCAGCACTTCAGCAGTATACGACTTGTAAGTTGGATTCATTCTTTTTCGTTTTCACCTGCAAAATCGCCAACATGGGAATGATGCTCATCTTCCACCACTTTCCAAAAGCTAGCAAGCACACATAAACATGGATCAGTGCCCCCAAACGGTGGGCTCCACATGTATCTAATGTTTTTGTGACATCATCCTTCCATTGGCGTGGTCACGTTATTGCCAAATTTGCCCTCCTCTCCTAGCTAAAAAAACTCTCCAAGTTCCAATACACATCAGTTTACTGTAGCAATATTAGCACTTGCAAATTTGGAAAGCGATAAACCGATGGCGTTTGATTTATACATAACATCGAACATAGCTACAACTTCATCATTGGATATTTTGATTGGAAGTAGATAAAGAAACAGAGGAAGATAAACATATCAAATGGATTCTTTTACAAGTTTACATAGCTACAATTACATTATTGAAGCAGATAAAATCGATAACATCGGAAAACTAATATTTTCTACAACCTTGGAACATATTTTAAAAAATATTCTCTGACAAAAAACGCAAAAGTAGTCACAATTATATAATTATCCTAAAAGATATTATGTGTGAATTGTACCCTACCTAGCTAGTGCATTGAGCATGCGTCCTAGCCTTTTCTAGATCGATCCACCTGACACAAAAGCATGTCTAACCAAGTCAAGAACAGCAAAGAACAAAAGGGCAGGTTGGCTCCCTCATTTGTACTGAGTGGGCTAGTCATCATAGCCAATAAGCTTTTGCATACATGAAGCAACTTCCCCTGGTCGACCAATGGCATTCATGAAATATGACCCAACCATGTGGCCAATTCACAAGGCACTTCCTTTAAATACAACGATCCAATGAGCCTCCAACCCCCTCTCACTTGCACAGAGATACAGATTACCCCACTACCACACAACTGTAAATTGTGATCTTCCAAACCGTGTGCCTCAGCCTCAGAGCTCGCCACAATCCTAGCTCCTAGCTTGCAGCTATCGTCTAACAACCATATAATCATGGGAAACTGCCTAGTGATTCAAGACAGGAAGGAGATCAAGATCATGAGCGTCGTCGACGGCGGCGAGGTCCTCAAGATGCCATCTCCCGGCAGCTTGAAGACGATGCAGGACGCCCTCACCGAGCCCCTGCCGAGCGTGCTTCCGGTGAAAGCGCCGGTGGCAGCCGTCGTCGACCCCGGCGCTGTCAGGGTGAAGCTGGTGATCAGCAAGCAAGAGCTCAAGAAGATGCTCGACAAGGAGGGCATGTCGCTGGACGACATGGTGTCTCTGATGCGCAAAGAAGCAATCGAACGTGAACAAGACGAAGAGGAGTGTTGTGGAGGGTGGCGGCCTGCGTTGGAGAGCATACCAGAGGGCAGTGATCTATAGCAGCCGGGATCGTTTCAGAAATCTTGTAGAGTCAGTCACTGGATAATCGTGCTCAAGAGTTCCAGGATACGTTTTGGAATAAGTGTAAACAAAAATATATGCTGGATATCTCATATACATGTAAAGATGTAAAGGTAATATATATAGTCATATAGATATAGTAGAGTACTATGGTACAGTAGGAGTTTTGAGATAGGGATTCTCTTTATCATTTCTTGCTGCTGACACGCATGTAAAGAAGAGGTAAAGATGATCCTGGAAATCAAGCAAGTCTTTATAGGGCTCAATACTCTGTGTCCTAATGGTCATCAGCAAAGCAAGATTTATTAATAGCTATGAACAAAAACAATCCCAAGGGTTTCACGTGTGTACCTGCTATGTGTTTGATCTTTGCTGATTGTCAGCTTCATACATGTATTAGCTTGGTCCTTTGTGTGTTGTGATGGACGAGCGAGTGAAAGCAATGCGTATTCATGGCCCTGCTACAGATCTACTGATTGGTTTTATATGAATTTGTGATTTTGTTTTTGAAAGACCACACATGTAGTGCAGTAACGTTATTCTGCACTTCTGTCGTTGGCATGAATCTGGAGATTAGCATGAGCTCTGAAGTTTGTAGCTTTACTACTTAAGGTAACTGCATGCTCTGCATACCAAAAGCAGAAGATAGGAAGCTCTGCTGCAAGCAACCGTATCTTTAATTCAGGGTATACAATGCACAACTGCAAGTCTGCAACAAAGTAGAGAGAGAATCAACAAGTGATGAGAAGTAGAGAGACCGAACCAAACAAGGGTGGCTCAGTTAATTTGGTAATCTGAATCTGAACTTAGTGAGCTATACAGAGCTGGACACAATGCTCTACAAAAAGGAATCCTGGGGATCAATCAGCAGTTCAGCACTGCTCTTGCAGAATCGTCAAACACGGAGTAATTGGGAGATGAGTGCGTGAATAAAATCGGCAAAATAATTAAGGTCGAGAATTCGAGATATTGCTTTAGTTCAGTGGTCCTTTTCCAGTTGCTTAGCATGGAGATGGACGCACGTCGATTCCGATCCTGCTAAATCTACCTGCACGGCTGCACCAAACTCCAAAGGCCCGTCTTGTCGGCATTTGCATGCCACGCGCAAGCGATGATGTTCTTGAGGACTGACTGGACAGAGCAACATCAGAAGCAGTTTTCATGAAGTATTAGCAAGGAAAGATATTTGACAAGTTTGTGATGATATGTCCTTTACCAAAATCCGGGTGTGATCATAACTATCAAGGCCATAACAATGCCCACTCAGATCAGCGAAAGCGACTCGAATGCAATCATTTTTGTGTTTGGTGGACGAAATATCTGCCTGAAAAGTGAAAACCAATGGGAAATTTCTTTCACTCCAAAAGGCTACCTCTATTTGGGCCGAGAAGAACGCACAGCTGCCGGCCCATCTCAATGGGCTAACGAACGAACTTGCAACGACATGTTATGGGCCTTAATCGTGTCATGGCCCAATCCAAGGTTAAGCCAGCTGATCCACACGGCCTGCCATGCGTAGTGCTAGGCCCACTAATAATGTCCTCTAATCCAATCTCCTGCCCAGCCCATCTCCCCAACCAAGCCCAACAACGATCGCCGGTAACGAGGAGGAAGGGGGCAGCCGGCGACGGAGGCGCGGCGGGCTTGTGGATGGGGACAGGGGAGCTGGCGGCGGAGGCGGCGAGGGTGCTATTCTGCCGGAAGGCGCGGCGGACGGACTGATTCCGCCTCCACCGGCAAGAGTGATGGAGGTCGGCGCCCCACAACCGATAAGTTCTCCTCTGACCCCTTTCGCTTCGATTTCCATTCTATTTCGCCATTACTGTTGTAATTTTGTGACATTAGTGCCAAATTAGTTTCCATTTTGATTCTATATGTCTACCTTACCATTCATTCTACTACCTAGTACGGTAGTACCCACTACAAATGCTACTGTTTCGATTTTAGACTCTTTTTTTTTGGAGGAAAAGATTTTAGACTCTTGATCAGGCATATGCACGATAACACAGCCGTGAATTTTTAGTGCTAGTTTTATACGACGAAGAGGGTATCAGGCTGAGAATTTTCTGCGCTAAAAATTGCATTCACGCGAAATTAAGCAGCAGCGCAACTAGGAAAGGAGAAGGAGGGCTAATGAATTGAACAGGGATCGCAAACTCTATCAGACCAGCATTGTGCATTGATTAATTTCATTATGATGGTATCATCATCTACCAAAGCAACGAGAACGAGAAATATGCACATCTGTACACATGTGCATACATGGTTCGAGTATTTGCACTGAATTTTGAATCAGTACATCTGTACATGTGCATACATGGTTGTTAAAATAATAACGATCAACTCTGCTGAATATGTCAGGATGTGCCCAAACTTGGTTTCGACCTCGCATCTGAGTCATGATAACAAATCTTTTCACAGTTGATAGAAATAGTAAAATAGCTAAACCAATGTGTATGCTGACCACTAAAGAATATGCAGCCGCATTTGAATATAGATGAGCACTAACCATTTCCTACTACATCAGCCACTATATATATATCAAATGCAAGAGGTTTATTTTCTAGTGCGGATGGAAGTTAACTATATGCTTACGTACGGTGCTCTTAGACATGCCTTATTTGGAAGTTTCCAGTGGAATGAATTATGATGACATAATCCCCATGTCATGCATGCATACAGCAGCCTAGCTAATAATAAGCTACTTAATGTCTCAGCTCCGACCATGTTTGCTTAATAAAGCTGTACGCAACAACAGTCCTAATTATAGAAGCTACTTACTAATCTAATCGAGGGCCGGTTAGCTTTTCAATTGGTAGCGTCTAAACGAGCTACTTCAAATCATGCGCATGAGGTTTCAACTACTGTACCAAACATTAGAATGCATCCATGCATTTTTTTATGATATGAAAAGATGCAAGACACAAAGATTTTCCATCTCCTAGCAGCTCGACCCATGCATCACCTAATCCAATCATATACACTCTCCTTCTTTCTTTCCATTATATAAATTTTCTTGTGCAAGGTCTTGTGTAGATTTTCATGACAATCATTGGTGGGAAAATAGTGGGTGGGGACAGAGGAAAAGAAATAAAAAGTTTTGATAGGAACAGCATAGACTAGTAAAGTACTTAATTTTTCAAGTGTAAAATGAAAGGGACGTCTGTTCTGATTCCAGCTAACCCTCTTCTGTAATGGAAAAAGGTTCTACTATTTGTTGGTGAATTGGTGATAACTGACATGGAATCAAGGTAGGATAACACTTTTACATGCCAAATTTATCTCCTTTGTGAACATCCGATGTGGAATCACGTGATAGTGCAGTTATCTTTAACTATTGGATATGCTATGCTTGTATATTTTTCACTACTGTAAACTACATCAGTTGAGTCATATGACCACTAGACTTCAGGTATGGTGTGAGTGTGTGACTTTAGGAACCCATGGTGAAGTTTCTTATTCGGACTTTTGCAGAATCACACAAGGTATGAAGTGTTGCTTTCAGTTCCTGTCTAATTTGTATGCAGGAGGATATTAAAAATATACAAATTATTTAAGCTTAGACCAATACATGAATGACAAGTGACATTATCTAGCAAAACAAGCCCATCGATTGATTAGACTTAACACTGGACTCAGGAATTCAATATGTTAGCTCGCGATTTGGATATGGATATTATTGGATTGGGGTGGGATTAGGTTTTGTCTGACAAGCCATGGATGTTGACTCGTTAACAGGGGACAGTGGTGAGCAAATTAAATTAAAATCTGGAATCGAAAGGCTATATTATTGGTGTTACCTGTCCAGTAGGCTTTGTCATTATTTTCTTATTGCATAATTGCACATTGACACAAATGTTGGAGAATAATGAAAATTGCATTTGCTAGCTAATTGATACCAGATTCTTCAAAGGTAGACTTGTTATTTACAGGTTTAGGTTCTGATTATGTTTTAGTCAGTTCAAATATTTTCCATTTTTGAGTTGTTGATCTAGTTTATATTTTTTTTATGCATAAATGTATGCTGATGGCGTGGCCTTGCCACATACCTCTCTGCTCTTATTTGTTGGTTTTTCTCCCTCTCCACCTTTTGGAATGGGTTCTATCCTTATTTAAAAAAATTGCTTCATGTTGTGCATTTATGACTATAATGTGTTGTTCTATCTGAAAGGTTTATTCGTTTATTAGTTTGTATAATAATAAGGTAAGTGATTTTGTATTGATATCATATTTGGCAGACGGTCGAAGTCTCAACATGATAGATGGTGTGGCATTTTCGAGTACAAAGAAGTTGCTTCAAGAAATTATTTTGAAGATAAACATATAACAACAGTTACTTTTCAGTAGACCATAGGATAGTATTGTCATCAGTGTGAAACTGTAACTCTTTCTGCGGCACCTAAAATTTGAAATAATTTTTTCTACCCATATGCATCCATATACATGTGTTTCAAACTTTGGAACAAAAGAAGGCCATGGAATAAAGAAAGATAAATTAGAGGGACTTGCTGGGGCCAACCAGAGTCAGTTCCAATGTGATAAGAGTGTAGCCTGGGATTCCTGTGGCTTCATGACAAGTTTTCAAGTGAAGACAAGGTCCTAGACCTTCTTCTTCCCCCCCCCCCCCCTCTCTCTCTCTCTCTCTGTGGATAGGGAAGAACAAAATCGCAGTACAAAAGAAGGCTATATTAAGGACAATATCTTCCTCTGAACTGTCAACTAAGATTGGCAGACCTATAGAAGCTGAAATTATTACGCTGTCATATCAAACACAAGAAGCAAGCTCCGTATGTGCAAGAGCAGCTCAGAATAGACGGTCAACAGTGCCTGCTCTCTCCAATTATATCCAAGGCTTCCAAGTTATTTCCCCCTGGGCTCTTGCTTGCTGTAGATTTCTGAATCCTGGTATGTTCTTTAACTTCGCTCCACCTTCTGTTTGTGCATGCATGTGTGTTTTCTGAGCTAGCCTCATGTAGCGTCATGACCAGCTCTTCATGTTTTTGTGTTCTGAACTAGGTTGCTTCTTAATATACAAGAAACAGAAGATTTGAGGTTGTGGGGTACGGATAGATATATTACAAAGAGATCCTCACAGGATGGGAGATACTAGTAGTTCGAATCATTCAAGGCAGAATCCTTGTGCTCTTGGTTATGGTTTCCATGGTGCCCTTGCCAACTCCACTCCAAATTTCTTGTGAGAAAATTTCTGTCATTCTTTTTGCCATCGCTTTTTGACATGATTTATGCAAATGGAAAAAATAAGAATGACTTTGCACAAATCTGCATGAGTTCCCCAATTTCTCTGTGGCTATATAATCATCTGGCATATTATTGGTCGTCCCTTTCCCCCAACGTTCGTCATGCGTCCTGCCTCTATGATACTTTTACTCTACCTCTAATGGTTATTACCTGCCGTTTCACATGCTTGGTAGTGACCAAGAAGGAGCTACCTATTTTGGAGAGCTCGAAGAGGCTTTCATGCATCAGGTTTCCCCACTCAGAAGAACTCAAGCTGCAACCACCTCCACAATTCTTCATGGAGACGCCACATGTGAGCATCTCTCTCTCTCTCTCTCTCTCCCCGGTCTCTGACCGAGACCAAGAAAACACACAACCCTCTCTCTCTTTCTGGCTGGCCAAGGCCAAAAACACACTACCTTGTGAGCCACTTTTGCAATGGGTTAGGGAATTGTAGTCAAAAGTAACCATGCAAGAGCAGCAGGAGTGGCAGCTGTGCTACTTGTGACTCTGACTATCTTGTGATTCCTTTCTATCTCTCTCTCGTGTAAAAACTGATATCCATGGTACTACACCAGTAGTCCAGTACCGCACTACCAACTCTGGCTCTCTGCAGGGATATGCTCAAAGGGAATAAGCTCCGCTCACTTTCACGGCCACAGTGGCCCCCCACTTCCCTTGTGATCCCAATGCTTCCTCTCAGTTCCAGTTTAGTACATGTCTTGATCTCCTTCCTCCCTATGATATCTTCTTGCAGCCTTTCCCACTGCTGCTCCTGCCACTGCTGCAACAACTACAGCTAGGCCACCTCCTACACTGGACATCTTCCCAGCTTGGCCTATGAGGTCTCTTCACACCAAGGTATGGACTAACTACAAGTGTAGAGTTATTTGTGGATCTAGCTAGTGCAAGAAAGAATGCAAGTTTGCAACTGCCTCCCATTTGTTTTTGCACGTTAGGAGGGCTCGAATTTGACGGCAGACAGCACAGAAGACTCCGAGAGCAGCAGCAAGAACAACAGCAACCACTCCTCAGACCAGCACGGAGCGGCAGCAAACATGGTGAGCCAGTTCGATCAAGGTTCACAGCAACAGCAGGAGATTCAGCACAAGGTAGGCATTTCTCTTTGATGCCCATGGCCGCAACTTGCAGTTTTTTAATACATTTGTGCCTCTTGGATGTGTTCTTTCTTCTGCATCCATCTCTCCTTGCTCATCCTTTTCATGGAAATGCAATGTATTGTTCCCTATCATGGCCTCATGTCGCTGGCTAGCCCACAAAGGCCACAACTTCCAAGATGCTCAGCTAGCTACATGCTCCTATTGGTAGAAGAACACATTATTCCAGGTCATTTATGATCTTGCTGCTCCCAAGATCGCCAATCCCAACATGTTAGGTGAATCTTTTGGCCCCTAGGCGGCTAGGCCCCTATAGAAAGAAGAAACTTTCTACTTGCTCCAGTAATGCTTCTTGCACTGGACTAGTGTTTTTGTGTACTGCTATATTATTAGATGGAGAACTGATCATCTAGCTTTGAATTTTTCAATTTGATTTACCTTTCCAGCAGGATAGAATACAATTTCTTCAAGAACTAGTCATTGTAGTTATTCATCTAAGAACTAGTCATTCTAGATCAACGATCGTTTGCTGTAGGTGTGGATAAGTCCAGCAGAGGATATGTTAGGTTAGTGCATCATAGATCACGTACCGCCATTGGTGCTGCAATAGGAGACAAGTTAGCATTCTTACAATATTATTGTCTGTAGCTTCCAAGATTGTGCCCTAATAGAAATTCACCAATTGATGCTTAGTTAATGGCAACTTCAGGTTAGTGGTGCTTTAGGTACTTTCTGGTCAATTGATCAACTGCCAAGATATATTGGTTGAAAACATTGTATATTAACTGGATGATTCACACTTAACCAAAAGAAACTTTGCAAAATTAGGGCATGACAGCAACAGGAACAAAAAGCAAAACCAAATTTTGTCTCTTGTAGGAGTGGGTGGCTTCCACCAAATGTACACTGCTGTTTTGTTTTTTAATTTCTGCTTGATGTAACTGGAACGTCGAGATCCGACTATATATTGTTTATGCTATGGACACAAATAGATGAACAGCAATATTGTTATTTCATTTCTCCCCTGCTGTCCAATTGAGTTGTTCGTTTCTACTTGATATGCAGAACATGGCTACAAGTTCCACTACAAAGTCTGGCAAGACTCTTGATCCAAAGGTCATGGTGCATATATATGCTCAACAGACAATGATGAGTAATTGGAATATTGGATCCTAGATTATGATTTTTAATTATCTTGTCTCTTCATGTCAGCAGACAATCAGAAGGCTGGCTCAGAATCGCGAAGCTGCACGTAAAAGCCGGCTGCGAAAGAAGGTGATATTCTGAGCATCAGCTACATGGAAAATGTACCTTTTTGCAGTGACTTTCCCATGCCCTTGACAGTTATTTTGTCAATGTGCCATAGGCTTATATTCAGCAGCTTGAGAGCAGCAAGCTAAAGCTATCTCAAATGGAACAGGACATGCAGCGAGCCCGTTCCCAGGTATAATTTCTAACCTTGTGTTTTTGGCTTTCTGACTACTAACAGACCATATGAATTAATGAAATCTGAAAAGGCTGTATGTTTTTCTAGGGCCTCTTTCTTGGTGGAGTTCCAGGTGCAAACACCAGCTCAGGTGCTTAATCTGATCATCATTTCTCAACGTTCTCGTCAGTGTTTCTGTCTGCATGTGCATCGATCATAGTTGATCCACTTGTCTGACTGTGAGTGCCGGCCCATATGTCCAGGCGCGGCGATGTTCGACGTGGAGTACGCCCGGTGGCTGGACGACCACGGTCGGCGCATGGCCGAGCTGCATGGAGCTCTGCATGCACACCTGCCGGATGCTGATCTCAGAGCCATCGTGGACGACACCCTGACCCACCATGATGAACTGTTCCAGTTAAAGGCCGTGGCAGCCAAGTCCGACGTATTCCACCTCATCACTGGGGTGTGGACAACCCCAGCCGAGCGGTGCTTCCTCTGGATGGGTGGATTCAGGCCCTCTGAACTGCTCAAGGTATGAGGATTGAGGATGTGTCTGACAACTATTCATGCATGCATAGCTACATTCTCCTAGATTGGTAATCTGAATCAGGGTTGGTTTTGCTACAAAATGGACCTGGCACAAATCAAGGACAAAGTTCACTCGACTGTTTGACGTTACAGTAAAAAAAACAGTATATCAATCAATTCAGTAGAGTAAAAAATGATCTCAAGTTAAATATCAGCTCATATGATTTGTCTTAATTCTGTCAAACCCTTTTTCCTGTTGCTGCAGACACTGCTACCTCAGCTTGATCCCCTGACAGAACAGCAAGTAGTAGGCATTTGCAACCTTCGACAGTCATCACAGCAGGCAGAGGAAGCCCTCACCCAGGGCCTGGATCAGCTACATCAGTCACTAGCTGATACCATGGCTGGTGGATCTCTGATTGAAGACGCCAATATGAGCTTCATGGGTCAAATGGCCCTTGCCCTTGGCCAGCTGTCCAACCTTGAAGGTTTTGTGATACAGGTTAGGAATATTTCCGTCTATACTTTAATCTTGATCATTAGGTAAATATTAATATATCCTCCACTCAACTTTGTAGAGCAGTTCACCACTTGATAGAACTTTTAGGAGTTAAAAAATGTTGCAGCAATACTGCATGCAGTGCATCTTTATTTCTGTCACACTTTATCATAAACCTCATCAGTTTCAGCACTAGCTATGCCAAAGAAAAAAAAAAACAATTGCCCCTTTTGTACAAGGTAAAGTTTCAATACTCCAGACTTTGCAGCTAGCTCATATCCAAATGCAGTATGCCATCCCTATGTAGAAATGTGGAAGTCTCATGTCTGCATTGTAGAGAAAAATTGACTTGTCCACTAAGCATGCAAAGATATCATTTTGGAATGCATCTGTACAATGTTCCTACAATGTGTGCTAAAAACTACATGTGTATTTCCAGGCTGATAACTTGAGACAACAGACTCTTCATCAGATGCACAGGATTCTGACAGTTCGACAGGCAGCTCGATGTTTCTTGGCCATTGGCGAGTACCACAACCGCCTTCGTGCCTTAAGCTCCCTCTGGGCTTCTCGGCCTCGAGAGTAAGTACCATGCAGTTTCTATGTCAGTCCCCCGTCTTTAGTTGATTTAAGAAAGAAGTACCCAACCTCTAGCTGTCGAAGGTAGTATTCAGGATTGGACAGATTCAAGGAACACATTAATATAAGAGTGAGCCAGGGATTCTGTACAAGCAACCATACTAAATCATCAGGGAATAGACCTCCCTCCTACCAGCAACCAAAAGTCAGCAAGCAACCATAACTTAAAATAAAGTTCATACTCCCTTAAAAAATGGACCATGCTATGGCATATATTTGTTACTTTGTCTGGATGTTTGACCAACTAACTGAATTCTAATACGTTCCAAAAGAATTAGATGTGTAGCTATAGCATAATTTTTGAAGATGCTTCCCTGATCTATTTGCAATTTCTGGTACCTGTGTTGCCTGCAGAATACTGGTGGCAGATGAAAGCAATTGTGGAGAAATAAGCATTGCCGCACAACCATCCCAAAGTCAATTTTCATCCTTCTGAATCGCACATGTTGTGGAACTAACCTTTCAGATTAGGAGCAAGAGAAAAAAGACTGGAAAGAGCAGCTTTGGATGCCAGTGATATCTGAGAGCCTCAGAAGAGTGCTGGAGAGTGAATGAAGCTTATGAGAAAAGGAGTATTTCTGGAATTGCTTTTGGGGAAAGTGTTTCAGAAAAGGTTTAGAATTGTACAACAATTTCCATTGTGAAATTGTTTAATTTGCTGTCCTGAGAAGGGGAGAAAGAACAGCTAGAAGCTGTTGTCTGTTATGTACTGCACATTATTTTGGTCCTATCCAGTCTGAGTTCTCAAACCAGCTGTTCCTAGGAAAAATGGAATTTGTTCAGCAATTCTGCCAATGCTTGTTGGTTAGATAACACAACCAAGAATGGATTGTTGATTTGGATGGTTGAGCTATCTAGTAACATGTATGAATGTATCTAGAATGTGTAAGATGACGTAACGGGTTTAGGAAATTAAGTATGGTTCTTTGCATAAAGCAAACCAACTAAGGATAATGTCCAATCGCATTCAATTATCAGGGAAAGAAAATTTGGCTTCCAAATTCCAAATAAATCCATATTATGTTTAAATGTAATAGATTATAGAGTGCACTACAGTGGGTACATGTCCAAGGCACCAGAAATGCTGTGACGGGTCTTAGTGTCTCACAGGAGCTCTATAACATGTATAGTAAGAAATTGACTGCAGTGTACAATGTGTTTATTTGAAATCAAGAATGTTACAATCTTACAATGGGCCTATGCCATTTGACAATGTTCTAAACAGGCTTTAACATCACAAAATAAGCACATAATTGAGGAATATGTTTTTGCTTACAACTAATTTCCCTTTTTCTCAGAAACTCGATGTTTGGACCACTGTTCCAAGGTTTTCCGGTGAAGAGCATTCATTTTAATCTTTCGTCTTTCACGGATAATATTCTCAGCATCTTTCCAAGTTTCAGCAACACCCAGTGCTACTAGAATTGCACACACGACACAAGCACTTCTTCCATGACCTAATTGTGTCCAGCATGAAGGGAAAAAATATAATAGTTAATTAGTGCTTAGATACTGGGAAAAAAATAATTATGAAAATATGAACATAACAAGAACATCAAGAAACTAATTTTCTACATAAGTTTAGTGAATAGCAAGAGGTGAATTGCTACTAACCAAATGCACAATGGACATAAACCGGTTTCCCCTGGGATCTCTTTTCACAAGCCCAACGTGCAGTAAGTTCAATCTGGTATGGTGTCGGAGCTCTAGTATCCCAAGTTGCAAGACAAAGATACTCATCTTTTGGGACGAAGGAACTTCTTGGCAGCTCACAAGTGCAATCTATGACAGAAGGGTTTCCAGGGGGCAGATGCTTCAAGAGAAATGGCCATCCTCCCAGATATAGGCCTTCCACGATCTTGTCATACACAGACTCCTTCCTCATGAATCGCTTGACCATCGCATATGTCCGAGCAAGCATCAAGAAAGGACCAAACAGTATGAATGACCAAAAAGGGAACCTTCCCACTTTGTTCTTCCCCAAGATCCAAGGTAGGTTGACGGCATCATGTGATGCAAAAGTGACAATCCCAGCAACAATGCCAGTGAATAGGAAAGGAAGCGTAACAATTATCATGCCCAGCTCCCACAAGCTAATAGATGTGACAAGAAAAGCTGTTGCAGCGACGCCAGTCACCTTGGATATCCCCATTGCTCTGGTTTATGATCAAGACCACTTCTTCCGCATTATCAAGGCAAATCTGCATCAAAGTTTACAACAGTGGAATTCAACATGTTAGCAGTGAAATTTGGCTTGCATGAGGGAAGACATGCTGTATATCTTATTGTGCAGAGATTTTTGGTTCCACAAAGCAACGCATGTTACGGATGCCAGTGGCTCATCGGCATGTGAAAAAAAAGAAAAAACAACTTTTCATGCACATTTTTGGAATAGCATGTACCAGTGCTGCACTAACGATACCCAACAATTTGAACATTACATAACAGCTTCGTGCTAGCATCCTAGCTCAGAGCAACAATGGAAAGAGAACGGGAAATCCTGCGAGCTAGCCTGGCGCCCTGGCCCAAACAAATCGGGCCCAGGAAACTCCCTCATCGAGCAGCGCACCCAATTAAGCATGCTGACGAGGGTGAGGGGCAAACAAAAAAAAAAATCAAATTAACAAGCATTTGCAGTATTCGTGCCTGGTTGTCTGAAATGTCTTCCGTCTCGGTTTCAGAGGATGCCCCCACAATTGTAGCGACGAGCTAAGTCCTATCCGAACGGAAGCAATGAGCCAAGATCCATCCGATCCAAGGATTACAAACCTCGTCGAGATTACCTTGTGACACTAGTCACAGGAAGATTGGAAACATACCACTACCGATCTGAACGGAGTGGCAGGGACAGCGTCACAGCGAGAGGGGAACCAAGGGGAGAGGAGGAGCGGGTTTCCGGGGTTACCTCGGCAGGCGAGGGGCGGGGGGACGGTGAGGACTGCGTCTCGGGCAGGGGCGCAGAGGAATAGGAAGCTGAGGCGGGAAGAGGGGAGGAGGAGGGAGATCCATCCACCACCCTCCCTCAGTTGGCTTCCGGCATCGTCGGGGACGGAGGGAGGAGAGAGACGTGCTGGTCTGATCGGATGGGCCGTAGGTTTTTTCTTTAGGAACGGATGGGCCGTAGTTAGCACAGACTTCGGGGTGGTCGGCCCAGCAGGCCTCCTGGGTCCGCCCAACTTGGGTGGTCGGCCCGTTTACATGCCCACACTACCCATTTATATGCGTTTTGTCGTGCTAAAAAAAAGATTATATGCGTTTTGTCGAGCTAAAAAAAACTATATATGCGTTTGGTTGAGATTGTTTAAATTCTCACCACAAAGTCACACAAATTAAGGAAGAACATAGACTCAATCCAACGCCACGCTAGTTTCCGCTGCCGTCAACTCTCATCGCAAGCCCGAAGCACTCGTTCCTATCCTATCCCCTGCGGCCCTTTTTGGACATGCTTTCAAAAAGGTTAGAAATCCTGTCAAGTCTTGATTTTCTTTCTTTGCAAGGGCGTCAGGTCATGCTAGAAAAATCAAATCTATGCTTATTTCAGTAGCCACCATCCATCAAACACGGCATCATGATTATCTAGAAAAGGAAACGGGCCATGATCTCACTGTCTGGCTCTATCTCTATGTAATACTCTATGTAATACAGTATATGTGATTTTAAATTGATGATCCCCGTCTCCAAGAAGGAAGGCAATCACGATTCACGACTCATGACGCGAGGACACCACGAGTCAAGTCGAGTCGAAACAAAAAAAAATTGCCTCGATCATATCCTTCTGCTCAACCGCAGCAAAGAGACTATTCGCAAATTGCATTTGTTAACTAAATAAAAAATAAAGTTTGAGAGAGAGAAAGAAAGACAGCCCATCAATAATATGCCGGAAATGGGCCCGCCCAAGTGGACCGTAAATGAAAAAAATAAAAAGCCCACGTCACCACATTCTCTTCTTCTTCTTCTTCACCCAAGCGGCCCACTCCACTTCACTCCACTCCAGGCTGTGCCTCCCAATCCCACCCCCCCCCAATGGCTCTCGCCACCTTCCACCTCGTCGGCTTCGCCCCCTCCGCCTCTGCTGCTGCGGCCTCCCACTTGCAGCGCCGGGGGTTCCTTCGCTGCCGACCCGCCTCCCCTGCCTCGCTTGGGGCCTCACGGAGGTAAGCGATCTGGTCTCCGGGCAGTTCCGGTTCTCTTCGTGCTTGTCTCTGGTGCTTTGTCATGTGCACTAGTCCCTCGTCCAATCCTGTATTTACATGTTTCGACTTCAGATATATACTGTATTCGTTTCTGCTACCATCTCGCCAGAATATGTTGCCAATCTGTCAACTCTGCTAATGTGTTGGGAGCTTCTTCAACGGTAGGTTCACATAACTTTTTTTCTTTCTTTGTACATGCACAGTTTCCTGGAACATATCTTTGTATACATGGTGGAACAAGTAGCGTGCGTTTACACTTTTGTTCATATATGCTCGCTTTTCAATCGATCTGCCTGCTTCTAGACCTTTTTGAATCCTAACCTTCCCTTTGCATATAAACTGCCTGTCTGATGGCACACTCGATTGATTAAATTTTGGCTTTGGCAACTGCAGTTTTTTTATTCCTCTTCAGTTTATTTATCATACTTACTGCGATTGGTGCTTTGCTTTTGGAGTTATCAGTCTCTGCTGATTGATTTTTTTTATGTCGATTGCTGGGGAACATTTTGTCTCAGACATCTGATGAGGCAATCCCAGTGCCATTAGTCATGATAGATCAAGATTCAGACCACGATGCGACCATTGTGCAGTTGAGTTTCGGGGACCGTTTGGGAGCACTACTTGACACGGTATAAATTTCTTTGTACACCTCTCACACTTCTTCTTTAGATTGGTGCTGCTTCAAAAATCAAAACAGGGTTTTGCAATTTCTGAATTTTGTTGTATCTGTCAATTATTTTGCCCTGGTATTCATTGTTTGCAGATGAAGGCACTCAAGGACCTTGGCCTTGATGTCACGAAAGGAACTGTGACAACTGACTCAACTGTCACACAAACAAAGTTCCACATCATGCGATTGTGGGTCCTTTGTCACTTTTCACATTCAACATCTACTTGCCTGTGTATATGTACAAAACTAAATAGGGCTTTACTGTTCATACACATTTGTGCATGTTGTGCCTGTATTTAGCTTTCATATGATCATTCTTAACTATACCATGTCTCTGTATGATCATCCATTTGTTGAAATAAAACTACAGAATATTTCAGCTAGTCTAGGACCTTTTGAAATCATACAATGCTGAAATATATGCTAAGGCACATCTCATCAATCTAGGGAACTTTTCTTGAAGTTCCTTCTTCAATCTTAGATGGAGACAAAATATAGCACCCGAGGGACCTTTGTACCAAGATTCCATTTAAAATTCTAAACCACATTTCATTGATCATCAGATAAATTTTATTTGATTATTTTATAATGTAATATTTTCTCTCTCTTTTTGCATGTATCTAGCGGGCGCAAAGTCGAGGAACCTGACATGTTAGAGAGGATACGGCTAACCATTATTAGCAACCTTCTGCAATATCATCCTGTATGTTCCAGGTTCTTGTGTTTGTGACTCTGGTGCATTGTTACTACTTCGTATATTTTTCATTATTTCATCGAGTGTAACTAACACAGTAGCCATGTCATAGGAATCAAGCGAGAATTTAGCAATGGGTGAATTTTTTGGAATAAAACCTCCTGAGAAGAAGGCAAGTATAGTGCATGTTCTCATGCTGCAACTTGATATTGATATTATTATGTTTATCCTGAACTTCTTAATGTTTGAACTGTCAGGTTAATATTGATATTGCAACTCATGTGGTTGTTGAGGATGACGGACCAAAAAGGAGGTTTGATTCTCCCAGCTCCTAGTGATCTTGTACTGTTTATTTATCATAATTCAAGACATATATGATCACTTCTACGATAATTGTTACTGCATGCTTGATGGTATGTTGATATTGTTTGCACGCCCACATGTATGTTTTTATGACCTTATCCTATCATACACTGAACGACACGATATTTGAAATTCATGAATAAGTCGTACGCATTTAAAAGTTCAAGATGCATTAGCTGTTGGTGTATGGCAAGACATTGGCATAGGCTATATATCTAAAAATTCGAATATTTACACCAAATGATATTTCACAAAAGTAGAGTTTGGATTTGCTATGTGTGTTTTGCTGTACGATGTACACCATTTGCTATCATAATTAGTTTTTGTGGAATATGCACAGCATGCTTTACGTAGAGACAGCTGATCGGCCTGGGCTACTTCTGGAAATAATCAAGATCATTGCTGATACAAATATTGATCTGGAATCTGCTGAGATTGATACTGAAGTATGCTATATTCAATCTTGTTGCCCTTCTAGTTGCTAAGGCCATTAGAGCTTATGCATGACACTATTACAGGGTTTGGTTGCGAAGGACAAGTTCCATGTGAGTTACAGAGGCGCAAAGCTAGACAACTCTTTATCTCAGGTGATGTCGCGTCTTAATCATATACTCCATTGTCCATTCAAGCAACATCACACATTCACACTCATATCTCTTAATATGGTTTGTTTTTGCTTGTGTTCACTTGGCACTCTTGAACTTGTTTTTCTACAGGTGCTGATCAATTGTCTGCGCTATTACCTACGAAGGCCTGAAACAGATGAAGACAACTATTGATCCTTAGATTGTGCTACCTTCAAAGGATTTCAAGTGAGAAAAGCTATAAACTCTGCATTTGAGATCCTTTTCCGTGAGGCCCCTTGCACATGAAATCCCCTTGTAACAAACAACATATGGATCCTCCGTTCCCAAAATGCATCCATACATACTTAGAAGATGGCATTGGCATTGGGTTATCAGGTCAGTTTGATGTTTGTAGCTAGACAGCTGCGAGCTTCAGGATTAAGGCTTCAGTAGCTGTTATCCCATTTGATTCCGATTGTAGGGGTAACAGTGGAAGGTCCTCCATTGTGTGTTGTTTGTAATTGTGGTACAAATCCATATAAAATACTCTTATGTGATGAAATAAAGGAGCATTGCGAGTCTGTTGTGTTTGCTGCAACCGATCTGTCGTCCGTATTGAAAGAATTGGATCTATGCTGACGATTGGAGAATCAGGACTTGGTTTGAAAAGAAAAAAACTAAGACTTATGATCGATTAGAAAAAGTAACTTAGAATGTCACATATTTTGGATTCATTGCGGATTTAAAGCCTTGATTTTTCTGACGTTGTTTCCTCAATGCGCAGCGCAATGCTGAATAGTTGGTGTTCGTTTTCGATTGTTTGTATTTGTATAAATCGTAGTGTTCCTGAATTTATATTAAAAAACCGAATTTGGAGAGGGCTTCAGAATCCAGAAGTTCAGTCACGCTTGCTAGTGTCTGATGAAGATTACTGCACAAATCTTAAATGCAAAATCGACGGTGCAGATGGCGCGTGCACCTGTATCGGCGCGGCGACGCCAGCGCCAGAGCTCCTCTCGTGAACGTGGCCTCTCTTTCTTCCGATCCCTCCCTCTCCAACCCACGGCGCCTTCTCCCTCACCAGCCGCCGCCGCCGCCCCACCCACTCAACCGCCGGCGACGCCACCGCTTCCTGGGCATCTCGGTCCAGCCCTCTGCGCCCGCCCTCCAGGTCGGGGACCGCCGCTGCACGCGCGCCCTCGACCCCATACGGCCGCCGGAATCTGGTGGATGCGCCGCCGCCATCGACGGAGGTCCCTTCTCGCCGCCGCCGCGCCGTCATTCATGGCGAGGCGTCGCCGGGAGGGACTAGGACTATAATCCATGCTATTCAACATCCCACACTGCAAATCACAAGCTCCTGTAGCCGCCGCCGCCGCCGCCGCCGCCATCGCACTCGCAGCTGTCCCCACCCGCTCCTCCTCCTCTTTGCCGGCGCTGGTTCCGCCGCCTACACGTCTGCCCGAGGAGGACCCGTTCGCTTCGCTCCTCGCCTCTGATCCCCCACCGCCGGAGCCTCTCCGCCTGGTGCTCGCCACCGGCGACGTCCGCTCCGCGCTCAGCGGTCTCCCGGGCCTCGCGCGCCAGCTCTTCCGGTGGGCTGAGGCCACCCCGCGGGGTTTCCCGCGCGCCGCCTCCGCGTTCGCCGACGTCCTCGTCCCGCTAGCCCAAGCCAACCACCTCCGGGCCGCCTACCCTGTCTCCCTCCGCGCTCTGCACCTCGGCCTCCTCCTCCCCCTCGTGTCCCTCCTATCCTCTCCCGGCTCTCTCTCCAACCAATCCCTGCTCAGCCTCCTCTTACGCTTGTCCACCAAGTTCCCGGCACAATGCGGAGCTCATGACCCCACGCCCACCACCTGTTCGATGCTGTGCCTTGCCGCCTTCCGCGAGATGGTGTGCCACGGCGTGGTACCTGATGTCAAGGACTGCAACCGCGTGCTGCGTGTGCTTCGTGATGCGGCCAGGTGGGACGATGTTCACGCTGTGTATGCAGAGATGCTCCAGCTTGGGATTGAGCCGAGCATTGTGACCTACAACACTTTGCTGGATTCTTTCTTGAAGGAGGGAAGGACGGACAAAGCTGCCATGATACTGAAGCAGATGGAGGCCCAGGGAGGTGAGTGCTTGCTGAATGACGTCACATATAATGTGATGATTAGTTGGATGTCTAGGGAAGGTCATCTGGAGAAGACATCAAAGCTGGTTGACAGTATGCGGTTATCCAAGAAAGCTTCATCCTTTACTTACAACCCACTTATCACTGCATTGCTTGAAAAGGGTTTAGTACAAAAGGCTGAAGCTTTGCAGTTGGAGATGGAGAACGAGGGCATTTTGCCTACAGTGGTGACATACAACGCCATTATTCAGGGTCTGCTTAAAAGTGGTCAGATAGAGGCTGCACAGGTGAAATTTGTGGAAATGAGGGCGATGGGCTTACTGCCAGATTTGATCACATACAGTTTGCTGATAAAGGGTTATTGTAAGGCAGGCAATTTGAATGAGGCATTTTGGTTGCTTGGTGATTTAAGACGTGCAGGCCTAGCACCAACAGTTTTGAAATATAACATTCTTATGGATGGTTATTGTAGATTGGGCAATTTGGAGGAAGCTAGGAGATTGAAAGAGGAAATGGTAGAGCAGGGTTGTTTGCCCGATGTTTGCACATATACAATTCTCATGAATGGTTCATGTAAGGTAAGGAGCCTTGCAATGGCAAGGGAGTTCTTTGATGAGATGCTGAGCAAAGGTTTGCAGCCAGACTGCTTTGCCTATAATACAAGGATTTGCGCAGAGCTAACCCTAGGGGCTACTTCCAAGGCTTTCCAGTTGAAGGAGGTGATGGTGTTGGACGGAATATATCCTGATACAGTCACTTACAATATTCTTATTGATGGACTGTGCAAGGCAGGTAACCTGAAAGATGCCAAAGATCTGAGGGCAAAGATGGTCAGTGATGGTTTAAAGCCTGACTGTATCACATATACCTGCTTGATTCATGCGCACTGTGAAATAGGACTCCTAAGTGAAGCAATAGAACTTCTTGATAACATGATCTCAGATGGTTTTTCACCCTCAGCTGTGACCTACACCATTTTAATTCACACACACTGTAGAAGAGGAAAGCTTTATTCAGCATATGGTTGGTTCCGAAAGATGCTGGAGGCAGGAGTTGAACCTAATGAAATAACATATAATGTGCTTATACATGCACTATGTAGGACTGGCAGGACTCAACTGGCTTATCGTCATTTCCATGAGATGCTGGAAAGGGGATTAATGCCAAACAAATATACATATACTTTGTTGATAGACGGGAACTGTAAGGAAGGCAAGTGGGAAGATGCAATGAGATTGTATTTTGAGATGCATCAGAATGGTATCCATCCAGATCATTGCACACATAAGGCCTTATTTAAAGGATTTGATGAAGGCCGCATGCACCATGCAATTGATTACTTGGAGAATGTTGTTTTGGGTGAATAGACTGCTCTCCCTGAAAGATTGACCCATTGTCCTTGCTTCACGGATGTGTCGCTGTAAGAATTTCTCCTGTATGCGCATTTCTCTTTAGTAGTATTTCGTTATTTGACTTGGCTCATTTCTTCAAGCTTATTTTGCTTTTGTTTCACTCCAGAGATCAGAGATGACAAATAGAGTTCCTGGGCAATTCCTTTCAAAATGGAAAGGAAAAGAGAGTGACACAATCTTCTCGAGTTAAGGTACTGGGTGCTTTCCAAATGACTGGTCAAACACAAAGAGGTCTTCCACTTTCAGGTCAGGAGATTGTTCATTGAATTGGGGGCAATTCTGTTAGAAAGAAGAAAAGCAAACTTCAGGATCATGTTCCTGAGATAAACAGCTGAGTGCTTGCCAAACAAATAGTTGAGCATAAACAGATCTTGCTCCTGCTGCTTTGACTTGCCAGAATTCTATCCTTGGCATTATATATACTTTCAGTGTCGGAAACTACGTGATAGGAATGTGCTCCAGTTTCTAAAGACCTCTCATATTCTCATACATTTCTGTCGCTTTGTTATTTTCATTTTGATAAGGTGTACTGGGAACCTGTCTCATACAATGGATGTGGGCCCTTTTTGGCACTGAGCTTTCTTCAGTTATACATAGGATTTGTCTTGGTAAGAACATACCAAGAATTTTTTGTACCAAATAATTCTTGTATCACCAATTTTTCCATAGGTATGAGTCAGAATATATTAACCTCTCAGGTATATAACTGTGTTCCGATTATTTGATTCTCTCTAATTTTAGCTCTGCGCACTGTTACTAAATTTAGGGTGTGTTTAGACTGGGGAAAGATTCCCCGAAAATAAACTGTTCACCAAAAAACACTGTAGATGTATAGTGTTCTGTGAGGGGGAGGGATGGGATGAATAGGAAAAAGTTGGATGAATAGTGTTTTTTTTTTTGGAAAATTTTGGGTAACTAAACACACCCTAGGAAAAGACTTTTTAATTTGTCAGCTCACATCTGCAGTTGTTGTTTCACTTATTTGCACTCTAATTTCTGAACTCGACAGTCTGCACTCTGCAGTGTGTACTTGCAATATTTTCTGGTACTCGGTTATTAATTAAGCAAATAAAAGTGTAAAGAATATGGCCCATAGCCTGTATGCAACTGAGTTTAGAGAAGATGGATGAGTTAATACTTCATAAAGGTGTCACCAATGCCTAGCATAATTGGGCATGCTACTGTCTAATGCAAATTCAGTTATTTGATCTGTAATGATCCTTTTTGAATTTATAATTTTTTTTCTATGGTCACTATATATTGACTGTAGACATGATGTATGCACGTGCCAGTTATAGATTAATCTTTTCATGTTATCTCCTTCTTGAACTGTATCTTCTAAGAGAAAGGTCAGAGACTTCAATGCTCTTGAACTGAGTTTTTTGTCACCTACTGTTGATTATTAGAATTAGATTCCTTTTTATTGCTTATTGGTGCCATACGCATAACATAAGCTGGAATTGTTTTTACTATGTTTACTTTCTTCTATACTTAAACATCCAAGGTATGCTACTACCTCTGGTCTGACTCACTTGTCATTTATGTCCACTGAAGGTACTGTTATTAAGCATATGCTCCAGTTGATGTCACTTGTCATTTTTTGTCATCGAAGGTATACACTCTCCACTGCACAACATTGACCAAGGACCAGTACTGTTATTAAGCATATGCTCCAAAACTAGTGAATTTCGATGACACTGGTGTAATCTTGATGATAACTCCAGTTGATGTTGTAATCTTCAAAGTTTTAATTGCATGCTTTATAGGGATGACATCAGTTTTGGACCAAGGGACAAGTACCAAGGTACCACGTGCTGTTGTAATTATTTGATTTTCTGGAAAACATTAGCCTAAATTGCCAGTATAGTATATCATATTTTGCATTAGACAACTCTTGCTGTTGTAGGAATTCAGAGTTCCAGAAAAAGAGTAAACTAAATAGCAGCTCGCAGCTGTAGTTCTCAGCATTTTGAAAATGGATTCACTGTCATAGTTGGGGGCTGTTGTCCTACCAAGAGTTCTTTGAGAATACGGTCGGTCCACCCCATCTACCAGCATGAACATATGTCCACCTTCTGGAATTCCATGATACTTGATCCATAGGAGCTTCATGGAAAATTTCCCTTGCAGCTCAATGAGCACTAGCCTATCTTCATATCCTTGCCAGGTTTATGCATAACCTTCATTTTGATGAAATAGGTCGGTAATATTCATTGGATTGATTATTTAGATCCATTGCTTCCTTGATTTATTATGAAAAATGAAGTAGCCAACCTTTGTCCTGCCAACAAACTTTAAAAGAAGATTGATTACGTTTTATAACATTGCCCAAGGTCAACCTTGAATAAACATGTTTCTTTTGATATTCTACCTTCCTGTAATTTCCACGTAAAAGTCCCAATGTATTACTGCTTCTGTGCCTTGAATACATAGGAAGCTAGTCCTTGTATTACATCTTTAATTAACCTGCACTGTGAAGTAGTGTTTCATGCAATGCAATCTCTGCATTTATATCTGAGGCTGTGATAGTGTGATCACCTCAATAGTTCTTGGCATTACCTTCATGTTGTGCACTTGTGCTTGCTAAACATTTCAGGGTGGTGCATGGCTGCCGTCAAAGAAGAGCCACCTCTGGGCCATCCACAGGTAAAGTGAGGATTGTATGTTGTGTGCAATCCAGAAAGTCCTCTGCTCTTGTACATTCAGTTTCTGGAAGGCCTGCCTGGATACTTCAGCTGGGAAGGAAGGTGATCAACATCAATATCGACATGAAAGCCTTTCAGTCCCAACTCCCAAGCAAGTTTGAGTAGGCTAGAGTTGAAATCCAACAGGAGCCACTTATGGTTCAGGCACGTGAATAGCTATTTTCGAAGGAAGGCTATCAGTAGTTAATGATTGACACCGTGTGTACTCATTGTATTACCCGTATAATTTTTGGCAATAGGGTCATATCCACGTCAATAGTTCATTATTTTTATTCATGTGTAGCACCAAGTATGTTTTGCTTAAGAAATAGAGCAGTTTTCTTCTAACATGGAAGGTGCTTTTCAATGGTTGCAGGGAATCGGGCCTGCCAGGCTACAACTACATCAACATTCTTGTGATGGGAGAAGCAGGATGAGCATTTGACCTATTTGAAGACTCAGATTCTGATGTTCGACTCTGACTTACTGCTGATTCTGATGAGTGCTTCGACTGTGACAATAACTGCACGATCCGATTGGCCTCGTCATCCACATCTTGAAAGGATATTTCATATGTTAATTATTGTACCTCTATTTCACAACATCTGATTATCGTAGGCATGATTCCAAGGTTGATTTCCCGCTTCTGAATGCTGGCTCTGATCAGATTGGTGGAATGGAGACATTACATGTGAACGCTGGTGTAGTTTTGGATGCCGAGGCTCCTCTTACTTTTGGTCTTTAACTTGGTTCTCTGACATGAGGGCACCATCACACTTGGCCCCATGTGTCAGTTACTCAAACTAGAGACCTAAAGTTCGATGAACTGTTTCAGAGCAGGCTAGTAGGATACAATAAAGGTGCAACATTTGATACCTACATGTTTCACTTCAAATGTTTTCGGATTAGACGAGAACTGCACATCCTACATGTAGATAAAGGTGGTCCCTGAGATTATAACATTTGGTATCTATATGCTCACTTTGATTTCAAATACTTATCATTGCTGATTTTTTCTTGCAATATGTGATCATTCGTCTTATTAAAAATCTACAAGTACAAAAATAAGTTATGGTTACTGTAATTTTAATAATAAATTTGGTCGTAAGTACAATAAAGAATAATTATGCCACTTTTTAATAAGATAATCTATATGTGAATATAGAGGCGGATTCTTATCCATAACTAAACAAAATGGTGAAACATAATCATTATTTTGATACCGGAGACATTGCAACCGAATAGGAAAACGACAATCCCTCCCTTTGGGCCCAATGGGTAACCAAGGCCAGCCAAAGCCCATGCAACTATAGCCCGATATTTCATCCATGGGCCTAGCCCACCACCACACAGGTCACAAAACTCCCCATCGCTCATCGTCGAACGCTCGAGACGCGGCGGCGGCGGCGGCGGCGGCGGCAAGCACGTGCGAGGCTGCGACGGCGAGGAGCTCTCCGGCGGTGCAGCGCGCGTGGAGAGACACGCACCGGGAAGCAGCGGCGGCGAGCACGCCTCTCTCTGAACAAGGGGATTGGAATGGCTCTGCGGGCCTCGAGGCGGCTAGCGTCTTGTAGCAGCCATCGGCGCCTCCTCCTGCCCTCCCAGGCTCAGGCCTCATGCAACCCCACGGTGGCCGCGGCGTCGGCCTTCCTCCACTCCCACGCCACCAGCTTCGGTACGCGTCTCCCTTATCGATCCATCGCTCCCGCTTCTTTGGAAGCAGAGATCCTGAAATCTCGCCTCTCGTCAGGGTACAAGCAGGTGCGCGAGGAGGAAAAGAGCAGATTGGTTGGCAATGTTTTCAGCAGCGTGGCTTCCAGCTACGACCTCATGAACGATCTCATGAGCGTCGGCTTGCATAGGCTGTGGAAGGACAGGTTGCTGCTGCTTGCCCTTACCGTTTCTTCTTCTTTTTTGTTCACACGCTCCAACCAATTCCCTTTACTAGTGAAAGTGTGAAACGTTGTTTAATTTTTTTTCAGGCTTGTTTCCAAGTTGAATCCTTTTCCGGGGATGAAGCATCTCGATGTGGCTGGTGGAACAGGTACCCGTTTCCCTGGTTGCTTTCAGACGTGCCATTGAAATAACAAATACAAACTTCACCACTAGCATAAACAGTATCGATTATATCAGTTAATTTTCCATTCGATTTGTCTATAAATCAGTATATACTATATCGGTAGCTAGTCCTTCCAGGATTCTAGCAATATCAATGCAATCGTGCACCTTTCAGTTGCGATCATGCGTCGTGTTTATGGTTCTTGTTTTCTAATTTTCTGTTGAAAGGTTCTATCTCCATGAGTTCTTGTATAATTTTCGAATTATCCTAACCACAGCATGGAATTTGAAGTAGAACAAAGTTCTAATGACTGTTCATGTCATTCCTATAACTTCAGGAGATGTTGCTTTTCGTGTACTGGAAAGAGTTAAGAGCGTGGGCCACAGAGCTATGCAGGGTACTCTTACTGATACAGAAGAAGACACCCACATTTATGTCTGTGACATTAATCCAAATATGTTAAACGTCGGGAAGAAGCGTGCCACAGAAAGAGGTAGACTCAAACATGAACTGTTTTTAAATATATTTTGCCACCTCCATCTCAAGTGTGAATTATGTTGTTCAACAGTTGATTTTTACTTTCAGGTTACAATGACGAACATTGTCTGAGCTGGATACAAGGAGATGCAGAAGCTCTGAGTTTTGAGGATGAATCTATGGATGGCTATACTATCGCATTTGGGATCAGAAATGTGACACACATTGAGAAAGCCCTATCGGAAGCCTACAGGTTTGCTATTTTCTTTTAGAGTTAAATACACCCACAGCCCTTGAACTTGTCCCGGGGTGCCACTTAGGTCCACGAACTTGTAAAATCAAAATTTGGCACCCTAAACTTGTTAAGTCGTGCCACTTAGGTCCATACCCTCTTCAAGTGGCATAAATATATGCAAAAAACCCCCTTGAGCTTTATCATCTTCTATTTCTACATCCTTCTCATCTCTTCCACCTCTCTCTCTCTCAATCCCCCAACGGGCCACACACTCCTCACGGGCGAGTGCGTGCCGCACAGATCTCTACTCCACCTGTAGCTCCGCGCTACCCCCAGCACTCGATGTGGCGTTGCTGCTCCTCGCGGACGCCTCGCTCCCGGCCTTCGACCCTGTCCTGCTCATCTCCCCCTTGCCTCGTGGGCGCACCTCCACTGGAGACGACGGTGGGGATGGGAGATGGATTGAGAGGTGAGAGATGAGAAGGATGTAAGTCTAGAAGATGACAAAATTCAGTGGCTTTTTTGTATATATTCATGCCACGTGGCGCCACTTGAAGGGGTATGGACCTAAGTGGCACAACTTAACAAGTTCAGGGTGCCCAATTTCGATTTTGCGAGTTCGTGGACCTAAGTGGCACACCCTGACATGTTCAGGGGCCGCTGGTGTATTTAACTCTTTCTTTTATGCCGAGGGTTGGCTAATTTGGAAATCCTAAATCAAAAAGCTAGCAGTGCTTAAAATGCTTAGAGTCCCCACCTTTTGAACTCATATACTTGTGTCTGTTTTTCATGTGTTCTATCCTTGGATTAAGCTTTTATCTTCTAGTCATATTCTACTACATTTGCTTAGTTGATGCATGGTGGTTCTAAAATCTCATTACTGTCACATGGGTTGGCATGTTTGAGAGTCCATTTGCTTACTTGATTATTCTAAAATCTCATTACTGTCAAATTGATTGGCATTTTCAGAGTTCTAAAGCGAGGGGGCAGGTTCCTATGCTTGGAGTTGAGTCATGTGGATGTCCCGGTATTTAAACAGATGTAAGTTTCATTAATCATGTTTTTTGGAGGACTAACTTATACGTGAAATGATGCCTTGAATATTCTTTTTCATGTGACTGAAAAAAGATGAGCAAATACCTGAGCTATAATGTTTTCAACTATCTCACTGTTAATGTGCAAAAATCACAATTGGTGCTAAGTGCTAACCATGTTAACAGGCTGCCACTTGTACCGCACTGTCTTATACATTTTTCAAGGGTGTCCAAAAGTGATAATTTTTTTCTACCTATTGTAAAAATGTTGCACTGATGTAGTTGGTTATTCCTTAAAAAAAGTAAATAAAACTGCTAATATTATCCTGCTAGGGATTTGTGAAAACAGTGTAGGCTTTCCCGCTCTGTTTGTCTCAAATAAGTATCACTAGTCTTATGTCCTACAGGTTCTTCATTTTTTTTTTCAATGTCAAATTTGCTGCCCATTTTTTTCAGCTATGATGTTTATTCTTTTTCTGTGGTTCCAACTATGGGAGAGCTAGTTGCTGGTGATCGACAGTCTTACCAATACTTGGTTGAGAGTATCCGTCGGTTCCCAAATCAGGTAATGGTATTGGGTTATTGGCACTTCTTTTTCAACAAATATGAACACATGATTATATTATTTCTTGCATTTTCTACCTCATCCATCCCCACGTTTATCAAGTATCTGGTACCTTGTGAAGCAGGCATATTGTAGTTTTTGCTGGGTAGATGTTAAGCTAGAAGATAGGGGTGAGAGTGACTAGCAAATTGATGAGCTGACCAGACTCTATGTACCTTTGCAGGAAAAGTTTGCTCAAATGATCCAGGAAGCCGGATTTGAGAGGGTGGAATATGAGAACCTTGTGGGTGGTGTAGTTGCCATTCACTCTGGACTGAAACTGTAGAAAGCAAGCTGAACCAGGCAGCAAGACTTGGGTGGTAGTATTTTCTGCCTTGTTGACCTCTGAATAAGTATGGATGTTTCACCTCCTAAAAATAGTGTAATAATGTAATCAAGTGATGACTGATGAGGCGTATCTTACGGATTTTGCAAAGGGTGGCTCCCCGAAATGTAATGAACGAAGCCTGATTGTATACCACCTACTTTCGTTTTTACTGACATAAGCCTCTACTGTTCTTCCCACTGTGATGATGTAACTATTGCACATTGCATTTCAATACATGAGTTTGAGGGCGACCTGATTGAGGATTTACTTATTTTTTCCCCTCATTTGGCTCCTGTATTGATGCTTATGTGCTGTGTGCAAGGTGGTGACTGCGAGGGATATCAGTATATCACTGCTGCGAATAAGAGATAAGATCTGTGAATCTTGTTGCAGTACATATGCCTCAGAGTGTCGTTGCTGCCGATAACTGGCAGCATATCAGACACCAGAAGGTGCTAAGCTCAGTATATTAACCAGAGGCGTGCTCTTGGTATCTGATGACCATCAGATGTGCAGTCAATGCTACAGCCATGATCTCCATTCGATGGCCATGTCGTTCAGAGTCTTCATTTTCAATAAAGCAAATGGGTACTGGAAAGAATCTGTAATCTTGGCAAAAATTTTGTACTGAAGTATTGAGCCTTCAAAGTAGAGAGTTGCACATCCTAGACGCCAATTAATGGTAGATAACCCAAGAGGCTCCAGAAACTTGTGACCATTTTCGGTGCAAAATCGATAGCGAAACTACAATGACCTGGATCACATGACCTGCCAGGATTTGCAAGTCGGTAATGCTCGGTGGTGGGCAACTGACTTCGTTGGCATCACGCGAATGGATCCAGGTCTGTGGATTTTCAGTACAGGATGATTGCGTACAGGGGCGACAGATCCATGGAGAATCGTTGCCGCATGGCCTCTTCCTTCAAAAGTCTTCATGTCATGATCTGAATATCTAATTGCCTCGTGGCACTGGCCCACAATGATCCTCCCGTCATTCAGGTTGGTTACTTACCACTCTGCTTGTTCTAGGACAAACGCTCAGTGGACGGCTCCTTTTTGCCTAGGGGCTTCAAACTCAGAGGTGTCGAAACAGCTTATGACCACAACCAAGAAACATCGCCATCTGCATGGAGGTGAAAAATGGTTATTATAGTGCTCTGCAGTATAGATGTATAAATAGAACATGCTAATGATCCTGAACAGTGGTAAAAGCAACCTTGGACTTCTTTTTATTGTTTTACTAAAGGTTATAGCATAACTAGTGATTTTTTATCCAACTGGAACTTGTCAAGATGCCATAGACAGTAGTTACCACTCAGCATTCAGTATACCAAACCAAAAGATGCGCAGGGTACAAAATGGTCTCTGTATACCAATTATTGGTTGCCGTTGCTCCCATAGAACTCCGGCACCTGACGAATCTTTGAACTAGTGAACTTCATTGAAAAGTAACCTGAAAAATCACTGAAATCAGTGGAGAAAAAAGAAAGTGAAACCTACGCAAATCATTAGATGTGGGGATGAGAAAACCATAAGCTTATATTGCTATACCGGTCCAATTTTTCCACAAAGAAATATCGCCCCCCTACAAATCGAGCTATGATATGCACATGCCATTGGCAGGAATAGCTACGAGATTCCACCACTCCTTAGCTAGGGGTCAAGCAGATACCGTAGCATTCCCCGGGAGAGCAGATAACTGTCACCTAGCTGTACTTGACTACACTTGTACCACTTGTGCATGGTGCCAAGCAGGCATGATGGCATTTGACCATTACAGAAGAATGCACAAAGCTGTACTTGGCTCCACCACTTATGGAAATCTATAAAGATTTTTTTAATACCTCAATCGGGAAGAACCTATGAACTTTTTATAGCTGAATTGACATCTCTGCACTAGACAGCACCCCTACATAATGAAGTGGTGGCGGCACTGCATTCTGTTCCTTTATTCTCTTCAGTGATGACTTGTCATAGCATTCCAAAGAAGAGAATAAACAGATAATAATGGTAAATCAGCTGGTATCACAGTTTGATGAAAGATTCTAGCAGCAATTGAACTCAAAGCTTCTCTTTTCCTTAACAAAAAAAGAGGCAGCTAAATGAGGGTTGCCTAAAAGAATAAGCCAGCAAAGATGAACATTTGAGGGTTGAGAGGCTTCCACGCGGAGAGTGCAGCATTTTATCTCCTAGATAATGAAAGGGAAGTACTAAAAAACAGAAGGATAAGAATGTCGGCAATTAAAGTACATGTCAAATCAATCGTACCAAATATAATTGATAGTTTCACCAATAAACCAAATTTTCCAAATAACCATATTCCTCAATAGCTTGCCATGGATAATTTCATCTATATGCATTTGCTTCACAAAGCTATTTTAATGTTCTCACCAGAAATCAGATGATGCTATTAATTTTCTAGAATAGCTAATTTTTCCTTTATTAAGTGCAGAGCAGATACAAAACCTGGTAAGGTAATTAAGAATCATTTTCTGCAGACTCCAAAGGCTTCCACGAGAACAAAGCAGCAATTTTTTCTCCAAGCCTATAAAAAAAAAATCCCCCTTACTTTCCTTTTTTATCCTACAAAAGTCATGGTACTTCCTAACTTGTAACAAACCGTTATGCAGAGGTGTCATTTGTGCAAGAAACAAGATAAGGTATTTGAAGTGTCCTCTCCAAGAAATCAGATGGTAATGTTTTTATGGCACACAACAATTTGATAACAGGATTAAGCATCAAAATCTGCTAAGTGATCGTCATGCAGACCCTACTTGTAGGTAGCTAATACTTTTTCCCCAACATTACTAGATAGTTTAGCACTGTAATCTACCTGCTACCGTGGAGTTGCGCTATGTTCTATAAAGATATAAGATATACAAATTGATCTATCACATATTTTGTTGAGGACTGCACAGTGAACTGAATGATTTTATTTCAGTCATGAAAGAACATCTGCAATAGTTTAATTTATGTATATATATCAGTAACAAAAGAACAATTTAGAAAATTCTTAGTCATCATATGCATATCAGATGGCTCCGAGAGGAAAAAATGCTTTATCCCAAGAACTTGAATGAAGATACACGAAGAAATGCTTGCATAGATTCTTTCTGTAATTGATAGAGAACTGTACAACCGTCATTTTGCCTTTTCAGCTGCATCCACAGCATAACAAACTAAAAAAACACACATGCCTCACATCCTCTTTGATCCTACACTTGGCAGCAGGCTCCAAACCACTATAAATAGAGGCTCGTCCCCTACCAGTGCCCAATAAGCAGCTCACGGCACATCCTTGAGTGCTTTAGCTTGCTGCATTCAGTCAGAGCATTTGTTGTGTAAAATACAAACACCTTTCCCTCGAACTATGTCTAGGTCTGTGGAACCTCTCATAGTCGGTAGGGTGATTGGAGAAGTTCTCGACTCCTTTGACCCATGTGTGAAGATGGTAGTGACCTACAACTCAAACAAGCTTGTCTTTAATGGACATGAGATCTACCCATCAGCAGTTGTATCTAAGCCAAGAGTAGAGGTTCAAGGGGGTGATCTGCGGTCTTTCTTTACTTTGGTTAGCAATCAAATGCTTCATTGTCGAATCCAACTATATATAGGTACTATTCCTTCCCTAATGGCCATAGTTCTCAAATTCAGGTGATGATAGATCCAGATGTCCCAGGGCCAAGTGATCCATATCTAAGGGAGCACCTTCACTGGTAATGTTCAGCATTCCTTACCTCAGGAATGTCAAATAACATATGTTGCTGAGGAAGATAGCATAGCACCACATATTGCATACGTACAAAAACATCATGTTTCCCGAGAACCTAGAATGGTGTGGCTAAATGTCATCCTTTACATTTGCAGGATCGTGAGTGATATACCTGGTACAACAGATGCCTCCTTTGGTAGGTTATTTAGCTTAATCTGTCATTAGTTGATTCCATTTTCCAGTTGTTCCTTGAATTAATGACCATGAATCTTCCAGGGCGAGAGATCATAAGCTACGAGAGCCCAAGACCTAACATTGGTATCCATAGGTTCATTTTTGTGCTCTTCAAGCAGAAGCGCAGGCAAACTGTAACTGTGCCATCCGTCAGGGATCATTTCAACACCCGGCAGTTTGCTGAGGAGAATGACCTTTGTCTCCCTGTAGCTGCTGTCTACTTCAATGCACAGAGAGAAACTGCTTGTAGGAGACGCTGAAAATCCCAGCTCTCAACGTCCACCTGGTGATGAACAAGGCCCTTCTGATCTTCTTTGTACGAAGATAATGATCTTATTCTACGTTATCCTATAAATAAACCAGATGCATTTGCAGATTGTATTCGTATTATTAGATTGTTTCTTAAGTGGCAGGATTGAGAATTATGAATTGCCCATGCTTGTGGTGATACTTTATGTGCAAGACAATTTATCACTGAATGCCAGAAAACAGAGTTGGTGGACATCCCCCACAGGCAAAAAAGTTCATCTTCTGTTTGCAGCTTCACACTATGTGCACTTTTTCTGACATACAATCTCCTAGAAAGGAAAATCGTTAGATCTTCTTGTGTCAACTTGTAGAATTATGAAGACACTGTAATAGTATTCAGTTTCTAGATTGTTAAGAGACATGGATAGAAAAGGGAGACATTTAGTGTTTGCCCATCAAAAGCTTAAGGATGGCGATGTCAAAGTAGTCTGCCTTTGTTCCTAAAGGATGGCGATGCCAATTGACAAGAATGCCATTTGATGCATGTTGGATACAAATATATAATCAGTTTGTTTGAATCTGACTGTAAACTAAATCATCTCTTTCCTGTTGTCCTCTCGATGCATTCATTGGATACAACAGACAAACAAAATATGCACCGTAACAATGTAATGTAGACGACTGTAACTGGTGCACTGTTGTTGGGGAGTGGAAACAGTTATCCTTGTTGGCCTTTTGATTTCTATTGGATGTGTATATCCTTGTTATTATGTAAAGGTCGGGAATATTTTTTCCATGGTCTTGTATCAACTCGATGTAAAATACCCTGGAAATTGATAGAGATAAATTTCTCTTGTCCAAAAAAAAACAGTTATCCTTGCTAATTGAAGTACGATACCAGGAACTCAAGATGTTGATCCATATAGCCTTTTGAATACCTATACCACTAAAAAATGCAGAAAAGTAGACGAGAAAGATACGAAGAAATTATATGAATAAAGGAATATTTTTTAAGTATATTAAACTAACATGAACTTTTTAATTTACTTTGAGGCGTGCAATAAAAAGATGTTCGGACCATTTTTTTTATCTAATACACAAATATAAATGTATCTCGACAACCTCTGATTGACTGATCTCGACGTGATGGTAGTGTGATCTATTCAGATTTAGAGCTCTAACTTATCTTAACAATCTAGAAATGTAAAACGTAAACCTATCCACCAGTTGGTATTCGTATATCTCCTTTCTCTACTGATGATATATATGACAGTGAAACAAAACCAACTGGAGTTCAGTTGGCTAGATGATGGAACCTTTTCCTTGGCAACAATCTAGTGCCCAGAGATGCAAAGATGACAAGGGAAGCACTAAAAATAATTAGGACAGAGTCTTATCGTGGCAGCTTTGACATCGAGTATTAGTTGCAGATAAAAATAAAATCAAACACATGTATTTTCTAGTTCTTAAATCCCTTTTTACATGTTTAAATTTGTTTCATGAGATGAAACCCATCGGTTCGAATGCTCGATTATAACATGTTCTGATTGATCAAGTTAGAGATTCTTCCCCCAGATAGACCATATCCTAGATGTGCTTCTTTCCCTCTCTTTCCATTGCTGTGCTTAGTGCAGGAATGCACACACTTGACAGCTACTTTTATAATTGTTCATTTAACAATAGTAGGCATTTTTGTCCTTTCTGAGCTCTAGGCTCAGTAAAGATTTCAACGATGTTAGGCAACTTTATTCTTTGTGGACGACTGGACCTTACTAGGTTCCTTTGACATGCAGCCTAATTCCTTAGCGAAACGTGGAACACAATTATTTTTATCACGGATATATTCACATCTGTAGCATGGCAGTTTTTATCACAGATATATTAAAAAGAGAGTAAATTGCACCCACACATACATCAACTTGTAGCATTGTATCATTTTAGTCCATTAAATTGTAAATTATGCAACTGAGTGCAACAAGTTGTCTGTTGTGTGCATATATGATCCCAAATATGCTAAGTTAGTATTTTTGTCATGGACTGCTAGTGTTGAATGCCATGTGAATGGAGGTTTTCCTATGGCTGCAATAACGACAAATGAGTTTAAGTAGTAAATTTTTATTGTTTTGTTGATAGTCAAGGGACTGTGATTTTTAGAAGTAGCATTATCTTCTATTGGTACAGTGTCTATTTTCTCTGAATAGCTACTTTTTGATCCTCACGGATAGCGGTGAACTAAATTCCAATGAAGAGATGTATACAATTTATGTACCAACACATTAAGAACTTGATCAGTTAACTAATTTTTTGATAATAGTATCCAATTCAAAATTTAGTTGAAACACATAAAGTGTAATCACGATTATTTAAAGGATAACTCTAGAGATATTACAACATCGGTGAAAATGAAACAAATCGATGTTATAGAGTTTCATGGTTACAATGATCACTGAACTGAAAACCTCATGGAGCTTACGACACATACTACACTAATCATGCCAACGATATATTCTAGTGCAAAACTCAATCTTGAACCACAACAAGAAATAGACAGCCATATGAGATTGCAGCACTCGTCGACGGCTGTGCAGCCTAGGCCAATTGCTGCGGGGTCGTTCCATTTAGTTCAACATGATAAGCGTATTCTTTCACTCCACCAATGATCCACAATTGTCGCTCCACCTACGCCTCGTGCATCATAATTAGCGATTACTCAGACGAAGCGACATATGGGGTTATGATATGACACAATACAATGACTTAACGTATCTAGGACTGTATATGTACAAAAAATAAACATCTTGTTGTATGGGAGTGCACGATTTTACAACTTGATAGACCAAAGAGATACAATGTTACAAATTGTTGTATAGTGAGTGCAATTTACTCTTAAAAAGCAAACTCAATTATTTTTGCTATGAAAATTCCACTCAGCTTGTGCTAAGTTTGACCGGATGCCATCGAATAAAGTAACCGAAATATTAGTGATGGCAAATAAAGACTATTAACATGCCCAGCAGGCCATGATAGTTTGTGCTAGTGAAACGGGTGAGTAAAATCCTTGTAACAGTCTATTTTAAAAGCAAGATATTATGTTTCAATATATTTAAAAATTCTGAACAAAACTTTTCAAAAGGCTGATGAAATAGGTTTTTGAAAGATTGAATCTAATGTTTAAAGATGTTTAATGCTATAAAAATTAAATATAACAAAAAATAACTTCTTTGGTTATGAAAGAAAGAAAGATAAAAAAAATAATTATAAGAAATTACATCAAGGTGTGCATGTCCTGAATTGAGGAAATAAACTTTTTTATGCATGGTATTTGAACTACGGAAGAATCTTATTCGGATTTATAGTCTCTTTTGTGTAAAGATGATATCATTCCTCTTGCAAGTAATGCATTCGTGCATCCTTGTTGATGCAGTGGCTAAGATGGTTATTTTATCATATGACTTCTCTCGCCATGATTTTAAGCATGATACATATTTAAAAATTTGTTTGCATCCCTAGGGGGCAGAAGTCAGAAGTTAGACTTCCTTCAAGAAAAATAACCTGAAAATACTCTTGAAAAATATAGACAGCAGGGGGCAACAATGGGGGTTTCACATTGAAATTGTTAGCGAAAGTGATGACATCCAAAATTAAATCATTTATGGTTTTGGAGAAGTTGAGCGGTATAAGAAATATGTTAATTTATTGAAGTGATTGGATATCATAATTTTGTTTCATGATTTCTAGTCATTTATTTTGTTTCGTGACTGACATTTTGATGCGGCATTCACAATTGCGTAAAGATTTCTGAACATTTATTTCCTCGATCCCTTGACTTGGAGATTCGATAGTCACATTTGTTCAAATGTTTTTAAAGATTTGTTTGCATTGTGTTACTCAGATTTTAATGCACTAGTATCCACTTCCTAATTGTTGCAGATATGGTTTTTTTAGGAAAGTTTGTTGTTGCATATATGTCAAAGTTAGCATTAGTTTCTATTATGCTTTAAATGCAATGGTGCACTACATGTAAGATATACAGAAGGAGCTAGCGACCATAGCAGCAATAGTTGGTGTTGGTCATAGCAACATTCAGACCATACTGGTGAAAAATGGCTACAAAAGTAACACTTGAGCTTCTCGTCTTTGTTTTAGTTCTTCTCATGCCTACAACACATCAAGCTTGGGGCGAGCCAGATTGCTACGTGGAGAAAGAATTATTGGTTCTACGGAAATGTCGGTTTACCATCAAAATTTTAGGTGACTATGTCAGTCCAAATCCATCATGTCGTGTCGCTGTGGACCATTCTGATATGGCATGCATTTGCTATATTCTCACTATTGAAGAGAACACACGAGCCAGAATATTCTCACTATTGCTATAGGTAATATTCTTCGTCTTGCACGCGAGTGTGACCAGGACCAGCCAGTGCCAGCCGGAAGCCGATGTGGAAGTAAGTAGTAATTCTATTTATATTTTTAGTGGACTGTACTTATTAAGTAAAAAAATAAATATGTACCTACACACTTTCATGTATTTATTATACTCAGTATGATTTGTATTTTGTTTCTCAGGTTTTACTGTTCCAACAGTACTATCGTCATCACTAAAAGGAGGAATAAATATCGGCATAGCTAGCATTAATATGTTATCTTTAATCCTGGCTAGTTAATGAGTAACAATGAACCAATAATTTTCAAATTATGACTGAATTTATTTGTGATTCACATCTGTGTGAGAACTTTATGTCGAAAGAGGTGCAAGTGATCGTACCTCTTTTGCATATCAAATTATCAATACAGTAGCCATTTTGAGGAAACAAAAATAAGTAACATATTTTTTAATTACGCCAAGAAATGATTGATACATTTAACACATGGGCATGGCAGAGCCATGCATATATCTGGTTACGCATAAATGAATAGACTATGCAATGCCCTTGTTTATTACAGACTTTACAGGGTATCTCTCAGTAGCTAGAGGCTATTTATAGTTCTCTGTAGATGTCACATGTAGCAACAATATGCCCAAGCAGTGTAGCATCAACATACCTCTTGCTCAACTCACCTTTGCATTCATCTGCAGCATAACGTACTCTATCCATTTTCTCAAAAAAATACGCGCGTACTATATCCATTAGGTGTTGAAATCGTGATGTGCAACATATGTAACGTACGCTATCCATTACAATCTTTTCCTGAAATCAACAGGAATTTAATTGCATTGGTGCGTAAAGGTCGGAAATTATACTTTCTTCGTCTTAATCCCCATTATACGGAGCAGCGATTCTCAACAACTACGCTACGACGACCGGGCCACAAATTAGACAGAGTACACGGAGATGAACTATATTGGGCCGGAAATGCAGACTCTCTGGGCTTAATTAAGCCACTAGATCTTTACAATCATGCCAAAAAAAAAACTAGATACCATGAGCAAAAAAAGGGATACTGCTTGGTCCGTACTGCAAGTTTGGACTTTTGTGGATCGATCAACGGCTCAACGCTATCATCAGTCATCAGTACCTCTGAAAATAGTTGCCCATGGTCTCGAAGCCTCTGCTGGAGAAGCAAAGCCTCGCTGAGCTCCCACCAGCTGACCACCGTCCTCCAAGAAACCTCCTGCTGCTGCTGCCGCCGGTGAAGAGGAGCCTCCTCGAGCCGTAGTAGCCGGAGTAAGGGTACGACGGCGACGAGAGCACGCTGCTGGCCGCGACGACCGGCACCGCGTTGCTCACCGATCTCACCGGCAGCAGGCAGTTCGCCAGCAGGGCATGCCCAGCAGCAGCATCGTCGTCTTCGGCTGATGAATGGACGGTCTGGCTGCAGTGCACGTGGCAGTCGCCGTGGCCGTCGAGGAGGGCGATGTCGAGCTCGAACAGCTCGTCCTCTTCGATGTCGGCGATCACAGCTGTTCCCATCGGTTGGAGATGGATTTCGCTTCCGAGTTCCGACTTCCGAGCCTGCGAGCCCGGCCTCCTGTTGTGATTTTGCTCTCTCGAGGCAAGCTCGTGACTAGCTTTGGTCAGTGAATTGTTGGGGGTATATAATGAACTGTGACGAAAGCTTTGTTTGCACGTAGCTTGTGCACGCGTGTGGCTTCGCATCATGAGCATATCAGGGTGGGTGAGAATTGTTCCACGATGTTGGTCGAGATGGTTGGGAAAGTGTCACCGATCGAGGATGATACTGATCGACTAGGTAGAGTAGGCTGCCTAATTTCTAAAAATAAATTTGAAGTATCTCTTTTTTTTAGGAAAATTTTGAAGTATCTTTTTCTTTTAGGTTTATGTTTGCACAATTGTACATGTAGTAGAGCAGTATTAAGACAAGCTCAAGATATGTGCTCGCTTTGACTACTTGTATCATTCGATGAGTGAAAAACCAAACCAATTTATTGACCGTGACCATGTTGTTATGGTATGGGCCCTCATTGGGCTTTATCCGGCCCAGTGAAATAGAAGCCCAAACCCTTACACTTCACGATCATCTGCTTTTAATTCCCCCTAGCCGTTCGTGGGGATTGGGAGTTCCTTGTCTCCGCCGTCGTCGTCCTTCGACCTCGGTGCAGTGTCGGCGGTGAGTTCTTTTGCTTCCTCCTTAACTCCTCTGCCGTTGCTTGTGCCGGTGGTGAGCGGGATCTGGTTGTGGCGGCGATGTGCATGGTGCTCAGCGATGGCGTCCATTGCAGGGGACTCGGTACCAATGAGTATGCCATAGTCTTTTTCTTATGCATTTGGTGACCGATTCCACTGGATGCTTCTCATTGCCGTCGGAGCCCACGGCATCAACGGCGTCGCTGGTCTCGTAAGCTAGGACATGCCGGCAGATGAGTGGTGGAGTTTTGGTGGATTTGGTGTTTTGTGTTACTCCTTTATATACGCTCGTGGTGTCGATCTCTCCGGCGTTGGCTTGTGGAGTTTTATCTACCAACACGAAGAGAAATCGGGTTGGTTTTTAGCTACCACCGTTTCTGGTGGTTCAGTCCCCATTCCGGGTGATTCGTCGTCTGGTGATTGGGGGCGTCTGTCGGTCTTTGAGGCGTCAGATCCCTTGTTTCTTGGCGATGCGATGGTTTTGACCATCTTCTTTCGCCGGGTCATTCAACGTCCAAAGTGCATGTCGATCCGATGTGCCACCCAAGACGGCAACAAAAAAATTGTGAACCTTCGCCAGGGAGGAGGTCGGCTTCAGGCGCTGTGCTCCGGCCGCCGATGGCGAGGAAGACCCGGAGTAGTTTACAAGGATTGGTTTGTATTTTTTGTTTCTTTCAAGGATACCCTTGTAAGGTGGATTGTAACCATCAGATATTATAAATGAAATATATGCCCGGTTTCTCAAACAAAAAAATCTGCTTTTAATTCCCTTGTTCTAAAAAAAACTCCTTTTAATCTCCTGTCTGGATGGCAAAATGGCATGCATGATGCATGGACGCCTCTATTTGGATTTACTGGCAGCTGCCATAATCTAAGCTACTGCAGCCGTGAGCCACCACTGACACTGTGTTAAGAAGGGAGGATCGGATATGATCTGGTGGATGGGATGGATCCAACTGGACCAACTCGAACTCAGTAGCGATGACGTACGTCACTGAAGCTACTGTTGAAAGTGTTAAACAAACCTGTTGTACGGATAATATCCGGGACTGATTCCATCCACGTGTTGAACAACAACTAATGCATGGATAACACACTACTAGAATGGTAGGAATGGCCAACGGTTTTTAAACTCTCGGTCATTTGTTTGGGCGGTCATCAAAAGTTATAGTCGAGGGTATACCGTCGGCAATTTGCTGTCACGCACCCTTGCTCGGACATTCTCCCATTTGCCGAGGGGTGGTCGGCAATTCCATGGCCAATGGGAGGTTGCCGACAGTTGATAGTTGGCTATTAGTTGGTTCGGGTTTAGGCTAGGATGAATTGCCAAGTTGATATACTATCGGTAACATGTTTCTTAAACCTAATGGAAAATGAATCACCGATGATCCTTTATTCACTGTTGGGGATTATTCGTTGTTGGCTAAACATATATATGATGGTTTCATATGCAGTTGGCTATTGTATCATTTGACTGTCACGTTTCAAGTGCACGGCGGTTTCATCACACCAATAGGAATCTAAATGCCCAACTCTTTTTTTATCGTGTCCTATTTGCTGGACAGGCTCATGATTCTTTCAATATCCATTCAAAATTCAAGCATGATCATATAGATAAATTATAGACGATAAACAATAACACTGTTGCATTGTTGATCCAAGTTTAGTAAGTAGACAACAAATATGCACAGATATGAATTTGGCATCTAATGTTCTTGAAATGTCCAAAGGAAAATTCTTAACTAAGATAATGTTGTTCATAAGGAACAAGATAGACGACTTTTAATATCATCCAACTACAAACTGTAGCACCAAAGGCAAAGCGCAAGTGTTTGCCCTTAACTCACTACCAATGGTCATAATCCGGATCATTTCGATAGGCATTGTCAGCATCATTGTCGTAGTTCTCCTCATATTCATGGTCATGGTATCCTACGTTGTCATAGTTGTAATCCACATCATCCTCATTGACATTGTATGTTCCACCAATGTAATCCTGTACAGATTAAAAAATATATGTGTAAGCTCTTAAACCATGATTACCATATACTAAAGAAAATAGGACACTTGGTTTAGGTAATACTAACATCGTCACCAGCATATTTTTCATTTTTCTTTGACAACCCACCTTCTGATCCAGAAGTAGCCTGCATGACCCAAGAGTAGACCATGTAACCATATTCACATACATACATGGACATGTGTTTCACAGAAGTATAATTTATGCTTTGCCATCAAGTGCTTTCATAGAAGTGATTGGAGTGCAGATCAGTATTAGTATTATTTTTATTTCTTTCAAGACCAGTGTTTTCAGGGAACAGTTGTACTGGTTTTATTAAAATTTTTGGATGCACATATTCTTTGCTCCGAAGGAAAACCATATGACAACTAGGGCCCTGTTCGGCTGCGCTAGTAGCTGTTAGCACTCAAATCTACAGTAGATTTGAGTGCTAACAGCTGCAGCGGCTGCTAGAGCAGCCGATCACCTCCTAGGACTGATTCTAACTAGGACTAGTTCTCCAAATGTTAGTGGTGTAGATTAGTCTAGGCTGTTGTAAAACCATCGGATGCATGTACTCCTGGTTGTTAACCAATGCCTATGTAAGGCACCTGAGGGGCTCTTCCTCGTATCATCCAATCAACATGTAACATGTCGAGCAGCCAAGTTAGGGGCCGGAGCTTCCAACCACATTTCGTTTTCTTTCGTGGTAATCAGAGCCTCTCCTCTTTGTCGACCTCGCTCATTGCCCTGCCGGTCACGGAAAAGCTCGCCAAGAGCAATTTTGTCCCCTGGCAAGCGCAAGTCATGCCGACCATCCGAGGTACCCAACTTGAAGGCCACCTCTATCTAGAAACGGTGGTCCCCTCCAAGAAGATCGCCGCCCAAGTTGATGGCAAAGCCGTCAAACAGCCCAACCCGAAGTATGCTACTTGGGTTGCAAAGGATCCGCAGGTTCTAAGCTACCCGCTGACATCCATGACACGAGATGTGATGATGCAGGTGGCGTCACACAAGACTGTGGTTGCAGTTTGGGCTCTAAACGGAAAGCATCAATTAAGTTTTCAGCTCTAGAAAGCATCAATAATATCCCTTCAACTATAGAAAGCATCAATTCCGCTCGAAACGGTGTGTCTTTCTAGGCTATAGTCCCCTTCATAAAGGTTTTAAGTGCCTTGACATTCCTATCGGGCGCGTTTATATCTCACGTGATGTCGTGTTTGTTGAGAATGTCTTTCCTTTTGCTGACCTTCATCCTAACGCTGGCGTCCGACTCTTTTCTGAAATCCTTCTTTTACCTCAAAACTCAGAGGAATCAATAGTGCATAATTCGTGTTCTTGATGCTCCTACGAACCCTGATGAATCTGCAAAAAAATCAAATGAAAACAATGCAGGTTTGGAGTCATATGGAGGGAATTTGCTATGTCCCTGGAGCAATATAGGAGTTGGAGCTGAATCCGTCTTGAGGTCGCCCCCAGGTGGGCAGACTAACGCGTTGCAAAGTGAGCTGTCGTGTGAGTCCACCTTGCATACGCTAGCGGCCCAACTTCCATCTGCCGCGTGCCCTCGGTTGGAGGCAGTGACAACCGCATCTAGGGCGGGTGGGGTGAGCAGATCCTCCTCCGGACTCGCTTCCGGATTGTCTGCGCCAACTTTATCTTCTCCAGCATTGCTGCCAACCTCGCCAAGATCGGGTGCGACAATACTGAGATATCTAGCTGCAAATCCAGGATCTTCTGTGTAGGCTGCAGCAGGACATCTTCCAGCGGCTGCAGTAGTATAACCTTCTTCACTAGGCGTATACCCAAGACCTACACTGACGGTACAGTAAGTTACGGATGTCTTGGCTCTAGTGGAGAGCCTAGCAATTTATCTCAAACTCTTAGTGATCCAAATTAGAAACATGCTGTGGATAGTATCTAGCTCTATAAAAGAATCAAACTTGGCATCTTGGACAATCCCATGACCGCCACAAGGAAGCAGGGAGAGGGGAGGCGGCTGCGACGCGACCGTCGTCTAAGTGAGAAAGTAGCGTGGGCCACGAGCGGATAGGATGGGGTTATGTCAAGGGGAGGGAGAGGGACGGGCGGGCGGCGCCGCAGGTCTCCATGGGCCTATGGCCACCGCTGAAGAGAGGAGGACCCCTCGCATCAGAGGGGAGTGCTCGCGTTTGACCGAGTCCAGTCTCTCCGACTGGTGGGACCCACCTGTCAGGTTGGACGAAAAAATAGACAAAAACAATACTTGCTTTAGAAATAGGTATATATAAAGATATAGGTAAATATTTAGTTTGTTGTGGACTCGATTTCTATTCATTTAGTTTAAAAAAGTTGGTGCCAAATTGGTGGCAAGTTGGTGTTTTCTGTGAGAGAGGCACGATTATCAGTGCCAAATTGATGTAAAGTTGGGAAGTAAACAAGGCCTTTGGAATAAATTTTTCTTTAACTGAGTCGGAATCTGAGAGAAAAAAGTCTAATCACCCCACCTATGGAGGTTGGGCTACATAACCCCAACCTATGAAACGGTTTATATCACCCTCTCAACTTCTCACAACCGATCAAATTACCCTCTAAGGCAATTTTAAAAAATCATAGTAAATCACAGAAAAATCATAAAATAGAAAATCCAATTGTGGTGGACTCCAAATGAGTAAGTATACACAGTGAATACGTAATATGGTATGCTTTAGTACATTTTTCACTATAGCTTTAGGTCTATGCTTTTCTCTATAGTTGTAAAAAAATGTATTAAAGCATACCATATTGTATGTTCAGTGTGTATATCTACTCATGTGGAGTCCAACATAATTGGATTTTCCATTTTATGATTTTTTTTATTTACTATGATTTTTCAAAATTAGTTTATGGGGTAATTTTATCGATTTTGAGAAGTTCAAAGAGGGATAGAGACCGTTTCATAGGTTGGGGATTATGTAGTCCGTTATGTAGTCCCACAGGTGGGGGTTGATGTAGACTTTTTCAATCTGAGAGGACCTCGTAGTTTGGAATGTGCATGGGAACCGTACCATTTTAAAACCAACCGTTGGCTAGCTGCCTCACTCAAACATACTGCAGCGAGCCAGCACGCAACCACGGACACGTAGGCCCATTTTGCTCTTTGGGCCACAAGTCAGTGACAAAACACCAAATCCCTACGTCTCCCTCGTCCCTCACGCCAGTCACAGTTTCCCAGTGAACCCATCCCACTTGCCGGCTGCTCCACCTCCGCGCACGCCTACTAAAATGTCCGCCGGATCTCGCCGCGCGCGGCGACCGCGCCGCCGCCGCCGCCGGAGATGAAGCCCCGCCACCTCCCGCCGGTCCTCGCCCTCGTGGTACTCTCGCTCCTCTCCCTCTCCTTCCGCAACCGCCGCCTGCTCCTCCTACCCCGCGGCCCGTCCCCGTACGCCGCCGGCGTGTCCGGCGACGCGCTCCTCCGCCACCTCGCGGCCGCCGACGCCGGCGGTGACCAGGTCCTCGCCGATGCAGCCGCGCTTCTCGCCAATGCGTCGGTGACTTCCTTTCCCAGCATCAGCAACCGCTACCGCCTCCTCTACCTCCGTCTCCCGCGCCACGACAACGCCACCTCCTCCGGCTCCGTCTCCGGCGCCCCATCGCAGCGGGCCGTGTCCCGCCTCCGAGTCCCCTTCGTCACCGTCCCCGACGATGACGCCCTCCTCGCCGCCTTCCGCGCCTCCCTCCGCTCCTTCCTCCTCGCCCACCGTCTCCGCCGCCGGGGCAGCAGCAATCTCAATCTCCTCGCCGGCCTCCCGGGTCTCCTCGGCGGCGGACGCCCGCGCCGCTTCCCGACCTGCGCCGTCGTCGGCAACAGCGGCATCCTCCTCGGCGGCGGGCGTGGGGCCCAGATCGACGCGCACGACCTCGTCGTCCGCCTCAACAACGCACGCGTCACGGGCTACTCCGCCGACGTCGGCGCCAAGACCTCCATCTCCTTCGTCAACTCCAACATCCTCCACTACTGCGCCGTCCGCTCCGCCATCCTCGCCGGCGGCTGCAACTGCCACCCGTACGGCCGGTCGGTCCCCATGGCGATGTACATCTGCCAACCATCTCACCTCCTCGACGCGCTCATCTGCAACGCCACGGCCACGGCCACGGCGGCGGCGTCCCCGTTCCCGCTGCTAGTCACCGACGCTCGCCTCGACGCGCTGTGCGCGCGCGTCGCCAAGTACTACTCGCTGCGGCGGTTCGTGGCCATCACCGGCGAGCCGGCGAGCAATTGGAGCCGGAGGCACGACGAGAGGTACTTCCACTACTCGTCGGGGTTGCAGGCGGTGGTGATGGCGCTGGGGGTCTGCGACGAGGTGAGCTTGTTTGGGTTCGGGAAGGCGGCGGGGGCCAAGCACCATTACCACACTAACCAGAAGAAGGAGCTGGACCTGCACGATTACGAGGCTGAGTACCAGTTCTACCATGACCTCCAGGAGCGGCCGGAGGCGGTGCCGTTCCTCGCTGAGGCGCCGGGCTTCAAGGTGCCGCCGGTGAAGCTGTACCGGTGAGCGATGAGCGGTTATGTCAGTATTGCTGTACAATTTGACAGGTGTTTAGAGTTTGGACAGAGAGGAATGTGTACATTATGATAATTGAAATTTGAAAGGGGATGAGAGATTGGGGAGCTTGTTAAGGGGAAAATGTAGCTCAATTTTGTGTTGATTGGTGGATCAAAATGGTTGCAATTGTTCATGTATGTGGCATAGTACAATGTACACTTCATTGATTCATGACTGCATGAGTATATAGGTCAGACACACAGAAAATATTGTAAATTCTGGGCGATTGAAAACGCATTGATACTGGTTGATTATCAGACTCGCAAATGTGTAACAGTGTAAAAATGTTTTTGCTACGTTGGTTCTTGTTTTACCAATTCATGGTGCTGGCGATTGTTTCTGTTATGCATTATTGTGTTTGTAGTACATTTCCTGATAGGGATGTTTAAGCAGAGAAAACTAGTGTAAAGTGTGTAAATTCAAAGGGAATAAGAATCTGACATAGATGTCGCTGGTTGGTGTGTTGAGGTGACATGACACTTAACTTTAATTGTTCATAGTTGTTGACATTTGTGTTGTAAAATTGTTGCACATGATTGATACATTCAGACAGATATGGAGATTTCAGACAGACACACTGATGAAGTCATGGGCAATGGAAAGAGGAAGACAATGGGTAAGATGTGGGCGTGTATAAGAACGTTGTCAGTTCTCATAATCAAACATATGGTCGATTCAAATTATTTGCCTTTGTTTCTTTTATGCCTGCTAGGAAAAAGGATTAACTATTTAGCGGTATAAGTCAAAGTATTCAGGTTGTAGCCTATCTGTTATCCGATCCGTTGCCGCTGATGAGCAACCACTAAAAGTTGCTATCATGAACTAAAGCACACAAAAATAGTGTTGGTTGCGTGCCCACTGCTGGTCAGTCGTCACTGTAAGACTGCTATTTAGGTGTAACATGGTCCTAAGCTACCTGATGACTGATTCTAATTCAACTGACATAACTTAAGATTGACAACATAGAGTACTGAAGTGCTGCTCTGCACTTTATCAACTTGAACCGCCTATCTCTACGGTATTATCTAGTACTGTATCCTCTTTTGTATTGTGCACATCCTTGCAATGCGATGTCTAGAGCTTATCGGGGGCAATGAAACAATGTTTTTTTAAACCTTATTTTCGAACTCTACTACCATCCAGGAACGTTTTGTACTGATGCTGATTTGCTGGCTTGCTGCTACATGCGGCGAGCTAGCATGTCTCATATGCATTCCAAGTTTTGACTCTTGTACGAGTCAAGCAGAGCAGGAAGCTATCGTCTCAACTCTCAAGGATTTTGACATGAAACATACTGCCAAAAAGTCAAACTCTGTCTCTCACAAAAAAAAATGCATTTTTTTTTCAGATGAGTCAAACTAGTACTAGTGGCTATAAACTGCCCAAAGTCAAACTCACTGCCATACTTTGCAAAATGAGAAATGCACAGCCAATCTGAATACTTCATACAACCCAGCCCTCGTAATCTGTATAGCCCATCGACGTTGGCGGCGTCTTTCAGGCAGGCAGCGGCGGAGCCCACTCTGCTGCCACTGAGACAGGCCTTTTTGCAAGATGTAGGGACTTGTTTGAGGCTTTGAGCTGTTAGAAAATTTTAAACCTGGCTGTGAGAAAGGATTAAATAGTTGTGGCTTTGGTTTTGGTCAGCATGTTAACCGAAATCATGAGTGGCTTGCGGTTGACCAGGCGTAGCGGAAAGAAAACAAAATGTGGTTGGAAGGGTCGGCCCTTAGCTTGGGTGCTCGGCATGTTACGTGTTGATCAAATGATATGGAAGAGCCCCTCAGGTGGCTTACGGTTTTACAGCAGTATAGACTAATCTACACCACTAACCTTTGGAGAACCAATCCTATTTAGAATAGTCCTGGTTGTTATCCATGCACTAGTTGTTGTCCATGCAACACATAGATAGAATCAGTCCTGGATATTATCCATGCAATACATCTGTTTAACACTTTCAATACTTCCCCTCAATCTAAACCGTGCTAGGATGAGATTGCGTCCGAAGGCTTCAATTTTCTATGATGTCAACGCCTTTGTAAGGAGCTGATTGGTTGCCTGCACGTCGCTGAACCAGGCCCAAGAGATGCAGCTAGTGCTTGTTGGGTTGCCTGGATGTGCCACCGAGCCAGGCTCTCTGCGTGCAGAGGCCTCTCCGTGGCTAGGCTCTGCGGAGACGTGAGAAGAAGTCGTTTCTGCCGGGCCTGTCTCACACGAGCGCAGAGACTGCATGAGCACATGTAAAAGTTGGCTCTGGGCATGTTCGTTCAGCCAACCAATCACAGTCCTCTTTTAGCCTGGCTGGATCCCTCCTAGAAACCAAACACCACTATTTTGCGTGCGTTGAACCTGGCTGGTTATGGCCTGGCCTGGCTGGCTCTCTTAGACGAACCAGGCTTGTTAGAGAAGCCATCCAATCACGCCCTAAATGTATCTGCCCCTAGTCATTTGTGGTCACAGAGTTAATCTTTAAAAGTCGTATTGCAACCCTCTCTTGGAAAAAAAATAATAGTCTACTCTGATGTGCTTAGTTCTTGCATGAAAAACAGAATTAGAAGACAAATAATTAGCACCACACCATAACCTAGCTATTGGTGGTGCTTTAACTTCAAGCTCTCGAAGTAAAGATTGCAGCCACATAATTTTTGCTATAGCATTTGCAACAATTATACTCAGCTTCAGTGCTAGACCTAGGCACCGTTGCTTGCTTCTTTGCACACTAAGAAATCAGATTAGGACCCAAGAATATAGCAAAACCTCAAGTTGACCTTCTATCATCTAGACAACCATCCCAAAGCATCAGAGAATGCACTCACTAACATAGAGTATAATTTCCTGACTTGTAGTCCAAATTCCAAGGTACCCTTCAAATACCAAAGGGGATTCTTTTGACAACTGCCCAATGTAAGGTAGTAGGAGCATGCAAATATTGACAAACTTTATCTATTGAAAATGATCAGGCCTTGTTAAAGTTAGATATTGTAATCCAACAATACTTCTGTATCTAGGTATGTCTTTAGGTCCTAATGGATCTCTTTCAAAGGCAGATAATTTTTCTGAAACAGACAATGGTGTGCTCACAGACTTACAGTGTGTCATATTTACTCAAAAGAGTAAATCATCTGCATCCTTTTTTGAGTCATGAGAATCCCATCATCAATTTTTTTTACCTCAATGCCTAGAAAATAATTCAAATCCCCCAAATCCTTGAGAACAAATTCTTCCTTTAAATTGCGAAGTAGTGCTATTGTTGATTCTTGAGATGAACTTGCATCTATGATATAATCAGCATATATAAGCAAAATATTGTCACTTTTCTTTTATTAAAGAAAAGGGAGATGTCTGCCTTAGATGGACAAAATCCTAGCTACTAGCTACTGAAGCTTTGTACTGAGCTTGACATACCAAGCTCTCGGCGCTTCTTGAGGCCATAAAGAGCTTTATCAAGCTTACACAGATAGCGTGGTGCTTCTTTACTTTCATAACCAGGTGGCTATCGCATATACACATCCTTCTCAAGAACACCATTAAGGAATGCATTTCTGTACATCCAACTGGCGAAGGCTCCAACCTCATGACACAACAACAGACAAAAGAAGTCTTTTAGTAGCAGCTTTAACAACAGGACTAAAGGTATCTTTATAATCTATCCCATAACGTTGTTTAGAGCCTTTAGAGGCCCACTGAAATGTGCTCTTCTTCCGCCAACTGGCTCTGTCAAGGCAACCAATCTGATCTGATATACTTTCTCCATTTCAAATTAGAATTCATCCATTTAACTTTTTTTAGTCAAGCCTGGCCACTCCTCTTATTCAAAATATTATGTAATATCTTATATTATTTTTGTTATGACTTGCATTATTAATGTAAATTTATCAAGAATAATGTAAATTTGAGTTTGTTTGTATAATTTTTTAATAAGATGAATAGTCAAACTTAAGATAAAAAAACAAAAAAATTCTAATTTGAAATGAAGAGACTAATAAGCTAAAAGAAAAATACTCTTAAGATATTCGTGCTCACGGCAGCATCATCCGTGACGGCGACAGTGAGCTTATACTAGTATAGTTTTTTAGATAATGGAATATATAATCCGTTATACTATTATAGCTGACGATTAACACGAGCATTTCTCTTGCTCCAGGCATTCCCCAACCTAGCTAATTCGCAGTCATTTGGACGCCGACCGTGAAGAAGACAGATAAACCAGGTTTTCTGTAACCTTGCTCTTGACCACGCATTCGACTTATAAGACGGAGGAGGACAACCTGGCTGAGAAGAACGCATTCTTTTTTTTTTTGCATTTTTAGATATACCACTCTAAGAGAGAAACTAGTCAACAAAAACATAACTGCCTAATTGTCTTTTTATTGTGACTAAAGAAACCGTTATTATCTTCCCAATTGCACTTAGATGGAATCAAGGTCATCACAATGAATCAAGCAAAAGCAAGGTAATTGAAGCACTTAACTTTTCAGAACGACCAAAAGAAATTTAGATGGGTGAAATTGAGGCAAATAAACTTGTTTAGAATCAACCAATCAGTTAGAGCCAAGCCAGCATATTAATACTAAGATAAATAACAACAGCGACGAGGCGGATGGCCTGCAAGAACTTTGAGTGCTCTACAACGAGGCAGCAAATAGTAAACTACCGAGGTCCTTGGCACCGGCTCCAATCCACTCGAGGGCTTGTTGCTCAATCTTGGCGGTCAACTGCGCGCTTGTCATCTTCTCCCCCTCCCCGAGAATCCTTGCATTCCGTTCCAACCAAAGATTCCAAACGATCAGCATGAACAGAGTGTCCAACGCCTTCCTTTTGTTCTCGGGTAACAAAGAACGCAAGTGCTCCCACCAAACATCAACAGATGGAATGGCCGGCGGTAATACGATTGGCATGCCAACCCAGGATAGGATACTCCTCCAGACTTGCTTGGCGAAGGAGCAGTTAAACGCGATATGAGCTGCCGATTCCAGGTCTCGATTGCAGAGGCGACATTCTTTGTGGCTTTGCACCAAGTGTTTCACCTTGAGAGGAGCCGGACATTCCCATGGGAGCTTGGTGCAAGAAGAACCCGTCATGCCTCCTTGATCACTCGGAGAGCAGAGTTAGCACAGTACGCGCCCGGCATGGTTCACCTCTTGTTTGCTGGAAGAGACACAATGTCTCTGACTAAATCCCTGGCACAATTCAAGAGGTTGGGAGGAAGCAATCTTGCCCAAACTCGTTGCAGACAACCGTCGATCCAGAACTTGCAGTTCTGATGAAAGATTACGCATATGTCCAAGGTCTCTCGCAAGACCCAAGCTACCCCCAAAGATACCACCAAAGGTCAGCGTTCCACCGAGGCGGCCACCACTACCACCACGACAACTACCAAGAGTGCCACCGATAGTCAAAGGGGGGAGCACCTCAGCTGGACTTGCAACACTATACATGTATGTGAAGGTCCAGCTGAAAAAGCTCTTCTTTTGGTTTACCGAGAAGATACAGCATGGAATCCTTCTTTGTGCCATCGCTTTTATAATTGGCTGGTTCACTTACACTAAGAGAGTGAAATTTGAAGCTTTGTCAATCACTGAAGATCTTCAGGGTCACATTGTTTTAGTGGTTGCTAGTGATATCTTTGAACACCCTGAGTCATGAAAGGCTCTGATGAGGTTACTTTATAATGACAACTTTCGTGCAGTCATACCTTTTTGTGGTAAGTTACAAGATTAGATTTTGCACTTTGTGGGCTAGTTGTTTGAACACCACCTATGGTCAAGAATGCTATGTTTAATATCTGTTCTCTGTTTGTACATTCCAGGAGCACCTAGAGGCAAAGATGAAGTTGTTTGGAATGGAGCTTGCCAAAGTCAGATCAACCTTAAGTTTTATGGATGATCTGAAAGTCTTTGGGAATACTGTACTTGAGACAGATGAGGGAATTCAATTGATGTGGAAGGATCCAAGCAGGTTTGAGCATAATGAGAGACTTTTGAATAATGCTTTCAACCTGATGTTGGTCAGAAATAAAGCAATTTTGGTATAAACAAATTCAGAGAGTATAAGAATCTGTGCGGCTTCAAGGGTAATAGTTCTGTCTTAACCCCTCATGCTTTAGGTTATATTGACTATTTTGAAATATTAAATTAATTTGAATTCATTATTTTTTTAGAAAATTAAAAGTGCAACCCCTATAATGATGCTAAAGTTCATGGGATTCTAATTTGGTGGACGACAATTCTTTGTTAGTATCTGCTTGACACTTTTCTTGTCATACTTTTTGCCAATAGCTTATTCATGTTTGAATATGTTGGTCTTGATGATATGTGTTGGTTTTTCTATCAGAAATAATGACCACCAGGGTTTGGTTGTGAGCAGTTGAGCACTTTAGAGATCATATTTTTTCTGTATTTATTTTATTAGTTCAATGGCAGTTCATATGGTCTGTCCAAATAGTTTCGATGTGTGCATACTCAATAGACTTTTAACATTATATGTAGACTAGTTAAATGTGTTTGAAGTCACCATATCTCAATGGCACACAATAGGTGGTAGTTTCCATTTATCCATCTTTTAACAATTTCCAAAGCCTAAAACTAATGTGTATTGCATAAACAAATCCTTACTGGATTGGCGTACATTGTAAATTTATCTTGCTGTATAACCTTTTCCTTTGGGACTATACATGTCCTATCATAGTATCACCTTTCCACCTTCATAAATAAATCCTTAATCTGTTGGTGTTGGAATGCTCACTGAAAATTTATTTTGCACCTAACCTTTTCCTTTGGGACTTTACGTGTCCTGTCAAACTAACACCTTTGCACCTTCATAAATAAACCCTTACTGTATTGGCATTGGAAATCTATCTTGCAGTCCTTTGGGACTTCACATGTCCTGTCATAGTAGCGCCTTTGCATCTTATATATAGTTGTTTCCTCTTGAGAATATACAATGCATATTTGGAACATTCTAGAAGGCTGTGGAAGACACGAGAAAGTTGCCATGCATGAAGATAAAAAAACATGGCAAAGTGAGAAGCTTCTAAAATATCTGAGAAAGCACGGGAGAGAAGATATTTGCCATAGAAGAGTTTAGAACTATCTGTTCATGGTAAAATAAAGAAAGATCTAGAAGCTAGATATTTATGTTTGGCAAAATATCTAGATATTATGATATAGATGAGAATATTCTAGAGTTAGATATTTATTAGGAAGACTTAGAGGGTGGACACATGTCATCACTATATGAGCCATGGTCTCCTATAAATAGGGGTGCCTCCACCTCTCATGTAAGCTATGAGATAGAAGCCAACACATAGGAGCCATGACATAGAGTCCCATATGAGTCATAGGTGAGGACATGGCAAGATTGCTATGGTGTATGTAGATGTCATGGTAGGGTAGCCACATAAAGAGTGAAGAGTCCTCTCGTGTTGTATCAAGTCAAGTGTTGAATAAAGTCTTGAGTTCCATTGTAGAGAGTTGGTCTCCTGTATCGGTGTTAGGTAAAGGTGTCCACAAAGTGAGTAGTGTGGGTAAGGGTCCATAGAAGGGATCGGTGTCAAGAATGGGGGCACCAATTTCTCAACAATTGGTATCAGAGCGAGGTCGGCCAAGGACCATCATTGGGAGGACTATGTGGTGAGTGTAGGGCACTCATAGTAGTCGGTGCGTTGGTCGGTAGGCGCACGGCGCTTACATTGCTCGGTGTGGCACCGAGAGGCGCTAAGGGGAGACTCTGCCAGAGATCACAGTCTGGGACTATGAAGGAGCGCTAGTCTGGGACCAAGCGTAGGTGATGCTGGGCATCCGTCGAGAGATGACAGATCTCTTGAGCACAGGAAGCATGAGGAGACTCAATAGCAAGAACTATGGCTATTGGCAGATATGTATAAAGTCCTACTTGATGGGACAGGACCTCTGGGAGGTCGTAGCAGGCACCGAGACTACTCCTCCACCGAAGGAGAATGCGGAAGCCTTGCGGAAGTGGCGCATCAAGGCAGGCAAGGCTATGTTTGTGTTGAAGACAACGATCGAGGAAGACCTGGTGGAGCATATCAGAGATGCAGAGACACCGAATGAAGCCTGGGAGACATTGGCGAAGATGTTCTCGAAAAAGAATGAAGCATGACTCCAGCTCTTAGAGAAAGAGCTTGGAGGTATCTCACAAGGCACTCTCGGTATTAATAAGTATTTTACTAAGGTGAAGAATATTTGTCGTGACATATCTCAACTTGACCCGGAGGAGAAGGTCAGCGAAGCTCAGATGAGAAGGCTCATTATTAATGGCCTAAGACTTGAGTACAGTGGGTCTATGGCTGCGGTGAGTGGATGGCCAGCACAACTATCCTTGGTGGAGTTGGAGAATCTATTGGCTAATCAGGAGACATTAGCCAAGAAGATGGATAACATCACCTTGAAGGAGACAGATGAGGAGGAGGCGCTATTCATCAGGAAGAAGGATCCACCGAGAGGCAAAGGAGTGGACAAGAGAGACAGACATTGCCCGATGAAGAACAACTATTCAGGGGAAGCTCAGGAAGAGAGCGATGAGGAAGATGACCAGGAGTTGGTCAAGAACGAGAGGAGAAGAAGAGGTGAGTGCTTCAACTATGGTAAGAAGGGGCATCTTGCTAGGGACTGACCAAGTTCGCGAAAGCAGTCAGAAGGAAATGTATCTACAACAAAAGAAGTCGTTTTGAGTGATTGTCTTAGCGAAGAAGAGTGGGATGCTGAGGCAGCAACTACAATTGAAGATGATGGAGCATACTTTGTGGAAGACTTGACAGAAGGTGAAACTCAATCAACCGACATTGAAGAAGAAGAAGAGTGGGATGTGGTAGGTGGCTTCTCCACAGAGGTGAGAGATCTAAATACTTATAGTATAGTATTTGGATATGATAGTGATGAAGATTGGGAGGCTCTAAGTGATGACGAGTAAGATAACAAGGATGAGATGATAGAGCCTAGTATTCATGAAGATGATGAGTCACAAGAGTATGATGAAGACAAAGATGGATCATTGGTGATACATGAGGATATGAAGGAGCATGATACAATGAAGAAACATCCAGAAGGACATAGTGGTGAGGATCTCATGTATGGCAATATGTCTCAAGCTCAAATTATTTTGCATTCGTACAAGGAAGCATATAGAGGGCAAACAACTAGAAGAGTGAAGAAGAAAGAAGAGATACACGGTTGCATCAAGTCTATGAGAAATCTCCCATTGAATACAATGGTCAATGTGGCAAAGGAAGAGAAGACCACTCTAAGAAGACAAGAAAATAAGAAGGCTCGGAACGGTAGAGCGCAGAAGATTCAAGGGACAACACGCGGCGATCCCGTCAGCCGAGACAAGTATGCATTGAGGGGAGCATTGAGAATATGCAATGCATACTTGGAACATTCTAGAAGGTTGTGGAAGACACGAGAACTTTGCCACGCATGAAGATAAAAAAACATGGCAAAGTGAGAAGCTTCTAGAATATTTGAGAAAGCATGGGAGAGAAGATATTTGCCATAGAAGAGTTTAGAACTATCTGTTCATGGCAAAATAAAGAAGGATCTAGAAGCTAGATATTTTTGTTTGGCAAAATATCTAGATATTATGATATAGATGAGAATATTTTAGAGTTAGATATTTATTAGGAAGACTTAGAAGGTGGACACATGGCATCACTATATGAGTCATGGTCTCCTATAAATAGGGGTGCCTGCACCTCTCATGTAAGCCATGAGATAGAAGCCAAGACATAGGAGCCATGACATAGAGTCCCATATGAGTCATAGGTGAGGACATGACAAGGTTGCCATGGTGTATGTAGATGTCATGTTAGGGTATCCATATAAAGAGTGAAGAGTCCTCTCGTGTTGTATCAAGTCAAGTGTTGAATAAAGTCTTGAGTTTCTATGTAGAGAGTTGGTCTTCCATATCGGTGTTAGGTGAAGGTATCCACAAAGTGGGTAGTGTGGGTAAGGGTCTATAGAAGAGCTCGGTGTCAAGGATAGGGGCACCAATTTCTCAACATTTCCATACATGAATAAGTATGTGCATCTTTAAATATTTATCTCTTGAAGTGTACTCACTACCGGAAATCCCAATTATTGTAGCTTCCATATGCGAATAAGGTTTTGGTTGTCCATTAGTGCTAAATGTTTTGATGTTGGGTGTTCAGTATGTATTAATTACCTAATTGGTGGTCCCTTTGTGTTATATTAGACTGCAGTTTGTTCTGCGTGGATGAATATAAAAGGACGTGTCCCAACAATGGCCCTTTTACACTTATATTTGCTAGTTATTTTATTTTGGTTCTTGCATATGCAGGGAGCGAGAGAATGCGGTGTGCCAAGGCAGTGCGTTACAGGACATTCCTAAAGGCAGGTATTACCCAGCGGCATCAATGTATACGTTCCCTAACGAGCCGAACTCTGTATTTACATTCAACTTTGGACCAGACTTTGAGTTCTTCTAACAAGATTGTGGTGGGATGTTAATCCCTCAGCCAATGAGTGAGATGCCCTATCACTGCTGAAAAAATTAGCTAGTGTAGTTAACATACTGTTTTAGCTTTGTGGAATGCCCCGTGTAAGCACCAAAGAGCCCATGGTAAGATCATGAGAATATGGATTCACCTACTTAGGAAGAATTTGTATGGCCATGTAAATTTGCCTCATTTGTTCGCTCCCAGTGATTTGCGCAATCCAAATGGTTTTTGCCAATAGTTCTCTATGAAATCTTCTGTTTTTCGTTTGATATGCATGCAATGCAATGTGAATGTGATTGACAATTTGACACCCCGTTCGCTAATCTGATGGTGGCAGCGTGTGCCAACATGTGGCCGCCTGCTGGTTTCTTTGGATCGGTTATGAACATGCCACCACCTGGGATCAGCAATAACTGGAACACAAAAGGAAACACATTGTAATTTTAAACTCATTACCAATAAACTCGTGGAATATATACAACATGACAGCTCACCTTGGTTAGCGATGTAACACTGCAACATTGAACTCCTCAGTATCTTGGTAAGGCAGGACAGCATCTGTGCTAACTTTAGCAGCAATTTCATTGCAGATACCCATAAGGAAGAAGATAAAATGGCACCCTTCAAGATTTTCACGAGCCTACCATGATCAAAATTAACTGATGATAATACCTGACGCTCTGCAAGTTCTCCCCGGCCACTAAAATCAACACGAAATACTCTGCGGCGCTCGGCTCGACCCCTACGGCGGTACTGCCGTCAGCGGCGTCATGAGTGGCCCGGCTGCGGTGGCGGCCGGCGGCGACAGTGTGCATGTCTCGGCTTCGGCTGCTTGCAGGTGGAGATGACGAGATGTGGTATTCTTGGCAACTGCAGTGAAAGATTATAAGCGTTCACTTTTATAGTTGTAGAGAGCACCCAAGAGCATTGGAGCTTTGATGTTAGATTGACGACAGGGGACACATCTAAAGATTGCAAAAAGAGCATTTTATACTTCAAACAGAAAATCACATGATTTGAAGGTTTCCGTTAGGTAGGCAGGTAACGAAAAAGGCTGCTGCCTCCAATATATTGCTCAGACTGAATGTCTGAAACCAGCAGTAATGCCCTAAAAGCCCAATGTATATGATAGAATATCCAATTTAGATCATGTAACACATTTCAAAAAAGTTCTACTTATAGTTTTTTTTAGAAAAAAGCAAGAAAAGGTGACAGTGGCCTAATATGAGTTTGAGATGCCCAATATAATGCTACTGTTGTCAAAATGATGTTATTGTGCTGTGCCCAATATAAAGCAAGAAAAGGTTATATTAATTGGATGGAGAAGAAACTTAAATTAAAGTTGTAGATCTCGACGAGATCTACAACTTTGTAGTTCAATTTTTTTTTTCATTTGAAGCCATCGGCTTTTATCAATTATTTGACCACCAAGATGGCGATAAATAAAAAAAAGCTGAACTACAAAGTTGTAGATCTCGTTGAGATTTAAAATTTTCATGTAAAGTTCATCTCCATCCAAATTCATATAAATTAGTTATGATTTTTTGAAAGGAGATGTCCACATATACAAAATTCCACCAATTTGTTTCGTTATATGTTTTACTAAAGTAACATTCCTTCGGTTGATCCAGCGATAAGTTATTTGTGCCAGATGAACCGCTGGTTGATAAGCTCTTCATTGTTCAATGAATAGAAGCTCTGAGCTAGCTAAAAGCTAATATAAGAGCCAATCTAGTGTACTGTCTTGGTACTGTTTTGACATTGTTTAAAGATTATTAAATACTAAGCAATTTAAGAGCTACCTGATTGCTCCTCGTTGGACAAGACCTAACACGAGTTTCATCCACGCCCTTTGATCGAAACGTCCATCGTGACGTTTCCAAGTCTGACAACCCATCTGACGTCACGTTGCCACATCGGTGCGCAAGTAGTACTGTGTATATTGGTCCAACACGGACACAGATCACACGCACTTGCTCCGACAACTGCCAACTCATCATGCAATGAATCCCGGCCATGAATTTTCATCACAAACGGTTCAGATGTAGCGACACAGAGCCCAATGCTACGGTTTTTCCTTACAATAATGCTAGGTTTATTTGTCCACTGCATGCGCTCTCCATGTCACCGCCAGCAGCTGTACACGTCACCAATACTGCCTCACCGGCGGCAGCTTGAACCCCGGCACCTCGTCGAGGAACGGCACCATCTCCGGCCGCTCCTGCAGCTCCCGGTAGAATTCATACTCCGCCTCATAGTCATGCACCTCCGTCTCCTTCTTCCGACCAGTATGGTAATGGTGCCTCGCCGCCTCCTAGCTTCTTCCCAAACCCAAACATGGACACCTCCTCACACGCCCCCAACGCCATCACCACCGCCTCCAACCCCGACGAGTAGTGGAAATGCATCCTCCCACCACGCCCGTCTCCTCTCCTCCATCCTTCCCACCCCTCGCCGGTGTCGGCGGCGACGAACCGCCGCAGCGAGTAGTACTTGGCGATGCGCGCGCAGAGCACGTCGAGGCGGGGGTCGGTGAGGCGGAGGAGGAATGGGGACGTCGCCGTGGCCGTGGCGGCGCAGGCGATGGCGTCGAGGAGGTGGACGGGTTGGCTGACGTACATGGTGAGTGGGACCGACCGGCCGTACGGGTGGCAGTTGCAGCCGGGGGTGGTTGAGGCAGAGGGGACGGAGCAGCGGCGGAGGACGAAGGAGTTGCCGAGGGTGAGGGAGGTCTTGGCGCCGACGTCGGAGACGAAGGCGGCGGAGGCGGGGGCGTTGTTGAGGCGGATGACGAAATCGTGGGCGTCGATTTGGGCGCCGCGGTTGGAGTTGAGGAGGATGCCGCTGTTCCCCACGACGGCGCAGGTGGGGAAACGGTGGCGGTTTCCGAGGAGGGTTGGGAGGTCGAGCATGACGCCGGCGATGTCGGTGATGCGGTGGTGTGCGTGGAGGAAGGAGCGGAGGGAGGAGCGGAAGGCGGCGAGGAGGGAGGAGTCGTCGGGGAGCATGTCGGAGGGGACGCGGAGGGTGGAGACGGTGGTGATTTGTCGCCGGCGGCGGCAGGTGGTGGTGGTGGTGGTGTCATTGTTGCCGGTGTAGGAGGAGGAGCAAGGGAGGCGGATGAGGAGGAGGCGGTGGCCGTTGTGGCCGCCGGGGCTGTGGGAGAAGGAGGATATGGATGCGTTGGCGAGGAGAGCGGCGGCGTCGGCGAGGACTTGGTCGCCGCCGGCGTCGATGGTCGCGAGGCGGCGGAGGAGCGCGTCCTCGCCGGCGCGCTGCTGCTGGGATGACGATGGGGCTCGAGGGAGGAGAAGGTGGCGGCGATGGCGATAGGTGAGGGAGGGGAGCGAGAGCGTGAAGAACAGGAGGAAGAGAGCGGGTGGGAGATGGCGGAGCTTCATGGCTCCGCTGTGCGGCTTGTCGCGGATGGCAATCGGGGGCCAGTCGGCCGCCATTAATGGCGCTGAGGTGGGGGGTGAAGCCGCTAGTCGACGCGGTGACGGGCGTGTCCGGTGCATGGAGGATGGTGTCCGGCGTGAGTGACGACGGCTCCTATGTGATGTGAGTATGTCACGTCGGCCACGGGTTACAGATAGACAGCCATGCTTGCAGCTAGCAGAGGGTGTCCAGGCCTGCAGGGGAGGGAGGGCGCATGCAAGTATGCAACACGTTCGACGGAATTTGACGCGTGGCAACAAAGGGTAGGACACACACACATACACCCCAATAGGCAAAGTGGCCTGCATGGCTTCTGCCAGTGAGGGGGAAAGAAGAAAGAAACCAATAGGACTATAGGAGGACCTGGGCTGTTTGCCTGGTTGGCCATGGCCATTGGCCAAGATGAGATTACATATCTGGTCTATAGTTTAGCATTGTCCTAAAGCTTGGAATATATGTTGTTATGTAGAGAAGTATTACCCTGTGGATCTGAGATATTATAATGGAAAAGCATTTCTAGCGCCCTACATGGGATAGAAATATCAATTCTTAGGTTTTGTGACACAAAAGAACTTGTACTGCCTTACAAAAAAAGCTATCCACTCTGGATAGTGTAACAAAAAAGAATTTCTAGCGCCTAGGGACCTAGACAAAGGTACTTATTTCGGATATCGTAACATAAAAGACTTTTTATTGCCCTATAAAAATGAAAAGTGTTTTATTTCGGATATGGTAACGGAAAAGGATTTCTAGCGACCTACAAACGACAAGGATACCCGTTGCGCCCCTTGTAACCATTCCAATACTTTGGATAAAGGCACCATGTGTCCAAATGAAAAGTGTTTTATTTCGGATATGGTAACGGAAAAGAATTTCTAGCGACCTGCGACAAGGGTACCCGTTGCGCCCTTAATTTGTAACCATTACAATACTTTGGATAAAGGCATCATGTGTCCAAATGGCTACATGGCTAATTTGGTGGGCTCAAGGTTCAACTATGCGCATTCGACTCCCTAGGAATGTGATTGGTGTTCACTTATGGAATTATAAAGATAAAGTGACCTTTTCTCTTAGAACTTCCCTAGGTATCAAATTAGGACGCAGTGAAAGTTAGAACCGCCAGTACGACTCTTCGTTTATTTCATTAGAGACAATACCATATATGATATACGACAAATGCCAAATAAGGACATTGGTCATGGTAACCAGGAGCATAAGTGGTCGTTGGATTCAACACCTCAATACTCATAAGCCCACAAACATGCAACATGCGTTGATTGATGTTTTGGATGCAGCCAAATGAATTAACAAAACGATAAAAGTTTGTAAGTATAGATGACCAGATGGACCGGCCAATAATCACCTGCATGATGTCTCCTTCAAACACGTGGAGGAGACGGAGAATCATCATACTATATGACGCATGGTGTAACGAAAAATAATGCTGGCCAGCACGATCACTCAAAACACATTGAGGGGAACCTTGGTACATTATAGTGTGAGCGCGTAGTTGAGTTTAGGTCTTAGTTAAAGGTCACTTAGACTTTAAATGACCAGCACCACGGTCGGAACAAAGTTACAAAGAAACATACATTACTAACAATAGCGGCTAGAAATCCGACATTCAAGCATTCATCGTCAATACAATTTCACATTGCTGCTTCACAATTTTCATTGCTAGAAAGCATTTCTCAACTGATGTAGTGGCCACTGGCCATAGGATGAACAAGTAATAGCATGAGAAGCTAGTAGACCAAAGAAAAAGAAAACCTTTTATTTCTTAATGAGCCTAGAAAGCTCTGAATATGCTACGTCCGTTCCAAATTATTAGTCATTCTGGTTTTTTTACCAGATTCATTAATGATGCTCTGAATTTAGACAAGTATATATGTTTAGGTTCGTAGAAGATGACATGAATTTAGACACACAAAATGACATTTAGAATGACTAATAATTTGGAATGGAGGGAGTAACATTTAATCAATATATGTTTCGTCACATATTATTAGCGTAAATATCAAGCTTGGGATTAAGATCCTATGGAAGCTCATTATAATCTGCCTCTTTATTATCACTACTGGAAACTGTTTTTTTCCCTGTGTGTGTCTAATTTTTCTGAGTGTTTTTTCAAATACGCACAGGAAAATTAGTATTTTCTTGTCAGTTTTAAAAAAACACACAGGGATAAATGTAATAGGTCACTAATTAAGGAATGTGCAAACGAAAACAAATAATACATAATATGTCACTAATTAATATTTTCCTTACCTAACATTTTGTTGGAATGAAAGATAGAACTACGGAAGGAAGCTCTGAAATCTCAAAGAACCAAATTATTAAACCTAACTGAGGGCCGAGTACTGGGTTTACCCATCCAAGGCTCCATCACAGGCTAGAGGGGAGCATCACGCGCCTCCTTATACTTCATATAAAAGAGATCTAAAAAAACTCTATATAAAGATGCCTGAGCGAGGGATCAGGCTCCACGGCTCAATCCCACCCATTCCATATGGAACCAAACCAATTCATGCCTAAACGAACAAGCCCTAAAGGTATTTTTTTCCGCTACGGGCTACACGACTGAACTTTGGTGTCTGGTTTGCCTCATGTGTGGCCCAAGCTTCGTGCCTGTTGTACGTGTTACGTCTTGTCAATTTGTTGCTGCGCTACGTGAGGCATGGCTACCGGTGAGGTCTTCGTAAATTTTTACTGGGGTCCAAGCTGGTGAAAATTTGTTGGGTATAAATACAAGAGACTCCGCACTGACCGTAGGGGTCGACCGACCCCTACCACAACACGTAGCTTCGCCCTCGGTGGGGAGAGGGGATATGTCCCCTCTCTAATTGATAGTGTTTCATAGTATTCAACACCCTCAACTCCTAAAGATACACACATGCAACAAACATTGATGTTTTGAATCAGGCACGTATATTAGCAGGAACAAGGTGGACGACAGAACAGGGCCCCTAACTATTTGGGCCCCCCAAAATCCTTTTGTTAAACTTAAGTATTAGAGAAAATGAAAGGCCCGCTCAAGCTGTGACAATAGGCCCACCAAATCCTCATCAGGAAAGAAAAAAACTACCTATTGGTCTTCCAAAACTTGTCCCACATCGCCGTAGACCCTGCATCATTGCTTGTTTACCTGATCGTACCTAAGATTTGCCTAGTGGTCAGGGACCGGTGGTACACGGTCGCACCAACCCAGGTTCAATTCCTCACGGAAGTGGATTTATACACAGATACAACCCTGTTTTGAATAAAAGAACAACAGACACACGATGGAAAATAAATGTTTTGTTTTCCTGACTTTATCTTAGTGGGTACGAATCGGAGGGCTGGAGAGATCTTAATTGAAAGATCTAGTGGCACATATTATTTTCTTGTGCATGCCCCATAGATTAAGGGTGTTAACACGACAAGGCAAGGCTAGGTCAGCGCGCGGGGCCTACTAATCACTTGCATGCCTCACTCAAACACATGGAGCTGAAGAATCAGATTACTATAGGATGCATGGTGGAACGAAAAGTAACGCCAGCTGATGCGGTCACTCAAACACGCATAGGGGAATCTTGGTACATGGTAGTGGGAACGTGTAGTCGAGTTTAGGTCTGAATTAAACTATTAAATGTCACTTCGAATTAAAAAGACCTTGACGATAGTGGTCACGGTAACCAAGGTGGGGCATGTCCCCCTCCCTAATTGGTAGTGTTCCTAAGCGTACACACATGCACCAAACATTGATGTTGTAAATGCTGAATGAATTAACATAACGATAGAAGTTCCAATTAAGGCAAGTATAGATGACCCCTGACATGATTCTGGTAGATCAATTAAATAATACTTCATATTAGACCAGTCTTAGTGGGGGTTTCATGAGCATTAAATTGAATGACACATCAGCAAAATTGCTTATGTGGAAGGGTAATTATGAGGAAAGAGAAGAAGTGAGTGTTATCACCATGACACTCATTATGTACAGTTACCAAGACATGAAACTTGCATTGAGAGCAATTTTGTTTCATCCTAGACACATTTGGCCATACACAATGCAAGAATTTAATGTTGCAGCTTACATATGAAATTGTGCCATAAAACTGTGCACTGAGAGAGGAAGTTTCATCCCATGATAAATATGACGTGACAGTCTTGGTAACTGTGGGATGAAACTATGCATTGAGACTGGTCTTAGTGTCTAATAATGCTAGACCAAATAGTGTTAAGGCTGTGTGGGGTTGTGTTGTCCATGTGGCGATCTATAGAGGCAAGTGGCATCATGCAATTAGGTTAAGAGGGCATCAAGCTATTGACTAGAGGAGGGCTACAACCTGCAAAGAGTTAGGCACACGCAGCAGCGACTCGCAAGCGTCCTAGTAGGCCATGATGGTAAATTCTGCCACTAGACAACCATTTCTTAGAAAACCGATTCCAAACAGGGTCTATGTAGGCTATTAGATTTGTTTATATTATTACTATTCAACATTCATTATGCGGTGGGACCTTAGATAAATTCTAAGGGTATGAACAATAATTATTCATTAAAAATGTCCATGTCTATAAAAAAATAATTTGTATGCATCATTAACACATGGAGTTATGAGTTTATATCAGCCACCACTCATTTGTTCTATTAGCATGTGTATGTGTTTGGTTTTGGGACTCCAGCCCAATTTTGGGGTTGGGTTGGACCCATTTCGTGTTTGGATGGAGGGGTCGGGTCCAACTCAGTTTTTCGTTTGGTTGGAGGGTTGAGAGGGTTGGTGGGATGGCATTTTAACTTCATCAGTGGTGGACCTCACCTATCGCCTGTGGGCTCACCTGTCATTCTCTTTTATTTTTTCCTCTTTATCTTCTTCTCCACCGGGTTCTTCTCCAATCATCGACCGACGCACCTCCTCCTCCCCGCCTCTGCCTCTGCACCACCTCCTTCTTGCCTTCGCGCCGCCGCAGCACCTCCTCCTCCCCGCCTCCGCCGCCACACCACTTCCTTCCCGCCTCCACGCCGCCCGCACCACCTCCTCGCCCCCACCTCCGTCGCCGCACCACCTCCTCCTTTCCGCGGCCACATAGCTCGTGGCAGCTGGACATGGAGCCCACATTCGCCTAGCCGGTGGAGCTCACGCTCGCCCTCGGCCATGCTGCTCATCCTCGTGCTCGCCTCGGTGGCGGAGCTCGCGCCTGCTCGCTTGCAAACGGATGGGTGACGGAAGCGAAGTGGGTTCGATTGATTCCTTCGATTTGGAGGGATATGATGAACCCGCATTTGAGAAGACTATTCCCTTTAAAGGATGAACTCAACCTACATAGTCTCTCAACCAAACACGGGTCGATCTAGGTTCAATCCGCCCCAGCCCACTCCAACCTCCTATCCAAACACACGGTCAATCTTTGTATAGACACACCCCAATATAGCTAAGGCGTTACATAGAGGGGGTTCTTCAGAAATCCTGTCTCTTCTTAATTATAGCATGTAACTTTCCTCGACCCACTGCTATCATCGTCTAATTTTCCTTTGTGTGAAAGATGAGCAGATTAACTATAGAGCTGCTAGGCCTTACATGGAGGGATTCTTCAGAAATCCTGCCGCTGCTTAGCATGTAAAACTTCCTTTGATCGCCTGCTATCATCATCTAATTTTCCTTTACGATACATGCATGTTTCACAGTTTCAGTTCCATGAATCGGTATACAATATAATCTTCTGTTATGCATACAAATACGTACAATCCATTCTTCGCTACCCAGACTGCATTACATTTCTATTTCCTGTTTCCACCATGGCAAGCCGGGTTGGCCCTGAGGCTGGTGATCCACACCTGATCAGCGACCACCGGCTCGTCATCATCATTCCTGTGCCACGCCCACAACGCATGCGTCGCGTTCACCACCTCCAACCTCCCATGCCCAAAGCTCGCCTCCCTGAACGCCGAGATCGCCGGCTGCGGCTCCACAAACTTCCCGGCAAGCCCTTCCCTATTCCCACCATCACCAATCGTAACATACACCGGCGCGCATGGATCCACCTCGCCGGCGTACACGCGCTGGAACCTCTCGTACGCGTGCACGTGTCCGGCGAACACGGCGTCCACGCGCGCGCCGTACAGGAGCTCCTCCATGGCGGCGCGCATGGCGTCTCCCTCCCCCTGATGCGCCTCGTTGCTGTTGTACCACGGCGCGTGCACCAGCGCCACCACGAACGCCGGCGGCGTGCTCCGTCCGGCGACCGCGGCGAGGTCTCGCCGGAGCCACTCGTGCTGCGGGCTTCCCGCGGCGAAGTCGGTGTAGGAGCCCAGCATGATGACGTGGACCGCGCCGCCGGCGACGTCGAAGGAGTAGTAGAGGTTGTCGCTCGACGGCGTTGCGCCGGCGTCGTACGGCATGCGCCACCGCGCGTTGTAGGCGACGAACGGCGTCGGCTCGACGACGGGGAGCTTCTCGATCTCGTGGTTGCCTTGGGTTACCATCCATGGCCGTGTGCTCGCCAGTGGCTCCACCAGACGGCCGTACGTGTCCCACCGTGGCTGGATGAAGTCGGCGTACGAGAGGTCGCCGGGGAGGAGCAGCATGTCGTAGTCGCTTGCCGCGACGTGCTTCAGCGTCGAGTCCGTCCATCCCGTTTGTCCAAGATCACCTGCACGTACACATCGATGATGTTCATGATCAAAATTAAGTTCAGAACACATCATGTTCATCGAACGATCGAAATTACAGATGTAACTGATGTGAAAATATATTACTGATGCATTAATTACCAACGATGATGAACTTGAAGGGGAGGGTGGCCGGCGGCGTACGGAAGGAGAACTCGCGTGCTGAGCTGGAGCTGCAGCGGTAGTAGTAGGTGGTGCTAGGCTGGAGAGGGCCGATGACGGCGTCGTGGATGTTGCCGGATTTGTAGAGGACGTACGAGTAGGTCGTCGTGTTTCCGGTCGCGGAGAGCGGGTATTGGCCTGATGTCGTGCCATACTCGACGATCGCCGGCGCGTCGTCGTCGGTGATCCATGTCACCCTCATCTTGTCAGGACCGACCATCGAGATGTGCACCTTAAATTTGCACAAAAATGTATCAGTAGTGACCAAATGTTTTCTGTATTAATTATCAACATGCTAACAGCTATGTCTGAACTTTTCTAAAAAATAAACTGTGTTTACCATTAGTAATATAAATCTATGTACCCCCAATGCAAGATTGATTTTACTGGATTTACTATTGGAAAACATTCATACTATATAAAATCATTCCATATAAAATAAATTATCATTAAAAGTATTGCTAATCAAAATGTCTTATTGTAGACTATATTGATGATGTGGCTTTCAGACAGTCCTAATTGATGTCTTATTAGTACTAGCCGTGTGAACATTTCAGGTGTGGCTTTCAGACAGTCCTAACTGATTCCATAATATAATGCTTGCAATGATGGTATTCACACCAGCCACATCAAAATTTGCCACGCACGCATCCAGATAATAGTATAATGAAGAACAATTTAAAGGAAAGGAAAAGAAAAGGGTGAAGATTGAAGAGTACAGACTGAATAGAACTGTCATGAGTGCATCATTATATTAGACCTCTTCAATCGATTATGTGGAGCATCGGCAACACTAACCTAACGTCACTTTCCACGGCCCGTGATTAGAGGAACAGGAAAGCACACCAAGGTAAGGCCAAAACGGGCGGCGTGCCGACATGGTCAGAAACGATAGGCAAAGGATGGGCCAGTTGGGAAACCAGGAAAACCCAATTATCCTCGTGATTCTAAACAAATGCAGGGCCATTGCCGGTACGGACCGGTGATGTTCTAGTCATCAGGTCAAAATCCCAGTGTGAACCCGGACATATTCAACTGCTATATACGCTCTTGCCTTGCATGCTCTTCTAGGTAATCCAACAAGTAATCCCCTGAAAGGTTCAGGCCTAATTCCTTCCTACCTTCAACTTCCCTTACCAGTATTATAAGCCATTGCTTGGACAGAAGACAACAGGGAACGCCACGCTGTGTGCCTGTGTCACACGTACACACGGTGACAAGGATCGATCGATCTAAAGAACGTACCGTACCAGGTTGGTACTGGGGCAGTATGCGTGTGGTTGCCTTTGTTGGACTCGCTTACTTAGACAACTTCTCGTGTCCAACTAACTCGAGTTGGATGATCAAACAAAACAAAAACAGATGCCCAACCGTATGGCGGCGTGGTTTTGCAAGAAACAGCGCACCAACTTAACGCGCGGATAATTAATCCGAACGCATATGCTTCGTGCCTCTGTACATGATGCAGATTTAGAAGTACCAACATGCAGAGGAGTTGGAGGCTAGTAGCTAGCAAGAACTTAGAAGGCTCACGATCGGCAAAATACAGAGGCCGCCGCCGCCGCAACCGCAACCGCAACCGAACGCATATGCTCGAAACACAAAGAGGGAATAGTACTACTCGGCCTGGCGCGGTGCAAAGCGCGGCGTACCTGCTGCGGCGTCTGGTCGTCGTCGTCGTCGTCGAGGCGGCGGTGGTGGAGGGACAGCGTCGCCCTCGGCGGCGGGCGCACGTACGGCGACGTCACGGCGAGGCACGCCGGGACCACGGACGACGACAGCGCGGCGGCGACGGCGAGGATGAGCGCCAGTTGCGCCATTACGCCTCTCGTCGCCATGGCCGTCACGTACAGCCTCTCGAAGAGGCGCTCGCTGTTGCCTAAATCTACAAAGCAGAGAGGCTGCTTGTGTTGCGTGCGAGCCGAAAGGGAAGATGGGAGTAATCGAAATGGCCGGCCGGGGTCACGGGGGGGTTTGTTTATAAAACACGTACACACAGACGCGCTCAAGGCTGCCGGTGCCAGCTAAAGCAACATGTTGCATGGCATATATATATGTAAGATTTTTAATGAAAGGATCGGCTCTCAATTGTTCGCATCAGGTGGGAATCTGAGAGGTGGATGGATGCACACGGCGTTGCGCTCGCTTGGTCAACTCTCTCTTGGACATGCATGCATGAGACGGCCGGAGAAGCGTGTCGACTGGTACGTGTGTTGAGTGAAGTGACGGGAACCGATAGAGGGAGAGAGGGGACTACGTGGGGCGGTGACGTTGTCTCGGCGGCCGGTGCTGGCTTGTTTGTTGCAGCCGGCACGAAACTGCGCGAGGTGGCGTCAGGTGTTGGCGGTGATTGAGCCGCGGCAGATCATTGCATATTTGGATCGCGTCTAGCCAGGTTGCTAGTACGTGCCAGCTTTTCGATCGGTAGCGTTGCATTTTTCATGGCACGTATTAATGAAGGGATCAACTGTGAACTGTACGTGGATTGTTCGTTCGTTCCAGGTGGGAATGAGGGAATGTGAGCGCTGGATAGGCCGGCGGCGTGGATTAAATTTGGTCTGGTCGAATCTGTACGTCATCTCTGTGTTGTGTTTTGTGTTTTGCTACGATCGACGTGACGTATGGATGGACCCAGCCAGGGAGGGAGAGTGGGCAAGACCGAAACTGCAACACCTTTTGTTCGGTACCGGGTTGGGCGGTTCGCGTCGCGTGTGGGAGTCGGTGCTTTTCGTCGCGCTTGCGTGTACTTTGTACATACATGTACATTTTTCTTTAGCGCGGCATACATGTACATACATATGTATCTAGGGATGAAAACGGTGATGCTAATTATCTTTCGGCCTAGCGTCGTTTCTGGAAAATTGATTTCTTTTACGACCGTTTCCAAAACTATCAGAACATAAACTAGCTATTTCTCATTATTTTCATCCATATATTATGATTTTGATATAATCTCAACATTAACTAACATGATAATTATCTCTCAATCGAGCATCGTTTACAAAAACTAATTTCATTTATGACTGTTTCCAAATTCCAATTGATTCCAATTATTTTCATATGTATCGAGGCGAGGGCAGGCTTTGCAAGATCTGACAATCGTGGGCCTGAATGCCATGTTGGCCCTTCTCTAGGCCTCCTCCATCTCTCTCTCTCTCTACAGTGAAAGAAATGGGCTGCATATTGGGTCCTACTCTGGGCCGAAAGCTGTGTGGACTGTTGTCTTGGGTCGGGCCTTTCGCTTACCGGCACGTCCCACACAGAGACATAACTCGTTGTTGGTGCTTGTTCGTGGGCCTTCATTCGAGCTGGGAACAAAAAGAAAAAAAAAATCCCTCGACTTTCTCGTCGACATTATTATCATTATCATATTGTTCTACTGTCACATTATTTTTATTGTCCCTGTATACACTATATTACTCGTCAATCATGCATGCGATGCGAGTCAGAGGAGGAAAGAGGAATCATTATCCGGGGCCGGGAAGACCCGAGCGAGTTGCTTGCTTCCGACAACCCATCGCCCGTTCCGGCACCGAGCACGCCTGCTTCTCCTTGCTGCTATTAAAAAGAAAGAAAGGAAAAATCTACAAGCTGCCCACATCGCTTTCATATATATCTTCGTCTCCACCTGCATCCGCATCTATTTGTTTTTGACGCATGAATAATAAAGTTCCTCCACAGTTGACGAATTGCCTCGCCACCACGGCCTGAAATTAAATGCTTCGCAGGGGAGAAGAGGACCGAGGTGCAGTGCAGGAGGTGAGGTGAGGGAGATGGGAGTTTTGGGAGGCAGATGGATGAGCGCCGTGGCGGTGAGGCCGCTGCTGCACCTGCTGGTTGGGCTGGTGCTGTACGAGGTGGCGGAGGAGATGATCGTGCCGGCGCTCGTCGACAAGGTCACCGCCGCGCTCTGCCCCTCCGACGCCAGGTCCTGCCCGGAGGCCATCTACCTCACCGGCCTCCAGGATTCGGTATGTATATATACTGTATGTTTCTTGCAATATATGTAACCCAGAGCCTTCTTGTGCTGCGTCGTCTCTCTGCACTCCTCTGTATGATAATCCGGCTGGGTTGGTGATGCTGAGGCAAATCGGAGTGAGTGAGCTCGCGAATTTTCCCCTTTCTTCTTCCTCCCTCTCCCAGTCTCCCTATCATCAATCAAACTCTCTCGTTTGAGGGGTAGGGCCACGGGAATGGAGAATTGGAGATGGTTCCTGCCTTTGATGCTATACCACTCCTCTGATAGATAACTCATCTGGGTGTTCTTGTTGCTGTCCCCCCTGAAACCCACTACCGATGGGCTCCAGTACATGTACATGGCATGATCGTAACACCACACCTACCTACCTTTTGGAACATTTTCCCCTTCGATCGTTGTTGACTAGTGAAACCACATTAGCATAATACAACCTGGGAGGAACAGCTATTTGGTTAAAAAAAAGGTGTATGCAATTTCAGTATACGGTTTTGGCAAGGAGGAGCGGAGCATCTTTTTGTTTGTTCCTGCGAGACTGGAAATCCAGCAAGGGATAAATTATTTCTCTTGGATTTCACACAATAAATTTGATTAGTACATAAAGCGAGCACTGAAAAGTGGATAGGTAATTTGGTTAATTTTTTTTTTCGTTCAAAAAGAAAAGTGGATAGGTACAGGACCCGGCTTCTTTTGCCTTTTTTAAATTGGTTTTCAGTGAAACACATTCCATTATTGGTGGTTGTAGGTGCTGACGTATGGTTGAACTTGAGCACTCCTGGATCCGATCCACAGCCCTTAAGCTTCCACTGATTGCCTGCCTCCTTTTACTTTGTGTCAATGCCATGGTTCCTGGTCTGAAATCTAAAAAACTGGGATAATATCTCTTTTTTTTTATGAACAAAATGTCTCGAGCGATAGGGAGTGAACACGTTTTTTCCTTAATCATACCATTTGCATGAGTGCAGGTAGGAGCCATTTTCAAGATAATAGGATTTCCTCTGATGGGCCAGCTAGCTGATGAATACGGTCGGAAGCCTCTTCTCCTCCTAACTGCCTCTACCTCCATTATCCCTTTTGGTAATCTGCCCCCTGCCTAACTTCTTCTCGAATGTAGCGATCTCTCTGTCTACGTTTATTTACACCATCTGCAATGGAGTGGATACTAGCTAACTGTTTTTTATTCATGCAGCCGTGCTTGCATTGAAAAATTCGAGGACCGTTGTGTATGTGTATCTTATTCTGCGCACCTTTTCATTCTTGATTGGCCAAGGAACATTGTTCATCATTTCACTTGCATACACGGTTAGAATTATCGCAATTTTCCTGCTTTGTAGGAAAAGTGTTGCATATAGTTTGTTCAACTGAATGAACTTATCCCGCCGCACTCTGAATCAATCTCTAGATATGCATGATTTTCTCCAAGGACAACACTGATTAGGTGTTTCAAAATGATAACTGATGTGCTCCGAGCTAGCCTGTGGTTCCAATGTTTATGGATAGATCATGTATTCAATATGAGGGCTCTAGTCCCCAATATATACATGTACATGTGTGAGCAAATATGCATAGAACTCCTTACAAATAAGAAAATTTAAAATCATAGATCTACATCTAACACTGATATCTATTGTAACAAAGTTAATCTTAATAATTCAATTTATTTGTTTTCTTCTTTGTTTTATCCTAGAAGGTAAATATGTTGCCTAATATACATCGTCTACTTGCATGGGAACACAACTCTGTCTTAGGCAGATGTAGTTGAACCGTCAAAGAGGGCGGCTGCGTTTGGCTTCATAACAGGAATTGCCTCTGCCTCACATGCTTTGGGGGATATTTTCACAAGGTTTCTACCAACGGGTTGGATCTTCCAGGTATCTCAGAATTAAAACTACACACAGTCGAATCAGGCTCGTTTTTATCTTACTTTTATTTTGTAACCTTCAGTGACACAAGTACTAGAACATGATTCACAGGTGTCTGTTATTTTTCTGATCTGTTCGGTCCTCTACATGAAAACATTTCTGGTTGAGACACTTCAAAGAGCTCCATCTTCACCTCGACATTCATCATTATCATCTTTGGTTATCAGGGTACCACAGCAACGTTGGGAATCTATCAAAGAGAACATTAAAATATTTAAAAATAGGTAAAGCTTTATATATGCATATATGGTACATAGGTGATAGGTATCCAGATAAATAAGCTAATCAGTATTCAGTAAAGGAATTCTTAAAACTCATTTGAATCCTCAAGCAATTTTTGTCTGTTCCAATTTATTGAAGAGAAAAAAAAATATGGATGATATGCTTGCATTTATCCTTCCAGCAACATAAATATCATTGTTCTTTAGTATATACAACAACAAAAAAAAGAATGCATAACTGATATCTAAGTATGGGTATTTTACTAACATAGTAGCCCTTTTTAGCAATAAACATAAACTGTATAAAATTTCATATTATTACCAAAATGTATTTACAAAGTTTGCTGTCAGGATTGGTTGAAGTTTAACTTGTTCCTTCATTGATGAAGAGACTGAAGGAAAAAAAAAGATAATTGCCTAATCGATTCAAGAGAGTTGATAGAGAAACTATGACACAATTACTACTGACAAGTTTTTAAATCAGCTACAACTGCAAATGCAAATTTTAATGACTTTTCTTATATATTGTTGTGTTTATAGTGAATCACTTAGGCGAATAGCATATGTTGACTTCTTCTACAAATTGGGCATGACTGCAATTATTGATGTTCGACTGGTAATAGCTTCTGCCGCTGCTGCTACTTTTTAATTACTTTGCTTGAACTGAAGTCAAAGCCAAAGTTTCATAATAATTTCTGTTCCTCTCTTTTCCTAGTATTACTTGAAGTCAGTATTTGGCTTTGACAAGAATCAATTCTCAGAAATTCTTATGGTGGTAGACATTGGTTCCATCTTTTCTCAGGTATATACCAGTTTAAAAATCTTTAACTGGTCCAACTAAGACCCATATTTTAGTTAAAATTTAATTGCTGTGATTCTTGAATATGTTTTTGAATTGTAGATTTTGGTCCTTCCTCTTATGAGCCATGTTATTGGTGAAAAAGGAATCTTATGCGTTTCCATCCTTGCATTAATTGCTTGCGTGAGTTATTCCACTGAGATCTTTTTGTAATATATAAGTGTTCAAAATCTAAGCTACATTTGTATAAAATTCAGTATATTAATTTCTGAAATATCTTTTTTCAGTCTTTTCTTTATGGTGTTGCATGGGCTTGGTGGGTATGTATTTATTAAGCACATACTTTCTTTTTACTAATTGCAATTTTAAGAAAAAATTGTGCATGCAAATAGGTCACAGATGACTTTGTTTGGCACTATTGTGCTCTAATTGTTGCATTTTCCTTGTATCTGTATTGCAGGTTCCTTATTTTAGTTCTTTATTTGGCATCATCTTTGTGATGGCCAGACCAGCTGTAAGTCAACTTTTTGTATCTATCCTGTATCACATTAATTTTTCACGGTCGTAATTACTATAAGGGAAGGCAGTTTCTCGAATTGTCCAGACACAAACTCAGGCCATTATGTTTTATTTTATTAATTTTAGTCTTACATTGGATGAAACATATGCAGATCCATGCAATCATTTCTAGGGAAGTACCCTCATCTGACCAGGTACAGACACCACCTGTCTTGGTTATATCTTCATATCAAGCCTGAAAGGCTGAAACCTTTGTGTAATCATCTGCATTTTTAATTTCTTGGTCTTTTTTTACAGGGAAAAGCACAAGGTTTCATTGCGACTGTACAATCTGTAGCTATAATGCTGGCACCTCTGTTTATGAACCCGCTAACCTGTGAGAAATTAGTTGTGACGATTTCTTACGTTGCCTACTATTCTTTATTTTGATCTCATTATGTCCGTTACATCTGTTTCAGCTTACTTCATTTCACAGGAAGCTCCCTTCAATTGCAAAGGTTTCAGTTTCCTTGTGGCTAGTGCTGTCTTGGTTAGTCCCTTTTAAAGATAAGAATTACTGGACTAATGGATTTGTTGATTCAGTATGATCGAGACAGTTAGAAATAAAGGATACTATATGTGTACACACAGAATATAAACTAAGAGATTTATTCCAATATTTTTGCAGGTGGCCTCCCTATACTTTGCTTGGATGCTGAATCCAAACGGCAGGGACAAGTGCACAGAAGTTGCAGGTTCAGTTGGGCCAAGTGAAGAAGCACTGCAAGCTCCTTTATTGGCTTAACGGCCCACTGAGGATCGTCAATGAGACGGTTGTAGACAAGCAGAGGAAGACGATCAAATATTTGAATTCACACAATTTATTGGTCATCATTTATTATAACATGCTTAGTAGTACTCCCTCCATCGCTCTTTTTAAATATATAACGTTTAGGACAAGCTTAAAATGAACTGATTATCTTGTCCTAAAAGTCATATATTTAAAAACAAAGTGAGTGCTTAGACAGGTCTTGAAATTTGAAATCACAACATATTAGGAAGTCATGCAACACAATTGGATGATATGTACGCATCGTTCAGCACAGTACTGTATTGTTCAGAGTGCTGCATCGTTATGACGTTAACAGAAGTGTAACTATTTTGCATTTCTTACTGAGCCGATGAGTACCTGAACAAGAGTCAGAGTAGGTAAAATGATCATGTCATCACCAACAAAAAGTAACTATATCTTACAGAGTATAAGAGTACTATAATTAAGAAATACTCAATATCAAACTATTTAGCCCTATGAGCATCACAATTATGCTAGCTAATGGCAAATATTCACCCAAAAGCGTGCATGGAAATTAAAATATTTACTTTCTCTCATAGTGACTTTGTTTGTCGGTTGCTGTAGTACAAAAAATGGTGATGATCCAGAAAACCAAGGAGCTGAACTGACTGCATCAGGACATGACAGGACCAAATTTGTGGAGGATATATTATGCGATTTTTGCCCATTTCGGTCGACAGTCGTCGCTGTCAGCCCAAAGATGCAGAGAACACAATCCATGGCTCAGACGCAGCGACGGTTAACCTACTCAAACTATTCAACCGGATGATCATCATCACAAAAGTGAGCCAAGAATAATCCAGCTCGTTTGCGTGAAGAGGTCAAGATGGGTAACCCTTTTCAGATCACCAGCTGCCTCGTCGCACGCGTTTGTCTTGTAGAGCCTAGCAGGGGAGGCCGCTTGTTCTCTCCGAAGCAGGTGAGGCGCGCGCCGACCACGCGCCGAGCTGCCACCGCGCGCGTGCCGGCGCGTGCTACCTCGCTGCCGGCACACGCCGCTTGAGGATTGCTGAATTGTGTTGCTCCATCAGGAAACAACTCACTCCTGCCGTTGTTTTTGTTCGCTGGGGCCATGATCAAGGCTGCTTGGACATAGTAGTAGCGTATATAAAATGTTGCGTCAATTCCTGTCTGAGGATCACTCAGGTGCAACAAGAATAATACTTCGGGATGTGGCAGGAGACTTCAGGGAGGTCGAGGAAATTGGTATGATCGTTCCTAAAAAAAAAAATTGGTATGAACATTGTTTGAATGCTCTGGCGGCTGAGGCAAGAGCTTGCTGTGACGGGGCTCAGTTCGCCAGAAGCAGAGGGGTGAATAGGGTTATTGTCAGGTGTTGGTTCAGCTCTGGAAAATAGAAACTTGCAGAGGATCGGCTAGATGAGTGTGCCAATTTGGTGTCCCGCAACGCTCCGGTGGGTGAGTGGCAGTTAGGCCAATGGAACTACAGGCTCTGCTGTCCCAAGATTGTAATTTTTCTCATGAGGAATGAAAGAATGAAACTCTGGTGTTTCTAAAAAAAACCGTCAGGAAACAACTCTCTACTGCCGTTGTTTTTGTTTGTGTTGCTCGATCATAGTCTGCTTCCTTATGTAGTAGGAGCGAGACTAGTCCAAAATATATGTTCGAAATGTGGCGGGAAAAATATTTCAAATGTTGAGAAAAATATTAATATTTTAAAATTAGCATGAAACATTGAAATTTCTAAACTACTCCAGCTGTGCCTCTGAAAAAAGGTATCCAAAGCAGCCAAATGCCATATATAGTATGTCTGTAGAAATAATCATTTTTTATATAGTGTAAACTCTTTATATACATGCTAAGGCGAACCACAATATTGGCTAAATCCAACGTGGCAATAAAAAGTGCCAGCACGGCAACATCCCCTTCCTTTTCTGGCATGCCATCACTCGTGTAAAGAAGCAGAGCCATCATTTTCGTAGCTGACCTCACCCTCTCCAGGTGCTATTTCTCTTTTTGTTTTTGTCCTTTTTTCTTGAGTGATGCCGGTTCTTGATATAAAGCGTTTGCAATTGGCCCATTGCCCAACATCCTGTGATAACCAACAATCAAGAACCGAACTGAGTCCAGTAGGAAAAATAGGAGTTTTAGAAGCCAGTGCGATGAGCGCCATGATGCGTCCGGTGCTGCACCTGATGGTTGGGCTGGTGCTCTATGGGGTCGCCGAGGAGATGACCGTGCCGGCACTCGTCGACAAGGTCACCGCCGCGCTCTGCCCCGCCGCCAACAGTTCTTGCCCGTGTTAGCAAATAATGCGAAAACAAGATCGAAACGAGACACGATTTTAACGTGGAAAACCCTTACGGGAAAAACCACGGGCGCCAGCTAGCAAGAACTTCAGTATGTGGAGAAGTCAGGGTTACAACGCCGTAGCGGCGGCTTACAAGAATAAAATAGAATACTAGGTGGACACCCCCAGTAGCGACCTGGGCCTAATGGGCCTTTGACTTGTGATGAAATTGGATCACAACTCAACAAACTCCACCTTGAGACAAATTTCATCTTGTAGCATAATCAACACCTTCATCTTGAAACAATAAAGAAAATACTTCTGGCGCCAAATAGCCTCTTGAGCTAATCCATCAAACCAACTAAGCTTGAGCATAGCTCAAACTTAGCAACCGGGACTGGCTTTGTCAACATATCAGCAGGATTATCATGAGTGCTAATCTTGCATACCTTTAACTTGCCCTTCTCAATCTCATCACGGACAAAGTTATACTTGATATCAATGTGCTTAGTCCTCTCATGAAACATCTGATCTTTAGTGAGAAATATTGCACTTTGACTATCAGAAAACAGGTTAACACAAGATTTAACTCCACAAAGCTCAACAAACAAACCCTTTAGCCAAATCAACTCTTTGCATGCTTCACAAATAGCCATGTACTCAGCCTCAGTAGTAGACAAAGCAACAACAGACTGCAAAGTAGCCTTCCAACTCACAGCACAACTGCCAACAGTAAAGACATAACCTGTGAGTGACCCGCGCTTGTCCAAATCACCAGCATAATCTGAATCAACATATCCAACGAGCCCCTTATCTGTCCTACCAAACTTGAGACAAAAATCTGACGTGCCTCTGAGGTATCTGAAAATCCACTGAACAACCTTCCAGTGTTCTTTACCAGGATTAACCATGTATCTACTAACCAAACTCATAGCATATAATAAATTTGGACGAGAGCAAACCATAGCATACATCAGAGAACCAACAGCACTAGAATACGGAACTCTTGACATGTATTCAACATCTTCAGCTGAACTAGCACACTGCTTAGCTGACAACTTAAAATGCGGTGCAATAGGAGTACTAACCGGCTTAGCATCATGCATGTTGAAACGTTGAAGAACCTTCTTAATGTAACTGTGCTGACTAAGAAACAACAAACCAGCAGAACGGTCTCTAGTAATTTTCATACCTAGAATTTTCTTTGCAGCACCAAGGTCCTTCATATCAAACTCACTGCTCAACAATTTCTTCAACGCAGTGATCTCTCTGCTGCTCTTGGCAGCAATTAGCATGTCATCAACATATAACAGCAAGTATATAGGTGATCCATTAACAGTCTTCATGTAAACACAACTATCATATTGGGACCTTTTAAAGCCATGTGACAACATAAATGAATCAAACCTTTTATACCACTGACGGGGAGATTGCTTCAAACCATACAAGGACCTTTTCAACTTGCACACATAATTCTCCTTGCCTGGTACTATGAACCCCTCAGGTTGGTCCATGTATATCTCCTCCTCAAGCTCACCGTGCAAAAATGCAGTCTTTACATCTAACTGCTCAAGCTCAAGATCATGTGATGCAACAATACTGAGGAAAGTGCGAATAGAGCTATGCTTCACAACGGGAGAGAATACCTCATTATAATCAACGCCAGGAATTTGACTGTACCCTTTTGCTACTAACCTTGACTTAAATCTAGGAGGCTCACTAGGAGACAAACCCTCCTTTCTCTTGTAAAGCCATTTGCAACGGACAGTCTTCTTCCCCTTTGGCAATGGAACAACCTCCCAAGTACAATTCTTCTCGAGAGATTGCATCTCCTCCTGCATAGCTGAAATCCACTTCTCACGATTACCACAATCAATAGCTTCTCTATATGTTGCTGGCTCATAAGTGCTATCAACCTGTTCAGCACAACTCAAAGCATAATAAGTCATATTGCATTCTTCAATAAGACGGGGTTTAGGTCCACAACCCCTCTTTTGCCTGCGATGAGCAATAGGGACATCCTCCTCTAGCTGCAAAACAGGAGGTGATTGCTGATCATCACTATGAGCTTCATCATCAACAACATCACCCATGGTCTCCACCTGCACTGGTTCCTCATCAATAACATGCTCCACCTGCACACTGACATGCTGCAATTCTCTTGCTGAATTTTCTGGAACATGATCCGAGGACAATTTATCAGTAAACATCACAGATTCATTGAAAACAACACTCCTGCTCATGAAAGTCTTTCCTGTTTCGGGATTCCACAATTTGTAGCCTTTAACTCCCGAACCATAACCAAGAAACAGACATTTAATAGCTCTAGGCTCTAATTTACCATTGTCAACATGAGCATAAGCAGTGCAGCCAAAAACTTTCAACTGTGAATAATCTGCAGGTGTACCAGACCATACCTCAATGGGTGTTTTCTTATTAAGTGGAATAGAAGGCGACCTGTTTATCAAGTAACAAGCAGTGTTCGCAGCCTCTGCCCAAAAACGCTTATTCATCTTGGCGTTGGACAACATACAACGGGCCTTCGATATGATGGTTCTGTTCATGCGCTCAGCCACACCATTCTGCTGAGGTGTGTACGGGATGGTGTGATGCCTAACAATGCCTTCTTGCCTGCAATAATCATCAAAAACATCCGAACAGAACTCTCCACCATTATCAGTACGAAGCACTTTTACCTTCTTCTCAGTTTGCCTTTCTATCATGGTCTTCCACTCTTTAAAAGCAGCAAAGGTATCATCTTTATTTTTCATAAAGTAAGGCCATACTCTTCTAGAGTAATCATCAATAATGGTAAGCATGTAACGAGCACCACCAAGAGAAGGCTTACGGGAAGGACCCCAAACATCAGCATGTACATAATCAAGAGTACCTTTGGTGGTGTGAACAGAGGTATTGAATTTTACCCTCTTATGCTTCCCAAAAACACAATGCTCGCAGAATTTCCTACCACTCAAAGTACAGCCAGGGAGAAGGTCTCTCTTCATCAATTCTGCCATGCCAAGTTCACTCATGTGTCCAAGACGCATATGCCAAAGGTCAGTCTCTGCATTAGTGTCAGCAGCAGCAGCAGCGGAAACAGAACCACCATGCAAAGTTTTACCTCTAAGGATATATAAATTTGCAGAATTCTTATCACCAATAAGCCAAACAAGAGAACCCTTTGATACCTTTAAAGCTCCATTACATCCGGAGTATTTGAAACCTCTTTCATCAAGTGTGCTGATCGAAATAAGATTTCTGATCATTGTTGGTATGAACCTCACATTCTCCAGAGTGCGAATCATCCCATCATGAGCCTTGATCTGAACAGAGCCAATACCCACAATCTGACACGGATTATCATCACCCATACGCACAATATCTCCCTTCTGCACAGGTTTATAAGAACTAAACCAATCTCTGTTAGTGCAGATATGAAATGAACATGCAGAATCCAGAATCCATTCATCATGATCAGAAACACAAGCAGCAACAGCCAGACAATCTCCAGAATCAGAACCCTCACTAGCAGAGACAATAGATGCCTTACCATCAGGATTATTCTTCCTCTTCTCCTTATTCCGAAGTACAAGGCAATCCTCAATAAAATGATTCTTCTTCTTACAATACTTACAGAACTTCTTGGTGGTGGGTTTTCTGGACTTGGAACGGCTTCTACTCTTATCACGCTCGTTGCCATTATTGGAGTATCTCTGCTCAGGTCTGCCTCTAACATGGAGTGCATCGCCCTTGGAGGACGACAACCCATCATTGTGCACCATGCCTTTCATTTTCTCCCTAGATTGGAGTGCCTCATAAACATCCGCTAGGGTTAGTTCATCACGGCTCAAAAGTATGGTGTCACGAAAATTGGCATAGGAATTTGGCAGAGAACATAACAGTAAGAGGCCTAAATCTTCATCCTCATACTTAACCTCCATCGACACTAGGTCGGCAACGATCTCCTTGAAAACAAATATGTGGTTTAATATCGAACCACCCTCCTGCATCTTGAGCGTGAACAACTTCATCTTCATATGCATCTTACTGGTTAGATCTTTGGACATACAGATCGATTCCAGTTTGAGCCATAAATCTGCAGCGGTCTTTTCCTGCAGACACTCTTGCAAGATATCATTAGATAGATGGAGCTGAATTAGAGAGAGAGCCTTACGATCCTTCCGCTTCTCCTCAGGAGTCCACGGAGTCTTCTTCTGATCCTCCTTGCCGAAACTTTCCAGCGCCTCATCGAGATCATTCGATTGCGCCAGAATGGCCCGCATCTTCACTTGCCACAACGAGAACCTTGTGCTATGATCCAGTAGTGGTAGATCAAACTTCATCGAAGCCATTGCAAAGAAATAACCAGAAGAAAATAATCCGCAGTAATAAATCTAGGTACGTTACTGTGTAACCCTAGCAAAACCTGCAGCCCGTGTACACCTCCTGTGTACGATTAGCAAAGGGTAATGAAATCTCTGGTAGACTTGCGTGTGGCCGTAGCAAAAAATCGCAAACTGAATTTTCAGACAGGAATCGCCGGCGGGACCGAGACGCCTCCTCCTTTTCTCGATACGCGTACACAGCAGCAGGGCGCCGAGTGGATTGTTCTCCTCTTCTCTGCAACAGAACGGCAATAATAGGAACCCGAGACCAGAACGATCTCTGCTTCCAAATCAAGATCCGTGTAGAGCTTGCGACGAGGACACGCAAAACAATTCCGTCTCGGTAGCGATGCAGCAGCGAACAGCAGCGAACACGGCCCAATGCAGGAACAGAACGGCGGCGTCAACGATTGCTCCACCAGGAGCGAGAACGGAGGACGGCGGCGGCGCACGGAACAGGAACCCTAATTTTTTTTCAATCGAATCTCGTAACTGGCTCCTGATACCACTTGTTAGCAAATAATGCGAAAACAAGATCGAACACGAGACACGATTTTAACGTGGAAAACCCTTACGGGAAAAACCACGGGCGCCAACCAGCAAGAACTTCACTATGTGGAGGAGTCAGGGTTACAACGCCGTAGCGGCGGCTTACAAGAATAAAATAGAATACTAGGTGGACACCCCCAGTAGCGACCTGGGCCTAATGGGCCTTTGACTTGTGATGAAATTGGATCACAACTCAACAGCCCGGAGGCTCTCTACCTCACCGGCCTCCAATCTTCGGTACGCCGTTCAGTTCTCATCCGTGGATGCTCTGTCTCCCTGTAGACTGCAGTACCTCACACACTCATGGCATCTATGTTTGATGTTCTAGGAACAATGACAATCAGAGTGTTCATTCTGGTGCTTGCTTGCTTACTGGTTCAATTCCTCCCCCCCCCCCCACCCACCCACCATCAATTGCTTGATTGCAGGCAGGAGGGATTTTCAGGACGATAGGATTCACTCTGATAGGTCAACTTGCTGATGAATATGGCCGGAAGCCTCTCCTCCTTCTACCACTTCAATCATCCCTTTTGGTAATAAGGCCCCTCTCTTGTGCTTACTTAGTTAACAGGAATTTTGTAGTCCAGGGACGGGACCATGCTAATTGCTGACAATCATCTGGCTGAATGATTCTAAATTTTTTTTTTATGTTGATCATGCTTGCAGCTGTGCTTGCATGGAATAATTCAAGGATTGCTGTGTATGTCTACCTTGTTCTGCGTACCCTCTCATTCATGATTGGCCAAGGAACCATATTCTGCCTCTCTATTGCATACACGGTGAGGACAGTGATTCTAGTCTAATAATCTTTTGTAGATAAACAGGCATATCATTCATCGAATTGTATTGTGAATAAAAGATAGTGTACTGCTAAACTAGGCAGATGCAGTTGAACCATCAAGGAGGGCAACTGCATTTGGCTTCATGACAGGAGTTTTCTCTGCCTCACACACTTTGGGGAGTGTATTTTCAAGGTTTCTGCCAGAGAGATGGATTTTTGAGGTATCATCAGTAGTTAAAACTATTTGTACTTGTATCACCGTTTTAGTTATATACATTTTTTTGCTATTATTTGTCTGACAAGTTCTTTAATATGGTTTATTAGGTCTCAATTGCCTTGTTGATTTGTTCTACCCTCTACATGAAAATATATTTGGTTGAGACAATTCAAAGATCTTCTTCTATACCATCCCAGCATTCGTCGATGGCATCTTTGCTTGCCAGGTTACCACAACAACGGTGGGAATCTATCAAGGAGAATATTAGCATAGTAAAAAACAGGTAATCCTTGTTTATAAAGCACATGCTATTAGTTCATATTTTAATAGTCAAGGAAATCATGGAATTCATGAAAAATATATTTAGAGTTTGTTTCTTCCTTGTTCATGGTGAAGAAATTTGAATGGCACCTTGTGTTTGTATTTATACCAATCTGAATAGTATTGTGCTTTAGTAAATATATTTCTTATTTTCTTCCTAAGAAGTCATTAAATATGTTTACTTAGTAGGCATATTTTCTTACTAAGTAAATATGTTTACTTAGTAGGCATATTTTGTACATCAAAGTCTTGAATTCCTAATGCAGCTTGATCCTTGTATCTACATATACTTTTTAAAAATTCAATATCTAATAATCCAAAATTTAAAAATTCCTCTAGGACCTCGAAGAAAGATGTAACGGATACTCTACTTAATGACTTTATTTGAGACACTTTCTTATCTTTTTCATCTTTCTTATCTTTTTTGGTTTATAGTGAAACACTTAGGCGGATCTCTTATGTTGCTTTCTTCTACAAATTGGGCATGATTGCCATTAGCGACGTTCTAATGGTAAATTTTTGCCTCACTTGTTTATCTTTACTATATAGGTTAAAACTATAGGGTACCTCAATCATCTTTTCTTTTTCAGTACTATCTAATGTCAGTATTCGGCTTTGACAAGGATCAGTTCTCAGAAATCCTAATGGTGGTAGGAGTTGGTTCAATCTTTTCACAGGTATAATCTGTACTAATTTAAGTGGCATAAATACGTCGCATGTCATATTATGAGGTTCACTAATTGTGGCTTTGTGGTAATGTTTTCAAACTGCAGATTTTGATCCTCCCCTTTCTCAGTCACATAATTGGTGAAAAGGGCGTCTTATGCATTTCAATACTTGCCTCCATTGCTTATGTAAGTAAAAAGTTTTTATCTACTATATTTTACATTTTTTAGTAAGTGGCCAGTACACTAATCAAATATATTTCTCTATGATTTCTGCCAAAAAAAATTCCAGGCTTTGCTTTTCGGTGTTGCATGGGATTCATGGGTATGTATGCGATCAAATAAATTTAACTGAAGTGATTGATATTCTATGGAAAAGTACTACTTGGTACAATTGCAGAAATTTGCTTCATTTTCCTTTTGCATCTATCCTGCAGGTTCCATATTTTAGCTCTTTACTTGGTGTTATCTACATTCTGGCCAAACCAGCAGTAAGTGAATCCTACATATATTCATCCTCGATTCACTACGCCTTAAAGTTTCCATAGTTAAAAGTTTACTCTAAGGAAGGAAGTGCCTGAAATGTTTCAGAATAAAATTCATCTCTCATATTTTAGTACATACCAGTGATATTCATAAATTTAGTGTACTTGAAAATATGCAATTCTGCAGATATATGCAATCGTTTCAGGGGAAGTACTCTCAACCGATCAGGTACATATACACAAACCAGATCCTCGTGGCTTTATTTGCTAATTTAAACCTGAAAACTTTATCCTTATCATCTGTGTCATTGTCTCACTATTTTTATTTTCACAGGGAAAAGCGCAAGGTTTAATTGCAACCGTGCAATCTGTAGCTTTATTGTTGGCTCCTCTGTTTATGAATCCGCTAACCTGTGAGCAGTCATTTTCTTATATCAAACTTATAAAAATCACATGTATGCAACAAGCACATTCTATTTTGTATTTTTCTCTCATCATTTTCTCCACCCTCTTTTTTAAGCTTACTTTATTTCACCGGAAGCTCCCTTCGATTGTAAAGGTTTCAGCTTTATTGTGGCCAGCTTTTTCTTGGTTAGTTCTTATATTCCTCTTAGGATGATAGAAAATGCCAACAATATATGCCTTTTATAACTATTTTATCGAATGATAAATATTTTTACAGGCAATCTCCTTTTGTCTTGCTTGGAGGCTTAATCCTGAAAGCAAGGACGACAAATGCAGAAAACTGGTTAATTCTGATGAGGAAGCTGTGCAAGTGCAAGCACCGCTACTGGTTCATCGTCCCAAACCATGAGGCCAGGAAATTGAACAAAAATACCGACAACTCTGACATATCGCTAATATAACAGTTCCTGTGTACATACATCGGAAGTCAAATGCATGATAATTTGTAGTGAGAGTGTGAGACATTTGGTCAAGTAGCCCTGAGTTCCCGTTTTCTCTGGACGAATGATTTTTCCCCAGTCCAACTAGTATGGGCAACAGCTACTTTGCTAAAGTCTCCGCATTCCCGTTTTCTCTTCTGCACCTTATTTGAGATGTGGTCGTTAAACAATCTCTTGTCAATCAATTGCGACAAGTTTTGTGTTGCATTAGGGAGAACCTTTTTACTCTGAAACTAGCATGTTCCAAATCGAAGTGATGACAGAGTACCCTATTGTAGTACCACGGGCCTAGCTATGGGCCGAGACGAGAGAGAGTTATGCAATCAAGGACGGTCCAGATGCGCCCGCAAAACGGAAGAGAAGTCTCTGCTCCTTCCGCCTCCACCACAGTCCAGCACGCCACAGACGGGGCCTCGCATCCGGTGATCGTCCCTCCCCGACCGCCGCCAGCCCGCCCTTTGCGCAGCCTAAATCCATCCATTCGCCGGTGCCGGCCGCCCCTCTCCATCCACGATCATGAGCATGTTCCTATTATATATATAATATGTCCCGGAGGCAAAGAAGAGGACAATACGATGAGTAAAACTCAAATGAAAGGTTCCGTAGAATTCAGTTGCACCGTCCTGATGGTTGAGATGCTGCTGCTGGATGGGTCTTGGGTGCCGGATCAGGAGATGACCAGCAGCGCTCGTCGCCACGCAGATGCTAGGGTCTGTCCATGTTTGTGGCAACAAAGGAAAGCAGAGGGTTAGTATGGATGCTCTTCCAAATTAAAAGCGAGCTTCTAATTAGTATATAAGCTTGTGCTATCCTATATAAGCTTGTGCTGAGGATGAATGTGTGTTGTGCTTGTTGTGTGCCTTGAAGCGTATCGGCCATGTCTCGTATTTATAGGCTAAGCCGGCAGGCGGCGCAACAAGTTTCTGCATTGGCCTTATTATTAGTCGCTTAGCTACTAACAGTAGCATAGCTTGTACGTAGGGCGGCAGGCACGCTGGTGAAGCCAAGTTTCCACCACCCTCCTTGACATATATTCGAGGACATATACATATACATGTATGCATGTAGCTCGTTTCACCGATGGATCTGTTGTATGGCTCCTATACGCGCCGTAGGCTCTACAAACGTATACGACGACGATACTGCATGCCTAGCTCTCGTATCATTCGTATGTACCCCCGAATAGCTAGCGTACATTTGTGGACTTGGAGACTTGCAACATAATTGCAACAAGTACGTAAGAGATCAGTTTGCCGACAAGATTATATATGTATACGACACCGTGGTTAAATTATTAGTTTGTTTTTTGAACTAATTAAATGGGTTTAGTTTCTGTAATACTAGTAGCAAATTAAAAAATAATCATCGTGCAATGAAAACTAGATCGATTTGCTGTCTATCACGAGCGGACAAGGCTGGTCATAGCTAGCTGGGCATGGAGATTGCTTGGATTGTGGCAGCGCTGGAGTCATGGAGCTAGAGCCTAGTTCTTGACAGAATAGCATCAGTACACTGATGTACATGTAGTTCACATCATCCATGCTTGATATCTTAGCTCCCTCGATCTATTTGTTGACCAACAAACTAGGCACCTTGACACTCGAGGGCTGCATCGGTGGTCGATGGACCACGTGGAACGCTAGACACCTTTTTTTATAGCAAAGTTGTACGTGCATGTTGCTCTTACCTCGGGATACAATTAGCCAATGACATGACATGTACGTCGGCGGCATGCATGCATAGGGCTCTGTTATACGTCGCCATGCGGCCGTGCCTACCGTATTAGCTCACCCCTGATTCTCATATTCTCTCTCCTCCATCTCCACCAAATGGCTTCTCGACATCATTGTTTATTCATTGCGACATTACAAATCTCAAGAAAATTTTAACCACATCACTTCCTTTTCCCAAAAAGGCGACACTACTACAATAAAACAATTTCACAGCTAAAAAAAGCCATTCTGTGGCTAAAAAAAGGCATGATTCTTCCAAAAACTCATTTTTAGAGGTGGGTCATACCATATCTCGACCGAAAATCAATTAGAAAAATAGACAAGGGGGCTAAATAAAGCTAAAATAAGATTTTTTTTTCACATTCAACATTTTTTAACCAACTTCGTTTTGCCCACATGCCTAGTGACAGTGGTTCAAACTCGGAGTCAGGCCTCCTATCCAGTGCAAAATTAGTAGAAAAAAATTAACAGTATGCACTTGATCTACGGATCGGAGTTGACACCGGGTGGCTCTATGTCGTGGCTCCAAAACAAGTCTCTTATTAGACGAAGTCTACAAACAACTATTGGGTTTGGCTGCACCAAAACAAAATGTGACACTCCAATATACTCATCATGAATCTCTCTCAGCATGTATCACAATGAAGGTCGTTCGCCGGCAATTCTCGAGCCGAAGCTCGCCGCCGTTCATACCAGCGAAATCAACCTTGAATTCTTCCCCTCATACGCAAGCCTATTACACCTGCGCCTCGCGGCGACGGCTGCCCGTTCATGGGCCTATCTCGCTACTTGGCCCATTCTGGCCCGGTTAGGTTCACGTTGGGCTTCTTCGCTCTTTCCGGCCTGCTGTACTTGGGTTCTGCTGTCGTCTCCCTTTCCCGCCCTTCTTCAGCCGGTACCTCCTCTTGTCCTGTGACACAAAAGTGCATAACATAATTTGCAAAGGTCAGACTATGCTGCACAGGACTCGCAGAATACACGCGGATCACCCGCACACAATTGAGAATTTGTTTTTTTTTTCTGCACAGAGAGCATATAGCAATGCAGAACGGGAATCGTACTCTCGCCAGCCGTACCACACTGCAAAATCTGAGCAATTTCGTATTCTCCTCTCTGCCTCTCCCCTCGGAGTTCCCGCACCCAAGCTGCTCTCAGCTGCACACGAACGTGCCAACTGAACCACGTACCTAACGTTTCTACCTGCCTATACTTGACATATGCACCGTACCACTAGCTACTCAACAAATCAAACCAAATTCATGGATCCGTCGAGATTCGAGAGAGGATTGCGCAGGAGAGGACGATGAGAGGAGCAGTCGAAATCAGCTCGAGGTGAAGCTATCTATTGGCTCCAGAACGTTGATCACCCAAGTAGCACCTCGTCAGGCTATAGTTTTTTTAGCGGAAAGAAGACTTATATATAATATGTAGTTGATTACATACTCAAGTTACCAGCACTATGTGAACTAAAGAGATTATAACCAAAAGCGCTCAACATATAGCTCCAAAACTCAATTCCAAACCTATGTGACGGTTCATACGGATGACTGCACAGGAAAGTGGCCTTCGTACGCCATAGACGGCTCAACCAGAAGTAGTGTCATAGCCCAATGAATGGCGGCCAACATTCCTGTAGGTGGAATAGAGCATCATCTTTTTTCTCGTGTTTCTCCCCATCTTGCTTCTGCCACCGAAGAAGAAGAGAAACTAGATCTAAAGTTGCCCAGTCAGGCAGAGGCCCTGGAAGGATTGGTTGTCCTCGGCGATGAGGTTGGCGAGCTACCTTAGAGCTTTTGCATTGAATCCACCGAGGCAATCGGAATGTCCCGTGTTGCGACAGAGTGAATGAGTGTGATGTGACACTTGTCCGGGTGGGGTAGAATGAAGCCCAACACACCGATCCGGATTCTCCGAATCCCGCAACCTTAGCACCGCAACTCCTGCTGAAAGCCCGACACACCGGTTCGGCCTAAGGTCCACACGACCTGCACCACGGCAACCTTAGCACCGCAACTCCAACACCCCCACTCGGGGAAAGGCCCAATCGCCCTAAAAGACTAGTCTGATTGGAGAAGGGTGGCTCTCTCTTTTAAGGTGGCTTCTACCTCCCAAGCTAAGCAAGATGGGATTATTCAGAGCCTCACACGGTCGCCGCCCGACTACAACTTAGGCTAGCTGGGCCCTTTTTGTTGCGTCTTTACCAGCGGGTAATAGTAGAGAATGTCCTCGTCAGAGTGCTATCAGAGTGCTTTACCGCCAGAACCGGTGTTGCCACCGGGTGACGTAGCTTGGAGGCAGCGCGATGACATGGTCGGAGGAGGCTTCATTACTGGTCAACGGCAGCACTTCCGGTATTCCCAGCCTTGCTGCCAGGGCAATTATATCTTTTAAATTACAGTTTGTGCTGCTTTCAAATAAGTTTAGAATGGCGGTTGGACTTGGACCAACCGTAGCGTTAGCCATGGACAGATCGCCATCTCCCCATCATCATCTACACATCATATGGGCCAGCTGAGAACGAAGACGTGCGCGCACGAGAGGCGCCCGTGTGCTACGGCGCTGGAACCGTTCCAGGAACATGACACCAGACCATCAGTACGTAGTGCTCTTCTCGATCTCGTGCAGATATAGCTGCATTATATTGGTCAAGGAGCTAGGTCTTCGCGTTAAATAAACCCCCCATGCGGTGCGCAAGAATATAATGACAGCTTTGAAACACACATAAACCTACACGGCTTGTGACTGGTCTCGGTTGAGGTCATCTTAGCTAGGACATTTCTAGTAAGCATTTTTGTAATCCAACCCAATGCCAGGTAATAAAGAATTAACAATTGCACGCATATTATGCATGGTGTACTTCTTATTGATAGGATTATTAGTCTAAGGCTAATGAGAATGCGAAGATGATGCTGCATTATCTGGCACTATTTCTGCGGTTATAGGTTGGATAGACCATGCCAAACTGTTTGCTCGGTCTTCAGAGAAATCAGAAAATGGAGGAGAAGGCGGCTCTACCTCTGGCTGCCGGTTTGGGTGCTGCCAATACTCCGACGTGCCCAGTTGTGGGTAACGGCGGCAGCGTCGATGATGATGCGGCGATCAAGCTGCAAAAGGCTTACCGTGGCTACCGGACCAGGAGGAAGCTCGCCGATTCCGGCGACGTTGTAGAGGACCTTTGGTAACGAGATCACACACCAATTTCCCCCCTCTTTTTTTTTTCTATCTGTTCCTCTCTTTCCTCTCCTTCACCTATTTTTTAGGGAAAGCTAAACCTTTTTTCTTTAGATGAGATTTCCTGTCTTTGCTCTTTCTTAGGCCATGTTTAGATCCCTCCAGTTAAATTTAGCTGCTTTAGCTGGAGGTGACCAGCTATGGCTAAACTTTAGTGGGGTGGTAGGTAAGAATCCAACTGGTGCTTTAGCTGGAGATCCAAACATCACTCAGCTAAACTTTAGCCAAAAGCTTTTGCTAAGGTACTCCCAAATATCTATAAAAGAAAAGTTTGAGAACATATTACCTCCTACTAGGTAATATGTTTAATGTATATTATTTATAATTTAAATCTGAAAATATCTTATTATTAGATCTAATTTGATTGAGTTAGATTTACCTTTCCTTAACTGTAACATTAAGACTAGTACAAAGGGATATAGACGTGCTGTAAGGAAAAAAAAATATCATGTCTATTTGATTGAGAAAAGGTACCTCACGTCTATTTTTTTCATTATCGCACAAAGGGATATAGACCGCAACCACTGTTTTTTCATTATAGCACGTCCATTTTATTGAGAAAATATCTTATTATTAGATCTATTACAAAGGGATTTTTTTCATTATAGCAAGTCTATTTGATTGAGAAAATATCTTATTATTATATCTATTACAAAGGGATTTTTTTTTTCATTATAGCACAACTATTTGATTGAGTTAGATTTACTTTTCCTTAACCACAATATAATCTGAGAAAATGTATGGTTATTATCCAAATCTACTAAGTTAGGAAGACTAGTTAAGGAAGGTGTTAGATATTATAGGATTTTTTTTCTTTTCTCTCTATACATTAATTATTAAAATGTTTTATTTATTTCAAACTCGATGGATGAGATTTGTTTGAGATATTACCTCTTAGGAAGTGAATGGAGTACCTTAGCATAGCCCTTAGCCAAAAGTTTAGTTGAGTGGATTCAAACAGGGCTTAATTTAATATCCTTGCGTGGGATTTTAACATGTTTTAGTTTTATTTGGTGGACAAGAAAAAGAGAATTTATAGGCTTGATTTGGATTTATAATTCCAACGGATCCTTCAATTCCAGCAATGCTTATTCATAGTTTTACAACATCATAGCAACATTACAGGTTAAGTTCGTGTGGTCATCTAGTTTTCAGAATTAGCTAGTCTTGGTCAAAATATAGCATAGGTACTGTGTTCTTGAATCCAGTTATGAAGTTAATTTGGTTTCAAATTTACATGCATGATTGACCTTGTTGCTACTTTGGTAGATATTGTTTCCTGCAATAATTCTTCCCTACCACTTTTTTTTCTTTGTTTTCTTGATATACCATATTGCTTGGATTTCATGGAGAATCTAGTGTCCAATCGGATAACTTGATTCTCCTTGATGCATATCCAAATACGTTTTGATAAAAAAAAACTAAGATCATTGAGTTTGGATGAATGAAGGTGGCAAGCACTGAACTTTGCGCGGCTCAACCATAGCACCAGCTTCAATGAACTCGAGCCTAAAACGGCAACATCACACTGGAATCGTGCTATCATCAAAGCATCTAAGGTTTCAATTGCTAGCTCTCAAATGTTCATTATGTTGAGGAAATCTCGTTTTTGCTTGACTTTTCCGACACCACACTTTATACGCAGCCCTATTTATGTGCTATACATAGGTTGGTCAAGGTCTCTCCCAAGATAGCAAGGCTCTCAAGTTGGCTTCCCAGCACTGGCTCGAGGCTGTGAGTATAATTAGTAAAAGAGCTCTTTTACAATGATTGGCAAGTACCATGGTACTACCAGAATATAGAATCCAACGGTGGAAAATATGTCTAGTACCGAAAAGTACCCATCCAAAAGTACCAAATTTGTGGGACCAAGTACCAGATAAATGGGCCCAGCTAATTATTTTTATTTTATTTTTAAATTGAAAAGAAAGGGTATATACGTCTTTTTACATTGGGTTTGATTTGATGGACCCACTCGTAAGGCCGTTATGCGAGCCTCTATTCCGTGCAGCTGTTGTGGAGGGTATATTCTAATCAGGGTATATGAAAGTACTAATATACCCTTATTATTATTTATTTATTCAAAATTCTAGTTAAAAGTACCGGTAAGTACCAGGAAAAGTACTTAAAGTACCTGCAAGTGGTAGTACCAGCTGGTACTCGCCAATCATTGTAAAAGAGCTCATAGTAAAAATCCATTACCACTACTTTTATTAGTTCAATATTACTCTTAGGATTTTTTACTGTAACTATATGTGGGTGAAAACAGGATGTTGCTTTCCGCCAGCACAAGCCTCTCAACGATAGCTAGCTGTATAACAATATATCCACTGGCTGCTTTGCAGATCGATCCACGGCATCGATATGGGCGCAACCTGCACTTCTACTACGATTTTTGGTGCCAAAGCAAAGCCGGCCAGCCCTTCTTCTATTGGTGAGAGCATGCATTTGCATGCGTTTGTACTAGAACGATTTGATGCAATTGACATAACATATCATAATGTAGATGTGCATATAGAACATCTTTTGATCAATTTAAACTGTTAGTCCCACTATTGCATGGCAATTTGAGCAAGACGACTTCCATTTGCAGGCTTGATGTAGGCGATGGAAAAGATGTGGATCTTCCTGAATGTCCAAGAACTCTGCTTAAGAAGCAATGCGTAAAATACCTTGGTCCTGTAAGAAATATTCAGGCTATTTTAATCTATAAATCATGCTCTATATTGGTATCAAAATATTACAAGAGGAGATGGTACCAGGGCTTTACACACTTCACCCACAAAACGTCACTTTAGTTTTATGAAGCTTTTGTGATTAAATGCCCCTATTATTATCATGTAAAGATAAGTTAAGCTTTCTAAAAAAAATATTTTTCTCTTGTACAAAAATGTGTTGCATATCTTTTATATTTTTATTATTAATATTAAAATTATTTATGTACAAGTTGTACTCTACATAGCCTCAAGCATCAATTACTCCCTCCGAGTCTTTTACTTGACGTAATTTGCTTTGTCTTAATTAAAACTTGGCTAACTCTGACCAAGTTATTAGAAAAATTATAACAACAACTTTACTGCCAAACATATACATTATCAAAAATATATTATTTGGTGGATTCATTGAAATAAATTGGCATTATAGATGTTGTTGGAATTTTCAATAAACTTGATCAAAGTTGGACAAGTTTGACATAGGACAAAACATATGTGACGTGAAAAAAAACAGAGAGTATTGTTTTACATGAAACGTGTGTATCATCTGTCACGCCCTAACCTACTTTTATTCATGATATTTATTGGTTTTCTTATTAACCGTGAATATGAAAAAATGCATTTGATGACTATGAAAAGCTGCCAAATTGGGAAAATGAATTTTTTATTGCACAAGTTCTTCACTTGGTTTCTACTAAATATAATGCTACTTTGCACAATGTAAGTTTTAACAGATTGCCAATTTTCTACACTTCTACAGCAAGAGCGTAAGCTCTATGAATACATCGTTCATGAGGGAAAGGTTATCCATAAGCAATCTGGAGAGCCACTTGATACTGAAGGAGCTGAATGGATTTTTGTTATGAGCACAGAAAGAAGACTTTATGCTGGCATGGTACCTTTTAATTTGTTTACTTTTTCAACAACTTCCACACTTGCAATGCCCTAGAAACAATATTATATATTTTTTCTGTAACCTGATTTATTCATTCAGAAAGAGAAAGGTGGATTTCACCACTCTAGCTTTTTAGCGGGAGGTGCTATCATAGCTGCTGGAAAATTTACAGCGGAAAATGGAGTAATCAAGGTATTGCTGTCATGTTTTGTGACCTTTGACGATGCGGTGTTTTTTTACTTTCTTAGTAAAACAAACACTTAGTATTTGAAAAACAATTGTCACTATATTCTTGCAATTTCTTTTATGTTGTCATTAGTTGTGCATTTGTGACCAAACTGAGCAGTAAGGGCCGGAGCTAGCTAAGGCCATTTCATGGTGTCTCAGGACACCAATGAAATTAGTTAAGCTATGCAAGAACTCAATGATTATGCTAGGGGCTAATTAGTTTACAAATACCTTAATTCTGTAGAGGACACCAATGACATTTTTTGCTGGATCTCTGTCTACAAACAGATATGTTGTTGTCTAAAAAGTTGATGATCCCTTAGCTCACTATTTTACCTATCCAAAAGCAACAATTTAGAAATGCATCACTTTTAATTATAAAATAAATACTGAATGCATAACCAAATATTGGACTTTTTATAAGTATGTGTTTGTCAATTTTAGGATTATTAGCAAAAGTTTAATTTATCATCATGTCCACATATGGTTTTCTCATTTTTTGATGTTTTTCCATTATTTTTGGATAAGTCCTTCTATTCCTATAGTGGTCATTACCATCCAAGCACAAAGGATCTCAACAATTTTGTGAAATTCTTTGAAGAGAGTGGTGTTGATCTCAATGAAGATAAGGTACAACAAAATATTCATCACAAATTTATCTATATGAATTTTCGATTTTTATAGATAGATTTGTTATAATGAGATAGTTTTGGCCATTTCAGGCATGTCCATTGACCAGTGGAGACTACTGCAATCATCCAATGCCTAATGATACACAAAACATCGCTCTTCATTCCAATCCTCCTCAAGTGATTCTCTCCCCAAACACGACAAAACGTCATGGAGGTGAAGATGCTCCTACAGAAGAAAAGTACCAAAAGACCTTATCAGACAATCTGGATATCCCAGAAGCCATTGATGTCCCACAGAATGCAATTCTTGACGGTACAAAATCCAAGGGTGAGTCTGAAGCTCTGAATACCAGCTTGGTCGCTTGTTGTCCCTGAAATAAAGCACCGGGGCTAGTCATATAATTGGGTGTGTGAAGGATTATCCAGCAGAGCTTAGAATGCAAGCAATAAAAATGGTAGCCCTGTCACCAACAACGCCGCAGATATCACCGCCAATGCCAACCCAAGACTAGAGAACATGTTAATATATGCAGTTCAGCTGTTGGATTACTATGCGTATAATTGTATTTCCATTATCATTATTGTTCTGTACGGCAGATAATACAAGCTACAAACGTAGTGATTCTGTAATCATACTTGGTATAAAATAAAATAAAGGAATGATCAAAGTGTGAGTTGGGAGATCGTTTCAAAAGTTTAACTTGGACTTATAAAGAAAACGGAGAGAGTATCAATTATCTGAAGTTACACCTTGTCCTGTTAAGTTGCACATTGTGCAGAGACAGGCACTAACCAACCTGGCAATATGTCACAGTTTCAGAATAAGTAAGACAGTAGGGCATGCTGCGGATTGCAGCAGAATCGCATTTTAAGTTAGTGATGACTCGGCGTGCTCATGCATGCATTGTCGCCTGCCTGCAAACTTAAGCCATGACCCGGCCCGGCCAGCGCTGTGACGAGCCTCATCAGGCAATCGCTGGCTGATCGGGTGCCGGCTATGACATCAGTGGCCGGCCGGTGGACATATATGGACGCTTCATCCATCCATGGCTTTTCTGATTTTCTCTAGTACGTACAGTAGAGTACAACCATCTGACATGTCACCATCGATATCGGCGCTGCTGCCGCCACCAGCAGCAGCCGGCTCGATGATTCTTTCGGATAAAAGAACAGTTAGGTGCAGACGTGCAGTGGCGCAGTGCATACGCTCAGCAAGATTCAGCAGTAACAAATGGATAAATAGCACAGGTGAAGGCCAAAAGTTAATCCGGGGATGTAGCTCAGATGGTAGAGCGCTCGCTTAGCATGCGAGAGGTACGGGGATTGATACCCCGCATCTCCATTATTTTTTCCTTTTCTTGTTTTTCTTTCTCAGCTCTTTCTCCCTTTTTTTTTCCCCCGCATCATTATCCTGGCCCTAATCGGGTTATTTCCAGTTTGCTTTTCCTTTGAACGGTACCTGCTTTCAACAAAACGTACTAGCAGTCAGACAACACTGAATCTTCCTATGTGAACCCGAGTTGACAGAGAGGCCACATCAGTTTCTAATCTATCTTATAGTCTTATACCTCATATGCCATCCTTTACATGGCGCTGTTTATTGTTTGGTTCTGTCAGCAAGCTTGCCTTGCCTTGTCTGCACATAAATCCGTGAAGAATGTTGCATTTGGTTGGCTTGCTTTGCTGCCTCGGGGCTGGCGGCAGCAAGGTTTTGCTTGCTCAATAAGGCGAGCCGGATCCTCTTTCTGCTGCTGCTAGCAAGGCAAGGCTTGCCTCGTGAGTCATCAAGGTGAAGCAATGCTTTGCTCAGCAACCGTACCCATAAGGGCGTCACCAGCAAACGTGTCAAATCGCCAGCTGATGAGGATGCAGGAGAAATAAAAAAAGTATAAAAGCTTCGGGCTCATTAATTCTACACATGTAGGGTAAAGAGGTCGTACACACTGGGTTTCTTGTGAAGTGTGTGCGACTGTTGAGTCGCTCGTCTCTAGCGAGCTGTTTTCTGCACATTCTCTCTCCCAACGTCGAAATCTGATGTCAGCCAGCGATTTAGTCCCCCGTTGGAGACACCCTAAGGAACACCCCGGGCGCTCTCATGGTTATTGGTGTAGTAGCATGGAGCCCGACAGCGGCATCGATGAATTCCCCAAGCTTCTCCATCATGGCCGCTTTGGCGAGATTCATCTCGACCCGCTCCACGACCGTGAGTCACGATTAGCTCTCACGTGTCTTTCTCAGCATCTTAGCTTTACATGGCACCGCTCAAACACCCGCCATACGCCCATGTTGCTAAGAGTATGTTCAATAAAAGTCCCTACTTTTCCTTCAAAAATAAATAAATAAATAAAAGTCCCTACTCAAGGTTTCTAATTTATAGAGTAGGGTTGAGAATTTAATCCACAATCCAACAATAGCTGAACGGACCGTGACACCCTATGAGGGGGGTGAATTAGGTATCTCTAAAAGTTAAGGCTCCAATTGCACATATGAAAACCTATTTTAATTTCTATCTTAATGTGCTCTAGGTTTTCTCTACGTGTTGCTATCTCTACCGCTACAAAGTTTTGCACCCTAGGTCCAATCCTATACTAGCATGGTAAGTCTAGGAAAGGTAAATGCGGAAAATAGTGCAATTATGAAATGCGGAAGCTAAAGGGTAGAGAAGAGCAAACTCACAGCACGGCGATTTTTACCAGGTATCGGAAAGCTCACGAGCTTTCCACTAATCCTCATTGTTGGAGCCTCTCTCAAGGGAATGCCCGCTCAAGGGCATAAACTCCCCGGTCGAGTAACTCCGTGGGTGACCACGGGACTTTCCCACGCGCAAGTGGGTCTCGGCTCGTCTCTCCCCGGATGCTCCTCGCCGCCTTCACTTGGTAGAGCTTCGGCCAAACGGCAAGGGCCTCTCCTCCCTTGCACAAGCACCGGCGGCCTCTCCACAAACTCGGTTGGGGGGTCTCGCAAGACTACAAGCCCCGGATTACAACACTTGGTGCGTGCAAGCACCGGTAAGCAAAGAGGTATGCAAACCTCGCTAAATTCTAGGCTAAACACCTAAGAGATACGCTAGAAGGTCTAGACTAGCACTAAGCATTTGGCGAATCACCTAGATCTTCTATTTAGCACTTTGGTGAATTGACCACTTAAGAATGTGTAGAACACTTGTCAATAGCTTATCCCAGCTCAAGCACACTTGAAATGACTGTGGGGTGGGGTATTTATAGCCCCAACCAAAGAAACTAGCCGTTGCATAGCCGTTGCAACTTTCTGCGTACCACCGACTAAATCGATGGGTATAGAAGAGGAACCACCGAATTAGTCTATAGTGCCACCCAGCTAGCCGTTGAGTCTCTGACGTCTGGGTCCTCCATGCATCAACTATTTCGGTGCCTTCTCTCTAGTACCATCGAAATAATCGATGGTTGCCACCCAGAGTGGTCTTCAATCTTGCTGAAAAACTCCTTAGCACCGACTATTTCGATGCCCCCTATTCGCACACAGAGAGACCTTCAAACTGCTTAGAAAAAGCCTCCATCACCGACTATTTCGATGGTAGCACTGACTAATTCGATGGTACCACCGACTATTACTCTGCTTCAGCATCACCACCGACTAATTCGCTGGTGTACCACCGACTATATCTGTGGCTTATCCGCAGCACTGCTTCGGGCACTGTTTTGATCATTTTACGTCATTTCTTCGTCGATTTTCGTCCTGTTTTTTTTGCCACTTTTGTAATGGACTAATAAACATTTTTAACCATTTGCATGGCTTCAAAAACATCTTTGGAACCTACTAAAAAAACATCTTGCAGATTATGTTAGTCCCAATGGCTATGTTGTCAATCCATCACCAAAATCACAAACAATGACCTAGGGCCATTTTTCTTACAATAGCCCTAACTAAAGCACCAACTGACATAAGGGTACCATGGCAAACTGGTGAGACGTGGTGAAGCCCGCTCGAGATTGTGAAAGGAGGGTTAACCTTACCGGTGAAGTAAAAAAACCGGGGGGTCACCGATAAACACGTTTTTCGGATTTCTCAAAAATTTCTCGGATTCATCATTTCTTTTCGGATAAATTTAGTAAAAAGAAAACCTCATTTTTGGCAGGAATCAACAAAGACTATTTCCAAACAATCTGACATGAAAAACAAGACAAAACTGCATAGAAGTGGGGAAATATTAATATCCACAACAACAAGAATGTTTATCCTACGTAATTTTAAATAGCGTCGAGAATTCTATAGAAACCGAGGGTCCAACGAGAAACACGTTCATCAGATTTTTCTTTTTTGGGGACATCAAGAAGGGATATTGTTGACGCAAAAATCGGGAAAGACCTTCACGTGCTAGCACACGAAATCAGCTGTGGCCGATGGTGCAGGGCGTGCCAGTCAATCTGACCTGTTGATTGACAAGAAAAATCGGACGTTAATGTTATGGCGAAATCGGCTGGGTTTCCGATTTAGAAGACCAGATCGGAAACAGATTCCGATCTACAATAAAGAAACGGCTATATCAGCCGATTCCGATGCAAAGCAGAGTAAGATTACTAAAACGTAACTTAACAAGCTAAGCAGAGCAACACTTAGAATAGATCTAAATGGCTATATCGGATCCAATAATGAAGTATAAATAACAGCCGATCAAAGCCTATTATAAGCTGGATAGAGGTTGAATAAAATCTAAATGAAGTAACAGCGATACGCCGGTTACTAAAGCCTAGATACTTATTCGATAATTGTTGAATAACTTAAACGAAGCAACAGCGATACGCCGATTGCTAAAGTTTAAGGATTATTCGGTAAAAGACGGAACTTACGAGGCAAGCCCTGAGATCTGATCACCCTTGGCGTGCTCGAAGAACTCGTGAAAAGAAAATAGCGAAGTCGCCGACAATTGTAAGATGCAAAAAAAATGTAAGGGTTTGTTTGATATTGGTGTGTACAGACTTCCATGACCACGCAGGGTCGACTTTTATACCCTGATAACAACAACTCCTAAACATATACGACAAACTTACTTGACGCAAAAGAAAATGTCTTTATTACAACCGTTTACGACTCAAACTCTATAAAAGTAACCGACTGTTTGTTTCGGTCCTTCTATAAGCTTAACCTGGTAACCTCCCAGGATTCCTTCACGCCATCATCCTCTTCTCCGATTCTAACTCTCATCGGATTCTGATTCTGACTCAAACTGTCCTTCTCATCGGACTCCGACTCCGATTTGTTCTGCTCCTTTCTTCGGTCTCCGATTCCAACATTGTATCTATGCTTCTCTTTTGGCACCGGGGTTACCTGTTAAAATCCGGTGTCAACAGATATATGCTTTGATTTTGGTCTGTGATGTGGTTGCCATGAAAATTAGCTTGAGTAGGAGGCGAGGGTGGAGCACATGTAGAGGATGATGATTACATTTTCAGTACCAAAGTTGTCCTTGAGGACGCCGATGCCTTGTCCTTGAGGATATCGGTGCCTAAATGGAGAAAACGATTTGAGTTTTTAGTACCAGTGCCTTGTTAATGTGCTATGCTAGACATTGACAATTGAATCATTAGGTCCCTCAGCTTGCATTGTTACTGGACAGCTAAGGCCACTTGATTAATCACATTATCTGTTTACCTGTTACTGAATAAGATGATATGGACGAATCGTGAGGCATTTGGCATCAAGTAGGTTGGCCTCACCTGCACTGTCTGTTGAAAGGGCAAAACACGGACTGGATTAGCTATTTCTCTGGCAGAATGCATAGCAGTAACTAAACTTTTCTTGATCCCTTAAACCTAGCTGCGTGGATCCTCTCTGTCCATGAATGTGAAAAAACATGTAATTGATTTTTTTAATTATATGTATGTGTCTTTAGCATTTTATAACTTTTTGCTGAGGTTGCATGAGAACAACAAACCATCTGATTATCTAAGCACGGAGGGAAATCAGTTTCAGTCTGAGGCATATAGCATCTCCTTTCTGAAATAAGAGTAACTATGCATGGCATCCTTTTCTTGCATCAAATTGAAGATGGTGAACATATTGGTTAACTATGCTGTCATATTCTGATTGCAAGGTCGCTTGGGAAGACTGTTGTCTTCCCAAGGACTAGGGAGGCCTCTGTATCCCTGACATTAGCAAGAAAAATATAAGTCTTTTGAAGAAGTTTTTGTTTAAATTCCACTGCGCCCCTTCGGCCCCATGGATTGATTGGTTACGTATGCAATATGGTTGGAATGATGATAGAGATTTTGGGGACGAAATGACCAATATTACTCTCATATGGAGAGATATCTATGCCCAGCTGCCCTCCTTCCGTGAAGACACCTTGGTTCTTATTGGTAATGGGAAGATGACATCTTTTTGGTTAGATCTTCGGTGTGGCTCCGATCCACTAGCTACCACTTTCCCTGCTCTTTTTAGCCATGACACTCGACCAAATGCTTCTGTGGCTCGGGTTTTGTCCACGCCAGAGCTTCTCTTAACCTTGCGCCCACGCCTCTCAAATGCTGCCAGTAGTGAACTATTGGAGTTGCAGGCGTTGGTCTCGCCGACACACCTGGATGCAGATGTCTCAGATGTAAGATTGCTCCGTCATAACCGCAAACCTCCCACTGCAAAGGATCATTACATGCTCAGTTTCAGTGCCATGGTCTTGCTCCACAAAAATGCAAGTTCTTCATCTGGTTACTACATCGTCGTAGGCTTAGTACCAATGGTCGTCTCAATCACTGCAATATGAGGTCTGATGACCTATGCCCCTTCTGCTCCGGATGTGAGGACTGCCTCCATTTGTTCATCTCATGCCCTCGTGCTCAGAGTTTCTGGTCATATCTACGCTTCGATCTAACGACCGTAGTGGACATCGAGCAACTGTGGCTTGCCAACCCCTTCCAGGAAGAGCTCTTTTACAGCGCACAATACTAGTGTCCAGTAGTATGTAGTATTGGTTAAGGATAATTTAGTAATTTACCCTATATTTATTTATTTTAATAATTTTAATTGGTAACAATTCTCACTCTCTAATCTGTAATATAATCATATCAATTCAAAATAATGAAAACATAAATTAAAGAATACTAATTAATAACATATTACATAAATTTTATTTTTTTTTAATATATTACACTAATGCTATTAAATTACTTTCCTAGATTACCCCTAGTCCACTATACTACCTTTAAATACTACTATATCACCAGGACCATTTTGTATAGTATACAATTAATCTCGACCGTCGGATCTTTATATACTAGTCCTTTTTAACCGCTAGTATATGATGGTACTGTGCGCTGTAAAAGAGCTCTCCAGGAAACCAACCAACAGATCAGGACAACCTTATTAACGTGTGTCCTTTGGAATGTATGGAAGTGTCGAAACGCCAAAGTTTTCAGAAGTGAAGATGAAACTAACCTTCGAGTTGCTACTCGCTGTCATGATGATCTCTTACTTTGGTCTAATAGAAGCTCGAAGGCTTCAATCAAGGAAAAGCTTATTGAGTGGAGTGGCTTCTTCATGGTGTAGAGTAAAATAGAGTAGGGTAGATTGGAGTTCTGTAAATATTGTTCTAAATTCTTCTCTCGCCCCCGACTTGTTCTCAGACAATGAATGTTTTGTAATGTTGTTTCCTTTATCAATAAAATTCCAGGCAACCTAAGGGTTGCCGTTGTTTCTCTAAAAAAAAAATATTCTGATTGCGGTTTCTGTTATGTGTTGATATTCTTCAGCTAATGTCTGTGATGGCACTAAACCTAGTCTCCGAACTGCTTACATCTTTTGTGCCAGGTGCGTCATTTGTCTTGTAGAAATTCAAGATAAACATGCGCTACGCACTCTTCCTTACTGTGGCAATAATTTTCACATGGCCTGTAGTATAGATTTATGGCTGGAGCAGAACTCAGCCTGCTCGGTCGGTAGTCTCATTGCTTGATAACCCTGATAACGAACACACTGTGTTTCCTTCTCTACCCAGTGTAGTGATAAGCCCTCCAAGCTCTCCTCAATCATCAGGATCAGATTCATGTGTCGCTGCCTGTTTGTCAGCGCTAGACATTCATCCAGGGCATCAGAGTCTCCTTGACATGAGACCGACCAGGAGAATCAAGTGGCATCTGCCCCATCAGTGGATGGGGCTAACAACATGCCATTGTCTGAAGTTAACCCCACGCCTGAAAATAACAGCCAAACAGTAAGACAGCAGGTGGACAGATCTACCCAGTTAGTGCCCTGCAAATGGCAGATGCTTTGGTGCCTCTGTTCTGCAGAATTTCAGGGCGAAGTCCCTGTAATAAATGTTTTTTTTTAACGAACCCTGTCATAAATGTGAGACATCTGTCGATGGTTGTTAAGGCGTGTCCAATGGCCGACGAAGTCGCCAGCTTGGGTCAGATTGACGATGTGGAGGTGAGAGAATGAAAAAAATTGATCGCTAGCGAGTTTACGATAGTCTCGCACGAGTCTCGATGATGCACAAGAGAGGAGGATGCGTTCGGACAGAGAAAGAATAAATAGAAAATGCTTAAAGGTAGGACCAATGCGATGAGTTGGAATGCAAATAGATAGCTGCTATCTATTTTTCATTGGACACGCCCTTATAGCAATATAGCCTTGTATGTTAGCTTTGAAGGCTTTTGTTGTAAATATGAGATAGCATTCAGGTTTCTTGCTGGGGGAGAAAAAAAAAAGCAGCAGCATTTTTTCCACAGGCATACTCATTACTGAACAGCTAATTGCACTCAAAGTTTTCTCAGATTTGTAGTAGCTCTGTTTCAATTAGATGATTTATATAGCAACAGCACATTTTCTGTAAGCTACTAGCTGTGGTTGCCATGATAAAATATGAAGTGAATCTTGATTAGTCTCGTGTGATGAGATCATTTGGGATTGGCATGCTTTCTGTACTGGAGATCAAACTGGCGAAAGCATTTGAAATCAACACGCTTCTCTGGGGGTATAGGAGATTAAGGCCTTGTTTAGTTCGCCAACATATTTTGTCAACTTGTCACATCGAATGTTTGGACACTAATTAGGAGTATTAAACATAGCTGTAGAAAAAAAACTAATTACATAGATGGACTCCACGTCGTGAGACGAATCTATTAAGTCTAATTAATGCCAAAAGGATGGATGTGACATTTCGCCAACTTTCACCAACTTCACACCCCCCAACTAAACAAGCTCATGCAGCTGTCTCAGTTGTCCATGTAAAAATTCTTCTTCAACAGCACGAGCAGGAGTAGCCATCTTGTCAGCATATAATGGGAAATACTCAAGTCAAACATGACAGTTGTATTCATACAATCCGCTGTAGCACCACGTGGTTTGAATCCAACGTTCTGTATTTGTCGAGTACGATGACGCCCAAATTGATCTCTGAACCTGAAAGATTAACTGATACAGCACAATGCTTAACGATGCTGAACCAGTTGCAGAAAGATCAGAGTCACTATGAGCAAATCTCTAATGGAAATCAAACCCAATCTTGGAGGGACCTCCACAGATGCAGAAGAGCAGAACAGCAGATGGCTGCCCACTCACCGTCGTACGCCACTGTCGGTCAGTCCAGTCCGATCAGGCAATGACTCATCCCAGATCTAACTGCTTGTTCCTTGTGCGTCTTCAAACCAGCGGCGGTAACAGTGAGTGCGTCGTGTTTACTGTGCCATCCGGAATGATTCGGTCCACTGGGTGCATAAAGCTTTACAGCGATCCCTGTCGGTGACTCATCGTGCTTAAATTGGCCGGCATCATGGTGCCATGATCCAGACGCTGCGAAGGCACTGGAAGAGGAGGGAGAGCTTTGAGCTTTTGGGGAGTGCGCCATGGGAGAGGTGAAGCACCTGTGCCTGGTGAGGTTCAAGGAGGGCGTCGTGGTGGAAGACGTCCTCAAAGGCATGGCTGACCTTGTCGCCGAGATGGACATGGTCAAATCCTTCGAGTGGTACACATTACCAATGAGCTCCCTTTTTTTGTTTTCCTTTCGTGATGCTTACACTGATGCATGCTGAAGCTTCTGGTCAGTCATTCTTCAGAGAAGAGCTATATATATTGCTTTTACTGAATAATTGCAATGCCCATGATCACGAGTGCCACTTTGCTAAAAGAATAGAGAGATGGGCTGCCATAGTGAGCTGTTGTGTGTTCATGGCCTCCATGAATTGAAATCATTAGTGAATACTGAAACTGTTGCAGGGGGCAGGACGTGCTGAACCAGGAGATGCTGACGCAGGGCTTCACGCACGTGTTCTCGCTCACCTTCGCCTCCGCCGACGACCTCGCCGCCTACATGGGCCACGAGAAGCACGCCGCGTTCGCCGCCACGTTCATGGCCGCGCTCGAGAAGGTGGTCGTCGTCGACTTCCCCGTCGTCATCGCCAAGCCACCGCCGCCGGCATGTTCGATATGATCTAGCACAGCAACTCTGCTCTGCACCTCGGCATTGTACGGTGCTTTTTCAGGCAGCAGATCCATCTATTTGCAGCGGTGGCGTACTGCGTACGTACGTACTAAAGGCTCCTCATTACTGCTTGTTCTGCGTGTAGCCGTAATCTATAGTGTGTAGCTGTAATGTATGGTTATCTTTGGATCCAATAAATTTTGCTCCTTATTAGTATGTTTTAATGGTTCAGTTCAGCTTATGACATTCTTGTTTCAGTAAAATGTGAAGTTAGGAGCTCTAGTTAATAGGTGAAATTATCAGCAATGCATTTTCCAGGAGATATGTCTGCAAAAAAAGGGAAAAAAAGCTGGGTCCTTGCTTACATTTTTGCCTTTACTTGCTTTCATTTCATCAACAGTGCAATTTTTTTTGTAACTTTCTCAAGCAGAGTATTATTCAGAACTAGTTGATGACATTCTTGACCCTTCCATATGATAATCCTACCTTACATATGTCACTGCTGTTTTTTTAAGCAAAAGCAGCTCGTAATTTATTCCATCTGTTCATTTTTGTTTAAGATTTGCTTAAGGGATCAAGAAGAGCTGAAGAGGCAAAACATGCCTTCAGCCATCGTAAAATTAGTTTGCCTGCTAAATCAAATCACCCAAGGTGACCAAGATGTAATGAATTAAATGTGGAAAATTACAAAAATGATTGAGAAAACCCAGGCGTAGGATTAGTGTGCCTCTGCTAAATGAGAGAGCTTGACTGAAAACCAGTTGCAATCACCAAAAGAACAAAACAAGCAAACATTCAGTACCACACATCCAGGGTTGTGCAGTGTCTTTCACTCTTTCAACTTCCTTTTGCAATGCATAGGATCCACAGTCAACATGCTGCGGAACCGCAAAGCTGCATGCTGAATTTCTGCAGCTCCAGCATTTGCGAGGTTGAACAACTGCAGGGTTCCAGGGTGCCTCGCTGGCTAGGAGCAGCAGAGCTCAAAGCAGACCACAGTTGTTAGCGCAAATAAGAACTTGAAATTGTTACACTCATGCAATAGGAGGTATTAGCTTCAGATCGATCCCATCAGGCGTGATCGTGCGATATGCAAATTATGTTCAGCCGTTTAGGTACCCTGATCTACAAAGGCGAGACTGTAGGAAGTTGCAAGAGTCTGAATGAACATTGGCAAGACGCAAGAGCAGGTGTACTTGCCATGACAAATTCTGTGTAGTACAGTGGTTACTCGTACATCGGTAAGCAGTCCTGTGAAGGCATTCATGCTGTCATTAAGGATCAAGTACATAGAAATGTTTAAACTTTGGTGGAACGGTGGTTATCAGTACATTGGCTACTATAAACATGCACTCGTTCTTCCTATGTCAGAGCTTTATTCTTGTCCACTCTTTATTCCCTTTTTGTTTTGAAAAATTTGTTGACATTTTTCTTTTTCCCTGAATACACGGGAGGACTGCATGTTTCTCTCTGGAAATGTGTTGATATTATTTTTCTTTCCGAAACCTTTTTCCCTGAATAGTTACTGATATTCCATTTGTCTTTCCCTTCCTATATACCTTCTCTTGTTGCTTGTAAGTTTTCCCCTGTTTGTAATCATCCGCTTGCAATGTATATTTGTAATGAAATAAAAGAAATAGGATGACAATTCCTAGTGTTTGGGCCACTATAATGAACAGCCTTTTTTGGGCCATGATGGGCTGGCATCGTGATGTACTTTCACACCATGGTTTCTTTCTTCTGTTTAATTTATTTATTTCCTACTCCATAATCACACAATGGCCATCGTACCTGCGACTGCAAGATAAACTTTCACAATCGTCCTTGATGGAATTCAGGAGACCTTGAACATTGTTATCGTGACGATAGACACACGTGCAGCCAGTAAGATTTTGCAATTCGTAGAGTTGGAGTAGACCGAGCTGGAATGCCAATAGACTAGAAACAGAATGATTGATCAAATGAAAGACTGAACTCGTCTCTTATAAACCCTATAAACCCTCGTTCCCGTCCATCCAGCCGCAAATAGTGCGTTCGAAACCCTAGCTAGATCAGCCGCACTCGTTCCCCTACCTTATGGAAGTCGAAGATTCTTCAGACATGGGGAGCTCGGACGAAGACCTCTCCGAGGAGGAGATCGAATTGCGTCCTATCAAGAAAGCACCGTGGATTGGGGTTCTCAAGTACAACTCAGGTATCGATCTGATCGACAAATTTAATGCTGCCGGCCTAACTGTTTGTTTTTGCGTCCCCAAGCCCGTGTTGCCGTTTCCATCTTTGCGAGTCTTTTTTTGTCTCTTTTCTTTGTCATTTCGCGAAATGATATATGATGTTGGAGTATTTTCTTTCACCTCCACACCTGAATTTTTCCTACACCCAACCTTCATGCTCACTCTTCTTTTCAACACCGGCGAGGCGACATCAGGGAAAATTTTCTCACTGAGAAAAAAAAAGGAGAAATCCGGTAACACGTTTCTTGGTGGACCCCGGTTTCTTTAGAATTCTTGGCAGTTTTACAAATAACATAGGATGAACCTGATTGATATATTAATATTTTCTCACTTCTATGCATTGTTTTGTCTTGTATTTTCATGTTTGATTGTTTGGAAATAATCTTTGCTATTTTCTATTCAAAATGAGGTTTTCTTTTCTTAAATTTTATCCGAAAAAGAAACGATAAATTCGATACATTTCCGAGAAATCCAATAAACAAGTTTATCTGATAAATGATAAATCAGCCCCAATCTTCTGCATTCTCAGCAAGATTTATCTCGTCCAGCCTATTTCAGTGACTTCGGAGGCTTAGGGAGTTGGAGTTAGGGTTTGTGGATTTTGGGATTGGAGGAAAGCTGGGGAGTAAGGCCGGCCCGTCGGTAGGGGTGATTTGTGGATGAGGCGTCGAGGGTAACGCGGTGGTGGAGGATGACCGGTGCGGGACATGAATCATGTTTGTTCCTACAAAGGTGGAGAACCGTCGGATATAAGCATTGATATAGATCCTAGGGGTACATAGTATACATCCCCTCAACAAAAATAATTCATGTCTTTATACTGTTGCTTCAAAAGATTAATGGTTCTTTTTTCCCTTGTTTTGTTACTTCTTTCATTCGGTAGATAAGTTTGCAAAGATATGGGGCTGGGAAATGCTGCTGCCATACAAGGGTGACCCTGACTGGCCTGACTATTGCAACTACATTGGGCAATATTACGAGCGCCATCACAGTGTTATTACTGAAGTTACTGGTAGCGGCCTGGTTGATGCGGCCAAAACTGTAAGTATTGAACCGTGCCCCTCTTTTCTGAACCACCAGTCAAAGTCTGCTCCTAATTATTTTTTCGCTTGTCTTGTTTCCTGTTAAGTAGTGTCTCAAGAAGGAGCGTGAGCTTGTGTCTTTGTGGGACAGTGCAATGAAAGAATGCACGGTTAAGATCTTGCCCATAAATACTTTCATTCTGAGTAGCCTTATCAAGGAGTTTGCAGACAAAGTCAAATGCCCAGGAAAGACATTTTCTGATGTTTCCACCGCAGCTTTGTTGGTATGTACCACAACTGTCTCTCTCTGCATCCTAATGACCAAATGTTATTTGTGCTCATTGTAACAAGATAATATTTGATCTATTCCATGCAATCTTGAAAAACTACCGGGTCCTTGTAATTCAGGTAACTGTACAAACTACAAATTGGTGTGAACTACCACAAATATGACCAATGATACCTGTCTTACCGCCACAGTTTATATTTTTACCTGATATCTTATTTCAATTCATTGGTTTTTGCACATCTAGTGACCATGTTGAGTCTTTTTAGTGCACTCACAAGAAGCATAGGTAAACCTGTCTGCCTAGCACTAAAAACAGTTCCCTTGATCTATCTAACATTTGGCTCTGTTATTAATGAACGCTCCCAAAAACTTAATATGCTGTATGAATAGTTGCTAGAGCATGGCCTGTGTCTTGCTTGCTTACAGTTTCACCTGCTATGGATTGCTTGGACTCACCATCACAACCTTCAGTAAAGTATATTGGGTCCTTGGATAGCATTTTGATTATGTTATTTTTATGATACACCTGTAAAACAATCGGTTCTAGTGTATCACCAAGGAGGCTGACCTGATCTGTAAGATGCTGAGTGTTGGTGCCAAGCCTTCTAATTACACAATCTTTCAAAGCACTAATATTCGCATGTGTGCTTTAAGCCTTACGAGCCACCAATTGCGTGATTGTGTTCCTGCTGCTGCTGCTATGCTGGTACGTCCGTGCCTGCATCACGCCTCTTAATGTTATATCCATTCCTTTTATTTATTTGCAACCAACTTATGTGACCTAACCGCTAAGTGATGGGTGGTTTACTGGCTTGAATTCAAGGGAATCATGAAGGAAACCAATAAAATATGTGACTGGATAAGACGCAACGATAAGGCTTTTAACACGTCCGACAAGAACTTGGATCATGATTTCGAGTTGGGTCGCCAAGTTCGGCAGGGAACCCTGCACTTCATGACCACATTGCTGGAAAAGTCTCCCTTTCCTGTTTCTTCTGCTGCTGCTGAGCAAAAACCTGTCGAGGAAAAATATTTTAGTGGAAATATTCCTAGAAATGATGAGAATTGCATTGTTCCTGCTGAAGCAGCAAACTCTACAGGGTAAGGATAGTCTGATAATATAGTGCAGATAGTGTTCGATTATATTATCTGATAATGTAATAGAGCTAGGTTGATTAATTTTTACGAGAATCATTGTGATGCTGTATCATTTTACTGTGCTATCACCAGGTGCAGCACACAAGATCAGGAAAATATGACTAGCACAGATTCTAGTAAGAGGAGAATGGAAGATGCTGACAAAGAAGCAAGTGACAAAGGTATACCCCTTGTAATTTTTGTGAAGTGGTGAAATCACAAAATTCTGGTAACTACCCAAGTGGAAATCCTCACGGGCTTTTGTTTTCTCACTGAAGCAGAATTTGGCAGCTACCCAAGTGGAAGTAAGCTAAGCAAGAGGGGAGGCAGATACTGCAACCAGAATGAAATCTGCACTGACAAGGATAGGATGGCCTTAGACTCTCCGTTTGAAGATTTGGAAGAGTGTGATGATGCAAACACTGTACCACCGGTTCGGATTGTCAAGTTTGTAGGTATTGATCTGATCGAGATTTATATGCTGATGTATTCCTGTTCCCTTATGCTCGTTATCTGGCTTGTGTGCTCATGTTTAACCTATCTATTTGTTTGCATCGTAAATGCATGTTGTTTCCTTATCCCCACCCCCACCACCACACTCACACGAATTGTCGTTATTTATATCCGATCAACAAGCATGATTCATTGTTTTAATACCGTTGTTTCAAAAGATTTAATGATTCCTTTTTTCCCTGTTACTCTTTTGAAAAGACGTGTTTGAAAAAACATGGGTGTGGGACAGGCTACTGCCATTGAAGAGTTCTACCGGGTGGTCTGACTATTGCAACTACCTACGGCAGTACTACAAGCGCAATGCCAGTGTTGTTGCTGAAGTTACTGGTTACCTGGTTGCTTCGGCTGAAGTTGTTAGTATACAACTGCCCTTTCTAAACCATCAGTTAACCTCCTAAATTGTTTCTTTGCTCATCTTTCGCTGTGTTAAATAAACTGGTTGTCAAGTAGTGTCTCAAGAAGGACGAGGAACTTGCGTCTTTGTGGAAGACTCAACTTTTTCGTTCCCCAGTTATGATCTTGGCTGTCATCACTAGTGCTCAAAGTAACCTGATCCAGGAGCATGCACATTCATCCATATCTTCTGAAGATGGTGGACTTCGCGTTGCTTCCACTGTTGCTTTTGCGGTATGTGCCTCAAACTGGGCCTAAATAAAGCAAAAACAAATTATGTCGTATTCACTGCAGAAATACTACACTTCTCTAATCGTTCTGACCAAATAAAAAAGGAAAGACTTTCCCTTTTTTATGGGGGGTGGAGGGGGGGGGTGTTGTGTTCTCTAATCTCTATCTAGTTAATTGTTATGATATATAAACTAGTTGGACTCATCTTTACATGAAGGGTAAGAAATTATCTCTTCCAACCAATTGTAAAATACTACAATTTGTTAGAGGGATTATTTTCTGTATTACCACTCAAACCCTAAAAGGGTGAGATATATACAACCCTATATGGGCCACTATATGGGTCAGGCCTTATGGGCCTCTATACACTCCAACACCCCCCCGCAGTCTGAGCTACCGGCGCAGCGGTGCTGAAGACTGGACAAGAAAGAGGACACAGACACAACACAACCCCCCGCAGTCTCAACTAGCCACTGGTTACATTGAGACTGGACCGGAACTCAGAGAACGTCGAGGAGGGTAGTCCCTTAGTGAAGATATCGGCGAACTGTGAGGTGGTCGGGACGTGGAGGACCCGGACCTGTCCGATGGCGACCCGATCGCGGACGAAGTGCAAGTCGATCTCCACATGCTTCGTTTGCTGGTGCTGAACCGGGTTGGTGGAGAGGTAGACGGCGCTGACGTTGTCGCAGTAGACGAGCGTGCTCTTGGTGAGCGGGCTGTGGAGCTCCGCCAAGAGCTGTCGTAGCCAGCACGCCTCAGCCACGCCGTTAGCAACTGCGCGGTACTCCGCCTCGGCACTAGAGCGGGAGACCACCGGCTGCCGCTTGGACGACCAGGAGATGAGGTTGCCGCCGAGGAAGACGGCGTACCCCGAGGTAGACCGACGGGTGTCGAGGCAGTCGGCCCAGTCAGCGTCGGTGTAGACGACGAGCTCGGTGGAGGGGGACCGGTGAAGGGTGAGGCCACAGTCCACCGTGCCCCGAACGTACCTCAGCAGGCGCTTCAGGGCAGCAAGGTGTGCCTCGCGAGGGTCGTGCATATGGAGGCAGATCTGCTGGATTGCGTAGGCGATGTCCGGCCTGGTGAAGGTGAGGTACTGCAGAGCCCCGGCCAGACTCCGGTAGGCCGTCGGGTCAGCAACAAGGGGACTCTCCGCAGCCGAGAGCTTGCCCTGGGTGTCGACTGGAGTGGCGCAGGGCTTACAGTCAGCCATCCCTGCCCGCTCCAGGATGTCGAGAGCGTACTGGCGCTGGTGGAGGAAGAGGCCGGAAGGAAGGGGCTCCACAGTGACTCCCAGAAAGTGGTGGAGCACGCCCAGGTCCTTCATGGCGAACTCCTGTTGTAGAGAGTGGATGATACTCTGGAGCAGGGGCTGACTGGACGCCGTGAGGATGATGTCGTCGACGTACAGCAGCAGATAGGCAGCCGCGGTGCCTCGGCGGAAGACGAACAGCGAAGTGTCCGACTTGCACTCGGTGAAGCCCAGCGAGCTCAAGAACGTGGCGAACCGAGAGTACCACGCCCGGGGAGCCTGCTTCAAGCCATAGAGTGACTTGTTGAGGCGGCACACCAGATCGGGACGACTGGTGTCGACGAACCCTGTCGGCTGGCTGCAGTAGACGGTCTCGGTGAGAGTCCCGTGAAGAAAGGCGTTCTTCACATCCAGCTGGTGAACCGGCCACGAGCGCTGGAGAGCCAGCGAGAGAACCGTGCGCACGGTGGCCGGCTTCACCACTGGACTGAAGGTCTCATCGTAGTCCACACCAGGCCACTGGGTGAAACCGCGAAGGACCCAGCGAGCCTTGTAGCGCTCCAGGGACCCGTCAGCCCGGCGCTTGTGGGTCCAGATCCACTTGCCGGTGACGACGTTGCCACCAGACGGACTCGGTACGAGGTCCCACGTCTGGTTGGCAGGAAGGGCCGCGTACTCCTCCATCGCGCGACGCCAGTGAGGGTCAGCCAGAGCCTCGCGGACGGAGGAGGGTACCGGAGAGACCCCCGGCTCACTCTCGACGGCAGAGAGAGCCACAGGTCACGAGACGCCCGCCGCGCGCCGTGTCACCATGGGATGGGTATGGCCAGGATCCCGATGGACAACAGGCGGGTGGTACACTCCCGGATCGACGCGGGAGCTGATCCGAGGGCGGGCTGGCGGCGCCGAGGGAGGAGGCGGTGGCGGAAGCGACGCCGCCGGCCCCGGCACCGGCCGTCGCCTGTAGACGTGCACAGGCTGCCAGGAGCGTGCCGGGAAGCCCGGGGGCACGAGGGCCGCGCGTGGCACGGCGGGGGCTCCGGGGCCGCGCATGGCGCGGCGAGGGACGTCGGGGCCGCGCGTGGCGCGGTGGGGGGCTCCGAGGCCGCGCGTGGCACAGTGGGGGCCTCCGGGGCTGCGCGTGGCGCAACGGGGGACGCCGGGGCCACGCGTGGCACGGCGGGAGGCTCCGGGGCCGCGCGTGGCACGACGGGGGGCTCCGGGCCCACCCACGGGCCGGTAGGAGCCACCGGGAGCGGTGACACCGGACTAGGAACACCTGTAAAGGGAGGATAAATAGAAACCGGTGGTGGAACCACCGGGTCAGTCGAAAAGAGGGACTCCAGCTCAGGGTCAAGAGACGGGGTGGTAGAGGTAGAGTAAGGAAAATCTGACTCATCAAAGACGACGTGCCGGGAGATGAGGATACGACGGGAGGTAAGATCAAAGCAGCGGTACCCCTTGTGATCAGGGGAGTAACCAAGAAACACACAACGAGTCGAGCGGGGCGCGTGCTTGTGAGGAGTAGTAGCAGAGGTGTTAGGGTAGCACGCGCACCCGAAGACACGAAGGTGATCGTAGCTGGGAGGAGTACCGAAGAGAGCATGGTGTGGAGTGGGGGCAGAAATGGTAGTGGAGGGGAGGCGGTTGAGCAAGTAAGTAGCAGTATGGAGAGCCTCAGCCCAGAATCGGGCTGGAAGAGAAGCCTGAATGAGAAGGGTGCGAATGACATCGTTTGTGGTGCGAATCATCCGCTCAGCCCTGCCGTTCTGGGAAGAGGTGTATGGGCAGGATAGACGCAGCTGAATCCCCTGAGAGAGAAAGAAGTCACGAGAGGTGTGGTTATCAAACTCACGACCATTGTCACACTGAGCAGCCTTCACAGTGCGACCAAACTGAGTAGAAACCCAAGCAAAGAAGTGGAGAAGGGTAGGAAAAGCATCAGACTTTGCTCGCAAGGGAAAAGTCCACGAATAACGAGAAAAATCATCCACCACCACCAAGTAATATTTATAACCAGAAATGCTGAGTACAGGAGATGTCCATAAGTCATAATGAACAAGATCAAAAGCATGACTCGCATGCGAAGAAGAAGAAGAAAAAGGGAGTCGAACATGACGACCCAACTGGCACGCATGACAAAGATGCTCATCAGGAGCCCTAGTACATGGGAGGCCTGTACTACGACTAAGACGGGCCAAAACGTCGCGGCCGGGATGACCGAGCCGACGGTGCCAAGTCGTGGAAGTAGATGTGGTGGCGAAAGCAGCGGATGAAGTAGAAGAAGTCGAAGTCGGAGCAGCGGAAGACGGGAGGCGGAAGGTGTAAAGGGGTCCCGGGCTGTCACATCGGAGAAGTGGGCGCCGAGAAGCCAGATCCTTCACAGTAAGACCAGAAGAGTCAAATTCAACAGAACAAGAGTTGTCGGCAGTAAACTGACGAATAGAAAGAAGATTGTGAACCATCTGAGGGGCAACTAGAACATTGGAAAGACGAAAAGGACCAGGAACAATGCCCACAGAAGTGACAGGAAGACAAGAACCATTCCCCACCATGATTGAAGAAGGACAAGAGACAGGTGGGGAGTGGACGGAAGAAAGTATACCAGGATCAGGGGTCGTATGGTACGAGGCCCCCGAGTCGGCGATCCACTCGGGGTTGCTCGGCGGAGTCAGGCCCTTGGTGCTGAACGACTGAGCCAACGCTGCCTGGTCCCATCCCCCAGGCCAGAAAGGAGGCAGGCTGGGCTGGGTGGGTGGAAACCAAGTCGTCGGGCCCAACGGAGCAGGTCCCGCACCCAGAGCCGTAGGCTGGTGCTGAGGGCGAGGTCCGCCTCGCGGAGCCAGAAACGGCCACATCGAGATACGCCCTGACCACGGGTTGGAGAAGGATGGCCAGGGCGTACCCCCAGGAGCGGGAGAAGAGCCGCCAGGAGCAGGTGGAGCCTGTGGGCCCCGATGTCCTCCACCAGAACCACCACCGCGACCCCCGCCCCGGCGACGGCGGCCACCACGGTTCCTCCCACCCCCACTCGGCCCGGGGGGAGGAGCACCAAGGAGAGAGGTGGCGGGCAGAGTCGCAGGGGTCGGCGGAGAGGCCACGAGCGCGGTGGAGGAGGACGAGGGAGTCATGGGTGCCTGGGAACGTCGTGTGAGCTCCTTGAGGACAAGGTCGTCCCGAACCTGGAGGTAGGAGGGGAAAGGCCGCTGCCTGGTGATCCAGTCCCGTATGTGGTCGAAGGTGTCGTTGAGGCCACGGAGGATATGGAGCACCAGGAGCCGATCCTCCACGGGGCAGCCAAGATCCGCAAGAGAGTCGGCCATGCTCTTCATTTTGCGGCAGTACTCCCCGATGGAGAGGTCACCCTGCTCGAAGTTGGCGAAGGCCGCACTGAGCTGAAGGGCACGAGTCTCGGCGTGCCCGAGAAACTGGTTCTCAAGGGCCAGCCCAGCAGCACGTGCGGTGCCTCCGAGAGTGTTGACGGAGTCCTGGAGATCCTGGGCGACGGTCCCAGAGATCCAGGACAAGACGACGGTGTCGAGGAGGTGCCACATCGTGTCCCGTACAGCCTCAGGAGTGTCGGCGAGGATGTGGTCGGTGAGGTGGTAGCGCCGGAGAGCCATGAGCACCTGATCCCGCCAACGGTTGTAGGAGGTGGACGAAGAGTCGAGGACAATGCTGACCATCCCCCGGATGTGCTGGACACCAAGGGCCTATAGGTGGAGCTGCGTGACCACCGGGTCGGGAAGATGGCCGCGAGAGACCTCGAGCGGAGGAAGGCGTGAAGAAGAGGCGCCGACGGCGATGGAGGGGACGACGAGCTGCGAGCTAGAGGTGGGATGGAGGTAACACTCAGCCTCGGCAACCCGGCGAGCGAGAGCGTCTGCGGTGGCACGCTCACGCGCCCAGGTGGCAGAGGCCACGCGAACCCGCTCCTCGGCCGCCGCGGTCTCAGCCTTGGCCGTACGGAGGGCGGCGGCGAGAGCCACTTCGGCCGACATGGCCCCGTCCGAGACCTGCTTGCCCGTGTCGCGGAGAGGAGGACGGTCCGCTGAGACCACTGGGTTGAAGACCCGTATGCCTCCGTCGAGAGGGAGGGAACCTGCGAAACCGCGTGGGCTCACGGTGGACGCGAGGGCGGCGAGGCCCGCGGGGTCGGAGAGGCCTGCCGCAGCCGCGAGGGCCGTGAGCTCCGCATGGTAGGCGGCGGCGTGCTCTGGGGTCAGAGGTGGGGGCGGCTGGACGGCAGGCAGGGGCTGCAGGGGGGCTGGCGGCGGCTGCTGCAGGAGAGGAGGCTGCCCCTGCGGCAGTGGAGGAGGGGGCGGAGGTGGCGGCGGCTGCAGTGCGCCAGCCGCGGCGTCGTCGGCCGCGGATCCGGCGCCTGCGGCCATGGCGGCGGCGGATCCCGCGCCAGCGGCCATGGCGGCGGCGGACCCCGCGCCGGCTGCAGGGAGGCGCGGAGAGGAAGGAGGGAGAGGGGGGAGGAGGGGAGCGGCGGCGGCGGCGGCTGGCTGCCGGCGGCGGTGGCCAGAGAAGAAGAGGGGGCGGCGGCGTGGGGCGCAGGAGGTCGGGCGGCAGCCATGAGGGCTGCCGCATAGGAGGAGGAGAGAGGAGGGAAGGAGGAAGGGGAGGGAGGGGTGCGGCCGCCTGCCATGGCTACAGCGGCGGCCGGCGACGGCCGGCGGCGGCTGGCGGCGGCTGGCGGCGCTCAGGTGGCGGCTGGAGGGGAGGAGGAGGAGGAAACCCTAGCTGATACCATGTTAGAGGGATTATTTTCTGTATTACCACTCAAACCCTAAAAGGGTGAGATATATACAACCCTATATGGGCCACTATATGGGCCAGGTCTTATGGGCCTCTATACACTCCAACACAATTGTAATCACCAGCAACAATAATATTATCTTTGGTTAGAATGCATTTTATGGTTTCTAGTCCTGTCTTTACAGTTCTATTTTATCAATGTTGAAATACTGGCCTATGGCACATTTGATTATTGATTGTGGTTTCTGGCAAGCAATGTACTGTCATCTAACGTTTGCGATCTGCTTCTTGCTGCAAAATGGTGTTCGATCTAAGCCTTTTTCTTTCAATGTTGCAGACTTCATATCTATTTGTTGTGGTGCCATTTTCATTGTGCCAACTTGGCCCTGAGCCCTACATGCTCACTGTTTCACTACTACTTTTATCCAATCAGAACATGCACTTTCAGTAATGTAGTACTTCTTTTATGGCTTTTGACTAATGCTAAACTTTGGTTTGAAGTGTATTAGCAAGGAGGCTGACCTGATATGTGAGCTTCTAAAGCATGGAGCTGAGCCCACTGATGACATCATCCAGCAGAGCATCATGATCTGCATGTGCGCCTTGAGCCTTATGCACCTACAAGGATCCACTGCCATTGCCGCCGCCGCCGCCATGGTGGTAAGTGCCTTCCTGCATCACGCAACCTCTGCTAAAACACTCTTAGGTTTAACTAGCATCCTCCATCTCTTCTATGTTTAATACTTACTGGCACTTACTGCACAATGGCTTCGCTTTATTAAAGGGCGTCACAAAAGAGTGCAAATTGATGTGTGATTGGATAAAAAAAGAGGACAAGCCTATCACCTTCAGCATTTTCACACGGCACGAGCCTTTGGAATGCCGCTTGATTCGCGCCAGAACCTTGGACGTTATGCTCAGCATACTGAAAGAGTCTTCCTTTCCTTCTTCCAAGGTTAGTGGAATGGTTTATCAGAATGGTGCTGCTGTTGGATTTCGTTTCGCTGCTCCATGTTTTGGTGGGGCATTCCAGTTATTAAATGCTGGTATGCCCTTCTGTTAACATATAGGATTTTTCCATTTAGTTATAATTGTCTTCACATGATCATACGAAATGTTGAGCAGGTTAGCTCGACATGTCATGAGCCAATGGGTTGGCCATCTCACATGGATAGCTTAGATTCATTTTTTTCACTTAGTATTTATAATGCTGCTTGTAACCTTGTGATAATCAAACTCGACTTTATTCATATCAATTAATGGTGAGCCTTGTGCCAGTGTTAAAAAATTTTAGACTCATTGTTGGTAAATGTGCCAATCACTGAGGAATAAATTGTACATGTTAACTGTATGTAGGTTATCATGATGGATCTGGCACCTATTTTGTTTTCATGTGTAGTAGTTGATTAACTGATTCATGATATTTCTCTTGTGCTGCAGATGTGGCTTGATCTAGTGGCTAGTAACTAGTATAAATGATGGTGGGCAACTCCATGGATGCAGTTTCTTTTGGCTGGAATACTTTGCTCACTAATAAGGGCGTCTAGGATAAGCACATTACTCGTTTCGGAGTACATGTCTACCGCTGTTGGGCATGGTTGTCAAATCAAACTCTAACAACTGCTACATTGCACTTGTGCTATTTCAATTTGTTGAGGAAATGACATATGTATCTTTGGATTTAACTGCACCATCGTCTTATGACATCAAAGAACATATGTATCTTTGCTATTTAAATTTGTTGCTGAAATGGCATATGTATCAGGAACCAATGATAGGCCCGCCTGTCCTTTTAAGGCAGCTCATATCTGAAACAGTATCAAGAACACTGACGGCGATCAGCTCAGCACACTCGTCATGCATCCACGAGCCGTGTCACCGTTCATCAGTCTTATACGCATCGCCTAACTCGAAAGCAACAAGTAGTAAAATCATGAAAGCAACACTGCGTTTGGCAACACCTAAGTTCAAATCAAAGGCAACACAGCTCACAAAACCACGATGAGGTAGGCCGGAATCCATGGCCGGCCGACGTGCCTTGCCGAGAACCATCAGCTGGAGCAGGAGCCTCCTGTCTTACCAATCTCTTCACAAGTTCGAGCTGATATCCAGACACACAGTGAAATAAGATACTGCTGCTCAATCAGATGCATACATATACATAGTTGCAAACTGTTTGCGCTAGTATTAGTAGGTGTACTAGGAAACAAAAATTAAGGGAGATGAAAGGGAGAACAAGACATAAACAAAGAAGAGAAAGTTTTGTCCCAGTGTGACAACACGGCTAATAGAGTAACAGATGTGATGATGATCACATGATGTTTGACACTGACACCATCACATATCAGTCTCTTTCGGCTGCTGTCCAATTGCCAATTTGGCATGGAGTATCAGGTAAACTCCAGGGAGAGAAACAGGGAAAACCCAAGAAGCACAGCAGAATCTATTCCATCGTCCAAGTGAAAGCTCTCACGAGAGTAGAAACTGCCAAGGAGAAGCGATATAGCCCGTACACCACTTGTGCTGTATGCCGGGACAGCTTGGGACCAACCAACAAGCACCAAGTGCATCATTACATTTACACCCTCGTCAGACTCTGTTTGTAAACAGGGACAGTCGTGTGTGGCGATAAATTACGACAGGGACATGGACATCACCAACCATATTGCTGTTGAAATTGCATGACCAAATGGATGATCCACAATTCGACAAATGCAGGGCGAAAAACAAACGCAAATGCTATGATACGATACCATGGCCAGCAAATATCTGTAAACATGTGGCGGGTCGCTGGAATTAGTACTTTGAGAACTAAATTGAAGCACAAGTGTGTCATAAAGAATGGTCGTTCGTGCGATATATCTGATGGCAATGTGCAGGAATCTATGAAGATATCCATGCAGTGCACAGGCACACAGTGCCGCTGTACTGCTATCGGAAGTTGTGCTGGAATTCATTTCGTTTGTATCACCGTTATTGCAGCAACAGAACGGCAGAACAGCGAAGAGCAGAAGCAGTAGTGGAGGTAAAACATTGATGGAAAGCGTACATCAAGCAGAAAATTTGCAAGCTTTTGTACACCACCTGGTACTGCATACAGCAGAAATGCAGTACCAAACACCACTCTAATATGTTGTCGTATAGCCCTTTGTAAACTGTACGAACACACAGCTAAAATTATCTGGAATCCACACTAGGCACATCTCTGCTCTCCTCTGTCTACCACATTTTCATGTTGTCTTCCCCAACTCACTCATTTGGCACACTGGAATCTGTAAGCCTAAACTGTAAGCACAAGTGCACAACCATTCCAATTTCTATCCAACCTGGATTTGGTTGGATTTGGATTTCCACCAAATTTCCAAGTCAATGGACAATAACCAGGGTGGGGAAGCAAAGCAGTGAGCATCAGTAGTGACCTCTTGGAAGAAAGCTCAAGCAGAGCAAGCATCAAGGTGGGGTCTTGTAGGCCTGCACGACGAGCGCGAACCCCGGCGCGGCGACCTCCTCCTCAAGCCATAGCCGGCTCTCGAGCGCGCTCCTCGCCCGCAGCATCACGACGGCGCACCCCGGCGGGTCCCGGAACCACCAGCCATGGAGGTCCCACATGACGTCGACGGGGGCGCCGTCGACGAACACCGTCTGGTTGCCCCGAAAGTTCCACCGCAGCCTGCGCGCGTGCACGGCGCGCTTCCCGTCGACGCTGACCCAGAGCTCCTCGCCGCCGGCGCCGGAGGCGGTGGTGGCGCAGCCGACGGTGACCTCGTGCTCCGGCGCGCCCTCCGCGAACCGGACCCGCGCGGCGTGCATCGCGTTCGGCGCCGCCACGACGCGGTCCGCCCGCGCCACGGCGGCGAACGGGGCCTTGGGGATCTGCCCCTCGAATTTGGCCTTGATGAACTCGGCGGCGAGGTCGCCGACCGCGAGGACGACCTCCGCGTTGGCCACGGCGACTAAGTAGAATCCGGAGACCGGCTCCGGGGACGACGAGGCGGAGGCGGCGGGGGCATACTTGGCGGCGGTGAGGTCCCAGAAGAGGGCGAGCGGAGGGTGGCGTTGGCCGTCGTCGTCGGAGTCGGAGGGGAGGGAGCGGCTGCCTTTCCGGCGGCGGAGGAGGATGGAGGGGGAGGCGGCGGTGGGCCCGGCGGAGAAGGAGAGCGTCGGGGGGCCGATTGGGGAGTGCGCCCAGGTGAGGCGGAAGAGGAGCGGCGGGGAGGTGCGGGCGTGGTACGTTGTGGTGACGGAGAGAGTCGCCGGGGAGGAGGAGGAGGACGCCGCGGTGGTGGAGGCGACGAGGGTGGAGGCCGGCGTGGTGCAGGCGACGCGGACGGCGCCGTCGGAGACGCAGGAGGCGAGGTCGCGAATGGAGGAGGGGAGGAGAAGGCTCGACGCGCTCACCATTGGGAGTGGGTAGCGGCGGAGACGCCGGAGAGGCGGAGAGTCCGGCTGATCTGGTGCTCCCCGGCGCGGCGTGCAATGCGTGAGCGAGGCTGGCGTTGGAGGTGGGGAGGGAGGAGAAGGGAGGGGAGGAGTTGCGTGGGAGAGGTGGGGACTGAGGAGGAGGGGAGGGGGTTATGAATGAGCTCAGCTGGTGGTGGGCGCGGCGGGGCCTGGCGGCGAGGGTGGCGGGCGGCACTGCGGAGAGCCGTCGGGTAACTGCCGGAGAAGGGGGAAGGAGAAGAGGAAGGATGCTTCCGCTTTAAGGCTAGCCGAGACGTTGCTGGCCGTCGGATTAGGAGAGAGGGAGCACGAGCCGTCCGATTCGCTCAGTGCGCTTTCAAGGCTGTGGACGTGGAAGACTTTTTTTTTCTTTTTTTTTATGTAGACAATGTGGACCTGAAAGAATTAAGGGTGAGCTTAGTTGCACTTGCACACCACATCTCAGCATATGTGAGACACAACGCTGGGTTAGGCACCTAAATTCGGCGTCACAAGTTCGGTCAGAAAAGCGCATGAAAGCACTATCTTTTTTATCTTAAAAAAAAAGCACGGTCTTTTCTTCAAGTTGTTCCGATAAAATCTGGTGGTTTTTTTGTGGCGCCGCTCCATGTTGTAGTGGTAAACCAAACACGAACTCAGTGTTTTTATTGTCCTTGTTTTGCACATTCGGGAGAGAACCTGTCGATTTTCTTACACTTTGTAAAAATCAAAATCCAATATTTTTCATTTTTTTCCATGAAAAGATTAATATGTTTTATTTCACGGTTGGAACTTTTTTTTAGTCGACTGGGATTTTGGTACAAACAAAAAATATATCACTCCATATTTACAAAGAGAATTTTATTTCTCTACTTGAAATATATATTTTGCTGCAAATATATTTCTTCTTAGGATGCAACAATACAAACATGAGAGTATTTGCACATAAAATACTACTTTCTTCTAAAAAATATAATATGGTAGTAAAAAGGGCGGTAGTACAAGAGAATTTGGGTTTTATCAATTTAAATCTGACATGTGTTTACTCTTCGCACATGGTATGTCAACTAAATGAAATAATTAATGCATGACGAACTTAAAATAATTGAGTTTGGTCGGCTACAAAAACGTGCATTCAGGTTTATTAGAATTTAAATGAACCAATAAAAACTTGGGCCTTATTTCCACAATATGTTTTAACTAAACATTTGCGAATACAATGAAACATATTACAACCACGTCTCTGCGATCACATTCTACCTACATTTTTTTTAAGTAACATTCTACTCTTATATTGACACACCTTGGTTTATCGAGATTGAGAGTTCACGTTTTCGGCTTGTCAGGGGCGTTGGAATTTTCTTCCTCTCGGAAGCTTGCTGCAAAGCTTTAGAGCACGTCATCACGTGGATTGGTCATCTGATCCCTTCTTTGGGTGCAGATAGATGCCTGTGTCGCCATCAGGCCATGGGATCGTTCAGGCCGCATTGGCTTCATCAGGAACAGCACAATACGCATGTTTCCACGAGCAGCGTGCCAAACCAAAAACCAAGGGAATACCGTGTGCTGTCTCCGACGAGCACCGGCGACCTTGTCGGCCTCTCCATGGCTTCGTTTGGCTCACACCTCACCTTTTTTTTTTTTTTTTGAGGAAACACACCTCAGAATTTGACATGACGGAAATGAGACCACAGACCATTTCGACATCGCCGAAAAAGAAAGACGCCGATCCAAAACATGGAAACATGTGGGTTAAGAGAACGGGGGCAATGCAATGGGCAAGGTCAACTGTTTTGGGGCGTGTTTAGTTCTAAAAAGTACTTTTTCTTCCTATTTATCCCCCTCACAGAACACGCATCCCAAAAATTCTTTTTCACCTCTACTATTCATTCCCCTCACATAACACGCTTTAAAAAAAAAGTACTTTTTCCCGTGCTTCTTCCCTGCGGCATGTGACAAATCCGCAAGAACTCTGTCTGCCACCTTCTGAATGTTCCTGAATCAGCTGCGTGTCTCCTAATGAGTGAAGCACTGAAGCATAGATCGCACAAAGTTTCAGTAAATATATATTCGAAGTAAAAGCAGATAAATGATGGCAAAAGTGCGGACCTGATGAATGGATCACGCAAGCAAATGCATCACCTTTGCAACAAAAAAAAAATACAATAAAATACATCACCTAATCCTCTACTCCCACGTCGACACACGCAGTGTGATGAGCAAAAGAGATGGGCACCCGTACGTACGTACGTAGTCCCGGTGCCCCCACCTAGTACGCTCATCCATCAACGACGCAAATGTCACTGCCAACTACTAACTCCCAGCAAGCAGATCACAAATCCGGCCGAATGCTACGGCGATCTTGGCACCACATTACCTGCAATTCTCGTAAAAAGTTACGCCTCCGAATAATTGGGGATTAAACAATGGTTAAACAATGCCATCAAGCTGCAAAGCGAATGTGAAGAATTGGAAACGAAGCAAAGGCTTCACTTGCTACCTTGTCTCTTATCTTTTGTTTCCATGCATGTTTTCTTCAGTGCGGTGGTATGTGGACCAATGTGGTATCGCTATCGCGAGATGATTCGACAGTTAAGGTGTAGCACTATCTCTTGAATCGCCTAGGACCCAAGGTCCTACCACTGTACCATACACGTGCCACGCAAAATGTGTCGGGGCCGCACGGAATTGGAATCATAATATCATAAACTTGCCCCCCATCTCGACAGATCACTGCGATAAATAACTGATAGAGCTTGCTAATGGAGTAATGTACGAGCCTTTTCAAAATTTAAGAACCACACAAGTGCATGGACCATTGGTCCATGGGTAATTAGGTAATCAGATCTGACAAGTGAGCATTTCAGATATGAGTTAAAGAAAAGTTAAAATGAAATATGCTAAGATGGCAATTGGTAGCTTTGTCACTCATGGTCATGGAGTATTCTACTTCGATAGCTGAGAATGCCGGGACCATCAGGCACTTGATCCCAGAAGTACTATTTACTACTAAAGTTATATATCCATGGACGGTTGACTTTGCTTCTTTTTCATAGGTTCAAGGGATGGGGGGAAGAATAAATGATGTCCCATGCTGAACGATTGTTAAAGCAGAAATGAGACAGGCATCAGAAACCAAGGAAAGCAGGATCCCCTGAATTCAGTAGACACCTCATCTGGTCTTAACAACCGGCACAAATCAGAACAATTCTTAATCCAATTCCTTCTCAGGAAAGATCAGATAGTGTGTGACATTCGTGCACAATGATGTGCAGTCCACAAATGCCGTATCGACAGGAACGGGAAAGCGGCAGCTACTATTCCTGCTGAGGTTAATCATTCATACCTCCACGTTTCAGCAACAGATGGATGGGTTTCTTTTTTCTTGTTAGACTAGGTGTTGACAATGACTCAATGAGGTTCGTTCTGCAACTGCAAATGCAGCGGACACAAGTTGACAGAGCAGCCTTATGTGTTTCATTTCTACAAGAGAACCAGCTGACGGGATAGGTTATGTAATTGCAGAGGAGTTATATTACTCTACCAGACAGCATCAAGGCAGTTGAGCGGTTGAAGAGGGCAATACCTTTGTTTTCTTCAGTTCCCTAATCAGGAGGAAGCAAGAGGAAGTGGAGCATTGGAAAAGAATTCAGATTTCCAGGTAAAGCTATGCATTAGAAAGGACAACGTACCTTGCTGCCAACTAGAGCTGCATTCGTCGTCTTCCATGCTCCAGTTGGGATGGCCCCTCTGCCCCTCATGCTACCGTACCTGTGGGTTGCAACTGTTGATCAGCGTGGCAATGAAGAATCATAGACAAGATGTCACGCTGGAATTAGTTCTGATTCGAATCCTTTAACAACTTTCAAATTATTAGCATAAATCCTGAGATCTCCTGATCTTCAACAATTTTCAGCACCTGCTATGAGGCATGGCATTGACATGGTTTATAGGAACAAGGAAGCGTTCAAGCCAGCAAAGAATGTATGCTTCAATGAGCATATTCAAAGGAGGGTGATCAAACCAATTGCAGTTACTTGGAAATCCAGTCCGGCTCTTCAAGAAATCATGGGGCGAGTTAACCATCCTCGGAACACTAGAATATACCTATCGTAGTACGGAGAACATGGAATCCAGATCTGTGGCTAAACAATTTGCAGGGTCAAACTTCGAGTTCAGTTTTTGAGAGAATATACAGGAGGCCAACAAATCCTGAAGTCTCGACAACCATCAAACTGATCCATTTCTGTGTTTTTTTCCCTATTCCAATCCCAATGCTAGCATATTGCCCTCGCTTGTCTGAATTACTTGGTGTTTTACTTCTATACCTGTGGAAAAACAAGAACGATGGCAATTCCATATTTCCATTAGTGCTTAACTACTGGCACACGTCTTATCTTTTTACTCGATGATGTATTTGTAAATTAAAATATGCATTGCAAGACGATAAGACTGCATCTAGTTTAGATCAAGGAGTACATTTCTGTGGGCAAAAAAATCTGACAGCTACACCACTGTTGAAGTCCTGGATCGAACTAAAATTGGATCAGCAATGTGCAGAGGGATCAGCAGATCATGGATCACTCGTGGTTCCCAATCATGCGAAATGTCAAATTTACATCTCCTGAGATCACGCGCTCCAATGGAATACAATGGAAAGAATGTGACCATATTACCCACTGAATTCAGTACCAGGTCCAGAACAAACAGATTCACTTCCCAATGAGTGAGAGATTAACTAATAAATGCACAACAGGGAAAATATGATGAAGGATTATAAACGAAGCAAAAGCTTGCTCCCGTCACATGGCTACTGTCTCCATTTTTGTTCAACATTTAAGGTACCAATTCCGTACTAATCGCTCTTAAATTGCAAAACTCCAATAAACAGATGTCAGATCAAATGTGTCGCACGGGATGCAACCATTGCCAGTACATTGTATTAATTACCAGACAGAAAATGCCAAGGGATCACCTACTGCTGACGCAGGCTCACAAGGATCCGGTCCACTGGTCCATGAAGTGTCCATGAATCATTAACTAATCTATCTGATAAATGAGTGTGAAATATTGTTAATTTTTTTTTTGTAAATATACTACATCAAACATGGAGCAATATGAGAATGTGATACATGCATTTGGTAACCAGTTGTTGATCTCAAAAGCATTATAAAATCCGCGAATGGTTGTTGACTTTGACTTCAGATTCGAGAGGAGAAAAAACAAATAGTAGCCCCATATAGAATTCGAAACACTCACCACATAAAAATACCAATAGAAAATTTTGATAAAATTTTGATAAACATATAGGTTGACATAAAGAACGTTTCCTATCACCTATAACAACATAATTTTGTGCGGCAGGGGAAAGTATAATGCTCCTAACTGACTGCAGCAAAGCAGTTGAGAAGATGGTACAGACTTGTCTAGTCTTACCAAACTAAAAGGCAGAGAAAAATCAGTATGGATGCGGATTCTGGCTTCAAAATAAATGAATTATGCACTCACTAGTAAGGAGGATAGCAGATAGCTCCCAAAAGAAAGTGTTGAGGCTTTCTTCCTCTGTGCCGGTGTAGTTGGGACGGCCCAGACTTGCTGTAAGTTGAAACAGCTCAAAACAGTACAATCTTGTGATCAGCATGAAAAGTCTCTGTTGAAAGATGAGCCCACTTGGTTCTAGCTTTGTTATCCATTTATAACAACATGATTGCTCAATGCTCAACAAATTATCTTGCCCCTACTTGGCTGAAGCCACACAGTATTCATGCACAAGGACTTGTAAATCAGTTGCCTGAGGCTCACAATAGCCTTGCCTTGAACAATTTCAGTAGCTGTAATAAGATTAGTAAAACAGCATATGACCTATGTAAAGGCCTGGTCTCCTAGAGCATTAATGGTCTCATATTATACAAATTTCAGCACTTGTAATAAGTAGGACCAATCTGTCAGTTAGGAGCATTAATGGTCCCATCTTATACAAATTAGTAGTTGTCTTTCCATGTCAACATCCTAGTACCCAAGAAAAGCACAGAAATAAGAATTAAGAAAGGCTGGTGAAAACGCAATTGTAGGAAAGCAACTGGTTTGAACAATTTATTGTCTACAGGATGTAAAATATACAGATACTGAAGCAATTTAACTTACAAAATAGTGGCATGCAGAAGAAGGAATTTGCTTATCCATGCTCTTATGTGCAGCATCAGTAACTACGAACGGGACACTCCACAATTTCCTTGATAATATAGGTTAACCAGAGAACTAGAGTGTAGGAGACAAATGATTAAGGAACACATGAATAAGGTCGATCACCGCAGGAAGGGCACGCAGTGCGCTATGCGACGGGGAAGACGAGACTGAGGACGGCAGATGCAATGAGCTCCCCAAGGAAGCGATAAACCTGATGAGCCAGCCGGTCGGGATTGTTAGATGTATATGTATTTATGTATTTCCCCATTGTATAAGGGGTCTTTGTGCATATTTCCCCACACCTGTACCTATATATATTTGGGCCTAGTGCCCCTATAATTAATACAGGTGTTATTCATAACATGGTATTAGAGCCAAGGTTAGGGTTAGATTTTTTTCGGATCTCCTCTGTTCTTCGATCTGAACATTGGAGCTCCTCTGTTCTTCCTTCGAACCTGCCTGGGCATCATCATTGACTGCCCCGGTGGCTGTGCCTCTTGGTGGCTGGCCAGTGTAGAGGGCTTACATTGTTGTGCAAGGTTCAGAGTTCAGACTGACTGTTCGGTGCATAGCTGAATTTGCATCGCTACAGGGTAAGGGTGCAGAGTGCTCCTTGCCACAACTTAGAGAAGTTTACACTTCACATAAGAGCCCAGCAGTACATGGAGATCTTTTTTCCCCTTTCCAAAAGGGCATATGAACAGTACACTTTTTTATGTACACATATATTGCCATATTGAATCAAGATTATTTTTACATCATTTAAGAAATTTACAAATGTGTGTCTTCCTGAAGGATGCTATACGCCTATACAGTATCACAGAAAAGGGTTACCTTCAACTCTTCAAGAATGTTAGAACTCTTCATCATTTTCGGTTGGTCGTGTAATGGGTATTGACCATCTCCCTAGATGGGCTGTGTAGTTTGTGCATCTGACGATGCCTCTTCCTTTTCGTCCATCTGGGAAATCGATAACACTGATGCTGCCATTGTCTAGATGGAAAGATGACATGTACTCAATTGGCAAATCAAGACACCGGCAGATTATAGCAAGGTGAATGGCTGGATGGCCTACGGCCACAACAACTCTATCCAACTCACTGTCATCCGGCAATTCATTCAGCAAGGCTTGCCAAGCATCCTTGGACTGAGCCCATAGTCTCTCTACTGATTTGTATCCCACACTACCCATCCAGCCTGATTGAACTATTTCCCCAAAGCTCTACAAAAAGAAAGCAAAGCATTGTTGATTACTCAAATGCACAAACATCGTTAAAATGTTTCCAAACTACAAGCTCACTATATACATAGGGAAGTACATAAATGTAAATTTAAAGACATTAAAGAACAAGAAATGATGTACTCACTATGTGCTACTTTGCAAGAATTATAGTAATCGAAGATTATCTAACCTTTTGTTTTGCTAGAAAAACATCATCAATTTCAAGTTCTAACAAGTTCCTCATTTCCACATAACGAGGCACACAGTCAGCACCTAAGCAATCTGCAGCCTCTTGAACCTGCCATTGATTCCACATGATAAATATAGTAGAGCTAAAAAAAATCGGAGTACATGGAAATACAGTTAACTGAAGTTTAGGTAAGTTCAGACGATAGGCACCTCACATATAGCAGTTGCCGTATCAACAGCCGCAACTTGTGGGCTACAGAGAATACTGTTCACCTTCAGATCTAGAAGCAATTCTGCAGTCTTCTGAGACTGAAAGTATTTATACAGAAATGACCTCAGCTTTTGTGTTGGATACAAATTGATGACCTAAGAAATAAATAAACTACCTGTATAGTCCCGAGCATATTCAGTGGCGCATATCCCATTCCACCTAAACCAATCTGAAACTCAACGCAATGAAAATTAGTTATATAACTAAAACCTTAAATTACGAAGTGTTTACTGTATAGTTCTCTATATACGAAATTGCATAGTTTCGATTGTCATTCATGGATGTGTTGGTTGTGTATCAGGACACAAGCCACACCGTGTCTTCACTAAAAGTAAAATTCAAATTGTGTAGATCAGGTTCACAATGCTTTTCCTTTTTTTTCATGCCAAAGGTTACACAAAGACCAAGTTAGATTGGTGCACAGATTTTGTGAAGTTAATTTCAGGAATTATATAAAATGGTGCCCAAATAAGTAGTCAGTGTTATCTCATAATAGAACACGTGCATACCAGTAAAAGGCCATACCTCGGAACTGCTCTGCATAGTTCCTTGACAGGCCAGAATGATCCTCTTGCTTGTCTTCCTTCCACCAGAACTACCAGCAGCAACAGGAGAATTTGGGGTCTGTACAATATACAGTTGGGGACAAGATTAAAACCTCTTTGATCTCTGAGATGATATGAATTGGGAGCGCTACCAGAAATGGATGAGGCGTACAAGTGCACTTTACAATAACATTATTTTTCAATGAAAAATGATAAGAAACAAAATAATAACATACAAAGGAACTTCAAACCTGTACTTAGTTTTTCCTTGTTTCTTTAGCATTTTAAGAATATCTCATCATTCATAAACATATAGAAGGTCCACGTCATTGGCCAGAACAAATTTACACTCACCTGATTTAAGCGGTTAAGGCAAACATTTGGAGGACCTCCGCCAGTCTTTGGGGTGAAATCCAGCACGCTAGCACCACAATTGCTCTGGAGTAGAACACGGAAGTACTCAGCACCAAGTCCTGAACATAAACGTGAGGAGCCAGACCCCAATTTCAATCAACCTGGCATCACAGATTTCTACACCAAAATCGTAGCAGCACCCACCCAAAGAAGTGGCGACGAGCGCCTGGTTCACCGCGTTGTGTGCAACCACGAGCACCGACCTGCCCTCGTGTGCCAAAATCCTCTCCCAGCAGCTCTGTGCACGGTCCCACAGCTCCCGCACTGGGTAGTGCCCGTCAATGCTGAAATCGGCCGCATTCTTCTGCCACTGGCGGTAAAGAACCCCGTACCTCTCCTTTCCTTCATGCTTCAACAGTCCCTGGAGATCAGAATCACCCGCTCTTTACAGCAACGAATCAGCAAGCTGACAGAATTGGGGCGGGCATTCCCACAAACACTCAAACAGTCCCAGCATTGCACAGACAGCACAGTAGACCAAAATCAAATTGAGACCTGGAAAGAGTAGAGATCGATCTCGCGGAGGTCGGTGTCCGGGATGAGTTCGTCACCGCGCCCCTCCCAGATGATCTCGGCGGTGCGGCGGGAGCGCGCGAGCGGGCTGGTGAAGCAGGCGTCGAAGGAGTCGGAGAGCAGCATCTGGCGGGAGGTCTCGGCCTGGGACTCGCCCTTGGGGGTGAGCACGGAGATGTCGGAGCTCCCCTGGATGCGTCCCTCCGCGTTCCACGTGCTCTGCCCGTGCCGCACCAGCACCACCCGCTTCGCCGCCCGCAGCGGCGGCAGCGACGACGCGCCCGCAGGGGACCTCTCCAGTTCGTGCACGCTCGAGCAGAGAACGCATGTGGAGGATGCGGGTCGGAGGAGGACCCGCCTCCGGCCAGCGGCCGCCGGCGATGGTGGCGGGGTGGGGGCGAGGAGGAGCATGGGTGGGCGGGGATTTTTGTTGTTCCGCGCTCGCTACGGTGGTTGTGTTGTCTGTTTGTGTGTGGTTTTGCAGCGAACAAGATGTTGGACCTCATCGCGCAATAAAGCGAATGTGGGGCCGGATTACCCTGGCCCATGATGACCCAGCCCAATGTTTGTAAATCGAAGCCGCGTGGAGTAAATACATTTGATTTTTTTTCTCAAAAACAAAATATTTTTTTGCGAAACAAAAACAAACAAAATATTTGATCTTGTGTGTTTGTTTAGGAATCGATAGAATTTTTCTCTATTCATTCACTCAATTTTTCATCAGGATAAAAAAAACTGCTACGTGGCATGTTTGTATCGGTCCAAAAAATGGAGCCACTTAGTGTTGTGTAGTCGCTGCACATATGGATCACGTCGGGATAATAAATAATCATAGTGGTTTTCTTCGATTCAAAAATAATTAATATTGCTACATGTGTGGTCTTTGAAAAATAAAGACATAATGGAAGTTGCTTCATCATGTATGCAAAAGCTTATTGGCTTGAAACAGCAGTGGATGCTAGCTCGAGATATAAGCAACACAACAGGGGCACTGCATGGCCGGCGGAAGGCAACACGGATTAGAGAGAAGAGACAGGGAAGAGTGCATGCATGCAGAGATTGATTTCTCACCGGCAGGCAGCGTCGATAGCGAACTCCTCGTGTGGTACGTAATCGGGGCGTGGTCTTGCGCAAGAGACGATAGATGGAATGAAGGGCTGCTTCACGGAAACGTGCTGTCCGGCGGCAGTGTTACACGGCACCAGCCCGAAGTTGCTCGACGGCGGCGGCGAACACATGCATGCGTGCAAACTCCACATGCATTGCATGCATGATGCATCTCAGTGGATTACGTACGTAGATGGATCGATCGACGTCGGACAAAGACGACGCAGCTGCGAAGATCTCATTTGGAAAAAAAATCATTTTAACCAGGAAAAGATCTTAAGACTACTCCAAAGTCCCGGGAAAAGTTCCACAGATAGAGTTTGGATGGTATGAGCACAAATATACATTTGGAGGTCAAGAAAAAGATTTTAATGCCTCCCAAAAATTGGATAAAAGAGAATGATAGCTAGAAACACTAGAAAAAATATCAGAAAATGATAGGTCAATGTATAAACATGTTTTTAAAATTTTACACCCATAAAACATGAGGCGCGACCACCATGAATGCAACACTTCAATTAACACAACATAAAGCATATTTATTGAACTTGAAAATTAATTATTTCCTATACTAGATATCCTGATAATTAAACAAATGTTGGCAAAGTTTTTTTTCATAAAAATAGTTGAATTAATAGTTCGTTTCAGGGTGTGACATTGCTCAAGCCATTCCGACCTATGCAATGGATTGTTTCGAGACTAGAAAGGAGCTCTAGGATCAAATTAGTGCTACGATTTGTCATTACTCGTGGAGCAGCCAAGAAAAGGAAAAGAAAATGCACTGGATCTGATGGGAGAAGTTGATGAGGCCAAAAGGAGAATGTCGACTGGGGTTTAAGGATATTCATACTTTCAACTTATCGATGTTAGCTCGTCAAGGTTGGCGACTCGTCCAAAATAAGGAATCGTTATGTGCTAGGATTTTGAGAGAAAAATACTTCCGAGGGGGATGTACTGCAAGCAAGCTGTTGCTAAGCCGGGTATGTCATACACATGGAGGAGCATACTGAAAGGTGTGCAAGTTCTGAAAAAAGGCATTATTTGGAGAGTTGGAAATGGGGAAAAGATTAGAATTTGGAAGGACCCCCTGGATACCTACCATCCCGGCGAAGAGGGATGAACCTTCAACAAACAGCTGATGAATTGGTGGATCCAGGGAGAGGAATATGGGATGAACAGCTACTAAGTTACAAAAATAGCAACATATCTGATAACATTCTTTGAAAAACAAACATATTTCCTTTCTCTAAATTATGGCATTTTTGGTGTTCTCGTTCCTGCTCACTCCTTTTTTTTTGGTGGCTAAGACAAACATATTTCCTTTCCCTAAATTATGGCATGGGATCAAGGAGGACATGTGCCTGATTTAATGATTTTGGGAGCTAAAATAACTAGTTTTCCACTCTTCGTATCATCATCCAGCACGAAGGGTCTTCGAGTACGCATACCAGGCAAGGACCGAAGGAGGCACCATCAACTACCAAGTGGAGGAGGCGGAGGCGGCCGGGGCTGGAGGACGCATCCAGCGTTGCTCCATCGACTACCAGGTGGAGGAGGCGGAGGCGGCCCAGGCCGGTGGATGCATCCATCGTTGCTCAATCGACTAACAGGCGGAGAAGGCAGAGGCGGATGTGGCCAGAGGACGCATCCAGCGTTGCTCCATCGACTACCAGGCAGAGGAGGTGGAGGTGGCTGGGGCCGGACGACGCATCCAGCGTTGCTCCATCGACTACCAAGAGGAGCAGGCGAAGGAGGCTGGGCTGGAGGACGCATCTAGCGTCACTCCATCGACTACCAGGTGGAGGAGGTCACCCTTCCCCAAACTCATCTATCCTGCCTTCTCACAAGGTGATTCGCTTTATTCTTTCGGTGATCCGCCCCCCTACAACCAGCATAGATTGAATATGCCATTCCTACATCTTTGCAATCTTCATTCGTTGACTGAACCATGTTTTCCACAGATGTTCTCACGACCAACAGTCAAGTTTTGATGACCGAAAACACGCTTTCAGGCCCATAAGAAGACCAAGGTTACCACCACTTAAAAGACCTCCAGGACCTCCAAGGCCACCAACACCACCAACAACACAACCAAGGCTACCATAGCCACATCCAAAGTCATGGGGATGAGTAATCACAGGTGGTTCGGTTATTGCGGCGTGCAGATACATCTATTTGAAGGTAAAGGGATTCGTGGTCTGGCTTTGCTCTAAAATAAAGTCTGCAGTCATCGTTGGAAGTGCTCTCGCAATCACGTGGTCTATTTACAATCACTGTGCAAAGTTTGAAGCCATGCACATCAATGAACCTCCTCAAGATAGAATCATTTTGGTGGTCGATGATAATGTTCTCAACTATTCAAACTCAAGATATTATCTGCCTAAGATTCTTTTACATCCTGACTTCACAGTTGTCATATCACTATGTGGTAAGAGACGGGTTTTATTTCTTTTATTACAGCTATGATACCACTTAGCGATATCAAAGATTCAAACTCAATATATTTAATGCCCTGATTTTGTGTGTGCAGTACTATATTTGTTAGGGGAGAAGTTGATAGAGTTGATTGGTACTGATTTGTTCCAAGCCGAAGCAACTCTGAAGTTTATTACTGATAGAAGGGTTTTTAGGCAAGCTGCGCTTGAGAAGTTTGAATGTGTCTATGAGGGGAAGGAGACTGGGTGTCAGTATACTCAAAGGCTCTTCAACAATGCCCGCTCCATCATGAATCTCCACCCTAATGCTACTGCATTCATTGTTACAAACTCAGAGTCAATTATGATTAAGGCTAATTTAGAAGTAATAAAATTCTGCCCCAATCTTCGTGCTTTGGGCCATATTTAGTTTAAAATACTAATTATTTATTTGAATGCATAAGAGGGAAATGAGAATGAGTGCATGTGCAAGTATTATGAATGACTCTTGAACATCGTTCATACTCTCATGCATCTCAACACAAATGAAATAATATTCATCACATATTGATAGTGTTGTAGATAGAAGTTTAATACAGTCCAATAAACTTATAGTGTTTTTTAAATAAATTTAATCTAAAATTTTGATTCTATATCCTAACCAAACCAACTCTCATATATTGTTCAATCGAACTTACAGTAGTCTTTAAATAAATTTGATCTAAAACTTTGATTCTATGTCCTAATCAAACCAGCCCTCATATATTGATAGATGATTAATAAATGTTTTACCAATAATGCTTTTTAGATAATAGGAAGGGGGTGAACCCCTACCGATTATATATATAATCATTAAAAATATCAGACTACTAAAATATCTAGCAACATAACAATTATGAAAAAAATCTACTCTTTTCCCTATGGATAGCCAAGACAAAATTATACTTAAAACCCCCTATGCAAATATAAATCATCAGTTTCTTATGCTAAAAAATTGCGGCATTCTGGGTTGTCTAGATGTTTGAGGCCATGAGTCTAATGACCTCCGTGAAGAAACGTTTATGGAGTTGATGCCAAAATCTTGTAGGACATGGAAGAGTTGAATGACTTAGGCTATCCACAGTGGGGTACTGGAAAGCTTACTCCAGTCGGCGCCCCCTGCTCGTCTACTAACCTCATCTCACCTCACGTCGCTCGCATTTGTTGGCCTCCCTCGCCGTTCGAGTGCGGAGGTCGCTAGGAGGCGACGACTACAATCCATTGTGGTCGTAGCCAACACACATGAGGTGGAGTAGGGGAGAAGGACGCGATGCCCCGCCGGCGGAGATCAAGAGGGGGGCACCAGGTGCCAGAGGTCAAGAGGGAGCAGGAGAGGCCGGGAGTTGCACCGAGGGATCGTGGGAAAGAGAAAAAAGAGTGGTGGGGAAAAGAAAGGGAAGGAGGGGAGAAGAAAACAAAAGAAAGAAAAAACAAGACGAAAAAAGAAGAAAAAAGAAATATTGAGATGGTAGTTGGAGATGTTGAATAAAAATATAAGATAGCTGGTATAGAGTATGAGATATAAATATGATAAGTGCGGGAGAAATTGGTGTAGAGGTGAGAATTTCGATGACTAGGATATAATATTTCTGTTAGAGGATGAAAATAGAGCATGACGAGTGCGATCAGCCTAAATTGGTATCAAGCAGAATGGAGACCAACACTGTTTACAAAACGGGCATTGCTATATTAGATGTTCAAGTTATTGCTCCAGATTTCGAGTACATAGCACAAATCAATAATTTAGAAATACCATCTTTTTATAGGCTTTACTAGATGTGTGTATCAAGTTCAAGTATCAACTATTGGATGTATGACTAGGGGTCTGTTTAGATGGTGAAATTAATTTCACCAAAAACTTTCACACTAACAAACATGTCCTGTGACCGGGGCATGTTTCTCAGTGTGAAAACAACGCCTAGGTGTCTTCCTCTCGAGAGTCAGGATCCATATACTTCAATGGGACATAGGGGTGTAAACTAGGTGATGCAAAGACTATGTAGTTGCAGCATATTTCCTATTTTTTGGTGTAAGAATAGAGTTCAGGAAAATAAACTTTAGAAACTACACCAGACCATAAGTATAATTCATAAAAAAATACTATTTTACCATTGCTTGGTGACAGACCTGTGTATTTTACAATTAACATGAGGAGATATCTCCACCAAAAGGAGCCCTTTTTCCTTAGGTTAGTTTGCCACCACTCTACTACAATCAGTCCTCGCACTGTATACATGCTGACATACATTCAGAAAAAGTGAGAAACGGGGAAGAAAATTCTGTACACAATTACAAAGCCTTGGCCGAAAAAGAAATTGTCACCAATTTGCAATTGGGAACAGATCAAGACATGTGCAATTATAATGCCTGAAGCAACCTTGACCATTGTTGTGATGATGTGTCTGCATTTTTTGCGGCCCGTGGAATGTTGCTCGGAGATGATCTACCCGAGAATTCATTACTTTCTCCAACCTCTGCAACTGCAATTCACCAAGGAGAAGAGTCCGTGCCTTGCGTTGCTGAATTTCATTTTCATCCAACTTGAGGACGAGCAATTCATCACAACCAACCGTCTCCTCGATTCATTCCTTATTTGAACGAATCGCTCGAACTCCCCATGGACTTCAGATCCTTGTACCGCCCCGGCACCAATTCCTGCTCCATCGTCCCCGCTCGTCCTCGCCACCTCCTCTCCCACAACCGGTACCCAAAGCACGCTCCGGCGGCGACCAATCCCACCAAAATCAGCGACAGCACCGCCGTCGCGGCGGCGACGCCCGGCGACATGCGCGACCGCTTCGAGCTCGGCAACCTCCTCACCTTGAAGTAGCCCACCTTCCGGTCATCGGCCTCGTACACCATCGTCTCCACGGGGAAGTCGATGAGGTAGCAGTAACCACTCGCGCCATTGTACACCGCTCCCCAGCAGGTGCAGTTTCCCGCGCACGCCGCCTCGCACTCGGCCTCCGTCTTGTTCGTCTCCGGCGAGAGCTCCTCCTTGTACGCCACCGACACCCTCGTCCGCCGCACCACGTCGAACTCCACCTGCTGTGTTCCGTCGCCGGAGCAGAGGTCGGCGGTCTCCTCTCCGGCGTGGCACGTCGGCGGCGAGATGCTCATGGCGTTGTCGAGGCACTGGCACTGGGCTCCACCGGGGACGCAGAGGCCGTACGCGCCGCACGACGTCGGGAGCTCGCAGCGGTCGTCGCCGGCGATGGCTTTGTAGTCGGAGATCCAGTCCTTTGCACCATCAGTCCAGTAGTACGCGCGGAGGTTGCCATCGTCATCCATGGTCATGCGCCGGAACACCTCGCCGGTGAGGTTCTGCAAGAACGTGTCGAACGAGAGCGTGTCGACCTTCTGCTCACCGCCGGTGAGGTAGAGCCCGAAGAACCCACGGACGTCGATGCGTCCGTACACCGGCGGCTCCGTGACGTTCTCCGGGTGCGCCTCGAGCGCCGTGTGGTGCCAGTACATCGGCGTCGTCTTCCCGCCGTAGAACTCCATGTGAAGCGCCATGAACGTCTTCCCGAGCCGGAACGCGAAGCGACGGTTGTTAGAGATGAGCGGCGGCGATGATCCGGTGAAGTTCTGGTCGACGACGAGCGTGTCGGACGGGTGCTCGAAGCTCTGCCATGGCGGGACGTTGGAGTCGTCGTCGTAGCGACGGAGGATGAGGTTGGAGGAGTTGAGGAGGACGACGACGTCGCCGACGGTGTTGAGCGTCTGCCACAGCACGCCGGAGTTCTCGTCGGTGAGGACGAGGGTGGTGTCGAAGGTGAGCGTCGCCGGGCGGGACCAGTCGCCGAGGCGCGCCGGCGTGGCGCGCCAGAGAGGGAAGGAGGACGGGAGGTGGACGACGGCGAGGTCGAGCGACGCGTCGCCGACGCGGAGGAAGCCGAAGGCGAAGATGCCGTTGGGAGCGTACAGCACCGGCTCGAACGCCGACGTGGCGCCCGCCGTGTGCGTCGCCGTGAAGCCGTTCTGCAGCTGCGTCGTGAGCTCTCCGACGACCACGAGCGCCGCCGACGCCACGCAGAGCACGGCGGTGATGACGACACCGGCGATCGCCGGAACACCCTTGCCGAGCCTCATTGCTGGCAAAAAACGTGATGGAGGTCAAATGGTTGGGAGAGATTATTGCATAGTACTTCATACTACATATGTGCATAGGGATTGGCATAGGCATTTTGGGGAAGGTCAACGGTATGAACAGCGGCAATGCCTCCCTTCATTTGGTGATTTTGGTCAGGTCAAACCTCTGGCCAATATAAAATCAAAGGATGCAAATCGCAAATGCATAGACCCAATTTTGTGAGCGAGATGAACATGCAAGTTGTGAGTTGCAACTTGCAACTGCTGGCAACAAACAAAGCACAGCAGTGGCAGAAAAGTCAACTAACAGTTCCTGCCGACAAGTCAATACTATAACCTGCTCTACTTCTACCTGCCTTTCCACCTCTACGGACGGGCTCTTCTACTGAATTCTGAAGTGATATATTGCTATCGTTTCAGGATCTCAGTGAATTGCTGCTGGGTCTGAAGTCTAAACTTCCCCAGAAGCAATTGGCAATTGTTAGATTCAGGTGTCACAGTCCTTCAGTTCGTCAGCGGTTTATGTCGCCAATCGGTGAAAGCTTGGAGATGAGCGGGCGTTTACTTGGATTAATTTCTTGCGGATGCAAACGGAGCTGCTCACGGTTTTGTTGATCTGTGCGTTGACATTGCACGGAGCGAATGGAACCGGAAGAATGCATATTGTATTCTTGTTAGCAATTTTTTTGGACAGGGAATGCTGATCAGTTCCCTGTCATTGGGATCTAATCAACGTATTGAATACTTACCAATCAATCACCTGGGCAGCTAGCATGCTGAATGACAGACAGGAATCTATCTGTGCAGCGTTAGCTTTGACAGGAAGATCTACAGTGCACATTCTCATATGGAAAATTTGACAAAATCCATTGTATAAAAAATTGGAAAAGGTCCATTTTTTGCCACAACTCTTGCCTCAGTTTGGTTTGGCCATCGAACTTCAAAACCGGGTATCTTTGGCTATCCAACTATCAAAACCGTTTAAATTTGACCATCGGCTTGTATTGATGAGTGATTTTAAATTTTTTTATTTATAATTTAGTCCTTAGATCTTAAAATGATCATTACTTTTTTACCGTACCTCCGATTTAGGTGATTTTTGCGGTCACATGTTTCTAACAGTGAGCACGACCTTTCAAAATGGCCTTTATACTATTTTTATCACAATTTGTTATATTATTTTTATGTCATTGTGTAGAAACAACAATATAAGAAAAATAAAATAAAAAAATTACAAAATAATATGATCAATATTTTAAAAGGTACACTAGAATCACTTAAAACAGATATAGGAGAAAAGATAGTAATCACTTTAAGATATAAAGACTAAAAAGGACGAAATGAGCTTGACTACTCCACAGCAAAATAAAAAGCATAAAAACTGCCATTATTATCCATGCCAAAGAAACTTTTGTCACTTACCGGCCTACCAGTGCCAGGCAAGATCATCCTCTGTTCCATTCAGGCCCAGATAGCCGGACATTTGCCTGGCGATTTCGGCTGCTCCTCCTCAGGAATGGCCGAGTGTCACGGCTAATAACAGGCAGCGCGTGGCGGCAGCATGGGCACCGGCGGCTTAGCGCCAGCCACTTGGCCAGGCAGCCGACGTGGAACCTGTGCGAGCACGGCATCACGCTCAGCATGTTGCCGAACTCCAAGTCTTCGAGGCAGAAGGGGCACGCCGGCGACGTGGTGCTCTCCTCGGCCATTCTCCGGCGCTTCCTCTCTTTCGGCCCCATGCCGATGCATGTCCTGCGTGACCTCGCCGCCGGCCGCCGCGCCGGAGCCGGAGACGATGGGTCTGGTTTGGGCGTGCATGGCTGATCGATCTATCAGTCGAGAGCGGCAGTGTACGTTTGATTCAGTTCTACTATGTATGGCCCGAAGCTCCCAGTTGGCCGAGTGAGTGTGCACCAAATCTACCTCATTTCAAATCGACAGCCTACGCGGCGCGTTCACATGCATGCGACTATTGGTCACGACGTCGCCGCTCCAAGAGGCGTCTCTTGGGTCTCCTCCCGGTCGCTCGCTTATCAAGAGTGTGGGCCTGGAACTCTGGAAGTGCCAAATGAGTACCTAGGAACATGGGGAGAGCCATTTGAGCGAACTCAGCAGACGAGACTCTGTTTGGTTGGCTACCAACACATGCCAAAGGTGATGGATACATCAAAGGTAAAAGAATCGTTCTGCAACAGATATATTCATGGTAAATTTTGCAGGTCAACTCCACTACATATATAGCTGCCTTTTTCAAACTTACAAGTCTGCAGTCTACATTAGATCAGGTATCTAAAGACCGGCTACACCCGAAGAATTGAAGAGCAAGCGGTAGCAAAACATTTTGGACCTCTGGGTGATTATTAATCAAGCAAATATACATAGTCGTACAGGATTTTTTTCTGACTACTACCTACATTCCAAATTTTAGTTCGTTTGACTTTTCTTACTCCAAGTTTGACCGCTCGTCTTATTCATAAATTTTGTGCAGACATGATCAAATTTAGAACTTTCATGAAGTACTTGTAATATAAAGCAAGCTATAACAAATACATGTTATTTTGTACAAGAATAAGACGAGTGGTCAAACTTGGTATCCAAAAATGTCAAACGAACTATAATTTAGAAGAGTGAGTAGAAACCAGACTAAGGGCTTGTTCGGTTCCATCGGATTCAATCAGGGCCCGGAATGATAATATAACAACAAATTTATAATAGGTACATATAGAGATCGGGATTTATTCTGGGTCATAAACTAATTTATTCGTGATGGATACATCAACAGACCCGGAATGATTCCCCACCTCTTGACTAGCGGATTGATTTCTTGTCTTTTGGTGTCACTATCGTGTGTAAATTCGCTCTTGACCCGGAATAAATCCCGATCTCTTATTGTACATATCATAAATTTCTTGTTATATTTTCATTCTCGGACCGGATTGAATCCGATGGAACCGAACAAGCTCTAAAGAGAATACATTACCCTGTCGGGGTAATGGGAATTTAGGACAAAGTACCAAGGATGTCATTTACATTTATCCTTGCCCAAAAGGCCAAAACTTTGTGGTTTACAACTGCTATAAAAGCCTCGCATGCAAGTACCTGGCCAGATCACCAGCATCCCATTCAGGCCCCAATAGACGCTTATTTAAGTGTCTCGTTCGTTTACTCCTCCTCCCTTGCTCTCCTCCTTGGTTGGCGGTGGCAGCCTCTGCCACTGCCGTAGTTGTAGTTGTGATCAATGGCGCTGGGGCGTCATGGCTCACAACAACAGGTTCCTGCCTCCGATCACCTTCGCCGGACAGAGCACGGCGGCAGCACGGGCAGAGGCGTCTGATCGCCAGCCACTCGGCCAGGCAGCCGACGTGGAACGTGTGCGAGCACGGCATCAAGCTCAGCCTGTCGCCGAACTCAAAGTCCTCGAGGCAGATGGCGCACTCCGTGGTGGTGGTGGTCTCCTCGGCCATGCCCCGGTGTTTCGTCTCCCTTGGCCCCGTGTTGATGAACATTTCCTTGGTGAGCTCGCCGCCGTCCGCCGCGCCGGAGGTGGTGGGGATCATGGGTCTGGTTTGGGCGTCCATATATAGCTGATCGTGGTCGATCGATCGATCGAGGGTGGCAATATTGCACGTTTGATTCGGTTCTGTTCTAGTATATGATGATCTATTAATCAGAAGAAGGTTTGTGTAGAGGCTATTGTGTTTGCAGTCGGAGATGCGTGTATGTGCAGCAATTTGTAGGCATTGGTGAAGGGCCAAATTCGATTAGGCCCATGTTCAGATTCCCAACTATTCACTATTCATTTCAATTTTTCACTATTCATTCCAACTTTTCACTATTCCCCCCTCACAAAACACGTTTCCCAGCGAATGCTACAGTGTTTTTCTTATGCTACAGTGTTTTTCCCTACAATCTAAACACACCCTAGGAGGAAGAGTTGTAGTTTTGTGAACTTGGAGACTCCGGTTCTGACCAGGACAACGACCATAGGCCCTCGGATCGGGGTGAGAGGGGTGTTCTGTTTTTTTTTTTTATTCTCGGACATGTATTCCAGCGTTTGAGGCCCAAGAGCAAAGGCAAAGGCGGTGTGGAAAAACCAAACCGAGAAATGGACAGGATCCTGAATACATACTCTGCCTCGAACAAACAAAGAATTTGGAGAAGGAAAATGAGTGTGCCTCTAATGGTGAAGAGAAGGTATAAAACCCACTATAAACTACTTATATTAGTATATCTTTCTATTATTAATTAAAATATTTAAAATTAGAAGTTCTTTTAGAATATCCTCTGAGCTGATTGAAATGTTCAGGTTTTGGAATTTCAGGTAGCAACATCTAAGCAATGGTCAGATTTACCATGAAACCTCATGCATGGAGCTCCATTGGCAACGGATGGCGGCAAAGCGGGCACGACTGGTTACGCGCCAACCATTCAGCGTGGCACTTGTCATGAAACCTATGCCTGCTCATGCATGGCATCACACCGAGCTTGTCACCGTCCTCATATTCCACAATACAAATGATGCACCCCTCATCGTCGTCATCCGTTGATGCATCGTACTTCTGCTTCTCTTCAACGCCCGCCACGGTAGGCTTGGTCCGGAGTGTTCGAAGAGATCAAATTGTCCTGTATTACGGTGCGGGATGTTTCCTCCTTTCTTGGCCAGGAGTTCACCCAATTTGTCTTGGAGTTTTTGTAATTAATTTTAATTTTATGTCTAGTTCTTCCTGATGCTTATAATTTCTTTATGTAACATTTGTAAAGTGTTCCCTTTTTGAAATAAAGTTTCAGGCAACCCAAGGGCTGCCATAGTTTCCTAATAGAATAAAACATTATGGCATGCCGTAAGTGCAGTGCGGCACAAAACCAATCAAGCTTAGGCAAAGTAGTTGTGGCACGGCGTCGCAAGTGTTGGTAGCCAACCAACCAGAGTCTCAGTTGCTGAGTTCGTTCAAATGGCTCTCCCCATGTGCTTCCGTACAGCTCAAGAAAGGTAAAATAATCATTCTGCAACAGCTATGTTCAAGGTATCCTTTCAATTTTTGCAGGTCAACTCCACTACATGGCTGCATTTTCAAACTTACAAGTCTGCAGCCTACATTAGATCAGGTGTCCACTGTCCAGAGACAGGTTACACCCAAAGAATTTCAGAGCAAGCTGTAACAAAAACACATTTTGAGCTTCTGGGCAATTATTAATTAAGCAAATATGCATAGTCATAAAGGATTTTTTTCTGACTAGAAACCATATACCAAGAGGAATTGCATAGCCGTGGTCGGGAATTCAGGACAAAGTACGAAGAATGCCATTCACATTATCCTTGCCCAAAAACCATATCTGTTCGTCGCTTACAACTGCTATAAAAACCACGCAGGCAAGTGGCGGGCCAGATCCTCGTCATCCCATTCAAGCACAAGCTGGCTCGTTTGGCTGCTGCTCCTCGTGCCGTCGTCTCCTCCTTCTTGGTTGTCGACGGCCATGGCGCCGCCACCCTCTGCCATTGTACTTGTGCTCGAACTCGAAGGCGTGCTCGAGGGCGCGGCTTCACGGCGAACAACCTTGGCCGAGCAGCGCGCGGCGGCAGCACGGGCAGAGGAGGCTGATGGCCAGCCACTGGGCCAGGCAGGCCACGTGGAACGTGTGCGAGCACGGCATGACGCTGAGCCTGTCGCCGAACTCCAAGTCCTCGAGGCAGATGGCGCACGCCGGCGCCTCCGTGGCGGCGTCCTCCTCGGCCATGCCCTGGCGCTTCCTCTCCCTCGGCCCCGTGTTGATGAACATCTCCTTCCTGAGCTTGCCGGCCGCCGCGCCGGAGCCGGGGACGACGATGGTGGGTCCGGTTTGGGCGTCCATAGCTGATCGTGGTCGATCGGTCGGTCGAGGGTGGCAATATTGCACGTCTGATTGAGTTCTATTATATATGCTAATCTGAAGAACGTTCGTGTAGAGGTTACTGTGTTTGCAGTCGGAGGTGCGTGCATATGCAGCAGTTTGTAGGCATTGGTGAAGGGCCGAATTCGATTCGGATTTAGGGGGCTGAGTGTTTGTGAAGACTTCCTGTCCTTGTAGGTCCTTGCAGTCGGAGATATGGACGGCTGAGTACCCTCCTGACCTGCTATCTCCTGTGCTTGCCAAGCTAAAAGGGACGGAGGTGCTCAACACCGACGGCATTTGCCAAATCATGGCCCTGTTGGATAGCCAATGGCCACCATTCGTTCCCCATGTTAACATGGAGTTTTGGTGCCGTCCTGATGGTGGCAAAGGCGGCGGGGGCGGCACGTGTACTCGAGACAAGAATGGTGCACTGCTCATTTCGACACGCATTGGGGAAGGCGGCTATGTCGCCAATGTCTCGGTTGTGAAGATTCATGCTCACGAGCATGTTGTTCGTGGAGATTACATCTCCGGCCAGACGTTCCAAGATCTCGAGCCCAAGTTTTGCATGCTCCTGCAGGAGCTCATCAAGGCCAAGCAGCCTCGGATAATGAAGGACCGAAATATTATTCCCGGAAAGGAGATGGAGTACGATGCCACCCCATGCGAGCACATGCTGTCCTTGAAGCAGCGTCTGCTCGATAGGATGATAGGATCCATGGCCTTTACATCTCCGTGCTCTCCTTGTGGCTGGGCATTGCTACGGCCCATTGGACCCTGTGTGGAACATGTGGTACAACACGACCTTCCTGCTTGCTGCGGACTAGTTGCCAGATGGCATCCTTCACACTCTTGGCTCACGTGGAGTACCGTTCTGATCTCTGAGAGCAAGATTTATAAGAACGCCCGGGCTGGGAGCGCATGCAAAAAGGAGGGAAGTAGTGGTGGACCCTTCTATTTTTTAATAGTTTCCATGAGCAGCAACCAATGAGAGTCAAGGGAGAGGTGGGGCATCTGCATGTCGCCCGCTTTAGCCGGCTGTTGGCAACTCGCTCACTCCCTTCTCTTCTCTCTCCTAGTCCATGTCGGATTCAGCCCACTTTGCACCCCTTATAATACTTGCTCTGAATGTCCTTGTTTCCCTTGTAGGACATCACTGCAGTCTGGCACAATGCTTTGGAGTTCCTCGACTAAGACGCATGCAAAATCCCTTTCGAGTCTTTTGAGTACGATTCACTCCTGTGCTGCCCAGTGTGCTAGGCACCCCCAGCACGGTGAATTCACGTCATTTATGAGTTATGACGACATCCGTGCTCTCGTCCAAAGAGCATGGCTGTGTGTTTGGAGGAGAGAAAAATTACTTTTTTTTTCTGGGATGCGTGTTATGTGAGGGGGATGAATAGGAAAGGTAGAAAAAGAAATTTTAGGGATACGTGTTCTGTGAAGGAGATGAATATGAAGTAAAATGTACCTTTGGATCTGAACACAGCCTTTGAACATCTCTGCGGGTTTCTCGAATCTCAGGGCTGCTGCGCTTTCTCTCTCTCTTTGATTCTGACCGGCTATATGCACTGATTTTCAAGAATAAAGTGTTATTACCATCAGCGTCACCACAATTGGGTCTTAGCTGCTTATATATAGTACTACGTCTACTTGTCTTAGCTGCTTAGTACTTGCGCTGGTTAATTGTTGCACTGATTTTCTAATGTTGAAAAAATGTGATTTGATGGAGGTAGCATACCCTGGAGTTCTTACTAGCAGGGGTGGATCTACAGGGGCGCTAGGGGGGGCTCTAGCCCCCTACATAGTCTGGCTTCCATTTTCATCAAAGCGCCTTGAGAGACCAAAATCAGCAATATTTGGCACCATGTCCTTATTCAACAATATATTTGCCGGTTTTGATGTCTAAATGAAGAATAAATTGCTAACGAAGATAGTGCAAGCCCTCACAAATGCCCTTCATTATTCGATAGCGTGTTCTCCATTCAATCCCCTGAGATGCATATGCCATAAAAAAATGGTGTATTCATGGAGGTATTGTTTTTAGCATACCATGTAGTCCTTACAAGCATGGGCAGATTTACAAACCTTTGTGAAAAAGTCAATTTCGCTCCCCTCACCTATTTACTTGGGGTGTAGAATGAACGTTTTCCCTACAAACCTTTGTGAAAAAGTCAATTTCGCTCCCCTCACCTATTTACTTGGGGTGTAGAATGAACGTTTTCCTTTAACTAAGATATAGAAAATGTCTCAATTGTTCAACATGCATGAAACGAAAGTGGCGGCTTTGATTTATTTAATATAGAAGTTTTGGCAGATATTTCCCAAAGTACACATCCTATACTATTCAAAAGCTATTAATAATAGATCTTCAAGCCGCAGCAACTTTGTAACTGTTTCTAGACAAAAACTTCACGCTGAACTCCTTCAACAAACTTATCCGTGCATGTAGGCATGCATGCATGTCTTTTTTTATTTTCCTCCCATGCATGTAGATACAGAACTTACTTGTAGAGACGTGGTAACAGGTGTAGCTTAATTAATTTCCAATTTTATCCCTTTATCTCCTATTAAAAAAGTTAAAGGCTAAGATCCATTTGATCTCTTACCTCAACCATGCGTGGGACCACCTGAATTTTTAATTCCGAAATAGAAAAGAAACATGAACTACATCACGATCAAGAGCAAACTACAAGTAAAAACTACCACACAGGCGGCTACAATGATGATCATCAGCACAAATTCTGACCAAATTAAACTTGCGTCCTTTTTGCGCAATTTATGAGATCTCATGCATGGAGCTCCATAGGCAACAACGGATGGCGGCAAAGCGGGCACGAGAGGCTACGCGCCAACCATTCAGCGAGGCACTTGTCATGAAACCTATGCCTGCTCGCGCACGGCATCACACCGAGCTCATCACCGTCCTCATAATCCACAATGCAAATGACGCACCCCACGTCGTCGGCATCCGTTGCTGCATCGTACCTCTGCTTCTCAACGCCGGCGATCGCCGCGGCGGCGGCGGTGACGGGGACGACGCCTCTTTGCCTTCGAGCGGAAATTTCTTGGTAGAACCGTGTTGCAGAGGTGAATGTGATCGCGGCGTCTAGTTCTCCGTACTCCATCTCAGCCTCATGACGGAGCTGCTCCATTTCATCGGGATGTACGCCCTCACGGACAAGATGGAAAATCTCTGAATAAATATCACGGCTCCCACTCATTGTTTCATCCGTAGCATGTGCTCCGTTTTGAAGCTCGCCAGACAAGGCGGCATCGACTGGAACGCCATGAAAGCCGCCTCTGTAGTAGGAATAGGATTGGTCTAGCCTCGCCGGAGCAAGCTGGGCGAAGAATCTTCCATCTGCCACAGCTTCGTTAATCCGCTCTAGGACGTCGTCGTCGTCGCCGCCGTGCTCTGCTGCCTCTACATGCCCTGATGTCAACTCCAGTATCTCCCTAAACCGCTCCGCTTGATCTGGCTCGACACGTTGGCTGACAAATTGGTAAGCCTCCTCGTGTAAACCTTGGTCCCACATCTCGGTGACGTGGGCAAAGTCTTCAGGACTGAAGACTAGCCGAAAATCGTCGTCGTCTTCGTCGAACTCAACGTCCTCCAAGTCGTCGTCGAACGAGCCACCGTCGTTGTGCGGTGGAGGCACGTTGGCAGCGGTGGCGCCGCCGCCTTGGAGGGAGTCTTCATCATCGTTGTACAAAGTCTCCATGATGGCACACACGTAGTGGCCTCGATCAGATCCTGGTTGCTGATGAAAGGCAGCTGCAACACGTGATGAACTTGAAGTTCTTCTGATTTATGCGGCACGGTGTACGTGATGCTTTGAAGGGGACAATACAAATATATAAGGCTTCGGTCAGTCGTCGAACTGGGAATCCGACATAGATCGGGAATCAATGGATGCAACTACCTGACCGAAATCCGATCATGATTCGGGCCGCCGGGTTACTGGCACTCTGGTTGGCAGGCAAACGACCGAGGCATTTCACACGCATACGGCATTGCTTTCTCGGTGACGATCATCTTGCCGTGTTCTCTGCAAGCCTCAATCCATTACATTCGTACTTGTTGGGAAGCACTTATGACGATAGCTTTTCCTTATGTTTATCTTGAGATGTCCAAATCCAGTACCTACGACTCCGAGCATTGTCAGTCGCTGAACATTTTTATTTTTCTTTTCCACACGAGGAAATGATATGTCATTTTATCTAGTGCCTTATGGTGAAATGGTGATCGATGGACCGACTGAATACTCTAAATTTGTACCTCAACTATGCATGCATATACTGGATATCCAACTGAGGCTACCTAAGGGGGACTAAAGGTGCATCTTTAAGCCCTGAGTGGTAACACCAACAGAGACTAAAAGGTTTTGCACCAAAAATAAAAAAGAAACTCCATGAGGTCCCTCGCACAAGTCCCATGATTTTTTCACGTGTAATGTGCGTAAGAAATGCATGGGTTCGAACCCATAAACTCTAGTCTCGCGTGAGCCTTCCTTATCACCCCATCTACATAAACATTTGTGAGTGAATGGGGATACTATATGGATGAATCTTTAGTTCTGCTTGGTAACACCAACAGGATAGTCTTGATTGGTGTGGTTCTCACCGGGCCGGACTAATGCCCTCAGGCCGCCCATGACCTATGAAATTGAGACCTATGACTAGAGAGACTTTAGTCCTGGGAACCGGGATTAAAGCCCCTGGATAGAATGCTGTTTCTCTACTAATTGTATATTGTATTAATATTTATATCATATATGTAATTGGATGTATGCTGGAGTGAGATCTGGATGTTTGTGTGTATTTTCATGGTGGCATAGACTCTTGTGAAAATGACACCTGCCCTTGGAGACGATATCGATAGTCATTTTTGTGGCAACATGAACTCTCATGGAAAAGAAATATACTCTTTGTTCTGACTGTCTTTTTCATGGTGACGTGCATGTATTTCACAAGGGTTTCCTACAGTCATAAAAGGAATTTTTGTGAGGGTGATAGGCCTACAGGAAAACCATTCGTGACAGCTTTTCACATTTGGTTCTCATGAAAATAATTTTGGTGACCTATTGGTATAACATATTTCGTGAAGGTTCGAGTCACGAATTACCGTCATGAAAAAAGATTCTGACTGTCGAGTCTGATGACAATGGTATTTTAATGAAGCCATAATTGTGAGAGGAGTTCATAAGAGTTCCACATAATCACAGATTATTTCACAAGGGTTTTGATGGAATTTTGGGCTTGGCCATGAAAGAATTTAAGAAATTCTAAATAAATCTCAAAGGCCCAATTGCAAAATAGGAAGTGGAGTAAGTGGTGCAAATCTTTAGTCCCACCTTGACAGTGGAAGAGTGGGATGACCAACATAAAAGTGGAGGTTGTTTCTACTCTACTAAGTCATGGGTGTGGGGAGAGAAGGAAAGCTCCACATGCTCACCTTGTCGGGCGTGGCGATGGGTGCATGGTGTACGTATGAATGGTCCCCCGATCAGGGTGGGAAGATGGGTGCACGCCTAGCTTTGTTTTGTAGTTTCTTCTTTATTTTTGGTTACTTAGTCATTAATTCTACAAGATATGGAAGTCTGACCGACCGAGATCCGATCGGCTTCTAAGTCTTATCGGATTCAACCACAATGCACCAGATTGTGGGCGACGTGGGCTATGGGACTTCCCTATATATGTGACCTATCGACCTCTGCCATTAGAGCCTAGGGTTTTCCCTCTTCTCGCTGTTGTGCTGCCTTCGTAGTCTGCCTCATCTAGAGCGTCGGCGTGCACCGACGAACGGGAGATTAGGTCTCCAGAACCAATCGTCTTCGAGATCCTACACCGGGAAAAGGCGAATAAGGTTTTTGGGAAGCGCTACGTTCGATTGCTCAAGACGTCTTCACCACGGCTCGTCGTCCGTCCAAGTCGGCTGCCGCGGCGTATCGTCGTCTGAAACATCGTCTACTACCCACCGTCCGCAGAACCATCTTCGTTTAATCGTTTCGGCAGCGCCGTTAGTCTTCCCTATGACGCTTCCTCAGTATATATACTGTGTTTTAGTCATGTTTTCTGAGATCATGGATATATTGTTCGTACTGTCTAGTTTGCTAGAGAATTACATGCTAGGATTATTTATCGTAATGTTTAATCTAGTTCGGAAATTAAACTTACCATTGCCTGCATTTCCAATAGGTTTTGTATATTTTCATGAGTTCTAGGCTCTCACGAAGTTTCATTGGTAGTGAGTATCGCTCAAGTGCACAGTATACACGTAGCCACATAGGACAAACGAACCATGTGCGTGAACAGTGCAATTTTTATATTCCCTAAAAGAAAAGAAACATGGCATCTGAGATAACTTCTTGAAAATATTGCAAACTACTATGCTTAGTACGGATCCTATATAAGCTAGCTTAGAGCTCATCATCCTCGCCGTTGGAGTAGGCCAACTCCTCGTCGTCTAGCCTCGCTGGAGCAGGCTGGGCGAGTTGGGGGAAAAGCAACCTTCCATCGGCCACGGCTTGGTAAATCCGCTCGAAGACGTCGTCATCATCATCCTCAGCATCCACGGATGATGCAAACTCCACTACCTCCCTAAACATCTCGAATAGAAGCGGCTCGACCCGTTGGCTGAGGAATTGGTAAGCCTCCTCGTGTTGACCTTGGTCATACATCTCGTTAAATCGGACAAAATCTTCACGACTAATGTCTGGCTCAAATTCATCGTCATCTTTCGTCGTCATACTCTATGTACTCCAAGTTGTCGTCGTCGAACAAGCCGGCGTCGACGCCTCGGAGGAAGTCTTGGTTGTACAAAGTGTCCATGATGGCACAGAGCCTCGAGTCATAGCCATGATTATTGCGTGGTGCCTCATCAGCACCGGCGGCGCCGGCGAGGTGAACGTCGCCGGCGGCCGCGTCGTCGGCGTGGGCTTGGGCGTCGGCTTCGCTGAACTGCCGCAGTAATTCTTCGTAGCACATGATTCCTAGCAAGAATCCAGTCCTTAGTTCCTCGTCCATATTGCTGATGAAGGGGCTGCGACGTTAATTTGCTTGCTTCATCTTCTGATATATATGCAGACTGCTGAGGCTTCGATGAGTCCAACTCCGAATCGGACTTCGATTAGGAATCGTTGCAACTAGCTGTCCGATCATGATTCGGGCTCGGTTACTGACAGGCAATTAAGCTTGCTGTTCCAAACGGCCAAACCGAGGCATCAGGATCAGGATCAGGATCAGGATGAGCCTGCTTTCTCGGTGACGGTCGTCTTGTGTTCTCTGGGATCCATTTTCTTCATTCGTCTTGTAAGCGCTTATTATTAGTGACAGTTAAGTTATGGCCAAGTCGATCGAGTACCTACTCCGAGCGCTGTCAGTCGCTAAATATTTTGACTTTTCTTTCCCACACGAGAAAATGATGTGTGTGTTTTTAGTGCCGTAAGGTGGAATGGTGATGAACCGTGTGATGTGACGCCCGACCCAAAAATTATCCCGCAGCATGGCAACATTACTAGCTACTTCACTTTGTACATTGAAAAAATAAACGGAATTGCTACAATACAGAGGTCCGATGTTGAAAAAAATCGAACACCCTTGGCCATGCTCGTCCGCTCGTCGTTCGTCCATGCTTGTCTGCTCGCCGTTCGCACCTCCGCTCGCGCTCGCCTGCTCCCGGCGGCGGAGAAGGCCCTGTGGGGGCAGTGACAGAGCAGACCGGGCGGTCGTGGAAGGAGGAGCTCTAAGCGGCAGCCATGGCAAATTCATGGATGATTCCCTCCGATTCCTCGAGGAAGAAGAGCTCGGTGAGGCAGGCAGGGTCCATCATACGGTGCATGTTGTGGTTACGATTTCACGATGTTGCAGAAGTTGTTTTTGTGACGCTGCAGTAGCTTTGTCTCGATGTCTGGAGAATCTCGAACAATGTTGCATGGAACATAGGTCCGATGTTGCGGCAGGAACTATTCACACCACGCGCCCCTTATGCTCGATGCGTTCCAGCGCGTGCCCTTTAATGTTGCAAACATTGGCTCCGTATGTTGTGATTTGTGAAAGTGTTTCCACAATGTTTCAGTAGGTTTGTTTTAAGGACCGTCCATTGGGAAACATATCCATTAAACGTCCGGGTTGTAGCATTTCCTAAAATAAAAATATAAGAGCTAGCTTTCATTTTGCCATGTGCAATATCTTGTTGGATTGAGATCTATGTAGTTAAGTCGATCTTTGGCAAGCACTCATACGTTTCTGATTTTATGAGAAGTTGAAAGCACATCCTGAAAGGCTGAACCAATATCAACACCTGGACTCGAACAATTGTCTGGTTTTGTGACTCTGTAGAAACTACAGAACATCTCTTCTTTCAATGCCCAACTGCAAAAGTAGTTTGGGGTATTGTTGCATACTGTCTGGGAGCTCCTAACATACCTAGCAACATTAGACAGTTCTGGAGATGGATTGATATCCATCTTCCAAATGGCAAAATAGCACACACCTTTGGTCTAGCTGCTATTTGCTGGGCCATCTGGAAGGCCAGAAACAAAGCATGCTTCGATAGGATATTGATTAAACATCCTGCACAAGTTTTATGTCATGCCTGCTCTTTTATGAATTTTTGGACAGGACTCTTTAAGCTGGACTTCCAGGCGCAAATTACTGATGGCGTAAAAGATCCTATTGGCAGCGGCGCAGGGGCGGAGGTCTCTTGCATATTGTCATGGTTGCGACCCTGCGTGGTCTTAAGATGCACAAGTGTGTGCTTACGTTCTCAGTTTCCTTGAACTGTTTAAGTATCTAGTTTGAACTTGTAAGTCTGTTCGCTGCTGCGAGGCCACCTAGTGTCTCTAATCTGAAGCAGGTTAGAAGAGCTAGGTCTACCCCTTCCCCATATTTCCTGTATCGTTCTTCTACTTCTGAACTTTGTATTTCCGTTAAGTAATGGAAATGGGGCATGCCTCGATTAAAAAAAAAAAGATTCCTCAACAAAATACTATTTATTCTAACTTTTCATTATTCATCAACTTTTCACTATTCATCTCTCTCACAAAACACGCTGTGCTATAGTGTTTTTTACCCCAATCTGAACACAGCCTAATTAAACAAGTTATCTTCGACATGCTCATTAATAGGCTATTTAAGCACGATGGAGTTACAGTACTCCGCTAGGCTTAAGCACGCAGTGCGTGGCGGCAACAAGGGCACAAGCGGCTTCGCGCCAACCACTCAGCGATGCAGCCGTCGTGAAACCTGTGAGAGCACGGCATGACGCTCATGTCGTCGTCCCCGACCTCTGAATCCTCGAGGCAGATGGCACATGTCGTCGCCGCCATAGCCGCGACGTGACCACAGCCATCGCCGCCGGGCGCGGAGCTCCCATCCGTCGATGTTGACGACCTGCCGTCGTGCCTGTGCCGCCTCTCGACGACGACAACACCGCCGTCGCGGAAGAAGATGGACGCTTCGCCGCCGGCGAGCTCTGGCGTCAGGATGGCTTCCTCGGTCCACGCGGCCATGTCGCGGTGAGCTTGGTGGTGCGTGGCGAGCACCATGCGGTTGTGGCGGAGGACGTCGTCGTCCAAGACCGCCTACGAGTCGTCGGCGAGATGGGGAGCGGCGGCGCTGGGGCGAGGACGTCGCAGGGCGTCAGGTTCCATATCTGTCGTCGCTGCAACTTTTGTTGCAGCCTGTGATGCGATTGATGTGTCAGATCGTGGCGTAGCGTGTTGTTGTTTTCCCCGTGGCCTTGTACACCTATATTGGTGTGCCATAAAACGTGTCCGACGACACCGGGACATCGTGCTCAACGATTTTATATGAAGTACTGCATCTTGTCCGTGTGTTGTTACGGATCAAACAAAGTTTAATAGTTAATAAAAATTAATGTTTATTAATAAAATGTTTTCATAGCAAGTGATGATAAATGCATACACGTAACTTTAAGTGGAAATACAAATCCTTATCAACATATGATTGACTACTTATACAATTTTAACCACGTAGAAACCATTTTTTCCGCCGTTCCATAAGTAACAGGGGGTGCAATTTAATTTTCTTCTTCTAGAAAATTGTACATACTAGCATTGTGCCTAGAATTGTTTTATACACTAAGGCAAAATATATCCTACACATGAAAAGCTCTTTAAATGCGAAAGATGGATGATGAAATAAAAAAGACTATACTATTATATGATAGACATGGCATATTAGGGATTCATGATACTATTATGTGCCATAATCATGCTAATATTTGTAAGAGAATTCGACAACATGGAAGTAAGAATAACATCTAGCGAAGAATAAGTACCAAATACCAATCAAGCATGTACAACCAAGCATTTGTCAGATTCCCTCTGGATTGACACCAAAACCAGATCGGAACTAAGGCTCTCCGCACTGCTATCCTCTATTTCATCCCTCTAAATGGAATATTTTGTTCTAATCATCAAGATTCTTCCCTCTATACCAATTTCTCCCGCAACCATCATTCCTCTATACCATTCATTTATCCCAACTACCATATATTTTAGAGTAAAGTTCATTTTGCCCCTCGAACTTGTCAGTGAGTTTAAACACCCCCTGAAACCACCCTCAAAACCACTGCTTACGGTTGTCGGGGGTGTTTTAAACGGTTTTAGGAGATGAGGGTGTATAATGTCCGGCTTTGGAGTTCAGGGGGTCTTTTAAACTCAATGACAAGTTCAGAGGGGCAAAATGGACTTTACTCTATGGACGTGTTTGGTTCGTGCAAATGTAACGCAATTTGATTACTGGCGTTAAATGATTCCCTTACAGCTGTTTGCTTCAACTTACTCCATAATCAGATACTCTGTTATCAGATAACGCCCTGTTACCAGACGATTACACCCCTCCCTGGCCGGTAACGATTCCCTTACCGCTCGACTCCAACCATTCCAGCGTCGCCCCTCTCTTTTCCCTTCCTCCTGCTCATGCAGCAGCGTCGTCGTCCCCGCCGCTTCCAGTGCCTACCAACTCCCTCGAGCGAGCGCATCGCGGGCGGCTGCTGCGTGCAATGGCCTCGTCGCCGGTACAGAGGATTCCCCTTTCTTTCCTTCTCTCAACTCCTCTTCTCTCCTAACCCTAGATCGATTCTTCTGCAAGGTAACAACGGAGAAAGAACTGCTAGGGGAAGAGAAGAGGAGGATCCTTGGGCACCGGGAGCTGCTGCGTGCAGCGGCCTCGTCGCCGGTATGGAGTCTTGGATTTCTCTCATGTCCTTCTCTCAATTCCTCTTCTCTCCTAACCCAAGATCGATTCATCTGCAAGGCAACAAAGGGAAGAGGTGGGTCTCGTCTACAAGGCAACAAAGGGAAGAGGTGGGTCTTTGGGTGAAGAGGAAGAGAAGGGCAGCAAAACAACACCAAGGCTCAAGGTATTCCTGTCGCTCCTGCTACACACCTCAGCTATCACATCTTTGATGTGGGGCGTGTTTATTGTTTTATCCACTCTTCTTGCCAACACAATGATTAGCATCCTTGGATCTGAGGTTTGTTTGAACAGATGGAGTTGGATCTATGTAGTATTGTCTGTGGTGATGCTTCTGAATTTTGGGTCCATGTCTTGCTTGGTATATTGCAAGGTATATCTGTTGGAAAAGATACATCTGTTCTTATGAATTTCCAGCACTAATCCAAGGCACATATATGCAATTTTCAGCACTGCTTTTATTAAGGCACTAATCCAAGTTGCACTCCTGTCCAACGTCGTCCCTAATTCAATAATAGCTCCCATGCATATTGCTTTCAGCATTTCTTTCTTGCTATATTAAGCTGCCATTATTATGGTGCTGTTGTGCAGGGCACCTTGCTTAAAAGTACAGCTTTATATTATGGTTTCCTTTACACGAGTAGTATAGTTCCCATGGCATCTTATGAAGTGCTTGACTTGTGTAACATTATTATTCTGTTTTTTACATTGCCGTATCATCCAGAAGCAAAGGGCCTATATGGCGTTGCCTAACGGTATGTGAAACGTTGCTATCTTATTGCACAAGTTATTTCCTGCCATAGTTAAGATGCATATTGTTTCAGGAAATAGCTGTTCTTTGTTATCGGTTTTCTTTGTTCTTCGTTGTTGCGTGACTGCTAATCATGTAAAGTATTGGCATGGCAATTGTGGTCAGCTATATGTGGTCATTACTCTACTAAAAAACTGGTTCTAGAATGACAGACTTCAAACTGCCAGGTGGGCCAAACGAGGCCCAACTAGACACTGCAAGGTGGGCCAACCAGCCCCAGCCAGCCTCCAGCCCAGCCACTTCCAAGCAAGCGAACAGGCCCTTCATTTTTTGCATTCCGAGTCAATGAAAAAATAGCTTCATTGTATGGGAAATACATCATGTTATTACAGATTCAGATTTGCCTAATATTTGGTCAGTACACTACTACTTGTTTCTGCTTGATACTCTGTGAGATGTTTCAATAACCTGTAGCTTCACAAATTACACCTTCAACCCAGTTTGGAATGTGACTAGGAAATGCATAACGCAACCCAGTTTGGAATGTAGAAAGAGGCATGGTTCAGAAATGATTTCATTTTCCTAATATAATAATAACGTATCAACTTGTTCTCTGTTTTTTTATGTTATAGGCTGACAAAACTTGGTCTGTTTTTTTAGAAGCTGACAGGAGCAGGTAGAAGGTGGGTAGGCCGGTGATCCAAAGGGTGCTGAGCGTGCTCGCTCTCTTCAGCTTGAAGTATCTCATTGTACTGTTGTTTTCTTGATTGAGTTTCGTGTTGTGCTGATAATTAGTTTAACTAAACTTGTAATGCAATGATGTGGTGCCGAGTTTTCATGCAATACTGCAACGTATTTTCTTGGTTGCCGACAAAGAGCCGGCTGGCTGCTAGCTGCTAGCGTATTTTCTTGGCTTGTTGGTTTCGGGGGAGAGAGAGAGTAGTGTATTTTCTTGACAGTAGCTGCAGCGCAGCAGCCAGCCAATAGCTGCGGCCACCTTCTCCCCTGCTGCAGAACGGGGCTACTGTATTTGCGTTTGCGTTACGAGTGACAACCAAACAGCAGTAACGGCACTTAATTTCATTATCGTAGCCAACCAAACATATCAAGGAATCAGCGATACCACCATCAAACGCACTGTGATCTGATTCCATTTGCATTTGCGTTACCTGAGCATGAACCAAACACCTCCTATAGTTTATTCAACCATCCCACCTATCATCTCCTCTCTCCTCACTTTTTTTCCTTTTCTTTTTTATCTCCAATCTTTTTCTTTATTCTTCTTCTTCCTTTCTTTTTTTTCCTTCTCTTTTTTCCTCCTCTTTTTTTTTCCATTTCCTTTTTCCTTTTTTTTTCCTTCCTTTTTTCCTACCGCCGGCCCTCTCTGCAGCGAGCTCGCTCTGCCGTGCGTTTCTCCTTTTTCCATTTCTTTTCTCTCCCAACCTTTTTTTTCCTTTCTCGTTCTCTCCGCCGGCTCGTTCTGGCTGTTTCTCGCAAGCTCCCTGCTTGTTCAATCCGCCGGCGGAGCCTCACCTCTTCTCTCTCGCTCGCCGCCGGTGGAACTCCTCCTCTCCCTGCTCCATCCCCGACCTTGGAGGGAGAAGACGACGGCCGGAGCTCCTTGCTCCGTGTGGCCATGGGGAACGTGGGCAGCGCGGCGGGAGCAGGAGGCCTGCGCGCGGGGGCGGCGGCCTGGCGGCGTGGAGCAGGAGGTGGAGGCTTGGTGCGCGGGTGGTGGTCGTGCGCCTGGCAACGGTGTGGAGGCGCATCACCGCTCACCATGGCCGCCTCCGCCCCGTGTCGCTCCAGGCTTCGGCGGTGACCTGACCCGTCGATTTGGGCGTGATTTCTTGCTTCTATTTGCCTTTGAATCGGAGATTTGTGGTTGGAATCGGGGATTCGTGTTTGGAATCGTGGATTTGCCATGTTCTTCTCCCCTCTCTCTCAGCGTATGGTTTGTGGATTTGTGGCGGCGGTGGGTGATGGCTGCAGGTGGCGGCAGTGTGAGATGTACGCGAGGGGGTGGGTGACGCAGGCGAGGGAGAGATCGACGGCGGGAGGGGGCAGGCGACGCGGGCGCGTAGGCGAGGCGCTGCGAGGGAGGGAGCGAGAGATCGACGGGGCGAGGGGACTGACCAGAGAATGGATCGATCGGACGACGCGGCGTGAGGGGGAGATCGACGGGCCGAGGGCGGACGCGAGGGGGCGAGCGACGCGATGGTTCACACGGACGACTCGCCCCTCGGTTCTTGTTAAGGAGTAGGGACATATGTATTTCGAAAACATGAAATAATTAGTACTATGGAGGACAGTCACATATGCTCACGCTCACCCTTATGAGTCTGTGTGGGTATATGTGAGTGATGACTTGTAAAGTGTTGCTATATATGTACAGTAAGCTAGTTTCATCTAGATGAAATTGGTTCCTCCTCTCTCTTCTTAAATTCCATGCCATGTCATCCTGAAATCCTACATGTCACATGCTAATATATTGAGAATGAAACTTGGTGAAATTTCCCACTGGGAGTAGACTTATGCATCTGTGGGATCAATAACACGAGGATATCATGTGGGATGTATGTCAGTATTAAGGTGATCTCAAAACCATGATTGATACCAGAAACATATATATATATATATATATATATATATATATATATATATATATATATATATATATATATATAAAGTGTTAAATAGTATGTTTTCATGATATTGCTAGACCTTGTTTAGTCAACTTCTATGTAGCGGTTAGTCTTTATAGTACTTTTCACTTGCTACAACTATCCTTTTTCCAGTGGAGGATATTCTATATATAGTCACCTCTGCTATACATAGTAAGATTGCAATTTTTACCTTTCGTGGAACACAGCTAGTAATCAGTTGTAAAACATCAATTTTGCTGAGTATGACATGAGAAACTCATATGATAAATTTCTGTAGTGTAGTAAATAGGTATTGCACAATTTCACAATGATCAACATCCACAGTCAAACACGTACAGCACGGGCAAGCACCGTGAAGGTGTTCTAATTTTCTGTAAGGGCACCCGCAGTGTTGCCCAGAAACGAGGCTAAGTTTTTCTCTTTCCTAACCAAGCACCGTTTTCGATGCCGGGTTGAAAAATTCTAGCACTGCATCTAGTACATACCCCGGTGCTCGTTCAAGTAAGTGGATAAAATAATATATCTTTGCGTCAGATGGCTGTTGATCGAAGCAGGAAGAAAGAGCCAGTTGAAGCTTGTCCATCTTATTTTATTCACGATAGAGAATCCAGCATCGATGCCGGCCACTGTGATGCAAATTAGTTCAAGCATCGCCCTGACATGTCAGATGACATGACTTTTGAAACCCCGCTAACACTGTGGCTGCCCTAAACATGAATGTCTGCAACAAACTTCGGTTGAATTAATATGTAATCTTATTTTTTCCACATGGATCAGTATGTGGTTTGCACTAAGCGCCTGTTTGGAACAAAGTAACAAAAAATGAAGGAATCGAAGGAAACATAGGAAAGGAAAATGAATGGGTGTAAGGAAAATGGCCCTGGGCTATTGTCTGTGATTTTGACGATTGATTGACAATATAATCATTGGGGCTAACAAATTGTCTAGATGAACTTTTATAGATATTTCTAGGTGCCAAGGATAATTTGGAAACCATCAAAATGCTTATTTGGTCAATATCCAAATGATGGTCATCGAAATAGAAGCCATCCAATTCACATGGGAAAGACACGCGACTCATTCGGTGCTTTATGCTGAGGCCCACCGAATCAGTGGGCGGTGGCGGGAACCAAAGCCCTATGAAGCCCAGTGAGAAGGAACACCGATTCATTCGGTTGTAACATCAAGAGGGCACCGAATCAATCGTTCATTATACCTACAAATAGCAGTTCAATACTATGCAAATTTGGAGGGCGCCGAGGGAGGGGGGGTCAAGATGGAAGCACCGAATCAATCGGTCGTTCGGCTTGGAAAGAACTGTTTGGCTCTGCAAGGAGCCGATTCATTCGGTGGTATAAGAAGAAGGGGCACCGAACCAGTTAGTGCTCAAAAAGACCAAAGACGAAGATCAACTCAGAGACCACCGATCCATTTGGTGATAAAGGAGCTAAGGGTTCCGAAGCAATCGGTCATTATGTCTATAAATAGCAGTTCAATACTATGTAAGTTTGTAGGGCACCGATTCATTCAGGGGGAGGGGTCAAGAAGGAGGCACCACATCAATATACTTTAGTTTGGAAAGAGTTGTTAGGCTCTGCAAGGCACCGATTCATTTCGGTGGTATAAGAAGAAGGGGCACCGAACCAGTCAGTGCTGAGAAAGACCGAAGACAAAGATCAACTCAGAAACCACCGATCCATTCGGTGGTAAGGATCTAAGGATACCGAATGAATTGGTGGTTGAAAGGGGGGCCACCTCTTAGCAATGTAACACCAGGGCTTAGGGCTTAATCGGATTAATAAGAATACTCATATCAACAAGTTGCAACTTCTTTTTTGGAAGCCTATTTAAAAGTACTCCAAGGTTAAGTGTGCTTGGCCCGAAGCGATGGTGACCGACTGAGAAGTTCTTTCTAGGTGCGCATGAGTGAGGACAAAGTCCGCAAAAAAGACTTGTACGGTCTCTCTTGAGTTCCTAGAGAGCTGTCAGGCGTAAGCGGGCTCGTTCCAGAGTGGCAGGACGTTGCAATTGGTATCAGAGCCGACCCTCGCAGTTTCACGGACGTGTGCGTGTTAGTTGAGTTGGCATGGTGCGCATGACGCATAGGCCCTATGTGGACACGGTGTTGCACATACGCCTGTACTGGACGAACGGAGGACGTTCCTGGCTTGGGGTTCACCGACGAGGATGTCGGTCTCCTAAGGGGGGCGGTGAGTGTAACACCCTGGCCCAGGGCTTAATAGGATTGATGAGAATACTCATACCAATAAGTTGCAACTTTTTTCTATAAGCCTATTCGAATTAACTGCAAGGTTAAGCGTCCTTGGCCCGGAGCGATGGGTCATCGACTGGGAAGTTCTTCCCAGTGTGCATGAGTGATGACAAAGTGCGCCGAAAAGTGTTGTGTTGGACTATAAGGACTCTTTTTTGAGGTCCTAAAGGGCTGCCAGGCGTAATCGGGCCCGATCCGGAGTGGCGGAATGTTACAAGCGACACAGGTTGCAACGACTCTTTTTACGGCCAGCTGAGGTGGCACCACCGATTGATTCGATGGTACCTCTCCTGCACCCACCTCCAATACGTGTCAAATAGCCTCGTGGCCATGGTCGGTCTCTCTAGGTCTAGAGCACCCATGCATAATGGCAGGGGAGCTGGTAGAGAGGTTGAAGATGAGCCTGATACGTGGGTCCTATACGTCAGTGATAGTAGAGATAGCAAGGATCTTAACTAGGGATATTTTTGCCTTTTCATCTGCTTGGTTTTTATTATTTAACGACAATGGCACTGGGGATCAATAATTATGACCAAATGGCATACAAGGGATGTGCGAATTTTGAATGGCACGAGGGATGGATTGTAATTTTCCATGCACTGAAGGCATTTGCCCAAGTTTGTAAGATGATTGTGCTCTCCAGTAGCCTACTTCTTTTCTAAGTTACATGCATCTATGTCTTTATGTGTTTTATGCCTTTGGGTAGTAGGTCAACGGAAATTGGAGTCTTGCCTGGTAGATTGGCATCCGAAGACACTTCCTGTACGTAGTTAAACGCGTACAGCACGGCGGCAAGCGCGGCGAAGGTGTGAATGTGGACCATGCATGTTAACAGCACGGCAAGCGCATCGACAGACATATAGGGACAAACAAAGGGATGGTCCAAAGTCGAAGTTACCTAACGTACGACGGACGTGGCAGCAGGTTGAGGCATCTTAATTAGACTTGTTCTCCCTTCCATAGGGATGGGCTGTGCCAAAATAAGTTTCTAATTGGTTGACTCGTTGACAACGACAATGCAAAGAGCATTTTTTTTTTTTTGCGGACAAAGAGCATGTTTGTATGTATCTGATTAATTAATAGAGTGAATAAAATAGCTATATATATATTTGATCTAAATAGCCCAGCTATAATTATAGCCTAGCTTAGCACTATCACATTAGCTAATTTCAGCTAATGCATGGTAAAATTTAAGTACGATTTCTCCCCTGGAAGCCAATTAAATAAAGGTGGGTAGCGGTAATTAATAAATAATTTCGGCGATATGCATCAGTAACACGACCAAATATATATTAAAACGTACATGCTCCAAACAGATATACTCCCTCCGTCCCAAATTACAAGTCATTCCAAGATTCTTGGAGAGTCAAACTATCTCAAATTTGACTAAATTTATATAAAAAAAGTACTAAGATTTATGATATCAAATAAATACAATTAGCTACTTCATTAAATATATTTTTAGACTATATTTATTTGGTTCCATAAATTTTTGTGATTCACTCTAATTTTGGCTAAACATAAAAAGAGTTTGACTCTCAAGAATCTCATAATGACATACAATTTGGGACGGAGGGAGTAGTTAATAAGGCATGAGCCATGGTAGAAGAGGAGCTAGAGTGACTGAGTGATCGAGCATGTTAATTAATCTCTATAATAAAGAATTAGATATACTCCCTCCGTCCCAAATGGTAAGTCGTTTGACTTTTTTCACCCCAACTTTGACCACTCGTCTTATTCAAAAAATTTGTGCAAATATAGTCAAATTTAAGCTATTATTTAAATTCTTTTATTACTAAAGGTAGTTATAACAAAAAAAATATGATATTTCGTAAAATTTTTTGAATAAGACGAATGATCAAAGTTAAGGTAAAAAAGGTCAAACAACTTACAATTTGGACGGAGAGAGTAGATGCTAGCTAAAGTTAAAAAATTTGAGGTCAGATCAGAGGAAGTAATAACCACGGTCGTCTTCTTTTTGAGGTCAGATCAGAGGAAGTAGTCGGCACACGAGGACAAATAATAAATTGACAGACGGAGAAAAGTTACATTCTTCATACGCGACAGACTGAAGAGACTTGTTATTGCGTCAACATGGGACATGGGACGAAAAATCGTTTCTACGTCTTGACTGACGAGACGACGAGCCGGCGACTAGAGTAGTAGACCTTTTTTTTTTCCTCACAGGCAGTCAATATTAATTATTTGTTATTGTGTCTATATATACACACACATGCCGTCTGTAGGTGTTTCTATATACAAGTTAGTTGTAACAAATTAACGAGGTTGAAGATCCTGCAGCCTACGTAGCTACTCCTCCATTAACAAGTATAAGACGACGCAGCTACAGACGGAGGGCCATGGATGAGCTCGTTGGGCGACGCCTAGACGATGGTGGTACGTAGTAGAGCCGTCCTCAACAATTCTCTCTCTCTAGCTAGTTTTGTTTATCATAGGAGTACTATGATATCACTACTTTGTCAGCAACACGACAAATAAGTTCTTTGTCTTGTGCATGAGCAAAGACACATGGCAAAGATGAGGCACACGCCAAGAGCTTGTTTGCTGTGTTCCCAAAATAAAGCACACGATAAAGAATCTTTGCCGTGTGCTCAATACCAAACACACGACAAAGATTACGTTCTTCGTGTTTATTTTGTGAAAGACACAGCAAATATCCGAGGCCCAACTAACGATCGTGCGGCCGAGCGTTCGCTGTTAGTGTTTGCCGTTGTGCGGCCAAGAAGAGTCACACGGAAAATACCTACTTTGTCAAGTGTATTTTAGGAAACACGCGACAAAAACACCTTCCTAAGCACATTTGGAGGCCCTAAATGAATTCAAATTAAAATATTTTGAACTATAAATTGTATAGCTTATCAAGATGTACAACTTTTATATTGGTCATATCTTCATTCAAATAAATCTATAGAAATGTTGTTTACAAAATCTGCATCTTCCGTATAGTTTCATGAGACTAGATAAGAGGTTATAAGATTTGTGCACAACATTACTAAAACTTTGTCGAATGAACAAATGATGATAATGAAAGATGTAGATCTTTAGAAGTTGTTCAACTTTGTGTAGTTGAACTCGTTTTAATTCGAATGAAAGTTGTAGATCACAACAAGTTAGGAAACTTTGTAGTTGATAACTGTTTTATTTGAAATCATCTTTTTAATGCAAACTAAGTTTAAATTTCTCAACTCTAAATTTTTCTTAAACGATCTCAGATGGAGAAACTTCCATAACGATAGTTTGTATATTTCAAAAAGTTGGAAGTTTTGTAGTTCACAACCTTTTCATTTAAACTCGTTTAGGACCTCAAACAAGCAATTTACAATCGGTTGAGTATTGTATGTGGAGAATCAAAACGGTATATGGACACATTAGAGAGTGTAGTGAAGTAGTAGAGATCAGGCTACACCTACGTGGAAGAGAGAGGTCACAGGTTCAAATCACACCAGCTGCACAGTATACGGGGATAATACACAGCAAAGAGATTTACCTTTTGCCCAACAAAAGGCTCACGACAAAGCCGGCTTACCCATCAGCGCTTTTCGCCGTCGGTTCTTCACCGTGGCCGCAGAGCGAGGGCCTTTCTTGATTGAGAATGAATGGTTACGATTTGTTATTGTATATACTTCTAATGCGCATTAATTATGCCTATATATACGTACAATAACAACAAACCCGGGCCCTTTCTCAGTTTCTCTACTGCTTACGCGTACATGCATCATATATATCGACGTTCTTGTCACCAACGCAACATGGAAGACACATTCAGCAGATGCGCCTTCAAGCGGAGGACGGCAGGAAATCGAAAAGCGTCTCAGGAAACCTAGTGCTGTGTTAACTGGGCCGGAGTGGGTTAGATAGGCCCAATATCGTTTAGCAGTTTTGCTTTTATGGTTGAGCATCTCCCTGCGTGGAGAATGAACTGAGTTGTAAGTTGAAACAGAACCGTGCACGAGTTGCCGGCGACGGCGGGGGCGACATCCATTGTCGCCGCCGACGAACTCATATCCACCCCAAATTACCAATTCCCACCTAGTCATACATCCGGTTGGTAACAGTTCTCTTCACCCATCAACCACGCCAGCAAAGCTAGCTATATCTTCTACCTGGGACCATGCATGGATGCATCACTGATTACAGCCTAGTTAGCTTCTTAATTCCGTCCTCCACCTTGTCCATTGCAAGTCCATCCGTCCAGATCTTGTGGTAACCGGCCAGAACTCTTCGTTGCACCGCAACAAATAAATTAAGCTTCACGTCAGCCGTCACCTACTGAAACATAAATAACGCATGCTTAAATGGCACCAATAATCACTATTGGAAACAGCTAATATGAGTCATGAGTGCCTGGTGATTTGCCGAGAGCTTTTCGTCGGGCACTCAGTAAAGATCTGGTTTGCCATAAGGGCCCTCGGCAAAAATCGGGTTTGCCACGAGGAACACGACAAATAGGAGGTTTGCTGCCGAGTGTCCTCGAAGAAACACTCGGCTCCGGTAATGAATGAAAGCTTGAAGTGGATCTTCAAAAATTCAGTGATCAACATATATTCGACACTTTTTGCAAAATGTGCTAGCATATAGTTTCTTTTTCTATAGGGCTGGGGAGTTCTGTAAAATTCATCACTATATAACATAATTGTCTCTCTTGCATATGCAGGCAACTCAACTTCTCAGTCACAATTCAACTCAACTTCTCCGTCACAAGGCAACTCAACTTCTCCGTTACAAAGCAACTCAACTTCTCCGTATTATGGCCAAGGCAACTCGAGTAGCAAGCCAGCATCATCAGCGGTAAAATACGTGGTGCCAATCGTCTGCAGCGTCCTCGTGTTGGCCCTTGTAATCGCTCTAGTCTTGTGGTGGATCAGCCGTAGCCGTCGGTTGACGCCGCAGCTGGGCAGGCCGGTGCAGGATCAAGAGATGGCACTACCACCACCGAACAGGAACAAAGCACAGGGAAGGGACAACAGGCCAAAGCCGCTTACCTTGAGAAAGATAAAACGTATCACCAACAACTTCAAGGATCTGCTTGGCCAAGGAGCATTCGGAAAAGTCTATCTGGTACAGCACATCGATCTTATTACCGACCATTTCAATCGATCCAATATAATATGATGAAATAGTTATACAGAACTAATCATTCTTTTTTATGTGTATTTGAATTTTGAACAGGGAAACTTGGACGGTAATCAGATAGCTGTGAAGCAACTTACTTATAAAGGGCAGAATAATCTTTCGACAGAGCAGTTCGAGAGCGAAATGGGAATTCTCATGGAAGTAAAGCATAAGAATTTAGTAAAGTTTCTTGCTTATTGTAACAAAGGTGAAAAGAGGTATCTCTGCTTTGAGTTCTTATCCGGTGGAAGCCTCGACAAACTACTTTACGGTATAAACGGGCTTTCAATTCAGTCCATTTAGTGGTTGTTCATATATATATATATTAGACTTATTATCGGTTTCATTAATTTGGTTAGGATAAGATTTATTGAAAACTTCGTTTGGCTAAATATGGTAAAGGAATGCTCATGTATTATTTTTAGTTAGCTAGGAGCTCTCTGACACAATTTGTATTTAGAAATTTTTTACCAGTTTTTTATTGCTATATCATAAGCTAAGTTGTGGCATTCCCTGTGTTCATGGGTTGTGTGTCAAAGGTTTGGCCGCACCACCGACCTTACCATGGCAACCGGCAAGAGGTTAGGCTTTGCCTAGCAAAGCGAGACCAGGCAATGGTCTATGCATCCAAATTAAACATGTCCTAGTGTCCAGTATTGTCATTCCTTTCCAGTCCCCACGTAGCTCAATAAATAATTTGTTTTTAGAAAAATTACATGAGGAGTTTAGATTCCTAGAAAAAAATTAGGGTAAAATGGTTTGGCTTAAATAATAATATTTTTTAGGAACAAATGTTGGTATAGGGTTGTGATGTTCATCAATCCTGGAGCAACTGTACCCTAGCCTCTGAATTAACCATATGTAGACAGTAATAATTAAGACAACCTAGGACTAATTTGTTGACACCAGCAAAATTCGGATGGATGTACCGTACCATTGTTTTTCCATTATTATTTCATGGCTAAAACTTTTATGATAAATATTTGGAGATAATTAATGCAGCATCTAAACACAATGAAAATGAGAAGCCCTTTTCGAGAGAAAATGATATATTACTTGATTGGGAAAGCCGCTACTACATTATGAAGGAGGTATGCACTGGTTTGCATTACCTCCATGCTGAGTGGAGCAGTGCAGAGAAGATACTTCACCTGGATCTTAAGGCCGGCAACATATTGATCGATCAAGGTGGCGTGGTTGTCAAAATCGCAGATTTTGGTATATCAAGGCTCTTCGACGCACATAGAACTTATGAATATCTCACTAATAAGTTCATCCTCGGTATGCGGTAAGAACATATAATGATAACCTTGCTTTTGCTTGTTATTATTGATGGTTGAATTGATTGAGAAAGTTAACTTATGTGTTTGCTTCATGGATGTAGAGCCTACCTACCACAGGAATGCTTGACCGCCAAACCCAAAGTCTCGGACAAGGTTGATATATACAGCTACGGCATGCTTCTTCTAGAAATGGTTACTGGGTGGTGCGCCACCGATTGCGGTTTCCCCTGTGTCCCAAGATTTAAAGAATTGGTAATACAATCACAGACTATTTTTACAATTTGTGAGACACTACCTGATCAGTGCACATTTACTCATTTATTTCTGGACACTAGAGACGGTACGGTGGCTTGAGCAAAAGCTGGTTTTTGTTAATTTTTGTTTGGAACTATTTCATCGTCTGGGAGGCTATTCAAATATAAACTTCATTTTTGGCTTTAATTAGAACTCAACAAAACAGCATATCGCACATCACAAGAGCATGATAGGACTGAATTATTGGTTGGTGTATGTAGGCGCTGGAGGCGTTGGGAAATGGTGACGTCAAGAAGCTGATCGACCACACCCTGCGAGAGCGATTGGAGGACCACAGCGTGCCACAGGTGCTCAACTGCATTCGTATAGCGTGCGACTGCCTCAACGACGACCCAAAACAAAGGCCTGACACCAAGCAGATAGCGCAAAGGCTCGACCACTAATAAAGAGAGTGATATGAACCACAGCATGCAGCGCATGAACCAATTATTAGTCGATGCACAGCTCGATCCGGCCGTATAATTAATTATATATGCATTTCCATGTTTTTCTCAACAATATATATAGGTGCATGATTATCATGTGCATTATTTATTTTCATTCTGCGCAGATTATATATCATAATTGCTCTGTCAGTTAATTCATCCGATAGATATGGTTGTATCTATTCCATGGTTTGCATAGTCAGCATAAGAACCTTTGAAGGTATTATTGCCACTTAGAAGACTATATGTGATATATGTATGTGGATTTGAACCTGTGTTTGAACTTCTAGCACTCTCACACGGACCGTACCCGTTCTGCTGGGCGGCATTGCTGACACACGCGCCTCTGTAGCCAATGCGTTTCTCCTTTTGACGCAGGAGCATAAGACAACAAACTCAGAACACGTTGGGCCGACGATAGCGAGTACTACTCCTTCGCTCCACCGTCGTCATCGATCCATCTCACCGTGCTGTAGATTCTTCTTCAATAACTTGATCAGGTCGTTCAGGTTCAGCAGCCACCATCGTTGATGCAGCAGGAGCACTGCTGAGTGCTGACGACAAGTACATGGCGGCAAAGAGGGCACACGTTACTCAGTAGCATATCCGACATATTTTATACTTTTCGTATCCGAATCTGATCCGGTAAAAAAATAAATATTCGTATTCGTATCCGGACATATCCGTCCATATCCGATCCGTTTTCATCCCTGAGCAGGAGCACGGCTAACCAGTAGTACACGGCGGCAGAGAGGGCACACGTTACTCATCCCCAACCACACGGCGATGCAGCCAGTGTGAAACTGATGCCCCCGCGACGGACACGGCATCACACTCACCTCCACACCATTCACGAAATCCTCGAAACATATGCTACACTCTGCTCCGCCGCCGCCGCCATTCCCGCCGGCGTGGAAGGTCCGCTTCGCCAATCCAGCCAACACGGCGGCGGGCACGGGGAGTACCACCCCGAAGCGACCGTCGGTGCCGTAGGCGTCGAGCTCCGGCAGCTCGCCGTAGTCGCGGAAGCCAGCCATCTCCCGGGCAGCTAAGAGCACCAGCACACGGAAGTCGCGTAAAGTCTCGTGGTCGTCGTCGTCGTCTAGATCCAGCATCATATGGACGCTATCGTCGAGCCGGGCGTGGAACTCGTGGAGCGCCGCCGTGTCAGCCGCGCCGCCGCGGCGGTGTTCGTCGGTGAGAAGGCGCATGGCGTCGTGGAGGTGGCGCTGGTCTAGGAAGAGGAGCACCCGCTGCGCCACGGCGTGGTGGCCTTGTTGCAGTAAAACCTGGAGCGCTTCGTCTAACAGGTGCTGCGGCACGGCGTTCTCGAACTACGTCGACGGCCGTAGTGCGGCGGCGACGGGCACGATCGAAGAGGCGGCCTCGTCGGCGTCGGCCATGGTTGGAGAAGAGGCAGAGGATGATGGCGTGGAGGGGATCGCATGTGCTACAAATAACTTAAATACAGGCCGTATGGTTGTATGGATGTCGAGTTCGTGTAGGAAAAGGAAATTAACCTGAAACAACTGTACAGTTCGGACTCGAGTCGGAAACCGAATTTTGGTTTTAGCTAAACCTACACAGGTCGCTTGGTATATTTTGTAACCACGCGTAAAAATAAAAGAAAGAAACTATATGCTGGCCGAAGTTCTCTTTTTGAGCGATCTGTGCATCATATACATTAATTAGCAGATAAGGGGACAATATAGAGGATAAAGTTGCATATGGAGATTTGGGAAATGAAAACATAAAAAACACTAGCTAGTACTCCCTCCGTCATAAATTGTGAGTCGTTTGACTTTTTTGGCCCTAACTTTGATCACTCGTCTTATTCAAAAAAAAATTCAAAATGTCATATTTTTTTGTTATGCCTAGCTTTAATAACAAAGAATTTCAAGAATGACTTAAATTTGACTACATTTGCACAAAATTTTTAAATAAGACGAGTGGTCAAAGTTGAGGTCAAAAAACTCAAACGACTTACAATTAGGGACATAACTAATAGATTGCAATCTCCTAACATAAAAAAAAATTCTTTTATAAATCTATACATTCAATTGCATGGGCCACCTTCTAATTCTTGTATAAAAGGGCAAGATCACTCGTCGTATAATATTATTGAAACTACTGTAAACTGACTTTTTTCCCAACATCAATTTTTGGAAAAATTGGATATACACCATTCAAAAATCGCAAAGTTGGATATATACCATTGGACCCACATGTAATTGACTCATGTGAACCCCACATGTAAGTGAGATAGTGATGATATATATCCAACTTAATTTGTGATCTTTTGATGGTACGTATCCAAATCATTGGACCTCAATTTTTCTGTTAAAATTTATGTGCATCTTCTGATGTATTTTAGAACCCTTGTAATAGGATATCTGACTATCTTGACAAGCCCAGTCACAACATCCGAGAAAATCTGTCTCCGCAACCGCATTCATGTAATATTTGATCCGCTCCACATCTGACAGAAAAAACACAGATAAGGATATGAAAAAAGTATTATCTGTTCCGCTCGGATCCGTTTTCATCCCAAGCAAGGCAGTCCTTGGCGCCGTAGAGAGACAATCGTCGTAGAGAGACAATGAAGAGCGATTTGGTCTAGCTTATGAGACACTACAGCTTGCCAGCGCCCAGGACTCGGCACCGGTACTCTCCCAGAGCCCAGATTGGGAAGATGTTCCTGTACTGGGAGTAACTGATCATGCAGTTCTTGTTGAAGACTCCAATGATCTCCTGTGTTATGCGGCATCCATGGACAGTAAAAAAGAATGAGGATCCATGCAAATTGCGGTAGTAAAAGAAGAATCTGAGATAGCTAAAATAGTCTGATGTTTAGCTATCCAGAGAAAAAGAGGAGACTACGAATTGTCATTGTCAATAAGTACATGGCTGCAGTCTTCTTTGCCTCGGCAACATGTATGCCAAGAATGTCCGAACCATTTTGCTTCTTGAGAAAATTTTAAATTGGTAACATGAGATGGAAGAATGCATTAACCTAATAACATTGATACGTTCTACAGATCAATTGTTACTTACTTGCTGAGGAAATTCTCCGTCCTCTGATTGCAAGTTGATCAAAACCTTCGCTGCTCGGTGCAGAGGTGTTGGATCTCTCTCAGTCTGTATGGATGGGATTTATGTACCATTTTAAATGCGCACATTGTATCAGAGTATCAAAAGCACAAACTAAATAAAGCAAAGCAGACCTGTCCGGCATCAATCAATGCCAGCATGGCCCAACCAGTGTTCACTGCATGAGCTCGCTTGCCTTTGAGGTTGGTGTACACCTGAATGAATAAAAGTTAAAACATGGTCAGTGCCACTGTCAGGCCAGTATTGCAACTGTTACCTTCCGTCCCGCAAGGAATGATGTTTTAGGATTTTTCTAACAAATTATGAGTGGATGAAGAAGACACATGTGCCCCTACTAAGTACCATTTTAGTAGGGGAATCAGTTTCATTTAATCATGCATGCAGGAGAAATTCCAAATTTGTTATGCATGCATGCCAAAACATCATTCTTTATGGGACATATTTTAAACGCTAAAACATTCATCAGACAAATAATGTGCTTGAAATATAAACAGGTTTTCTCTAGGCTTGGGGTCCACTGGCGACTAATTACACAATTTTGGTAAATTAAATCCAAGAGCTCTTTTACATTGATTAACAAGTACCATGGTACTACCAGGATATAGAATCCAACGGTGGAAAATATGTTTGGTAGCTAAAAGTACTCATCCAAAAGTACCAAAAAGTACCAAAATTATGGGACCAAGTACCAGAAAAATAGACTCAGCTATTTATTTATTCAAAATTTTAATTAAAAGTACCGATAAGTACCAGGAAAAGTACTTAAGGTACTTGCAAGTACCTGGTAGTACCAGCTGGTACATGCCAATCATTATAAAAGAGCTCCAAATCCAAAACCAGCTCATACTAAAGATGGTAAGAATTGGATTAGATACACAATGCAGCAAGTATCATTGCAACTATATCCGTTGTACTGGTAATGGTTAAGTGCAGTTAAATTCTGAAAGAAACTGCTATAAGTGAATTTACCTGGTCTTGAGACGACAAATAGCTTTCTCCCCAACCACCGGAAGGAAGCTCTTTTGATAACAGAAACTCGCATGCCTTTCTGATCGCAGGACTATTCTCAAATGTCTTACCCGCAGCAATTAGTCCCTTCACTCCAAACCAAGTGCCGTAGGTGAAACAAACAGCCCAATAGCCATACCTGTTGGAGAACATAGAAACAAATAGGGAACAATGTAGACCTATTTGAAGGCACCTCGTAAAATAACATATCTATTTAATTGTTTTTTTCTGCATGGAGTGCAAATACTGACCATGAACCATCGCTTTTCTGAATACCCTCAATGAAACTAGCAGCTTTACTGATACAGTTGTCTACCTCTTTCCGGCGGTGCCCAGGGTAGAGCTTTCTGAATGATGTCAAAGCCTGAATCACAGCTGATGTACATTCAACATACCTGCCAAATGAGTATTTCTTTTTCCACTTTGTTTTATACATATAAATCAGAACAACGAAAGGTCATTGCATCTTACGGGTAATCAATCACAATGTCCCCAAATGTCTCAGCAGGATTAATAAGCTGAATAATTAAAGAAAGAATGTCAATATAGATGGAATGGGAGAGATTCGACGAGTGGTGAATATTTTACTTTTGAAACAAAACATATTATTAACCTGTATTTTATTGAACGACAACAACACAGAGATCGATTTAGAGTTGATTCCAATTACTTCAGAAAATACAAAATGTGTGTACAATATTCCATTTCAGATGAGAACAGAAGGACAAGAGGAAGGTTTACCACCTACCTCTAGCCAGGCATAGGACCTTGTGAGTTCATATTGTCGCAAAACCACCATTATCATTCTGTGAAGGTTAACACAAACTTATGAGACATGACCCCTCCAACAGAAACGTGCATTTAGTTTATTGAAATGACTGATACATAAAAAAAACAATGGAATAGAAGAGAAGATGCAGTAATATGAAACCTAGATTTCAGTATTCAAGGCATAATGTCAATAAGATATAACTATAAGACGATAGCACAATAAGAGGGCTGCTGCCCATTCAAGGAGTCCTGTCTTCCAATATGTAAGCAATGCTTAGAATTTAACATTGACCAACTCCTCAAAAACTGGCTCAACAACAACTGAGAGATAGTAAAAATTCAAAGACACTTACCATATAAGACATCAGACAACTGACAGCATCGTAAAATCTATTAGCATCCAGCGATTCACCAACGATTTCAGGAGAAATCTTTGATAACAATAATGAGGCCTGGAGTAAAACAAAACTAACCATTAGATATTTAAAACATATAATTATGAAAATGTACTCGGCACTATACTCTCAAGGATACTGGCAGAACATAAATGTCAAGGAACAAAGATAAACCTATATGAGTGCTAAATTTTACCCCTACAGTTTGACAACACGGAAAGAGTTGACTTTGAGACACTGAAAGAATAAAATATCAAAAGATAACAATTTAAACTTCTATAGTAAATTGCCTTATCGCTATTCCTGATGACCTAACTAACCTTCAGCCCTTCTGCAGTGCAATCCGATATAGGCCAACCATGATCGGCAGTAGAGAATGGCCATGCTCCTTTAGATGTGTGGCGGTACCGCTCGTCCAGATTTCCAGGACATTCATCACGAACCTTTCATAATAAATAGCCATTTGTCAGTACTGTAAATGGATCTAATGTTGTACCCATGAAAAGGCATGTCGATTGTACCTGTGAATTCTTAATGTAGTCGTGTGCTAGTTTAAGAGTAGGACCAAACTCTTCAATAAGGTTGGTCGTCACAATCGCTTGAACAGTAAAAGCTGTATCCCAAAGCTGGCTGCCATTATAACCCTACAGTGGAAAGTGTTGGCTGGAATAAAGATGCCAAAACAATTTGCAGCAAAGTATTTTATTTTAACAGGTTCGCTGTTGCAGTAGCTGCCTAATTGGAAGTTACTTGACTAAAGGAAATGGCCACAAAACAAGCAATAATCACCTGCATCTTCATGCCATCTTCAGCAACCCACAAGTAATCATAGACTCGTGGAATGTGGAGTTTGAATGCCTCTGAGTTCGGATCTTCAATCCAGCAAGCAAGCATATTTAATACCTGCATAGGATTTCTTGTGATGCTTGCAGCAAAATAGGACAAAACAGGACCCCACTTCCTTTTGTAAAGGTTTAATAAGTAATAATAGCTCTCAATTTACCTTGTTTCCAGGACTAATGCAAATGTATCTAGTGTTCTCATCTTCATAGTGAACGTGCTGCATGACAGTTTCCAGAGATTTCTCCCTCAGTTTGCTCCCAGGCCAATGCACCATAACTGGTTCAACAAATTTGTGGAGTGTAGCCCATAAGACATCTTGAACAAATGGGTGTGGGTAGTACAGATCTTCCTGCAGCACAAGAATAACCAAACTCCTTCAGACAGAACAATCAAAATAAACAGGAGTAATTCCCGCACCAAGCATTCCAGGAGAGTATTATAAGTAATGGAAATAAATATCTTTAAGCTTCTCGTCACCTTATGGCTTATATATAGTTTATTCAAAATAGTGACTACGAGTCAAAGCCACATTCTGTGACAGAGATCTCTTAAAATGTATTATTTAGCACAGGCATGGTTACCACAAGGTTGTGTCAGGATCTAAACATACTCTTTTGCAAGTGGAATTTCTGAGAAAGGAGTAAAGATAACCTTGGGCTTACAAAATCAACGGGCGGACTAACAGATAACTTCGTGGCACTTCATGCAATAAACTTGTGCAAAATTTTGACCCATATGCATAAATACCTGCAAGAAAAGTTTAGGCTAAGCAAGTAAGCATATACTTCATCCGTCCCAAATTATAAATCATTCCAAGATTCTTGGAGAATCAAACTATCTCAAGTTTGACCAAATTTATATAACAAAGTACTAAGATTTATGATACCAAATAGGTACCATTAGCTTCTTCATTAAGTATATTTTTAGATTATATCTATTTAGTTCCATAAATTTTTGTGATTCACTCTATAACTTTGGTCAAACCTAAAAAGAGTTTGACTCTCTAAGAATCTTGGAATGACTTACAATTTAGGACGGAGGGAGTAGTTTTTTTTTATGTAACAAGTAAGCATATAGTTAACAAACCTTAGCACATTGATTGCGGGCCTTGTCCCAATCAATCTCGCTGTAAGGGTCTTTGAATAGTTCCTTTCGTAATTCCAACACAAGCGGCGTGATTCGGCCAACAAACCTCTTCCCGTAAATGTAACACATTGGCAAATAGACCATTCGACAATGACACCACATCCTCCCTGCAGGACATTGTAAACCACAACAGAGTATCAGCGAGGAACAACATAGAAACCAAGAATAGACTGCTGATCAGAAAGCGGTAATGCAAAGTAGTTTGATTTTGGCCTATAAAAATGAAAAATAAAAAATTATATATGATATAAGATATGTGTGGCGATAGTATTCAATTTGGGTCAAATATCTGCTGTGAAAATCTTCAACGCCATGGTGTTAGTGTGTAATACCCCGGCCCAGGGCTTAATAGGATTGATAAGGATACTCATACCAACAAGTTGCAACTTTTTTTCGGGGAGCTCATCCTGAAAGAACTCCGAGGTTAAGCGTGCTTGGCTCGGAGAAATCTCAGGATGGGTGACCGACCGGGAAGTCCTTCCGGGGTGAGGACAAAGTGCGCAGAAAAGACATGTGTTAGTCTGTGGGGACATTCTTGGGATCCTAGAGAGCTGCCAGGGTAGACGACCCCGGCCCGGAGTGGCGGGACGTTACATAGTGTATACAATCTTTAGAATTGAAATACCCCTGAACTAATGTTAGTAGATCAACTTAGCAATCTCTACCACTGAGTGATAGAATGTAGAATGTGTACATATACACCTATAACATAATGGAATTTATGAACATGGAGAAAAAGATAGCAGAACCTGGATGAAATGGCAGGATATATGGTAGCAGCCATGCTTCTGGTGGCACTGGGTTGTTACCAGACCATTCAAATACACCAAGTACCTAAAATAAAGCAAGGGATTATAATAGAAGAAATTAAAATAGATCCAAAGAGATGGAATCAGCTAATACACAAATAAAATTTAATTCCCTACCGAGAGCCAAAACTTTCCCCATGATGTTATAAATGTTGCTCCACCATGGTCTAAAATCCAGTTTCGACCTTTCTCCATGGCTCCGTCTCCACTATCTGGTCCCTCTCCAAGCAATCTCAAAATAACATAGGTCAGTGCTGATCCAAACATAGTGCTTGGACCCTCTATGTGCAAGCCCCAGCCGCCATCTTCATTCTACACTTTCAGTGGCAAAAAAAATTATATTACTTTTAGCCTGCAGGGTTCACAATTTTAAATCCGAATCCTTGCCTGATGATTATAAAGATATCGGCGGATCTCCTTCTGGTGTTCTTATGACAATACAGTGTTTAGTGCTCCACACACATACAATGTTATGATCTGGGTGAAGGATAACATGCAATTAGTAGCTTTCACATAGACCAAGAAACACGAAACATATTTTCCTTATAACTAAAATGGCATGTTTGCAGGTTAGGTAACCAAATTGGCACTCACATTAAGTCCGAAATAAAAATCGGATCTCACATACAAGAAGACACACAGCAAGCGAAGAATAGATTGATTTCTTCATAACCATAGGACAAGATTAAACACAACTTGTAGAAATGCATGCCAAGTGAAGTAAGAAAGTTGAACGCATCACTGCAGATCGAGTTCAAGTTAGTACCAAGCCTGGCATAAGGAACATAGGGCCACCGTAATCCCCAGGCCAGTGTCCATCATGTGCCTGGAGAGTAGAAAAACGGCTGATTGCCCTTTTCAAAGTAGTCGATACAGCTTCCTCCGTTACGTCTTCATGCTCATCCAGCTTGATTGCTGGGAGGTCCAGCTTAACAGGATTTTCTTTAGCGAACTGCAGCATGTAAAAGAGACGATACATTTCAAATTTACAGGGAAGCGAAGAATGAAACAGGGAGTGCAAAAGACAACATATATTTTTTTAAAAAAAAAACGTTTGCAGAAAACACTTAGCACAGACAAATTATATAATTGACGATATAGAAATGGTCCACGTTAACCCTTTTGCGTAGTACTAATATCTCCATGGACTGTGAAAAAGTATGGTACTGTGGTAACCAAAATATACCATGGACTCACAGTGCTATCAAAACCTGCAGAGCTCCACTTTTAGCCATTTTGCATGGTGCAGGAATAATATTACCAAGGGCAGTGAACGAAGAGCCGGACCGAGACGAGCAGCGCATGTGCTGTGCGTGCGTACTAATTCACCTGGATGCGCATGAGGAGATCGGCGCTGTGCTTGAGGTCGTGCCTCCGCTCGACGAAGGCCCGGCGCGCGGCGTCGACGGCGGGGTCGGGCTCGGCGGCGGCGTCGAACTCCCAGACCTGGCGGCCGACGTGGCCGCTCTTCGTGCGCAGCCAGGGGTCCCCACCCCCGTCCGCGATCTTCAGCCGCCACATCTCCGACGTGGCAGCGCCGGCGGCGCGAGATCCCACCCGGGGAATCCGCGGCCCTCCCTCCTCCCTCCCCGCTCGTCAGGTCAGGTGGCGGCCGCCTGCCCTCGCTCGTGGCTTTGGAGATGACGAGTGGGGGAGCGGAGGGGGGAGAACAGGCTGGCCGGAGTAGAGCAGTGGGTTCCGAGTCTTCCGACCGTTACTAAATAAGCGGACGCTATAGGTTTAAGGGTTGAAAAAGAGAAAAGCTCGGGCACGTGACCTCAGCTTGGCTTGATTCCCAAACAAGCCGAGCCTGAGCATGCATTTTAGCTCGTTTGCGAGAGCCGAGCCTGAGCCGACTCGTGAGCTAAAAATGCTCGATGTAAAATTTAGCCCACTTAGCCCATAAACTAAACTAACCATGTAAAATCCTAGCCTCTGCAAACTTAATTCTTACAAGGATGCATCAAAGTTAGAGCTCCTTACATATTTTGACGAACATAATGAGGATTTGTTAAATAAAGGTTTCGATCTACTTCCTATTACAATTTATTATTTCACAAATCAAACATTTAGATTTCTTTTACTATTATAAGACCATATTTGAAGATCTTAACGTGGGCTGAACATGCTCCTGGAACCTACTTTAGAATGTCGTGTAATGTCTGCCATATTTTTTTTATCAAGCTCGCAAGCCAGCTCGAGCTGGTCCGAGCTTGTCAACGAGCTTAGCCGAGCCTCAAGTTTGGCTCGACTCGGCTCGTTTCCAACCCTATCTTGGTTCACTAAATAAGCGGATGCTCTAGGTTCCGTTACTCCGAGCTAAGTAGAAGAAGTCTGCTATCAGTGAGGGCCGTGCGCCCCCCAGGCCCTCCATGCCATCCCCAACCTCCGGATCCGTTGTCACCACCAGCCACCAGCGCCGCTGGCCATCGTGTCCGGTTGCGACCTTCCTTCTCTCTTACTATCTTCCGGCCACGATGCTCCTGGCGGTGGCTGGTGGCGCTGGGGATGGTGGCAATGGCGACGACGGATCCAGAGGTTGGGGATGGCGCGGACGGCCAGGTGAGGCGTACAGGCCCATACATCCGATAGCGGACTTCCTCTACTTATGCTCGGAGTAGGGAACCTAGAGCGTCTGCTTGTTTAGCAGACGTCTCCCAGGATACCGGTGCAATGCTTTTTATGCTAAAGGCGTACGGTTGTGAGAGGTCCAGTACATCGTGCGAGCAGCCTCAGTATCTCCAATCAGCAACAATACCACATCGTGGCATGTGGTTAGTTTACGCAATGAGTTTTTTTGCTGCTACAATATGCAATGCTACACAAACACACACGCTCCGAATCCATTCTGGGCCACATGTCCTCACATAGGGTCGACGTTGGCGAGTACTATACTCGCTCCACCGTCGTCATTAGCCCATCTCACCGTACCATAGATTCGTCTTCCATAACTTGTTCATGCATGTTCAGCAAGCCTCGTCGTTGATGCAGCAGGAGCACTGCTAACAAGCTAGTAGTACATGGCGGCAAAGAGAACACATGTTGCTGATCCCTAACCACATGGCGATGCAGTCGGGGTGGAACTGATGAACCCTCAACGACGGACACGGCATCACGCTCACCTCTCCACCGTCCACGAAATCCTCGAAGCAGATGCTGCACTCTGTGACGCCACTGCCGATGACCTCGCCGGCGTGAAAGGTTCGCTTCTCCAGGCCATCCACCGCGGCGGCCGGTGCGGGGACCGCTCCGGAGCCGCCATTGCCGTAGGAGGAGTGGTGCTCTGGCTCGCCATCGTCGCCGCGCAAACCTGCGGTCTCGCTGGCGAAATTGAACACAGTATGTGGGAAGACGGCGTGGAACGTGTCGCGCTCGCTGTAGCCGACGTCTACCAACGTACGGGCGGTGTCAGCGAGCCGGGCATGCAGCTCGTGGAGCGCCGGCGTCTCAGCCCAGCCGCCGCCGCCGCCGCCGCCGCCGCCGTGTTCGTCTTCGTTGAGAAGACGCTTGGCGTCGTGGAATTGGCGCTGCTCCAAGAACAGAATCATCCGTTGCACCAGGATGTGGTGCCCTCGCTCGACTAAAACTTGCATCGCTTCGTCGAACTGGTGGTGCCTCTCGAACCGCTGTAGTTGACCGGCCGGCACGATCGAGGAGGTGGCCTCGTTGTGGGCCATGGCCCCGGGTGTGGTCAGCAGGTAATGTTCTTGGCTTTTCTTGCCCTTTTGATCGATCAGGTAAAGCTGTGTATATGGGTGGCCGTACGGAAATGTCGAGTTCGTGTAGGAAAAGGAAATTAACCTGAAACTGTGCAGTTCGGATTCGAGTGCGTCGGATCTGAAAACCAAGCTTGGTTTTAGCGAACCAGATTGTTTATTGTTCTGTAATTATTATGTTGGCACAAAAATAAAAGAAATCATATGGTGGCCAAAATTCTCTTTCCATGCAAATTAATTACAAAGTTGAGACGACGCTACCACCGATAAGTAGTGACCACCCACTAAAACTTAAACCAGGCTAGCAAAAGACCTTAACTCGCAACATTTCACGGATCGAGTGGCGCAGGATCCGAAACCGAATTTTGGTTTTAGCTAACCTACACAGATCGCTTAGCTTGGTATAATTTGTAACTACATGTATAGTGATTATCAAAAACTAGATGTATAGAGACATAAAAATAAAAGAAATTATATGCTGGACGAAGTTCTCTTTTTAAGCGATCTGTCATCTGTGCATCATGCGTTAGCAGATAAGGGGAGAATATAGCGGACAAAGTTGCATATCAAAATTTGGGAATGAAAACATTAAAAAACACACTAGTAATAACGAATAGATTGGAATATATTACTCCTTCAGTCCCAAATTGTAAGTCGTTTAACTTTTTTGTCTCTAACTTTGACCACTCGTCTTATTCAATTTTTTTTTGCAAAAATATCATATTTTTTTGTTATGGTTAGCTTTAGTAATAAAAGAATTTCAAGAATGATTTAAATTTGATGACATTTGTACAAATTTATTGAATAAAACGAGTGATCAAAGTTGAGGTAAAAAAAGTCAATGATTTACAATTTAGGACGGAGGGAGTAGCATCTAAAGTCCATTTGTAAATCCAGACGTTCAGTTGCATGGGCCACCTTCTAATTCTGATATAAAAGGGCAAGATCGCTCCTTTTATAATGCTATAGGGCATCCGACGCTAGCGCTCAAGCATCGGATGTTCAGACGCTAGCATTACGGAGAAAGAAATTACATGGTGCCCAAAATTTTGTTTCTAGGCGATCTGTGCATCATAGGTTAGGATAGGAGAATCATAGGTTAGGATAGGAGAGAATATTTATATGGCGGCCCAAGTTGCATATCCAAATTAGGAAAATGAAAACATTAAAAAAAACACCTAGCAAAAAATAGTACTCCCTCCATCCTAATTTATAAGTCGTTTAACTTTTTTGTCTCTAACTTTGATCATTCGTCTTATTCAAAAAATTATGCGAAATATTAATTTTTTTGTTATATCTTGCTTTATTAATGAATATTTTTCAATGATGACTTAAATTTGACTATGTTTGCACAAATTTTTTGAATAAGACGAGTGGTCAAAGTTAGGGTTAAAAAAATCAAACGACTTATAAATTGGGGGATGTAGGTAATATGTGGTAATCTCCTATCTACACCGATTTTTAAAGCATGTATTAATTCTGCCTTTTTTACCCGTCCACAGGGAAGTCTAGTGGCCCACGAGCTGCAGAGTGTTTTTCTGTGGCTGCAAATTTGTTCAGTTCACCAGGTCAAAAAACCAAAAAAGTCAACACCAGTGACTGAACCTTCCAAAACAAAAACCGATGCTAAATAAAGCAAACCGTAAATTTTGTGGTTCAATGTCGGTATGGTGTATTTTTTAAAAAAGTGTCCACCTCTAATCTTACTCAAATCCTAACTTTAGTATTAAATGAAGAATTGAAGCGGCAGGATGATTGTGATGTAGGTCTGTCCAAACACATCATCGTTGTTGGCCTATCGAGCAAGCAGTGCTTGCGCCAGGTACGACAGGCCGATCAATGCCAGGCTGGCCACCGAGCCATTTACGTCAACCGAGTATATCTTCTTCTAAAAGTACACTGTAGCAACACATGGGTATATTTGTTAATAACATGAGAAATACATTTACAAATCCAGTTGTTCAATTGCACGGGCCTTCTTATTCTTGTACGTATAAAAATGCAAGATCACTCGATTAGTATAATATGATTGACACTACTCAAAACTAAAACTAATTTTCCACGGAAACAGTGGTTTTACTTATGACTAGCAAACATGTCCGTACGTTGCTACGGGCTATGGTGAATACGATACATATCCCTTCGTCCAACTTGTCCCGTGTCCACATCGTGAGGGCTGCCGCATTTTCTGGTTTCGTGTTCTCTCCTTTCAGCTCGCAACCTTCAACCACATTGACCTTCTCATCGTCCTCGTTCAGGACAGAGGTGGACATAATTGTAGGAAAGATCAAAGAGCCGAATCAAAATGATCGAGAATTAAGGCAGCAGTGGCAGAAAAGTCAACTAACAGTTTTTGCCGACAAGTCAACTATCACCTGTTCTACTTCTACCTCTACAAACCAACTAACACGTGGCTGTGTTTAGTTCACAAAAATACTTTTTACATCTTATTTATCCTCCTCATAGAACACGCATACCTAAAAATTCATTTTTCACCTTTCCTATTCATCCCCCTCACATAACACGCATCCTAGAAAAAAAAATACTTTTTCACCCCTCTATCCCAATTGATATTGCTGTCTTTTCAGGATCTCCGTGGATTGCTGCTGGGTATGAAGTCAGAACATCCTCCGCAGCAATTGCCAACTGTTAGATTCAGGTGTCACAATCCTTCAGACTTCAGTCCGTCAGCTAAACAGCAGAGTGTGCTTTGTTGCTACCATGCAATGCTACACAAACACACACGCTACCTTGTTCAGTGTCGGATCCATTCTGGACCAGATGTTCTCACATTGGGTCGACTCTGGCGAGTACTCCTCCCGTCCATTGCCACCCATCTGGCCGTGCCACAACAGGTTCTTGTTGAATAACTTGATCATCAGCTCGTTCAGGTTCAGCAGCCACCATCGTCGATGCAATAGGAGCACTGATAACATGGCGGCAGAGAGGGCACATGTCGCTGATCCCCAACCACAAGGCAATACAGCCAGGGTGAAACTGGTGCCTCCGCGACGGACACGGCATGACGCTCACCTCCCCTCCGTCCACAAAATCCTCGAAACATATGCTACACTCTGCGCCGCCGCCGCCATTACCGCCGGTGTGAAAGGTTCGCTTCTCTATGCCAGCCACCACGGCGGCGGGCGCAGCTGTGACCACTCCGAAGCCGCCATTGTTGTTGTTGCCGCCGCCGGAGGAGTAGTGCTCCGGCTGGCCGTAGTCGCGGAAGCCAGCCGTCTCCCGGGCGGACATGAGCACCAGCACACGGAAGACGCGGAAAGTCTCGGGATCATCGTCGTCGTCGAGATACAGCATCATGTGGGCGTTATCGTCGAGCCGGGCATGGAACTCCGCCGTGTCAGCGCCGCCGCGGTGTTCGTCGTCGTCGTCGTCGTCGTCGTGTTGGTTCGGAAGCAGAAGCCGCATGGCGTCGTGGAGGTGGCGTTGGTGTAGGAACAGGAACACACGCTGCGCCAGGGCGTGGCGCCCTTGCTCCAGCAAAACCCGCATGGTTTCGTCTAGCTTGTGCTGCAGCACGGCGTTCTCAAACGACCGGTGTTGAGCCGCTGAGGCGGGCACGATGATCGAGGAGGCGGCCATGGTTGGTTGGAGAAGGAAGCCTTGTCGTCCGTCCGATCGGACGGAATCGTGTGAGCTACGCGCGTCGTAGTACATATTTATGACCGGCCGTATGGATATCGAGTTCGTGTAGGAAAAGGAAATTAACCTGAAACAAGTGTGCAGTACGGACTCGAGTGCGTCGAAAAGATCACTCCATTCGTATAATATGATTGACACTGCTCGAAACAAATTTTTCCGCGGAGAGTGGTTTTACTAAGATGATTGACACTACTCGAAACTTATTTAGATTTAAACTTAGGAGGTTCTTTGAATTTTTTTTTTTATAATGGCATAGGTGGATAAATTACATGAATATTAGGGAGTAATAATATTATTTCACTATAACATTGAATCGTGCATATTTTCATCATTATACTGAACCAAAGAACTACAAAGTTCAGAGGACAGTACCATGCAATGAGTAATGAATTAACATCCACTACAAACTAAATCAAGCCGCAAAAGGCCTTAATTGACAACAATTTTCACTTGCAAATCAAGTTGCAACTATACAATGATTACATCTTTCACATATTCTCCTGTTTTTCCATCTCATCCTGATAATGTGCCCGATGCCCTAAACTTGTCAAATTTTGATAGGAGTCACCCTTGTAGCGCAGCAGCCCCTCCTACCATGCATCTGAATCCTGAAGTAGCAGCGCCCGTCTTTGATTCACTTGCCATCCACGTCTGTCACGTCTGTGGGCAGTTGATGGCGGCAGAGAGGGCACATGTTGCTGCGTCCGAGCCACTTAGTGATGCAATCCGAGTGGAACCCATGGTCATGGAAGCACGGCATGACGCTCACCTCCTCGCCATCCTCAAAATCGTTGAGGCAGATCGCACACTCTGTGACGCCGCCGCTGCCGCCGCCGGTGTGGAACGTTTGCTTCTCAAGACCGGCCACGGCGGCGTCGGACGCGGCGGCGGCGGGTTCTTGGAGACGATCTATTACCACTAGCACAGCTTGATATGGAAGATCCATTGTCTGTGACACGAGCTGAAACAGGTGCAATCGATCCTCCCTGGTAAGCTCGTTGGCGTCGGTGATTTGGTTAAGTAGCCGGTAATAAGCCGCGCCGTCCGAAAGCTCCGTTGCTTGATCTTCCTGTTGATGCTGAAACTGCACATCTGACGACAGAGGCGGCGGAGCAAACTGGGTGGCGGAGGCGGCGTGGGGCGTTGTGTCGCCGCCGATGATGTCCATGTCGCCGCCGGCGTCGTCAGGCATGGAAGAAGAATGCTGATCTGCTTGTGGATCCAATGACGCATCAACGTGAAATAAACACAACAATAGTGATGCACATTTATGGTTGGACGCATGTACATTTGTTGATGGGTGGGGTGTGTCGGTATGGGTGTCGTCGGGGTGTTGTTGGTATCGGAGTCGGAACATACCGCTAGGACTCGGGCTTGCGCAAACGTTAGAATCCGAATCGCGTAGTTTTCACGCGTGCCGGTTGCGGTAAGCGTTAGGCTTCCTTTTGTATGGTTATTACTGTCACGGTCAACAGCAATGGAAAGAATATGTAACAGCGTTGAAAAGCTGAAGAAACCTGAAATCTGCCTCGTGCCTACTGAAACTCACCCGGGCTATCAGGTAGAGCTCTTTTACAGCGCACAATATTACTATATACTAGCGGTTAAAAAGGACTAGTATATAAAGATCCGACGGTCGAGATTAATTGTATACTATACAAAATGATCCTAGTGATATAGTAGTATTTAAGGGTAGTATAGTGGGCTAGGGTAATCTAGAAAAGTAATTTAATGGCATCAGTGTAATATATTAAAAAATAAAATAAAATTTCTGTATTGTGTTAGTAATTAGTATTCTTTCATGTTTTCATTATTTTGAATTGATATGATTATATTACATAATAGAGAATGAGAATTGTTACAAATTAAAATTATTAAAATAAATAGGTATAAGGTAAATTACTAAATTATCCTTAACCAATACTATATACTACTGGACACTAGTATTGTGCGCTGTAAAAGAGCTCCTCAGGTAACGATGGATGAAAAACTAGACACGGTCAACAACTCAACAACGCCGGACGTGCCTATGTATATACTGTACTACTGAAAACAGATGATGGGAAGAAGATTACCCGCGTCGCCCTGCGTACCAAGCTAAGCGCTGAAAAGATGAAGGCCTGACAGTTACCTTACTGAAACTCACCCGGCCGGCCTCTCATGTCTGAACATTTGGATATATATACATGTTTTCTTAGCCAATTTTGTATATACATGTTTACAAAGACGTCATGCATGCACCTTGCAGCACTAGCTAGATGATGTGGCAGAGTATGACATATTGACATTTCGACCACTGTTTGACTTGCACGCATTGACCCGCTGGCCACTCAGTTCTCAACTTCATTCTGATGACCTGCCACGACGTACATGCGTACATGTTGACCATCGTGCATGTTTATCCTATTTAACAACGTACCACTACCAGATACTCTACCCTACGAGCCCAAAGGCAGACCAAAGTTAACTGATCCAACTTTTTCCCTGCACAGACATGTATCATATATCCACATTATATATCCACATTATCTACGCTAGCCTATCAACCCGTGCTATTGCACGGGCTAATTAGATTTAATATAAAAATTATACTTATAGCTAATAATTATATTTTTTATCTCACGACGTTTGTCATCTATTAAATATATTAAAACATAATACTCTAAAGATACAAAGTTATCATTCTCTAGTTATAATATGTTTACTTAGTCACAATTTTTTCACATAGCATGACACCTCCATATGTGTGTGTTACGTATTTAATTACATTATTTGTTTGAGTTATTTGAACAATATGATAATTGTATTTTTATTTCTTCTCTCATACTCCCTCTGTATACCTAAAAGAGTGTCTTTCTCGCTTCCAAAAAACAATTACGGCCAATTATATATAAAAATATATTAAAATTTATGGTATAATACGAATACTATCAGATAGATATTTAGACCTAGCTTTTTATAAAAAATTATTTGGAGACTTAAATGTTGCACATATTTTCAACAAATCGAGTTAAACTTGTGGCACGCACACCAACGGCAACTCTCTTTTAGGGACGGAGGGAGTACATGAATATGATATTAGTATTAATAATGATAGAAGTAGTAATTTAGAAATTTATAGTGTTGTATTTTAAATATTTTGTTTTAATTATGTAATATAGATTCAGATTTGTGTTTAATATAATAATGACATAATTGAATAATTTATATGTAAATTTAGGGGGTTATTTGATTTTATTTTTATAATGGTATAGGTGAGTGAGTAATTTACATGAAGATTATTTCTATAATGTCAAAAGTGGGTAATTTAGATACATGTTTAGGGGTTACTTTCATAATAGTATAGGTGGGTTTTTATTAAAAAAAATAATAGATCCAACATCTATTATGATTAGAGTTACGGGATTGATGGTTTGTCTCACGTAGATTCCACCCTTGTTAGAGTAAAGGACGCCTAGTAATTGATGTGTCTTATTGTCTCACGTAAACGATTGTTGATGGAGTCAAGATGTGTCTTATCTCATGTAAATGACTTGTTGATGGAGTCAATTGATATATTAGAACCATACATCTCGATGTGGGCAGAGTACCGTGTAGCTGATAGCATGCGGCCACCTTTCTGAGAAGTCGAAGCCACCGTCATGGCGTGGGAAAAAATAACGATATCGACGGGGATATTAAGGAGTCTCACGAGGAAAGGATATTGGTGTCTAAACTGAACGGAAAAATAGGATACCAGTGATTGGTCGTAGGATATTTAGGTGGGTGATTTTAAATATATTATTAGTTAGATTTGTTAGAGTAATTAGATGTGATTGGTCCACCTAGGATCCTAGGTGGATGTTTTGTTTTTTTGAGAGAATTTCTAGGATTTCTCTATTTTTTTAGCTGTCCACCTAGGATCCTAGGTGGCATCACGTGGAGGCCTCAAAAGGAGCCTCCAATTAGTAATAGTAAGATGTACTACAATACAGTGTATGTGCACGAGGCGGCCGGGATCGGATGGAAGACGCTACGTCGCTCCCGTAGATGACCGTGAGGGCCAAACTAGTAGCAGCTTTGCGAGTGACCGACCTGTTTGTGTTGTTCACATTGACGACCTACCGGAATTAAAATAAGCAACTAGCGCTAGTAGTAATAGCCTGCAAAGTGTCGAGCGTTTGGTCTATAACAAACACGACGACATCTTGTTTCTTGAGTTCCTAAGCACTCCTTTTCAGAGATCCAGAGTGATGTCCATCCAAAAAAACTTGCACCAATAATTAACTCAGCTGCCTAAAATTGAAGTGAACAACACCAAACAATTAGTCTAATGAACATATAATCATAAGTTAGAAATTCCATTGTTGCAAAAAATATTAATAATAGCAGCAACAAGATCCCCTTTTTTGACGAACACATTATATTCATTATATAAATTAAAAAACAATTGCACAGGCAAAATAGATGAGAAAACTATACTGAAACGGATACATGCTAGTATTGCCTTGATTTGTTATGCTTGACTAGAGTACATGCATGCAATTTTCTCTAAATCGTGGAACACACACAAGAAATTTTCTCTAAATCATGAAACACACAATATTGTCTATAAATCTTGAAATACACGCATACACACAAGGTTTTATATGGATCATGTAAACACACTGACGCACAGACATAAAGATGGTACTTAAACCCAATACTGTAAACCTTTGCAACACCTATTAATAAGAAAATTAATGCATGAATCATAATCATTCTTGTGAAAATTAATGAATCGTTCTTATTCATAGTTCTCGTTCGCTGTCATGGCTCGGTTCTTATTAGCTATCCTTATCCTGGCCTTGAGTTCTGCGATTGTGTCATCGTCCTCTTCGATTCCCCTGCGAAAGTCAGCCTCAAGCTCAGCAGTCCCGTCACGGATGTCAGAGTCAAGCTCAGCAGCCTTCTTCGTGCCCGCACTGATCTTGGAAAGGAGGTTGGTCTTGTCCTCGTTGGTCACACACTCGCACTCGCCTTCACTAATATCATTGTTGGGCCTTGTTTATATGAGGAAGTTGGTGAAAAGTTGGAGGTGTGAATAGTGTGCATTGGTAAACGTGTCTGTGAGAGAAGATGTGACTCGATGTGACTGAAAAATTAGTGAAAGTTGGCGAACTAAACAAGGCCTAAGTGTTGCTGACACTCCAAGGCTAGGCTAGAGCTTCGCGCTTGCTAATCTCATCACTCAGGCGCTCCTTAGTTTCAGTGACTAGTTCCTGGAGAGCCTCAATCTGAACCCTATAGCTATCCTTGATCCCATCGGTTGCACGTTTGGCCACTAGCAATGGCCTCTAGGCGTGCCTCAAAGTGTGTGGCCATGCATATATACACCATCTAGTGCAATAGGCAATTAAGCAGCTGACAAGGCATGCTACTTTAACTAAATAAAACCCCCCAAATCCTAGGCACTGCAGCCTGTATGGTGGTAGTCTGAGAGTAAGGCTAATAATACAGCCCACTACTGGTTGTATAGATCTTTACAACTAACTTTTTAACCACTTATATAGTGGTTAGTCCTTTAATATAAATGTATAGCTCACATGTCTCTCTCACAGTTTTTCTTGGTTCTTGTACTGAACGGGCTGTAAGCTTACATACCACTTCTTCTCCATCTCTCCTCTTCTCTTTCATCCCCCTCAGCATTTAGTCTTCTCCTAACCCACCATTATAATTGCTCTAAACTAGACTCCCAGAAATAGTAGCACAGGAGGCTGGCTGATTGATGAGATCACAGAGTAGCTACCAGCCTAGCACTGTTGGATCGGATCACTCCTCACTCTGCTTAGCTTGATCAGATAATGGAGTGTGCACTATTGGGGTTGGGCGTTGTATTGGACTATTGGCCACTCGACTCTGCACAAACCAGACGCATGCATGCGTTTGCGTAAACAAGTGATCGCACTAGCTACTTCCCTTTTATCAGTAGCGGACTAGGCAGTATCACTGCTGCAGGTACTGAAGCAAGTGGACTGTCTGGAAATGGAACATGTATACTACACCTTGGGGACAAAGTGCCGATGGCACATGTATGGTGTTTACACTTTCATAGTTTCATTTCATATAAGTACCACTTTGACTAATCATAAGCCCGAGGGATTGCTTTCACAGATACCACAGCATCTTTCTTTGGGAAACCAAGTACTTAAAAGATAGGGAAAAGCTTCATGGCAGCTTGATACTATGCAGCTTGCAACAATCCAGCACTCTACTACTCCTTTGTGTTGTGTGAAAAGAAATTGTGAATGATTGCCATGGCTGGCATGTCGGGACTGATCTGATTCCGATCGATCTGAGGAGCATATCTGCATGTCTCTCTTTGCCGGAGCAGCCCAGAGCCTATGAGACATAAGAAAATGATGAGCTGTAGCTCCACGGCGCCATGGTGTTGACCTTTAATAGGAGCCAGCTAGCTCCCTCAGACCCTCACTCGGACCATCATGTGGAATCTCGCGGAGCAGATGGAAGCCCATACTGTACTTTAGTACTGTGGACTGTGTGCCTCCACTGTAGCTAGATCGACCACAGTGAGTGGTTTGTTTTCTTGGACCCATAGTAAAATGGTTGAGCTCTTGGATTAAGAAGATGAGTGACAGGCAGAGGAATAGTTACGTTTACAAGAAGGAGATCTTGAGAGAATCAGACAGGGGTCAAGCAGACAGGGAGACACACATTCAGGAGTACACACTAGACACCAGAAAACAAAATGCAAGTGTGTGTAGTATACTAGGGTAATGCCATTTGACTAAGACGAAGAAAATCACAGCCATGCGTTTGTTCATAATTTGAACTCCATCATACCATACCATACCAAATCACAGCCATCTTTAGAGTAACCATGCATGTATTAGACATGACTAGTCCTCATAAAAAAACAAAAAGAAGTATTAGACATGACGAAGAGAGATGTACAGACATGGTGACAGACACTCGCATATACTAACTACTTAAGCGTAGATAGATGCATCATTTTGGATCCTCAGCAATTAGTGTGACGTACAGAAAATTAAGGTAGCAGAAGGTGAAGGTGGACTTTGCCGTCCCATGCACACATCACTAGCAACCGAGAACACAAACCGAGCTGAGAGGATCTACAGTCAGGGATTGTCCTTGTGCTGTGTGTAGATGTAGTCGAGGTGCGCGTCTCGGAGCAGGCGCCTCTGCATGCACTCGTCGTCCTCCTGGTCCTGGCACGCCGGCTCCTGATCTGCCTCCTCAGCAACTGATGACAACTCATGGCCACTACTACCCACGGCTGCGGTGCTGTCTAGAACCAGCCCGTCATTTGCAGCTAATACTTGTACCTTGACTCCATTCTCTGCAAAAACTAGGTTCAGAAACGAACATTACTGGTAAGTAGGATCAATATGATGTGCCAAATAAAATGAAGTAAACAGAAGGTTATTACGGCGGCGTACCTTGGTGAAGTAGCAGAGGAGGAACAGCAGCAGCAGCAGGCATGGTGCGGGCCGCTGTCACGCAGTGGAAGACGAAGCAGATGAGGAGCAGGACAAGAGACGCCGCGAGCCTCATATCTCTCTCTCCCGGTGCCGGGCCTTGGAATACTGCTTGCTTGAGCAGAGTGAGTGCTGGTTGGCTTTGGCCTTTGGGAGAGAGAGCCGTATTTATAATGCGAAACAACATCGTTGCGATGCGAGCGAGGAGGGAGGCAGCTTGCAAAGTCGCATCGCGCACTACTGTGGTCGAAGGTCGGCAACACGTTTGCGGTGTGGAGATTTGGCCGGATGGTGTGTGTGGTTCCACGTACGACCTTCCACACTTTAGAGGGGTGTGTGCCGATCGAAACAAAATAGGGCACTTGCCCCTTGGTTACTTTTTTTTTTTTTTGAAGGAGATAAACTCTGCTTATAAGGAAGCCATTGTTCGATACAATGCTGGGGATGCCAGCTTCACATGAAACAGACATGACACAAAACTGAAAGAGACGGTACATGGAGGCTAAATAGAACCCGATACAGCAACAGCAAGTGGATACAGGGAACTAGCCTATTACATGGTATTTCAGAGCTCGTAGATGTCAGTAGCCTGCATGCTTGAGGGGGTAAAACTCCGGCTCCATGCCATCAGAGTTTCCCGCGTCTGCTCCGCACTGCGCTTGTCTTCCTCCTTGAGTAAAATCTCCCATTTCTGCAAAAAGGACAAACCGTACAATAGAGTTTCAATTGGTTTTCTGGGGAAAATCTTCTCAATTGCCATCTTGTTCCTCGTTCTCCAAATTGCCCACATCAAACCTGCAAAAATAAAAAGGCCCAAACTCTTTTGGGATCTATTCCCATTTGGAGGCCAATTTTCCAAGAGATCATCCATTGAAGTTGGGACCCCCTCCCAACTCAAGGCCTCCTTAACACAATACCAAACGAAAGAGCTTAGGGGGCAGGAGAAAAAAATATGCTCTATTTCCTCGACCTCCCCACACAGCACGCATCTGTGGTTACCTTTCCAACCCCTTGCTTTCAGAGTTGCTGCAGCTGGCAGCTTGCCATGGGAAATTTGCCACAAAAAGATCTTGATCTTTAGAGGGACTTTGCATTCCCAAATGCGGTCACTCATCTTAGATACCACACCCCCGTTGGTCAGGAATCTATATAACGATCTAGCTGTGAACATGCCTGAAGTTTCCAAACCCCAGGTCACTATATCTCCACCAGCCTCCTTGGCGGGAAGGGCTGAGTAAAGGTCAAGCATCAGGTGATCCCAGGATTCTATGTCATCCACAGTCAAGCATCTGTTTAGATCTATATTCCAGACCTCCACATTTAGGTAGTCTCCCACCATTGCCTGTTTATTTTCACAGAAATCATATAGGCTAGGATATTGGAATTTTAAAGGTAGGTTCCCCAGCCATGTATCATGCCAAACACTGGTCTTTTGCCCGTCTCTTACCCTATGCAGGGCTCCCAGTTTAAAGAGGTGTTTGACCTTGTGTAGGCCTTTCCAGAATTGAGAAGCCCCCGAGCAATTGGATTGGAAGAAGCCACCTCTGGTCATATATTTGGTTTTGAGGAGTTTGAACCACAGATCATCAGGTTCCAGCATGATTTTCCAAATCCATTTGACCAGGAGGCAATCGTTCATTATATGAGTGTTAGTGACCCCTAGACCTCCTTGGTCCCTTGGGATACAAACCGATTGCCACTTGGCCATGTGGTACTTGGATTTGCCATCGGCTCCTTCCCAGAAAAAATTGGATCTTATAGAATCCATTTTCTCATGCCCACTGGCAGGAATTTTGTAGAAACCCATCAAATAGGTAGGAAGACTGCTAAGGCAGGTATCAGTAAGAGTCAGTCTGCCTCCAGAGGAGAGACTTTTTCCTTTCCATGGGTCAAGTCTTTTCCTCATTTTGTTATAGATGTCGCTGAAAGCTGAGACGCCATTGTCTGAGATTGGAATCCCCAAGTATTTCATTGGTAGCTCACCTAACTTGCAATTTAGCATATTTGCCATAGCTTCCTTCTCCTCCTGTGAGAAACCAAAGACATAAACCTCAGTCTTATGGAAGTTTATTTTCAGACCCGACAGCCATTCAAAGCAGTACAAGAGGATTTTGAGGTTCACTATAGATTCTTGCGAGCCATCAACCATGATGACAGTGTCGTCAGCGTACTGGATGTGTGAGATTCCCCCTGGGATGAGGTCTGTTAGGACCCCAGTAATGTAGTTCTTCTCCACTGCTTTCTCTAAAAGGGCCCTGAAGGTATCTACTACTATGTTGAAGAGTAGAGGAGAAAGGGGATCTCCTTGTCTTAAGCCTCTAAAGGTTCTGAAGTACGGGCTTCTTTGTCCATTAATATTTACACAGACCTTGCCTCCCTCTATTGTCTGCATGACCCATCTAATCCATTGATTGGGGAACCCCTTCCCTCTTAAAACTTCCTTCAAGAAGTCCCATCTCACTCGGTCATAAGCTTTCTCAAAGTCAATCTTGAGGATGAGGCCTTTTTTCTTCTTACTTCTTAGCTCATGGATCACCTCATGAAGGATTACCACCCCTTCTAGGATGTTTCTCCCTTTAATGAACCCCGTTTGATTTGTTCCTATCACCTCCTTGGCTTCCGGAACAAGTCTGTTATTTAGGACCTTGGTGATGCCTTTGTAGTCTACGTTGAGGAGGCATACAGGTCTGTATTGTTTAATAGAGTTAGCGTCTTTAATTTTTGGAACTAAAGTAATTACCTTTTGATGTCCAGCACTCCCTTGTACAGGTCATCAAAGAGGTTGGTGTGGTCACCTTTCACAAACTCCCAGCAGTTTTTGAAAAAGGCTACCCCAAAGCCATTTGGTCCATGAGCTGACTCGTTTTTCATGCCAAAGATGGCCTCCTTGATTTCGCTCTCTGTAAAAGGTCTCATGAGGGATTCCTTTCCCTCAGAGGAAAGCTGTTTGTGGCCGCACCAGAAGTCCTCAGTAAGGCGGATGTGTCTGTCTGGGTTTGGTCCAAAGAGTTGTTTGTAAAAATCCATGATGTGTGATTCAATGTCCTCTTGTCCCCTAACCTCCCCTTGGTCAGTGTCGAGTGACATTATAGTGCTCTTTCGTCTTCTACCATTCGCGTACAGGTGGAAGAAACTGGTGTTGGAATCGCCCTTGACAGTCCAACGGTTTCCCACCCTTTGCTTCCAATAAATTTTCTCCATCTGGTAAATGTGTTCGAGTTTGGATTCGAGGTCATATCTATGCAACCATTCTGGTGATGAGAGATTTCTGGACTCGGCCTCTTTGTCTAGTGTCTCAATCTCTAGGAGAAGGTCCTTCTTTTCCTTCTTTTGTGCCCCTTGCATTTGTCTGTTCCACCCTTTCAGGTGCTGTCTGACAAAACAAAGGCTCCCATGCCAACCGTCAAGGTGGTAGTAAGGGTCCGGTCTTCGTTCTTTACTGTCCTGCCATTTATCTTTAATCATTTCCTTAAAGCCTTCTTGTAGGAACCAATAGTTCTCGAAGTGAAAGTAGCTGGCCCTTGTAGTCTTCTGCTCTCCGGTGTCCAGGATAATGGGGGAGTGATCCGAACCCACCCTAGTCAGGCTCCATGCGAGACACGTGGGGAATCGGGATTCCCATTCGGTTGAGGCTAAGATCATGTCCAGTTTAGCCATAATAGGGCAGTCCTGTTTGTTAGACCAAGTGAAACGGGGTCCCGTTCTATCTAATTCCCTAAGGTTGTGACGGCCAATGAAGTCGTTAAACTTGTCCATCAAGTTGGGATCTCTAGATTCTGAACTCTTATCTTGAGGTTCCCAAATGAGGTTAAAATCCCCGCCGATGATCATGGGGAGTGACTCCTTGTCACACACCCCATTGAGCTCCTCAAGAAACTCTTCGGACAGGTCATGGTGGGCAGGCCCGTATACGGTCGTCACCGAGAATCTGAAATTAGTCAGTCTGTTCCTAATGGTCATGGTGATGCAGAAATTTAGAACATTCACCCCTTCCACCTCTAAGAGGTCCACCTTGAACCCCATGAGGATCCCACCAGATTTGCCTTTGGCCGGCAGCCAACACCACTGGAAGGGAGCATTCCCAGCGATCTCCAACAGGTCAGAGTTAAAGAAAGTCTTGTTTGATGGTTTCTTGGATCCCCACAATATTCAATCTCTCTTGAGCAATGTACTCCTTGAGCTGGCCCTTCTCGCTGTCCCCCCAAAACCCCTCATGTTCCAAAACAGGACTTTCATTTCTTTTTCTTCTTATTTTCCTTCCTATCTGCCAGTTTCACCCCCCCCCACGGGATGACTAGCAGAAGAAGGGATCTCGACATCCGCTTGTCTGCCAGCATTGTCTATAATGTTCATAGCAAAGTATTCTAAGTCTTCTAAATGCCCCTCTCCCTGGGGTGTCCCTAGAATTTCTACGTTCAAGATAGGACCTATAGTTTGCCTCGGCCAGGGCCGCTCCAGCTTTTTCCTCCATCCTAAAGATATCGATTTGGGACTCTACATCCTCTACTTCAATATTCAGATCACTGATCACTTTAGCAATGTGAGAATTAGGAATGTCATTGAGGATGGTAAAAGGGTTGATGTTTTTTGTTACCTTGAAGTAGGTCGTCTTTTTCTTGCATCCTCTTTGCGGCCTTCTCAATGATGGGGTCACCCGTCCTTGGGATCCTTGCACTAGTCCTTGACGCCACTACTGGTTGCTTAATTTTCTTCCCCTTGCGTTTAGGTGCGGAGGACTGCCAGGCTTGTCCCTCCTCTCCCTTGTCAAATGAGACAGTAGTGCCTCGGCTGGGCCCTTCCACCAGAGCATCCTGATTGGGAACATCTTCTTTCTCATTTGGTTCAATCAAAGATGGCCATTTATCTTCTTCCACAAGATAGTCTCCTTCCAAACTGTGAACCTTGATCATTCCAGGGGGGATTTCCAATGCAGCTGCACTTTGAGAGTCCTCCTGGGACGTCACAATCGACGTCTGGTTGTCCACCTCAGCCAATTCAGTCCCCTGAACCTGTTGGGACACCTTCAGTGGACTTGGAAGAGGGTCTGTTGGTGACATGTTTAAATGTGTCTCGTCTGGTAGCGATCCACCCATCCCAGAACCTATCTCATGAGGGTGTGTCTCGGTAGGCCTGTATTCGTTCTCTTCGTCTTTCCCTGGCGAGTCATCTCTAACGAGTTCCTCCATCTCCTCATCCATAGAGTCTCCCTGACTCGTTTCAAAGCCCTTTTCCGGGGATTTTTCTCTCCTCACAGAATGCTTGTAGTTATGTCTATCTCTGCTAGAATCTTCACCGCTCCCATCCTTTCTGTCATTATCCCTGTTATCTTTCTTATCATCTGGTGGAACACCCTTGTTACCACCTTGATTCTTCCCATGGAATCCCTCTGCCACAAATCTTAATTCATAACCAACCCCATTGAAGAAGACCTCCACAAAGCCCCTGAGCTTTCTTGGGTCTCTACAATTCACTTTCACTCTTACTGGACCTTCCTTGTTTAGTGACGCCACATCCACCTTGATTGGTTCTGCCGCCAAAGAAGTCAGATCCTTCACAATTTCTTCCTCCCTGGCGAAACTGGGAATGCCATAGACCTTGATCCATGTGGACTGTAGGATGGCTGTTGCCGTTGCTTCTAGCTTGGATTTCGAGATCCTAGCTTTCAGGCCAAACAACGCAAGGTCCACAGAACTAAATTTCGAGAACATGTCTACAGAGATTGCATCTGGGAAGGAGGCCATGTATTCCCCGTTTGCCAGCTGCTTCACTTTGAAATCCCATTCTTCATCAATCAAGTTCTTCAACTCTTTGTCCACCTTACTCACTGATGCATTCCCCTCTAGTACTGTCACAAGGCCCAACGAATTTTCTGCATCAGGCTTCACCCCTGGTATTTCAACTGCATAAAATCCTTGTTCTGGTATCCCAAAACCAAACATCTTGACCCTGCTCTTCTTGCCACCGCCGCATTCTGCGGCCATGTGTCCAGGTTGTTTACACTTGTAGCAGATTGGGTCGTTTGTGCATTCTAGCTGGTGGTGACCCTCCTTAGTGCATCTAAAACAAACATTAGAGATTTTGGGTTTGGGAATACCTTCCTACCTGGGCGCTTTTCCTTTAACTGGATCCCTTTCCAGCGGGTCTGTATTCACCCTCAACCTTTCCTGCACCTCACGCTGGTGGTTACTTTCATCGTTGTGTCTGCCATACTCTTCTCGGAAGCGTGGACCAGTAGACTGTCGAGATGGTGGAGCATCACTGCCCCTTCCCCACCTCTGCTCCAGGCGATTCTGGTCCGTCCTCCGGTCTCCTGTGTTACCTTGCCTTGTGGTGCGTGGTGCTTGTCGATCTCCTTCTCCAGCTCCAGCTCCCATGCCTTGCTGGAGTTTGTGGCGAAGATCCTGCTCGTGATGTAGGTCGCTGTCAAGCAGATCATCTTCCTCCATCCAATCATCCCGGCCTCCTCGGCGCTTCCAGGGCCGCTGCGGCTGCGAGTACTCTTGTCGCGCCATCTTCCCTTCTGCAACTGCGCGTGCGAAGGAGCGCGGTAGTGGCGGCGGCTCTCCTATTCTCCGAACTCTCTTTGCTAAGTGCCCCAATCGTCTTATCTCTTCCCTTCTTGCTGGGAACCCTATTCCCTGAACTGCACTGGACTTGGAAATCCATATCCATCTTGGCTGGGGAATGGGCCTCCATGAGTGGGCGTGAATTGCTGCGTGGGTGAGCCCAACTTTCGTGACCCTTCTGTAGTTGGGTCCATTGGCTCCAGGCCCATCCGTCTCCCCACCTGTGCCAGGTTCGTCTTCCCCCTGAACCTCCTCCCCTTCCTTCTCCCCCAATCTTGCTGTTGGAGTCCATGGTGGAAGATTTGTGATTCTAGTTAACGAACTCTCCAATTCCTCCCACGCTCGATCTAAATCCAGGATGGTGTTGTCCCTCGGAGGAGCACGAAACAAGTGGTGCTTGATTTCATCGGCGAGTTTCTCCTTCTCCATTCTTCTGTCCCAAGCAGAGACTGGAGGCGCCGAGTTTGTCCCCATACCTGCGAGTGTCCCCAAGAGATGCGCTTTAGTCAAGCGCGAAGTCCTGATCTGAGAGGCAGAGCCTCGCCTAGTTGGAGCCGGACTCTTCCCCGTCCAATCTCCCATTGCAGTCCATTGCCCCCCCCATGGGGTCTAAACTCTCTCCTGGTCCACCTCTCCTGCTGATCGCCATCCACCCATGGAAGCCCTGACGCACGGTTGTTTGAGACTTCAACCGAGACAGACGCCAGAGAGAGCTCCCCTGCTCACCAGCGGCTCCTCGGAGGACACCGGCAGGACCTAGCCGCCAACCCTTAGGCCTCACCGCTTTCCCGTGCGTCGCCCCGCAGAATCGCGGCGGAGCTAAGAAGTACTCCCTCTGTCTCACTATAAGTATATTTTTAGGAGTATTTTAGGAGTTGAACTGAGAATTAGTATAGATGTAAAATTATATATTTACCCCTCTATCAAAGAAGTTGCAGCATTGTAAAGGAAGCGGATCAAAAATATCACATCGGTGGGAAGGACTGAGAACGCTTTAAACATAGGATGGGCCTGGATGGCCAACTCGTTAATTCAGGCCTCCTAGGTGCTATACAATGTTTTTACAATGGGCCCACATGCACAGCTGCTCAGACCATCAATTTAGAGCAAGTATAATAGTGGTTTGGAAAGGGTTGAATGCTTAGGTATAATGGGGTGCAGTCAGCTGGCAAAATAGCACACTACTTTAGCAAATCTGATGTGGAGCAGAGAGAAAAGGAGAGATAGACGAAGTGGACATCTCACAAGTCACGGGCTCAAAGAGGGGGCATGCATTTTTTTTCGGACTGCAGCATCACTCCCATCCTCTCACTGGTTATCACCACTGCGCAGAGTCTAGGCAGTGCATTAATGACCATGGGCCCTTGTCACAACTCGGCAACCAGTGATCGACCTGGAGCACTGAGACGCTCACTTGCCTTTGCCTGTGCCTCTATTAGCTTTGCTCGAACCAAAAATTTTGATGAGAGGGGCATATAGGCTATATATAGTGAAGAGATTAGTGGGCTGAGAGGTAGGCTGTAAGGATCTACACACCCAGCGGCGGGTTATGTTATTAGCCTTTTTCTTAGCGGTTTTCTAGGGCTGCGTGCAATTGTTTGCTAGTGAACGACGGCCGGGGAAGAAAAGCGCTTGCTATCGTCTTGGGTTGGGTACGCATGCGTGCATGTCGGCTCGCCTGCGCCGCCGCCGCCGCCGCGGCGCGTGTAGCATATGTCACTGTTACACACCGGATGGCCGGCCACCTCTAGCGTGCTAGCTGGGTGCTGGCATAGTCTACAATGGCATGCGGTTGGTGTTGGCTAGCTGTGTCGTTTGCGTCGTCCTCCGATCATCACTACGCTATTCAGCTGGATAACGAAATGTTACAACCGAACCAAATCGAACCGAACTTTCCCGATCTGGATAATGTTTCCTAGGCTGAAACTGACGGGAAATATATGTCGTGCCCGTGCACTAGCTCCTTTGGATGATGGAAATTAAAGGTTACGGTCGGTAGCCAAAGATCCAACCAAGATCGATCGTGCTCTCCTTTAGATTCAGACGAATGTTTGTCCGTATATATAATGTAATTGAGGTTGCGATCATATCGATCGTCAGCTAGCTACGACCTCAACTTAAACGTGCACAACTCTACGTATTGCCATGTCCTTTTCAACTCATGCATATTCTTCTCATCTGGTGTGTCGTGATATCACTCCTTTCACATCCTAAGCTTGCCTGAGAACAGCACGCGTGAATGAAGATGATACATATTTGAGTTGTGGCCATACATTATGACGTACATACGCCGATACGTGTGTAGTTATGATAAAAAGTGAAGGGCTTTTTTGCTCGATCCATATGGATGATATAGCTTTCCCGTTTATTTCCTCCGTCCACACTGTGTTCACACGATGCACGCAGTACGTACGCACCACTTAACAACTGATCAATGCTTTGCCAAGAACACGTACGGCACACGGCTAATGATGATTCAATTAACTAACAACTTATTGACAATGCAAGTTGCAGCCGACGTCTAGATTCGTTGTTCAACTACAACTCAACAAGGATGGACCCTAGCTTGGGGTTAGCAGCTAACCACATTCTTTCTATAGTATATACAGTAAAGTACGTAGTGTATGCTATACTAGTATGCCTTCTGCGCCTGCTGTGAGCCTGTGACATATATGCACGGCGCAGAGCTAGCTATCACTGCTCCAATCCTGCACTGCACGCACGCGGACGCGGCGATAGAGACCTACCGAATCCTCACTAGCTCGGTCAGCACCCACTAGCTAGTGCCGTGGCGTATTTTTCCTCGATATACGTATGTCGGCTGCACGTCGTCATGTCACTCTACTCACTGTACTACAACTACAATGCAAGTCTACGCTACGACAATGGCGTGCAAGACCTTGAATTGTGTGTGTGCATGCGCAGCTGCATGCATGCGTCATTTCCTTATCCAAGATGGATGGATATATAGTTGGACAATCAAACACAAGCCGTCGCCGTGTTAGATACATGGGACATATACGGTGGAAACCAACTTTCCATAGAAACTTCAATCTGGACCACATGATGTTGATCCAAAGGCTCGCCTAGATCAGGTGGAAGAGGTGATTTGCAAAACTCAGGGGAGGTGGGAGGGGTGATTTGCAAGACGTTTCTGCAAATCACCCCTTCCACCTGATCTGGTCGCACCCTTGGATCAACATCGTGTGGCTCAGATTTTAGTTTCCATAGTTTCCACAGAGAGGTTGGTTTCCATATGATACGTTGCCTAGATATATTGCTAGATTTACTCCCTCCGTCTAAAAAAAATACACTTTTGCCCATATTACTACAGATTTATGGCATCTCCACTGAATCTTGACAATCTCTTATCCAGGTTCACTAAAGATGCTCAGAAACACGGTTAGAATTGTATTCTTTCCGGGACTAAGAGAGTACTCTAGAAGACTAAAACCAGAAGACTAAAACCAGTGTCTCGCGCCTTCATGAAACTGCAAAAGGAGAAAAAAAAGATTATTTGCATGCATAACCCAACTAAACTGATTGAAGTAAATCAAACAAATCATATCTTTACCATCAAAGACTCAACAGGCACATTAATGACCGTGGGGCCCCAGCCACAGTTCGACAACCGGTGACCTGGAGCGCTGAGGCGCCCGCTTGCCTACGCCTCTATTAGCTTTGCTCTTAGGCACAAGAACCAAGAATTTTGGTGAGAGTGGCATATAGTTCATATATTTATAATGAACAGGTTAGTGGGCTGAGAGATAGGTTGTAAGGATCTAGTACACAGCTAGCAGTGGATTATATTATCAGCCATGTTGTTTTTTTACATCTATTATTAGTCTTGTTCTAAACGGTTTTGCAGCTATCCGAATCTGAGCAGTACATTAATAACCGTGGGGCCCCTAGCCACAGCTCGACAGCCGGTGACCTGGAGCGCTGAGACGTCTGTTTACCGACGCCTCTATTAGCTTTGCTCTTAGGCGGAACCAAAAATTTTAGTGAAAGTGACATGTAGTTCATATATTCCATAATCGCCAACTCGGATGGTCGCACATAAGATAAGATACGATAGGATGCAAGCAAGTGGTCAAATAATATGCTTACTTAAATTGGCATGCTGCTGATTTGCTGGCAGAGACGTGAACGTTTATGCTCTCGTGGCCGTAATGCGATTGGCGTGATGCATGATGAGTGCTCGATCGTCATGCCTACCAAAGCTCGTGTTTCAATATTTCGTAGTACGTGTCGATATAGCATGATGCATATATATGCCATATATAGGACACTGGAATGGACGTACTGAAGCTAAGTGATTAACACAAAGAAATGGAAAAGGCTTGCTTTATGCTACTGTATGTCATAGGGATTCGGGTAATTCCGTACTCACTTTTTGTGCTTGCTATGAGTTTTAGCGTTGCCTAGGCCTCGGAATTACAGGAAAAAGGAGTGGATGTAAAGCTTCTCATTATAATAAAAAAAATGACGCTGAATGACGGATTTGTAGGCGTGAACTGCCTTTACAGCGAGATAAGCTCGCTGGATCAGGCATGCATGTGCCCTGCTAAAAGCTGTGTGCTTAATTGACTCGCTGTTGAGCTCTTGTCTAATGTCCAAAAGTTCAAAGGTGTGTGGTCGATCGCATTAGACAAGTGTTTCATCGGCTGCAAAGATGAGCATGCACGGCGCCAGCATATGCTTCATGCTTGTGATGTGAAGGAAAAGAAAAGAAAAGAAAAGGTGCACCGCGGCACGCTTGAGCTTCAAGCGTGCATTTCTGTCCGGCTGTTCATGTGTGACGGCCTGAAGATCAGAAGCAACATCTCGCTCGTTTCTGCAGTTGACACGACAAGCTTCGACTTCAAGCGTGCATGGTGTCTCAAGATCAGAACGAACATTTCAAAAAAAAAAGAAGAAGAAGACCACAGGAATACGAGCAAAGCTGACTCATGGTTTCAGAGGAATCAGGAAATCAAGTATGTCACGTTTACGACGCCTCGTACGTGGCTGGCCTTAAAAACGAGAGATCTGTTATGATCCCTTTTCAGCTTCCCTTTTGCAAAGGATGGGTCCCTGGTCACTGACAGTTCCTTTGATCCAGTTCTCTTAAAAGGGCAAGGCATTCACATTTCACAACAAGATCTGGTCGTACAACAAGACCGGCCCCGAATATCATTGTTGGCTGACAAATGACTCAAATGAGAATTACATGTACAACACCAAAAAAGAAAACTCCGATTTCTTGAGGAATTCAGGCACTACGTGGCTGAATTTTTCAACAAGCTGGGTACTAAGTACTTGTACTTATATGTCAAAAGATAATGTGGTGGATTAAAATTCTCTAAAACTGAGACCAAAACGCTTCTTGCAGTATGTTATTAAACTGCTAGCAATATTGCACAAAACTACGATGCGAGTATCTGACCATGTTGCTTGGTTTACTGTACCTTTTTTTTTTCGAAATGGGAAGTTTATTAATTTCAAGAACGTTACATCAAGGTGATACAATAGAACTTGAAAATCTCCCGGCCTCTGCCTAGACAGCACACAACCTTACAAAATGATGAAAAAAAACAGCAAGCACACTAATGTTCATCAATCCGAAGACTAGACCGCCACCCATGTGCCTGGGTAAAAAATCCCTTGGCCACCTGCGCCAAGAATTGAGATGCCTCCACAATGAAACCTTGGTAAATAGGCTTCTGAAGGATAGACCATGTACGAAGCCAATGGGTAATTAAGGAGATAACCTGCAAAAAAGAAGATTGTTTCTTTTCAAAAACCATAGCATTCCTAGTCAACCATAGGGACCAACATGTTGCTGCTGCTCCAAGTAAAACTAAAGGTTTTAGATCTCCACTAATCCCCATCAGCCAAGTGCCAAACATATTTGACACACTACGAGGTGGCGAGAGACCAGAAGCTGCATGAACACCAGCCCACACCATACGAGCAAACCGACATTCAAAAAAAAGATGTTGAATTGTTTCATCATGGTGACAGAAACAACATTGTTTATTGCCTTGCCAATTGCGTTTAACTAGGTTGTCTTTAGTTAAGATAACACCTCTGCGAAGATACCACAAAAAGATCTTAATCTTTAAGGGTGCTTTCAATTTCCAAAGCCGTTTGTTGACATTTGGAACATCATTATAGATCAAAGCCAAATAATGAGATTTCACTGAGAACTCACCATTTTGATTCAAGTTCCATCGGAATTCATCTTCATCATGGCTTAGTACAATATTGGCGATTCGTGGAAGGAGGTTATTCCACATCACTAATTTGTTACCAATAAGATCCCTACGCCATGAGATATTTGGTGGGTTGGTGCCCAAGACGTCCGCCACAGTATCCTGTTTTCGACGGGCAATACTATAAAGTTCAGGATACTGTTCACGAAGCGTCCTATTTCCTAACCACCTATCTTCCCAGAACCTTATTTGTGACCCATCTTTAATGATAAAAGCCCCAAAACGAAGGAAGTCCCCTTTTGTCTTCATAAGGCTTGCCCAGAAATGTGAGTCTCCGCTTTTCCACTGTGCTTGCACTAGTGGTTTAGAACCTAGATATTTATTGCGTATAATTTGTTGCCATGTACCGTCTGTTCTTAACAAGCGGTATAGCCATTTACTAAGTAAGGCTATATTTTTTATATCTAGATTGTGGATCCCTAGTCCACCTTGTTCTTTAGGTTACCTGCTGCATATTGTAAAAGAGCTGTCATGTGAGCCATCAGTCCATACTCCATAGGCATGGACAATGCATAAGGAATTAACAAAAATGCGAAATGGCAAGATTATTACGTTGTTGACTATACAAATAGTAAATTTGTGAAGGCCAACATGTTTGAGATGCCAAAATCCAAATTTATCGAGGGAAGGCGAGCACTTAGGTGGCGCGGGCCGGTGGCTGTTCCAAAAGCACCAAACCTAGCAAAAGCCTCTCTTACAAGGCTGGGCCTTTGAAATGGCGATGGCCCAAAGTGAACAGAAGAATGGGCCTCTTTCTGCTAGATCCCAAAAATATGGGCCAAGTTGCCTGTCTCTCTCTAAAAGTTACTCATTTGCAGGCCGGCCGAAAATAAGCTTGCGTAATCGAGAATTTGTGCATGTGTCTCTCCTCAATTCATATCCATCTTACTCATTAAAGTGTTTCGGAATCGCACAAATCAATTTGTCCATTGAGTCAGCACCTCTAAACCTAGCCCCAACCCACTCCCTCTTCCACCCCGGCTCGCATTGTTGCGCCACCGTTGCTCCCCTGCTTGCTGAGCACCAACCCACCGTGCACCCTAGTGTCGCAGCTAGGACACACTTGCCGATGCGGTCGTGCATTGCGCACACAGCCGGCGAGCTAGAGAAGGTACCAATGTCATCGTTAAACATTTTTGTTCCAAAATGTCAACATTTAGGTTCTCCAATTTCAACATTTCCATTTTGCAATTTAAATATTTCAATATGAAATGTGGAACGTGCTTAAAGTAAATGTTGAGTTAAGTTTATCAAAATGTTGAACATATTTGCCGAATTAATGGATCAAATTGAACTTTAAATATGGATACCTTATTTATCTTCCACCATATTGATAGAACGCTATGTGCTTTTGCTAACAAGTAGAGTCAAACTTTGAGAGCTTACTTAGCCGATAAAGATCACCAACTAATTTATATATAACTTGACAATTAACTACGACTTTTGAGCTTAATTCACATTCGATCAATAATCGATTAGTGCACCGAAACACGGTTCAGAGTGAACATTCAAGCTCGATATGCGGCACGCCCGATCATTGTGGCTTAGGCTATTCCTAACCAAAGACACTATCAACTAGTTTCTATACATTCATATCATATAGACACTACCTATAGAAACTATCTCCCTAATGTATAGTTTGTTAAAATTAAATTACCATTCCAATCACATATGCTCTCTTTGCCTCTTCCTATCATCAGGTTTCACTTCTTTGTTCTTGTATAGATATGGTTTCTCATGCAAGACATCATGTCCTTCTTTCCCTTTTTAATTCCCTTGCCACATCAACAAATTCCTTACGTGGCAGACTATTTAATGCTATGGACATCATCCTAGTAGATGGTTTGGAGATGGCTTTAGGTCTAGAACTCGCAGAACACCACAGGAATGAATTTGCAAACATTTATGACGATAAGTTTATGAATCCCACTGTATGGGATGGCAAAAATCCAAATTTATCGAGAAAGGCGCTTGGGCGGCGGGCCGGCCTTTGAAATGGCGAGGTGGAGAGTCGTGGGCTGCACAAATTGCGAGGCCTCAAAGGGAGCGAACGGAAGTATGGGCCTCTTTCTTCTGGATTCCGAAATTTTATGGGCCAAGTTGCTGGCCTTTCTCTAAAATTAGTCTGCAGGCGAGCCCGAACTGAGCTTGTGTGTAACCGAGAACTCTCTTCTGACGCCGCTTTTTTAAGAGACTTCAGAGATAGCTCAAACAAGCTGAAAATAAAGATTACCAAATTCATGCCTCAAGAAGTTCAAATTTGCAAATAATTGCCACAGACTTTGAAACTGAGCTTCCGAGTTTTGAGCTTTTTATTCACATTCGATTATTGATCGATTAGTCCACCCCCAAAAAAAAAAAGACAGTTCACATCCAAGCTCGACACGCTGCAATCAAAACCCACAGCACATCACAAGGGATCGGCGGATGAACATGAACAGCTGCTAGCTAGATGAGCTCTCAGAAACAAGAAGCCTGTCGCTACAGCCTAGCCACCTACTGGTGCTGTTCCTGGAGCAGCGGCGGCGCGACGTCGACCCTAGCGACGCCGTCCCTGTTCTTCTCGGCCACCTTGGCGACCTCCACCTCCCCCACGACCGCCGCCTCGTCGTCCCCGGCTGCGGTGGCTCCCTCCTCGTCGTCGTCGTAGTTGGGGTCGCCGCGGTCGATGGCGGCGGGCGCCGGGTCGAGCTCGTCGTCGACGAGCCCGGCGGGCCCCTCCCACGTGTACTTCCCGCCGCGGCCGGACTTGGGCGGCGGCGAGCCGATCCCGACGCCGCGTGGCGCGTTCGCCGGGTGGCGCTCGAGGCGGTGGAGCCCCTGCTCCTCCAGCTTCCGCTCGAGGTGCTTCGCCGTGTCGTGGTGGCGTGTCTCCGGCACCGGCACCTTCTCCGACACCTTCTTCCCCTCCTCGTCGCGGTGCGTCACGCGCATGTACGACGCCATCTTGAGAGTATCTTCCCTTTTGATTTGCCGGCGCGGCGAGCTGAGATGAAACAAGGATTTGGTCGGAGATGATGAAGATGATTTGATCGAGTTGTTTGTTGGTTCTTCTGATGATCTGCCTGATCGGATGATGTGTCGACGCAGATTTTATAGAGAAGATGGATTGGAGGAGATGAGAGGAGTCTAGAAGGCGAGGGAAGGTGGCAGACGCTGGAACGTGAACTGGAAATATCGGTGACGTGCAGGTGCTGTGGCGCGACAGGTGACCGGTGATACGGCCATGGCCGTTCCAGGTGTGCGCGCCGCACCGGCTGAGAGAGCCGGCGTCATCGTATCCGTTGTCGCAATTTGGATGGGGTTTCTGCACTTTTTATTTATTTTTACAAATTATGTCATGTTTTTTGTTTAAAAGTACTAAGAAAAGAGAGCACACAAGAACCTAGCAGCAGCACGTCAGCAGTTTCATGTTGGCACCAGGCAACATGTTACTATCACTCAGAGTTATTTTGCATAAGAAAGAGATGCTTCAGAAAATTCAGCACGGGCACACTACACAGCAGCAGTTTCCTTTTGACATCAAGCAACAGCTCACCATTCACAGCTACTACTTGCATAAAAGATGCTTACCAGATGCAAATGACCAAGGTCGAGTTCACCAACATCAGAACAAGCTGCATAGCACAAGCCCAACAAGCTGCAGAACATATAAGGAAGGACTAGAACTAAATTAACTGTCACAGACATGGCCATAAGCAACACAACAGCAGTAACCCAACAAATTGGCATCTCTCCTCTTCTAAAACATAGATTAGTCCATTAGAATCTACCACATTCTGCTACTCATCTCAGCTAAATTAGCCTCGGTTCATCATTCTACGACAGTTTCTCCCCACACACAAGCACACTTAACAAGTCGGCTAAGTATCAAACATGGACAGCAAGTTCCAATCCATGCCATACAAAATGTGTCTGGCAGCAATGGGGCGACCAAAAAAACTGACAGCCACCATGGCCACTTCTTCTTCTACTCCTGGGGAGTCAGGCTGACGTTGATGTCAGGTGAAGCCCTGTGCGCCACGGGCTGTGAGCTTCCAGGCCAGCCAACCATGGTGAAGCCCATCGTGTTCAGATTCATGGCGCCGTGCTCCGCGGTGGCATGCAGGTGTGGTGGAGCGGCGGAGGGTGGCGGCGGTGCATGGAAGCCATTGCCAGGAGCTGCCTGAGATATTGGCATTGCTGCTGTGAAGATTGGAGAGGGAGCTGTCGGTGCTGGCAGCGCCGGAGTAGCAGATGGTTGTTGCTGCAAGTTCTTCCTCCTCTGATGCTGCTTCATGCTGTTGGGCAGGAAGCTTCCCACAATCACCTGCACGCAAAAAGGTTTATGTTTGAGATGACAAAGGAAAGATTAGCCCTTACAAAGCTTGCTATCAGTATGCAAAAGTTACAGAGAACAATGAACCAACAATAATTCAGGTTTTCTGTTCTGACGTCTTCAGTGTCACTGCATTGGTAATTTGGCAAAGATTTCAGCAGGGTTTATACCTGTATAGGGCTTGCAGCACGCAGCATCCCAGCCACTACACCGCCAACCACACGGCCATCAGGGCCAGCAAGGGAGACACTGAGCCCACCAGTTCTCCTCCTGCCTTCCTCAGCCATTGTGAATGAGCCCATCAATTGCAGAATCTCGAAACGGCCCTGAAGACAGGAATCACATTAGTCCCCTTTCCACATGAACAGCATAAACAACTCGATGAACTCTATGATAATTTCTCATGCAGATGGAAGACATCAGAAGTCCTATGGCCATGTATACATCTTTGACAAAGTTTCTGTATGCCATTACTGATCTAACAGACAATGAGACTTGTAAGTGCCTGAAGTAAACCAAACCTCTAGTGGGCATAGAAGAAAATAGAAAAGAAATAGGAGAAATTGGAAGGGGGAGCCTCCTCCAACATAACAGGCCTACCAGTTGGTGATCTATGACAGTATTTGTCTCTTTCATGCCTTATCAGATTTTGATATCATCACAGTATGATATCAAACCAAGGTTACCTTTTTGAAGAAAGAAAAAGATTGATAAAAAAATCATTGCATCTGAATACCTGATGTGCTACTATACAACAACTAAATAGATCAATGAGTAAAGTGGACTTCCAAATTCTCTGAACTTCACAATAGCTGTTAGGTCCTAACTCAGAACATTTTTGAGGATTGAAGGATTAATTTTCATCTAAAATACGTGACAGGAAATATGTTGCTCTGAGAATTGCAAACAAACGAGCATTGCCGGAACAGAAAGGACAACCTTGCTTCTTTGGACACAGGGATAAATCTGAAAATGCTAAGATTCCATACCTCGTAGGTGAAGGTGCTACCAGATGAATCGGGCTGCCTCAATGTCACATTAGAGATTGACCCATTGGCAGAGAGGATGCAGATCGAGCGTGGACCCTTCTGAGAAAACGACATTATACGAGCCGCCACATCCTACCAACGAATTGTACAAGAAAACTTAGTGACACCCTTAAGGCCTTAAGCACTGCACACTAGTCAAACAATGTCAAACTAGCTGCAGAGAAACATGATACTCAGATGAGATAGAATACAAGTCTTACCTCCCCAGTACCCACGATGATGACATGTGGTGTGAAACTCCCTCCGGCTGACAGCGCATACCATTCCCCTTTTGCATTTTAAGAAACCAGTCAGACAGAGAAATGAACAATTTTTAAGTGACTAAACTACTAGATGATGAAAAAGAGACCTTAATCACGGCTCATCTGTAAGAAATTTAACCAAATCATGCCAACTTATTAGGTCGATTAGGTAATCCACCCAGGAAAAATCTCCCAAGAAAGAAGGCGCGTGCAAGATTGGTAGGAAGAAAGGGGATAAACATCTAATTACTTCAATAATTTACACGGAAGATGAGGGCGACGATGAACAGCAGAACCATGCTAACTGGTAACGGTAATAAACGATATACACAGCAGCCTAACTGGACCCCATCCAAGCAATGTAACAGAAATCAACAAGGGGTGGAAACATTACCAGTAAAGCAAAAATGAAAATTCCTAGTTGCCCAAGAAGAAAAAGAAAGAAGAATCTTTGCATTTCAGGGGGGCGCATGTACTGACCTAGAGTGGCAAGGATCTGGCGCCTGCCGGAACCCCGCGGGCGACCCCTCCGCCGTCCGGAGCTCAAGTTGGCTTGGTCACTCTGCCCAGCCGTCTGCATGCCGTTGTCCCCCGCGGCCACGCTCGGTTTGTCCCCACCCAGACTCCACGCAAGTGGAGTTGCAGTGGCATCCCCTCCTTGGGGAGCTTCAGCCGGTGGCGGAGATGGCGTGGGGGACGTCGACGGCGAGGGAGAGGATTGGTACCCCTTTGCTGCTTCTAGCGCCTCTGTCATGGTTATGTCTGCTCTGAAGAAACCATGACCGGATTCATGGCCTCCTGCAACTACAACGCCTTCTCTTCCCTCCATTGCAATGTGAAAGGGCTCTTCTTGGTTGGAACTTGGAGCTTGCTTGGTAAATTTCTTGCTTTTGGTTTGCAACTTTGCTTGGACTCAAACGAGGAGGAAGACAGACAAAGAGAAGACACCTGCTCTAGTTTTGGTTTGTGTCCGGTTACTACCAGGCACCAGTAAGCAGCAGCTGGTTGTACCAGTATTATACCAAAGTCATTAGGGAAAGATTTTTGAATATGGGAAAATGACAGATAAAATAAAGGGGATTTGGGGCAGAAGCTGCACAAGAATGGCGCGGTTTCCTGCTATCTGTAAGCTTCTCACTCTCTCTCTTTTGACCAACCATCTGATTGGTTGGACTGCAAAAGTGTACTAGAGTCCAACATAACTTCCATTTTTTTCCCTATTGAGGCCATGTTCAGATTCCCAACTATTCACTATTCATTTCAACTTTTCACTATTCATTCCAACTTTTCACTATTCCCCCCTCACAAAACACGTTTCCCAGCGAATGCTACAGTGTTTTTCTTATGCTACAGTGTTTTTTCCTACAATCTAAACACACCCTGAACATTAAAGTAGGCAGTAGTGAATGAGACAAACAATATCTTCCAAAAAAATAGAAAACATAGATTAAAGACCGTTAAAGAATTGCTGGGTCTTAGTTGAGTTTTCAGTACTAAAATGCAAATACACTTATGCACTTTTTATTTTCTATATATGCATAGTAACTCAGAATTTTTTCCCATGTCTGTTGGTATATTAAAAGATCCAGGCAGTGAGGGAAAAGCCATCACATTGGGGATTGTACCATACAGTTCATTACTTCATTACTGCTCACTCCATCTCCAACTGACACATTACTATGTCTGCACTACACTGCACACTTTTGATTGCCACATTTTTCAATAATGTTTTTAAAAATAATTATAATATAAGCATAAAAATGAAAATATAAAGGTTCGAATAATAGTTTGTCTAAGAAAGAGACAATACAAATTTAAAATCTAGCATGCATTTCAAACTGAGAAGTATTAAGACATAGCGGAAGCAGAGAATAGATTATGGTCCTAGTATTTGTATTACTACTACTACTAATACCCGCTAGTAGACCTAATAAAGCATTTCGTTTCTCATCTTTTTATGCATCTTTTTATGAATCTTGAGAATCACACAAAAAGTCGTATTCTTGTTTCATCCCTCTTTTTTTTTCCCGCGCAGTTTCAAGAGAGCTTTAGGACAAGACTAGGAAATATGGATGTAATAAAATTTGTAACAAGCACGCGTACCTAAAATTTTCAGGGCCAAGCCCAAGCTGCCCTGCACATTTCACAGCTGTCAACTTGAGGGGATAAGATCGAAGCATGGGCCCTTTGGGAAATCTGCAGCAGGAGAGTAATTCAAAAGGCAAAATAAAAAAGACAGTCAAATCCATGATGTGTTGTAGTTGTAAAAGCTTGAATTCCTCGTTATCATAAAACTACGGATGCCTGAACAAACAATGTAATAGTTTAATACAAGTATTCTCAATCAGAAAAAAACAAAATGATGCTTCTTGACAATAAGATGCTTGACCAAACACCCCATAAGGACCATGACCAGAGGAAGATACAGACAAAAGAGTAGCTGTGGCCTTAACAAAACAGAAGAGAGTGGAATGAAAACGAAAACTGTTTTAAAAAATATAAAAGTAAATGTTAATAGCATGAAAGATCTATTTTATTTTGAAAAATTAGCAGAAACAGTGCTATGTTATATAAGAAGAGGACGCCTAACTCAGGACTTTAGTTTCGTATTGCGGTTTGTACTTCATTTATGAAATTAGTTTTATAAATCATTTATATTTGATACTCGTAATTAATATCAAATATCCAATGCGACATTTGTATAGAAAAAACTTTGCAATAGAAGTGTATATAACAGGTAGAGCAGGAAAATGGCATTTCTGTCCCTTGCCTTGGAAACATCAAAGCTTACAGTTGGCACAGCTGTAGGTCTGTAGGAGTTACTGAAGGTGCACGGCCGCTGTGTTATGTGAGGGAGATGAATAGGAAAGGTAAAAAAGGAATTTTTGGGGATGCGTGTTCTGTGAGGGGATGAATAGGAAGTGAAAAGGACTTTTACGAACTAAACAGGCCGCAGCAAAAGATGGAAATGTGTGAGCTGCAGATCAAAAGCTGTCTATACACAGCGTACTCCTATAGCTATTGCATTTATTGCAGTGCAGATACTGAAGTGAAACGGTGAACAAGCAACTCTGAATGAGCGCACAGCACAGCTTGGGTAGAAGAAAGAAACACTACTTCGGACACTTTACGAAAATTTTTTTTTAAAAAAAACACTTTACGAAATATATTATAAGTACAAATGTTAGGTTAAGAGCAAGAACTTACCCTCTAAGAAAAGTGTGCTACCAAATGGCGCCATGTTATTAGCAGAGGTGAGATAGTAGAACATCATATTGTCACCAGGGAATGGTTTTTGTTAAAAGCCTTTGTTCAATAGATATCATTGTACAGAAATACATGATCAGATAAGCTGGAAGTTAATTTAGACATACATTTCACACTTTATCAACATGGAAAAGTTGGTGATAATTATTTGTAAGTAATTCTTCTTTCAAAAAAAAATATTTGTAAGTAATTCCATTTTCTTTGAGTCAGAGAAAGCAGCTGCACAGAGCATTCAACTGTCATCTTTTACCTCAAGCATCTAGTCTCAAATCAGAGGCTTGGGACACCCTGTGTCTCAATTGGTGAGCTCAAAATGCAGAAGGTTGATCTAGCTTAGCCATGCATATGCAAGTGGGATCACTTAGTAAAAAAATCAGGATGAGAACTTCTTGGAAACACAGTGCACTCGTTATTAGTCCAAATCCTCCAGTTATGGTTCAGATACACGACAAACCATGACAAAGTATTTGAAATTCAGAATTGAGAATCTATACTCTGAACGACCTTGTGTTCAAAATTCAAACAGTAACAATAATAAAAGTATAAAACGACATGGTACATATCTTGATGATCCATCTTTTGTACTTTGTAGACACTGAAGGAAAAAAAAGGAAGTTTTATTAACTTTTTTGAGATATTTTGCAGATACTGAGTATGAATTAGTGAACAGCTGTGCTTGCTTCAAGTGTACCCACAAGGAACCAAAACTCGCCTCCCAAGGATTAGTTAATAGAGTTGATTATCGATGAGGCTTTGATTAAAGGGTAATGATAGTGGTGCCATGTGATTAAGCCAAAAAAAAGGCCGTTCTTGTATCAAACGTTTTTGCAGGCTTCTTGTAAGTATAAAACAAATGGAGAAGGGAAAGCAGCTCACGCGCCCTTTCTTGAATCACAACTTTTAATATGATAAACATGTAAAAGCAAAACAAGAGCAAAAATTTAAAGCTGCCAAACAATAATTAAAGTAAACAAACAGAGAGCTCCAGAGTCTCAGACCTAGAGGGCTTTTCTATTCTTAGACTGCGAAATAATCTGATACCCAATCTACCCATGCACATGGACTTGAAGCAACCTTTCAAGGAATAACCTACACAAACTAGCAGCACACTGGACAAGTTGCAGAACCATTTGACAGAGGTCTGGGAACAATGGCCACTATAAGTTTCTTGTCGTGTCAGCATTGAGCTTTGCATACCTGCTGTAGCACAAAGCGAACTATTGTTTCTCCTTTCCGATAATCAATCCGGAAAACGTTTTGCAACACTCAGGGTAAATAGTGATCAAGCTAATATTTTGTAACAGAACTTAGTATATTACAGAGTGGGAGGGCTAGTGAAATCGAATCCAGCAGCCGTTTGCTATGGGATTTTTCCTTTTCATTGGTGATGTCTTAACTTTGAAATGGAGGATTTTGTCCAGTTTGGCAATTTCTTTCCATTTGATTGCATTACGATTTCACAGAAATGTCAAGCCGTTGGGGCTTGAACTATATTTCAGTAAAGGCCGTTAAGTATTGGAACACATATATTGCTGAATCACTTGTCTCCTAAAAAACTTATTGAATCCTATGATAAAAGAAAAGAGTACCACGATTGAACTATGACTCTTTGCCAAACCAAATTTTAATTGCTACTCAGTCCAGAATGAATATATAAGAAAAGTCTATTGTGCATAGTTCATCTAAGGCCTTGTTTAGTTCACTAATTTGGTGTGCCAACTTGGTGCCAAGTTGGTACCAAGTTGATGAACTTGTCACATCGATCATTTAGACACTAATCAAGAGTATAAAATGTAGATTAATTACAAAATTAATTACACAGCTGGACTCTAAAGCGTGAGACGAATCTTTTGAGCCTAATATTGACCATCATTAGCATATTTTTAATGACATAGTTACTGTAGCATAACAATGTCTAATGATGGATTAATTAGACTTAATAGATTTATCTCGTGATTTATAATCTATTTGTGCAATTAGTTTTATTTTTAGATTATGTTTAATACTCTTAATTAATGGTCAAACATCGATGTGACAAGTTCACCAAGTTGGCATTTGCCAACTTGGTGAACTAAACAAGCCCTAAGTTTGCTGAAAAATCTATAGTTCAGTTTTATACAGGATGCACACATTGAATGACAGAATAGACATAACTCACTTTTGCATATTGTCTGTGCCTAGCAAGTACTTAACTACCACCAAGCAGTAAGCACAAGTTACTATGCGCTGGTCTACTGACTTAAATATTGACTTATCAAATTACTAGTCATACAGTGGCTTCAATGGAGCAAGAGTCCTTAGATTCAAACTGACATCCTATTAATGTGACAATAATATGTTGAGGACCATGGTGCAGCATTTTATTGACTAGCTGACCAAAATACTGTTAAGGAACCTTATGCATTAGTTTTTTTTTTAACGGAACGGCAAAAGATTTGCCGTAATTTTTATTAGAAGAGGATAAAAACAAAAAAAACAAAAAAATAAACAATAACGATAAGCAACACCCGGCCTAATTTAAAAACTCACAACTAAGACACTACATGGATATGCATTAGTTGAGGAACAAATTTTATAGCAAATCTTATATCTAGGGAGTATCAGGCTGGGCATGAGTTATTCAGGGATATAGAACACAAGACTAAATAAGGTTCCCTTTAGATCTGAAGCAAAACCTGAAACTGAACTGTTTGTGGTTGCATTGAGGCATGATGGTGAGAGTGACCACTGAAGGCGATACTACCGTAATGAACACTGCAAGCAACATGTGAGAAATTATAAACAAACTGAAGGGCATGTGATTACCTCATCTCTAAGTTAGTAGGGCACAAAAAGAGATGAGACATTTGTTGTCATCGCAGAATTTCAGATAATAGAACGTACGAGCTAGGTAGCAACTCCTACTTCGTGTCCCCATCAACCTCTAACAAACTGTCAAGGGTTTTCACACGCTGAAGCACGCACCAAAAGAAACCAGAAAAGTACGGTCGGTGACCGGAGCTTAGAGAAATAGAGAGACGCAGAAGATATGATCAGGGAAGAGGAGTACCTGGAAGGGGGGAGTGATGATCGGGTGGTTAGAGCCAACGAGGTGTGGCGCTTAGGCGAAGCATCCGTCAGTGAAGAATACGGAGCCAGTTCAGAGAAACAAACGAGGAGCATTTTGCCGGCGTCGGAGAAGATCGGCGAGGAGAGATCGACGTCGCCGCCGTCCGCCGGCTCGTCGGCCGGCTCCGTGCGGTCAGCCTACTGGGCCCTCAGCCCTACTGATCTGGCCCACAAGTGGTGGTAGTGGGCTGAGGTGCTCCTCTTAAGAAGTAGCGGGCCCACCGTCAGGTCCTTTTTATTTTTAGCTTTTCCTCGGTGACAATTGACAGGATATTCATCATGTCTTGATCTTGCAAAATGAAGGCCATATGAACATCTAAACAGGGCCTAAATATCTGTAAAAATGGTGCACGACGATGAAAAGCACTTAAAATATGATGAGAAAACAAACAACTGTCCAAGACACGAATCTTCTGTCCCGATCTTATCCACAACTATTTGCATCTACTTTGCACCACCATGTATATACGGTCACATCGTAAAATTTCATACAAAATGTTACAAGGTAATGTAGGATAGAAATTCATGACCCCAAACCATACGGATTGGTCTCCTAATAACTATTCTGTGAGCTACTAAAAAGGTAGCGTAACAAGAAAAGGCGTGGACACTAATTTGTAGTGGGAAACAATTGTTATAGACCAAATTGTTTCCCACTGGTCACCTCTAGTCTCGTTTTGAACATTGCACTTGTTGATGTGTGATGTGTCTATCTACTACAAACAATCCTTCATTCCAAGTAGATCCAATCCAAGGCCGGCCTCACCTAGTACCGAACCAGAGCCATACACATACAGTGCCTTGAAGTACCTGAAAGAAAGGATCACCAACCCATGGAGCTCCAATAGATGATCGGCATGCTACTATGACATACTAGCATTATCCAAGGTTCTCTTTTCTGTGTAAAGGCAAATAAATAAAAAACAAGGGAAAATAAAAGAAAAAAACTATGTTGAACTATAGTTAGCACCCACATACGCATCTGACAAGCGATCGGAGAGAGTCACCATGTTAAATAACGGCTGTAATTCTATTCATATGTGGGAATGGAGACGTGTTCACTATGGTTGGCTTGGCTTAACAAGCACGATCTACGTTTCATGCAAAAGAAGGTGCAAGGCCACTAGAGTTGCGCACTAGAGCATACTTAGTTATTAGGGCCGGATCGGATCCTATCAACCATTGAACCGACACCCCCACCGGTTTGATGACTCATCCGGCCCTAATAACCACGCACAAGAGCAGGCAACCGCGGCGCAGCCTCTGGTTCACCGGTGGGCACACCGCACCGCAGTCGCACACGCTACGGGCGGGCACTTGGCGCGAGCGAGCAAACCGTTGCCCCCTACCCTACCCCGAGCAAAGCAAGCACGGCTCCACTGGATAGTTTTTGAATTTGAAAAAAAAAACTCGCCGCACCTCCCTTTCCCTCCTTCCTTCCCTCCGCCCGCCGTCGACCAGCGGCCGTCGTATCGTTCGTATCGTGGTGGCGGTGCAACGCGCGCGGGCTGACCCGACCTGGTCCAGCCAGCTCGGCCTCGGCGCGGCCACGACGCGACGGGCCCTGCACGCTTCGGCCCCCTCCTCTAACCGTACCGGGTCCCCGCCCGCAACCGTATCCGCCCACACGAGCGAGCCAACGCACCCACCAAGTTCAAACGAACTCTCCCGAAGCCAGCCGTGCGGGTCAGCCTGCGCGACCCGCACCCGCCACCCACCAAGAGACGAGCCAGCCAGCCAGGCTGGTGCGTGCGTGCGTGCGAGTCGGTCGGGGGTGCGTGCGGCTCGGCCCGTCCAGTTCTCTTCTCCTACCTTTCCCCCTTCCATCATCTCCACCACCACCTCTTCCCCCCAACTCCTCCTCCTCCTCCCCACCGCCGCTGCGGCCGCAGCCGACCTAGGGTTGAGCCATACTCCGCCTTGTGAAGGCGGGATCGGAGGTCTCCACGAACCCCTAACCAAATTCGTACAGGGCAAACGCACGAGCGAGCCCCGCATCCGCTTTACGCCGTTGGAATCTCTGTGCGATGAGGGTGGTTCCGTAAGGACCGGTGCTATGGACGCAGCGGGTCTCCGAGAGGCTGTCGACGCTTCCCCCGCGGCGGCCCCGGCGACGGGTGCTGACGAGGTGAAGACGGAGGCCGCCGCCGCCGGTGGCGCAGCAGCGGGAGGAGGAGGACCTGCTTCGGAGAGCTATTGTGACGCGAGGGTGGAGGCGGGCGAGGTCGGCTCAGCCGGTGAAGAGCGCCCCGCGACGCCGCCTGAAGCAAACGAGGTCGGAGCTGTGGGCGAAGGGCGCTCCGATGTGACTGCAGCGGATGAGGTGGGAATTCCGGTGCAGGGACGAGATGTGGGAGCTCCTGTGGTCTCTGAAGGGAAGATGGAGGTGGACGAGGGTGGCGCTGCAAGGAGCAAAGACAACTCTGCAATCTCTACAGTCAGCGAGGCGAGTGTGCGGGGAATTCCAGGGGCGGCGCGAGATTTGGATCCTCTGATGTCTCAAGCGAAGATGGAGGTCGACCAAGGCTGTGGGAGCCCCGCAATAGCCGTGGAAGGTGATGTTAAGATGGAGGAGGAAGGCAATGTTAAGATTGAGGAGGAAGGCGACGGCGGAGTGGTGAACCAAGGGCCTGCAGCACCACCTGCTGGGAAAGAGGAGGAGGTGGGGGGGTGCTTGGTGGGCTGCTACGTTGGCCGGAGCGCCCCGGGGCATGCCAGGATTCTCATTGGGAAGGTTGCGTCGTATGATAGCACGACTGGGATCTACTCTGTGGTGTTTGAGGATGGACATGGCGAGGATTTGGGGCTCCCTCAGCTCCAGGAGTTTCTCATGTCCGATGAGAATGGCGCGTTGGGCATGAAGGTCAGCTGCAGGAAGAGGAAGCTAGACTTGCTGGTTTCTTCAGGGACTGCCTTGGAGGTGAAAGAGCCAGCAAGTTCCAGGCAGAGGGTTGATGGATGCGGGACGTCTGTCAGGGCTGATTCGCAGCAGCAGGATAGTGGGTCTGGCTCCGATATGTCTGAGGATGTTGAGTCTTCGAGTAATTCATCGGATTTCACTAAAGAAGAACCACCATCCGAGCCATGCCCTCCTGTACAGGCTGTGGAGTTGCCTCCTTCATCTGGAGACATTCCTGTGCCAGAGGAGTCCATAAGTTATCTCTTTTCTGTTTATAACTTCCTGCGGTCGTTCAGTGTGCAGCTGTTCCTGAGTCCGTTTGGGCTGGATGATTTTGTGGCAGCCATTACTTGCACTGTGCAGAATAACTTGCTGGATGCTGTACATGTCTCTCTATTGCGTGCTCTGAGGCGGCATCTTGAATCTAAATCTGCTGAAGGATCTCAGCTTGCTTCGAATTGCTTGAAGTACACGCTCTACCAATCCCTCTTAATTACAATAACTATATTTCGTAACGGCTGTGTTTCCTTATTTAAATTTCCTTATTGAACTGTGTACAGGTATCTGGATTGGGCATTACTAGATGCGCTGACTTGGCCGACTTTCTTACTAGAGTACCTGTATGTGATGGGTTGCATTAAGAATCTAGGGGGGCGGAGTTTTGGTAGAAGCATCGTGGCCACCGAATACTATAAACTTCCTGTTGCCATGAAGCTGAGGGTGCTGCAAATACTCTGTGATCATGTCATTGAATCTGATGAACTCAAAACTGAACTGGAGGACCGAGAAGGCTACAATGAGGAGATGGAATCTGAGATGGATTCTAGCTCCTTTTTGGAGTATGACTCAAGAGTCTCAACTAGAGCCTCAAAGGCCTCTGCTTATAAAAAGATGAATGACCTGCAGAACTTGGAGAGCACTCCAAATGTAACAAATCCAGAAGATGGTGTAGCGAACGCTTCTCAGGATGGCAACAGTGATGATTGCCGAATTTGTGGAATGGATGGGACATTGGTGTGCTGCGATGGGTGCCCATGGGCATATCATTCGAGATGTATTGGTCAAAACAAAGCTTTCCTTCCCAAGGAAAAATGGTTCTGTCCAGAATGTGTGGTTAACAAGCTTGGACCGACTTCATCAAGAATTGAGCGTGGTGCAAGAGGAGCTCAAATGTTTGGCACTGATATGTGTGGAAGGCTATTCTTAGGAACCTGTGACTATTTGCTGGTGTAAGTTCTTGCAAATTAATTGTGCAATACTTTGGGTTTACTTATTATTTGTTCTGCATGACCTGTTATGGTTTGTCCTGTACTTCCTTTAATGTTTGTTCCATGAAATTACCGCAGGATCAATACATCTTCAGATGCAGAGTCTTATGCAAGATATTACAATTGCTGTGATGTTGTCAAGGTCCTCCAAAGACTTGCTCCCTCAGATGCATATGTGGATATATGCAGGAAAATAGAGGAATACTGGAAGCATTTACATGGTATAGTTCAGAGTGAGAGATCAAAAATAGGTAAAGAAGTTGGTGTGAGCCACACTGAGAAATGCAGCATGTTGAGTTTTACTCCAGCAAAAGCAGATGGAAGTGGCTGGACAACTTTTAGAGATGGTAGGGACAGTAAAACGGTGGCACCCCCTCAAACAAATGTGGAGCAGAAACTTGTGGCTAATGAGGAGCAAAAATGCATGCCCATTTTAGGTGCCGTCGGCCAGAAGAATGCTCAAGTTTGCAATCAAACTCTATCAGCAGCTGGGTACAACATACATAGTACACCCAGAAATGGAGCTTCTGGACCATCTGTGGTGTCATCAGTTTCTCCTCAGAATGGATCCGTTGTAACAGGTGTGTATAACATAGCACAAGCACAGCGAGCTCAGAGTATAACCCGTCCAGACTTATCCACGCATGTTGGAATTAATAACATACATAGGGAAGGTACTGCAAGCACCATTTCTGCAAAGGCAGGATCATTCTGTCCATCTAATCAAGGTAAACAACACCTTCAGCTGTTTGCTGAGAGATCTGGAAACATGAGCAGTGGCAAGGCAGCAAAATTGTCGTCTTTTAAACCACAAGCTTACATAAATCTCTACAACCATGGCAACATTGCAGCATCTGCTGCTGCCAATCTTGCTGTCATTACATCTGATGAAGGGAAGGTTTCAGCATCCAAACAGACTGCAAACCCAAGGAAAAAAGTTGCCGCAGACAATTCTCTACAACTGAAAGCATTTTCCTCAGCAGCCGCACAATTTGTTTGGCCAAGTACTGAAAAGAAGCTTATGGAAGTTCCAAGAGATAGGTGTGGTTGGTGCCTTGCTTGTGGAAGTACAGCAATTGGAAATAAAAAGGCTTGTTTTCTTAACATGGCCACTGCAAATGCTGCTAAAGGGTCTGCTCGAGTTCTTAGTACCATGCATGTAATAAAAAGTTCTGATAGCCATTTCCCCAGTATTGTTGCTTATTTAGCCAACATGGAGGAAAGTTTGCGTGGTCTATTAGTTGGTTCACTACAGGACGCGCAACAGAAAGAACGGTGGCATCAACAACTACAAGAAGCTTCCAACTGCAGAACTGTAACACCCCTGTTACTTGAGGTGAGTCATGATATAGTATATGGCCCTGAATGCTAGCAGCAAGCGGTAGCATTAAATATAATAACAATTTCAGATTGCTTAAGCAGCTTGAGGTAGCTACCTTATACTCCTGCATGTATGTTTTTAATAAAGGAAATTAACTCTATGTACAATGTCATGAACTAATAATAATTTAGATATGCAACGAATGGTATTGAACAAAAGATAAAAGTCATAATGAAGAAAGTTATTGCCATAAATGGCAGTGACCATAGCTCAACTTGTTGGATGGGAGTCCTCTTCAACTTGAATTTGGGTGCCTATTCCTTCTTTAGTGAAAAAACATCTAATTCCTCAAGGTTGGATCTCTCTGTTTTTTTTTTAAAAAAAATATATAAATGACAGTGAAAAATGAATACAATTTTTATGGCATTAGAATCATTACATATTATATGCAGTTGGAAAGCAACATCCGTGGAGTGGCATTTTCTGCAAGTTGGTTGAAGCCAATAGATGACTGGCCTGTGGAATCACCTGGTCTATCGACTGGAGCATCTCGTCCTGCACCATACCAAAAACGTGGGGCTGGTGGAAGGCGTGGCAGAAGACGTTCGCTGGCATCTGAATCTAACACTGCTACTGATGATGACAACAGCTGGACTTGGTGGACCGGAGGAAATATTTCAAAACGTGCTTTGCAGAGAGGGGCTATTCTACGTTCAACCATAAGAAAAGCTGCTCGCCAAGGTATTGTGTATCTTAGCTGTTACTAGTCTTATTTCATCTTCTGCCGGTCTCAAGGGCATGAACAAATTGCCTTGTTGTGTCTCTCACTAGGTGGCAAAAAGAGGATAGCAGGTTTCTCTTACTATGAAGGTTCCGATTTTCCAAGACGATCACGACAATTTGCCTGGAGAGCATGTGTTGGAATAAGCCAGACTTCATCGCAACTTGCTCTGCAGGTTAGCAGTTTTGCCCTGATGTTGCAAAGGGCAATATCAAAACTAGTTTGGTGATGATCCTAACATTCCTTTCTCTCAGGTCAGATATCTTGATGCCAACATTAGGTGGAAGGAATTCATCCCTCCAGATCAAATTCCCTCAGATGGAAAAAGTTCTGATGCTGACTTTTCTGCCCTCAGAAATGCTGTAATCTGTGATAAAAAAATAATTGATAATAAGATAAGATACGCACTTAAGTTTCCCAACCAGAAACATCTTCCTGCGCGTGTAACAAAAAATATCTTGGAAACAGAAGGCGATCAGGATGAAAATAGCAAATTGTGGTTTTCTGAAAACCATGTGCCACTGTACATGTTGCGGGAGTTTGAGCAGAATACTGGGATTAGCTCCTTGCCTATTCCAGGAATTTTGAAGTCCACTAATCTCTACCCAAGGCGAGTAAAAGCATTTTTTGGAGACGTCTTTTCCTATCTCTTTCATAAGGGAGAGGTCTATCCATGCACCTCGTGCAAGAAGGATGTTCCATACAGGTTTTTCTACTTCGCCTAATTATTTTGATAAACTGATCATACATGTACTCTTTTTGGAGATTCTAACTTTTTCATATTTTGGTTGATCACATGCAGGGATATTGTTAAATGCAGCTCTTGTCAAGGTATGGTTCTATGGCATGCTCTTTTGATTGTTTGTTTTCCATTTTTGTCCTTGTAATATCCAAGACGATAAGATCAATTTCTGAGCTTTCCTATACTTTGTCATACTGTTGCTTTGTATTTTGCTTTTAGGTAATTGTCATAAAGAGTGTACATCAGGTGGCAGTGCTACTTCCAATTTGACATGCAAGCTATGCCTCCAGAAGCAGAATCTTAAGCTTACAAGTTACAATACAAATGCCAGTTATATCCAGCCTCAGCAGAAGAATACTGGCCAACAACAGGTTACTGCTCCCAGAATTGTCTTTAAGGTTGGTTCTGCTGAACCTGCCCTGAATGTTACAAAGGTTAAAGCACAGCCATTTGCGAAGGTGGCAGCTCAGCCAATTATGAATGTGAAAACCCAACCAATCACAAATGTGGAAGTCGAGACACCCGCAAAGTTGGAAGCCTTGCCAATTACAAATGTGGTAGCTCCGAATATCACTAGTGTACAAACTCAGTCAAAGGCAAAAGCTAAAAAGTCAAAGTCAGAAAACCCGAAGAAACCTAAAAAAGTTCAAGCGATCACATATTTTGGTCTTGTATGGAAGAAAAATAAGAATGACAAGGATGATGGAAGTGATTTTAGGGCGAATGATGTGATCCTGAAAAGCAAGGATGGTATAGGTTCGCCAATAAAACCGACTTGTTGCCTCTGTAACAAAACATATTCTCCGGATTTCCTGTATGTACGCTGTGAGAGGTGCAGAAGTAAGTCTATTTAGCACTGTTGTAGCTTAATGCTTCCTTTTCTGTTGTTTTTTTTTTAACATCTTGATATTCCCTGCATACAGATTGGTTTCATGGCGATGCCTTGCAACTTGAGGATGAAAGGATTGGTGAGTTGGTTGCATACCGATGCTGTAGGTGCCGAAGAAGAGCCATACCCAAATGTCCTCACTCAGATGATTATACAAAGCATGAACCAGAATTTAGTGAACAGACAGTCGCTACATCATCACAGTCAACAATGCTTTCTAGTGAGGAGACTTGTGCTTTAGCAGATCAGGATCCACTGCTCGCTTCATATGGGATCGTTGAACCGGTTGGGGAAGAAACAGTGGATGCTGATTTAGCAACTAGCATGTTAAGCTTTGCCCCAGGAAGCAACCAGAAGCTGTCAGTCAGAAGAGCGCAAACTAAAAATTGTGAATACCTTGATCAAGAAAGATCTACGAATGAGTATTATATCATTGATCAACCTCCTGGGAATGGAAACATCAATTTCAGCCATATGAATGAATGCTCTTTTTCGGAGGCTGACAGTGTGGATGCTTCAGAGCTGTTGGGGTGGGATTTTTCCCAAGGAACTGCATATGCTGTACCTCCTGATTCCAGTGCTGATCACCTAGCGAATGAAACTAGTTGTGGCAGCTTTGCAATAGACCAATATGAACCCCAGACTTATTTCTCATTCACCGAGCTGCTTGAATCTGATGATACACAGCTTGACAATGCATTTGGGATGTCTAATGGTCTACAAGACGATGGCAATTGCACAGGAAACTTTGACCAACCGGGAGCTGGTTTTGATGAAATGTCTTTTACGATAGAAGATGGAGCTTCAAATATGAACTTCCCAACAGATTATCCCTTCCCTGATGTGGTAGCATGTCAGAAGTGCCAGAACACTGAACCACCTCCTGATCTCAGATGTGCAGTTTGTGACCTGCATATACACCGGTATTGCTCACCTTGGGACGAAAGTGTACCATCCTCTGAGAGCGGCGATTGGAGTTGTGGTTCTTGTAGAGAATGGCGATGATTAACTTAATTTCATAATGTGGCAGCGCCATCCGTAATGGCAGGTAAAAACACGGTATTCATTTATGTAAGGATCGGCGTTCTGTTAACAATACCTGGGTTTATAGTTCCTGAGCATCCATTCTGTTTAGGTGGAAGGTATTTCATGAAGCGCGCCATGGATCTGGATGAAAAATTTTCCACCAAGCTGTTGTGTCACGGCGCTACCGATGGTTCAAATGCTGGGGTTGATTATTTGACATAAATCTAACCACCATACAGTTAGACTAGCAATGACTGCCGCGCAGTTTACACTGTACATACTGAAGGACGGGTCATGGAGACCATTCTTTTGAGTTTAGGCTTCGTTTTGGAGGAGGTTTAGGGTTAGGAGAAAGAGATGCTGTTAGCAACGTAGGTATATGGTTCTGCAAAAACCATATTCATGTAATCTTATTTACCTCATCGTTTCCTCGTCTTTTCAGATAGACGTTGCCTCTTCAGGAGGTCTTTGTCAGAGTGGCTGCCTCCAATTCCCTTTTTCAGTATGTGAAAATGCTTGATCTGTGGCCCTCAGCTTGGCGCGTGCTAAAATACTTGATCTGTGGCCTTCTCAGCTTGACCCTCCCATGTGCTAAAATGCTTGATCTGTGGCCCTCTCAGCTTGGCCCTCCTTGTGATAAAATGAATTGTGAGAAGATATCACTCCTAGGCGGCGCCATCAGTTTGAGAAGTTTGAATGAATTGTAAAGATGCTCTTAACGATATTTTTTTTTGGGACGCCATTCGGCTAGCTTTATTTATCTGATGAGAGCGACCTGTCACTTTCTTTAGAGCAGAAAACGATTCGTAGCTGTGTTTATGTTACTGTTTCTCTCTTTTTTTTAAAAAAATTTATGTTACTGTTTCTTGTGGAACGAAAATGAACACGGGTTTATACCTGGGCCAACACGAGCTGCCATTTGCTCTAATGTGGGCTGGGCTGTATATTGGGCTCGTCTCTTCTTGTCGAGTCCTCTTCTCTTGCTCTGCTCCGGGCAGCTCTCTCTCTACCACGGCGATCTGTCGTCTCGTCCTCCATTTGCGGCGGCGATGGCGCTCTCCTCCTCCTCGCGGGCGCACCGCCTCATCCGCGGCTTCCACGCCTCCGCGCAGGCCCTGGCGCGGGCGGAGCCGCACGAGTTCTCGAAGCCGAGCGGGTACCTGGGCAGCTGGGAGCCCGCGGGGGAGCCACGGGAGGCGTGGGCGCGGCTGGACCGGCTGCGCAAGGGGTACGCGCGCGACGTGCGAGAGCTGCGGCGGCAGTACGCGTACGAGGTGCAGCTCATGGAGGCCGAGCGGCAGCGGAAGGCCGAGGCGCGCGCCGAGGCCGCCCGCGTCGCCAACGAGGAGCGCAAGGCGGCCAAGGCCGCCGCCGCGCAGACGCGCGCGGCCGAGCGCCGCGCGTTCGAGGAGGACTTCCGCCAGACCCTCGTATGTTCCCTCTCCCCCATCGCCTTCCCTCCCGTGCCCCTAGTTCCCCCTCCCTGTTCGCCATTGCACGCTACGTGTTTGCTGAATTGCCTCGTCCGCTTGGACTTACTACAATGCGAGTCTAAACATTGTCTAAGTTGCTGTTTTAGTTTGTAAATTGTAATTGAGAGGGGTTATTTAATCAAGGTGAGATAGACCTTCCTGTTTTTATCATCTTAGCTTCACTTCATAGTTTAGAAACATGCATAACAACAGCATCTTCAGCTCTCTACTATAAAGCTAATTTAAGACTTGTGCAGCACAAGGTGCTTGTAACTGAAGATGAGATAACTTGCAGATGAAAGAAAGAGCTGAGAAGTTGGAGAGTTGGCGGAAAAAGGAGAAGCTCCTGGAGCAAAAGAAGGTGGATCAGAAGGAGCTCCTGCGCAAGAAGAGCAGTTTGTGGCTTGCTGAAGATAAACTTGAAGATCAGATACTCGAGGCTATCAGGAATACCACTCCTCTTTAAGGTTGATTCTGTGATGTGAGGTGTACTCTTTTCTTGCTGTATTGATGCTACTATTCTCATCCCTCTATTTTTGAAACAAAAAAGAACATTTGTGTTCAACTTTTTATTTAAAATGTATGGAATAAAAGGCTATGTAACCTAATGATGTGGACAACCTGAAATTAAGTTGTCTTAAATAGATAGGTGCATGTATAGATTTATATTAATTAAGTGAACAGTCTAGCATATCATGGTTTAAATCGGTATCGCTAGAAAAATGAAGCATGTGTAATATATCCTTGCTCTGATTCCTACAGAAATTCCTAATGGGTTGATAGTTTTCAAGATGCAAAATACATTGTGCTATAAATATTACAATGAACTAGTGGAACTTTCTGACTTTCTGAGTGTAGGTGTTGTATAGCACTGTTTGATTTTTCAGATGGAATCACACCGGCATTCATTTGTAGGAGGACGTTTATTTTATAATACAGCTTGGATGAGAATTGAATGGCTAAACTCTAATTAATAGATGGAATGTTGCATTTTGGTTTTGAACTTTGTAAGATATGCCACAGACGACTGGCAGATTTTTATATTGCTTACTCGCATCCCCTCAGCTTGGTTTTGTGGTTGTCAGCTTGTTGACAGGTTTTATATTCAGTAAATCTTTCACTACATCATCCAGTTTTGTACTGCAGTTGGTTACTTGTAACGACCATATCTTTTATGATCCACTGAGATGCTGATGTGCCTCTATATTTTCTGTTATGCAGGAGTCCAATAGTAGCATGTGAATCAAGAGGGACATCACAAAGCGGTGCTAGTTTATAACCAGCAACCAGACTAGGCAGTAAGAACCAGTTTAGGTTTCAGTTAAATTGGCTTGCATCAAGCTGCTTGGAGAGATGGCTTTCCGCAGTTCTTGGCTGAGCAAAATGTAGCTGGGTGCACTCGATACCTGCTGCCGTCCAAAGCTTCTGCCCTCCTTTTCTTGTTATTTATTATGGATATGATCTGCCTCTTGAGTTGTTTGCATAAAACTCTTGACGCAATCTGGAAGAAAAGGAGGTTTCTTCTAGTCATAATTTCCCCCTTTTTTGTTCGATGAAGATCCATCATCCATACTGTTAATGATTTTGCTGTGCTATGTTTGATTGTTGAGCCATACTATTTTGTCCGTAATTCACACCACCGCAATGGTTCCTGTTCTGATTTATGCTTGAATTTACGCGCCCAATGGACTTACCGGGTGAGCTTGGAAGTGTTTTTAGGTCTGAAAAATAGTAGGCTCATTGTCGGCTTGGCCGCCTGCAGAATGCTCATATCCATGACGAATATGTGCCTACTATTCAAAAGAAATATCCAGAATAATGAGACACCACTATGTGAATGTTTGATTGCTAGCCCTATCCTGTCGCACTTCATTTGCTAAGTGTATAGAAAGCCAAAGCTTCCGTGGCTACCATTAGCAAATTATCCACCACAATTATGCAAATTTTGGTAAATGTGCGGCTGGCAAATCATCCACAACACTGCAAATTTTGGCAAAGAAGGGAGATTGCATATGGCCCAAGAGCCATGCATATGGTCATGAAACCAAATGATATCCTGCATCCATACTCGGTCAACCTTTTGTGGCATTTTTGTGTGAAGAGTAAACCTATCCTAGGACGTAGACGGTTAGTTGAAATACTGAAATGTCGTCTCTTCGGACCCGGCTCATAAAAAACCAATGCTCTGTTAGGGCCGCCAATCTTTTTTTAGATATGGAGGGCAGCCAATCTGGTCTGATCATAGAGTACTCTTAAGATAAATGGTCGTGGAGCAATTGAAATTGGAATGCTGGAAGCAGGGCGTCATCATTCCTGACGGCGACAGTTAGCTTATACTATTAGTTGACGATTAACAAGAGCATTCCTCTTGCTCCAGGCATTCCCAACCCAATCTGCATTCATTTGGACGTCGAAATGGAAAGGGAGCGGTCGACCGTGATGAAGACAGATGACCAGAATTTTCTGCAACCTTGCTCATAACCACGCATTCGATCTAGAAGATGCAGCAGGGCAACCTGGCTGGGCAGAACGTTGGGTTGGACGTAAACCGTTGGAGGAAAAAATGCCTTGTCGCTTGTTCGTAAATCGTATGCAACGTCCAATGTTCTAGACTTCTATTGTTCTTTTTTCTTTTTGAACTTTAGACTTCTATATTGTTCTACTAAGAAGAAAAAAGGAGGGAGAAAAAAGATGGTCCCCCGGCATGGCAGCATGACGCCAAGATGTCGGTGTTTTAGACCGGCGATCCTGCGAGGGGTAGCCCACGCAATGTAGAACTAATTAAGTAATAGGGAAGACGTCGAGAATTAATAACAAGATGGTGACAAGGGACATGAGAGGCACGATTTAGACAGGTTCGGGTCTCAAGGTGAAGACCCTACATCCTGTATGTTGGTTATCTTGTATTTCTTGTAGATTGGATCTGTTGTGGAGACCTCTTGGGCATGTTGTGCCGCCGTGCCGATCTAGGACCCCTGCCCTCCTTTATATATCTAAGAAAGGAAGGGAAAAAAATGGTCTCCCAGCATGGCGAACTCAGTTGGTTGGGTTCTTTGTGGTGGAAATTTACCCACCAGGTTTCAAATCCTGGTGCTCGTATTTTTCTGGATTTATTTCAGGATTTACCAGCGCTATGCATTCGGTGGTAGGCGACGTCCCCATCGACAGCGAGGCTCCTGTGGTGACTTCGTGAATCTCAAGATCTACCGGCTTAGTCCTTCGGAGGTGCTAATAGAGGTAGGGTTTATATTCGTGTATTCGTAGGAGTGAGTGTGCTTACGTGTTGAGCGTCTTCGTTTGTTACGTGTAATTAAAAAAAAATTGAGTCAAGAATGCAAAAGAGGATGGGGACTCGAGTTGACCGAGAGGAGGCATGGAAGTTTTTTACTTAGGATTAGGAGTCATCTCAGTCATGGAAAGGTTGGATTAAAAAGAACATGTGGCAAGGCGAAAGGTAAAACCAGCGGCGCGACGGGCGTCCAAACCAACCCGCGTGTCATCATCCACGGCTTCGCCTTCGTGGACCATTGGTTTGGAAGCCTGCACAAGCATATGCCATTGCCCGCCGTAGGAGAAGATTCATTTGGCTTGACACGATCGCATCGCACCGTAATTTAGAGGGAGCAATCGCTCGCTTGCCATCCGCATCGCATCCAGCACCGAGCATATAGTTGCATAAAGCTCCCAGCTTTTTTTCCTTGTTCTCGCTATCCGCATCGCACCCGTGGATCCACCACCGAGCTAAAGCTCCAAGCTTTTTTTTCCTTGGGGAGGAAGAAGAAGAAGAAGAGAGGAGGGGGGCTCACAAAAGGCAGCCGTAGTCTCCTCCCTTCCTCCCGATCTGACCGGAAGCGCGAGGAACATCCAGGGAGGACAGGATGCACTCGACGAATCTGCTGCTCGAGGAGCCCATCCGGATGGCCTCCATCCTGGAGCCGTCCAAGACGGTAAGGCAGCGCACCTCTCCCCCCTCTCCGTTCGCCGCTCGCTCCGTTCGGATTCGATGGACTCCGGCAGGGTTCGCGAACCCCATCCTAGTGGATTAATTCCTCCGTTCCTGATGATTTTTTTCTTTCTTTCTTTCTCATAATGGATCGTGTGAAAAAAAAAACCAGAGTTTTTTCCCCGCGATGACGAAGATCGTCGGCACGCTGGGGCCCAAGTCGCGCTCCGTCGACACTATCTCCTCCTGCCTCAAGGCCGGCATGTCCGGTAACCACGCTCTGCCCGTCCCAACGGGAGCCGTCACTAACCGGCTCTTATTACTTTCTACTCCATACTCTTCTACTAGTAGTCTTTAGAGCTGATTCTTTCCCACTTCCCGTCCTGTTCGTCCCAGTTGCACGTTTTGATTTCTCGTGGGGGGACGCCGCGTACCACCAGGAGACGCTGGAGAACCTCAAGCTGGCCATCAAGGCGACCAAGAAGCTCTGCGCTGTGAGTGATCATGTTTCTTTTATTTTTTAATCGTGTCAATTGATTCTGGCATGGCTGGAAACAAGCGCATCCACACCGAGAGTCTCTCTTGCTTGGAGACCTGACACTGACAGCTAAATCCTTCTTTGCTTGCAGGTCATGCTCGATACCGTTGGCCCGGAGCTGCAGGTGGTGAACAAGAGCGAGACCCCAATCTCCCTTGAGGAGAACGGAACTGTTGTTCTCACCCCTCATCAGGGTCAAGAAGCCTCCTCCAGCGTGCTGCCCATCAACTTCTCTGGACTCGCCAAGGTTAACACGTGCACAGGCTCTTTTTGCCACATCTTATATCCAGCTTAGCATTTACTTCTATGTTAAGCTGCAACTGCTAGTAGTCCATTCTCTGGCTATCTACTTTAGATTTTTTTTCCCCCTTTCTGCCTTGTGGGCTAAGTCATTATGATGTCCTTAATTTAGCATTTTAGCCTGCCGTTCCACATTGAGATCAAATTAAAGCAAAATATTTGTCGCCTGCAGGCCGTGACACCAGGTGCAACAATTTTTGTGGGGCAATACTTGTTCACCGGCAGTGAGACTACTTCAGTTTGGTTGGAGGTAAAAAAGTCTTTTTTTGCTGTACCTATGAGGATTTTTTTTTAAAAAAAATGAGCATTTTGTTTGTTTCACATGACGTTCAGTAGGGTTTAGTTTGCTTTCTTCTGACACCAAAAGCTCTGATCTACCTGATGTAGGTGTCTGAAGTTAAAGGAGATGATGTGGTTTGTATAATCAAGAACACAGCTACCTTGGCTGGGTCACTCTTCACACTGCATTGCTCCCAGATTCATATTGACTTGCCCACACTATCTGATGAGGATAAGGATGTAAGGGTCCTACTCTTAAAACTGTGATTTATATATCTTCGTTGGTGTCTTTTCATTCTTTTTTAAATTTCACCTTTAACAATAAAAAATTTAAATGTTGGTTGGAACCACATTTATTATTGTAAAGTTGCAGCCCTGTCCTCAAGCTATCTTAAGACTTGAAAGCGTGAACTGGTTTCAGGTTATCAAAAAATGGGGTGCTCCGAACAAGATTGACTTCCTCTCTTTGTCTTACACAAGACATGCAGAAGATGTGCGGCAGGTTGGTTACTCGTGACACTGACATCATGGATGCATTTTGGGTTATTCTGCTTGTCATCTTTAATTAATTATTGTACTTCCAATTTACAATCAATACCCATGTTTCTTCAATGACAAGGCAGCACTGTTATATTTTAATACAGTATCTCCTGTTTCTTTGCATCCAGTACTTGAGAACAATGTTTTCAGCAGTGCCATTATTTTCTTTTCCTAACACAGGCACGGGAGTTCCTCTCGAAATTGGGTGATCTTAGCCAAACTCAGATTTTTGCCAAAATCGAGAATGTTGAGGTATTTTCAAGACAATCTTTTTTTTTTCATTAACCAGTCATTAATAGATGGCGCCATCAATCCAGTGTTATTGCTTTGCAGGGCTTGAACCATTTTGACGAAATACTGGCTGAGGCAGATGGTATCATTTTGTCAAGAGGAAACCTGGGAATTGATCTTCCACCTGAGAAGGTTTATCTCATAACCTTTTTTTCACAGCTCACTTTATTTAGAAATGCTAATTTTTTGGGAGCTTAGTATCGAGATTCATGCATCGATCAATTCACCCAAAGCTTAAACCTTGTGGTGGCCATATACATGTCTTGTAATTTCAGTGCCCCCTCTTGTTTGATCTCATGCAGTCCTACTACCACATACCACACTACATGGGCTTGAAGTGGGTCACAGTTAATTTTTTCTTGACATTGCACTAGTGAGGTCTTGACGATTAGAAATCTAGAACTTTGACTTTTGGTACTAGATTGAGTTTCGTGCATCTACCAGTTGGCCTCCTAAGCTGTTGTGGGAAGATGGACAATATCAAAATATACAAAAGTCAGTCTTAAGCATTTTAGCTCAATTTCATGGCATTGTAAGGGACTGTTTTTTTTTTTTTAAAAAAAATCATTCTGTAAAATGATGATGATGTGCAGCTCTCATGTGTGTTCAACAGTTCAAGAAAGTTTGCGCAAAAAAAAAAAAAACAGTTCAAGAAAGTTTTAAGACATAATAATTGTTCCGTCTTTACTACTGCATTATTTGGTATTTGATCTTTACCTCTCCATATCACAGGTCTTTTTGTTTCAAAAGTCTGCTCTACACAAGTGCAACATGGCTGGAAAGCCTGCTGTTGTCACTCGTGTTGTGGACAGTATGACGGACAACCTAAGGCCTACTCGTGCGGAGGCAACTGATGTTGCAAATGCAGTACTTGATGGTAAGGTGTCAGTTATAATTGATTTCTGAAAAATATTGGGTAGACTTGGTCTTTGATAGTCTTAACATATGTGTTCCTTCGTGCACCAAAATAAATATGTTAATAACAGATCAATAATGAAACACAATTGTTTATATTTATAGGGAGTGATGCCATTCTCCTTGGTGCTGAGACTCTCCGTGGCTTATATCCAGTTGAAACTATTTCAACTGTGGGAAGAATTTGTGCTGAGGTGACATCTCTATTGAGTTTTATGTTTTCTTTGTGGTGGATTGTATTTTCAACAAGTGTACCTCAATTCAAATTTGATGCCTGCCTTGTCACTCGGCATTTGACTTAATTTCTATTCCATCATTCACCACAGGCTGAGAAGGTCTTTAATCTAGATGTATACTACAAGCGAGCTGTGAAATATGTGGAGGAGCCTATGTCCCACTTGGAATCCATTGCTTCTTCTGCGGTAAGATCTGTCTCTTGTTTACTGTCCATACACCAAACATTTTTCTGTTAATTATCGATGTACTAGCACTAAGTCTGTGCAAACCATGGATTTCTTATCTGAAATAACTATTTTCTAGGTGCGGGCTGCTATCAATGTTAAAGCTTCTGTCATCATTTGCTTCACCTCTTCTGGACGCGCTGCAAGGTAGAAAAAAATGAATATTGGCTGTATAATTTTTGTGGTCCAACGGAAATGATGCTCATATATTATCTGTATTCCTGCAGGTTAATTGCCAAATACAGGCCCTCCATGCCTGTTCTATCTGTGGTCATCCCCCGTCTAAAGACAAACCAACTGAGGTGGAGTTTCACTGGTGCATTTGAAGTACGTAACAGTCCTTCCTCCTTTTTGATATTTTAGTACATGTTCTCTATTTTTGGAATCTGGGGTATTCTAGTATATCATGCTGATAATTAATTGTGTACAAAATATGAATTTTGGTCTACAAGGGCTTTCTTATTGATATCCAACATGACATCATTGTACAAGTCAATGTGGAGGAGCAAGATATCAATTATGTTGCACCTGACATAGCTGTAGCAATTAACTTTTCTTGTTGAAATCTTTACTTATATAATCGCTTCCTTTTTTTCCCATGGCACTTGTTTTTTTTTTTTTGGGTTCAATCAAGTTCCCTGATGTGGATATTTACTTAATGTATTATCTGCAGAATCCTCTGGTTCTGTTACAAACATTTCCTTGTTGATATTTCTATGGAAATTGTAGAGAAAAGCCTTACATTTGTACCTGTTTGTAGTTGCAGAATCATTTTGTGTGATGTAAGCTCATAATTTTGTATTCTCTTATGCAGGCAAGACAGTCGCTCATTGTTAGAGGCCTCTTCCCAATGCTTGCCGATCCACGCCATCCGGTAAGTTTCTTTTGTTGGCTATAGGAACTGTGAACATATGCATGCACTATGGCAATCTGTTCACCTTTACTCCCAGGTGCACTAGTTCGGATGTAGACGGTAGTGATACTTGATGTATGTGCCTGGTGGGTTATAGACGGTTGCTGTTTTGTTTTTGTTGTGATTGGCCTGGTGGGTGTTCCTGCTGTGCTCCAGCAGATGAACAAATGCTGTAAGCTGACGACTTCCTGGCTTCGTCCGCGCTGGTGCCTATTTTTAAAAACAATGTTCTCCTTTAAAATACATGGGTTTCTTCTCCTACAACACAGATTCCTACAACATATTTGCATTTGCTTGGTTGCTAAAACTATTATTGCTCTGATTGGTTTGTGACTTGTGCCTTGCCGCTGATCCTACTTTACTGTGTCTTTTCAGGCTGAATCTACCAGCGGCACAAATGAGTCAGTTCTGAAGGTTGCTCTCGACCACGGCAAAGCTTCCGGTGTAATCAAGTCCCATGATCGTGTTGTCGTTTGCCAAAAGGTTGGGGATTCATCGGTTGTGAAGATTCTCGAGCTGGATGATTAAACAAGCAGGCAACCTATGTGCCTATGCTTGTCTGTTTGGGCATGCTTTGCCAATTTTTGACTTGGCCTAAACTTGTTGGCTCTGTATAATCCTATATAGCTTTGCAAAATTAGCAGTTTCTCCCATGGTAGGAATTGCTTTGCAATCTGATTGAAACTCCTGTGGAGCAAGTTTGGAACTTGTCAGATTATACCACCCAATTGGACAGATGGAATAATGAAATCACACTGTTATTTACCCTTTGCGCTTTGCCATTTCGACCTCGTTCACAGTTCGCCTGTAAAGTTGCTCATCAATACGTTGTAAATTTCAATGGCATATATATCTTTGAAGTTGGTTATTTACAAAGGCTTGGATCTAAAGCAATAAGATGGTCCGAATTCAGTTATTACATGAAACAAAGGCAACAGTGCAGCACATAAAACGTCTTCTAAATTTAGCATGCGTAGACAGAGGTAGAGTTGGCTCATCTGCCAGCCAATCACTGCCATCGGTATGGATGCTGACTGCCCAGACCTCACTGTGCAATAACAGCTCGAAAACAGATTTGGGTTCAGAATAAAAATGCAAAGCCGATAAACATAGAAAAGATAGGGAATTCAGTGTGGGAGATATGGTTTATCTCAAAATTCAACCATATAGGCGCACTCATTGAGCACACGCAAGTGTCTGAAACTTCATTCCAAGTACTATGTCCCATTCAGAGTACTGGAGAAAACTGGCAAACGCAGCTTACAAGCTCCTCATGCCATCCCAACTGCTGACCTCATGCCATCTGGGCCCTCAGCTTATAAGTACTACTATGCCAATTACACGATGTTTTTCGTGTTAGTCAACTGAAACACCATCTGGTCCTTCGTGCCATCCCAACTGCTGACCTTCCACTGAAAGATAATAAGGGGAACATCAAAGTGGCTCCAGCATCAATTTTGGAATTTGGAATGCCGACTGATTCCACGTAACAATGAACTAGTGGTGCAATGTTTGATTGAGTGGATTAATTTGCTGCGTTCCGGAGCTACTACTTGGGAAGATTCTTCATTTATCCGCAAAGTTTTCCCTTCCTTCCACCCTTACCAAGGCTGCTTACGAGGGGTGTGTGTTTTGGGAGGGGGTGACATTGTCAGGCCTGTAACTCTTCTCAGCATCTTGAGAAGCTCTCTTCAAGTGAACCGGTATGCTACAGGAGCTGTCCATCTGCTACCCAACTGTGGAGATTGGATTATTTTCTTTAGCTTCTTAAGTGTATCGTTTGCTGGTTATTAGTTGTGAACAGTATTAGTGTCTTAATGTAATCGCTATGCTATCAAAAGGCCAGCTAGGAGTCTATAAGGGGTATCGAGAACAATTTGGTAGGTTTAGCGTAGCTCAGCTCTCCGCTGCCGTCGGCTTCTACTTTGAACTTCCCGCTGGAGATTCACAAATTTAGCTGCTATCTACCAATCCTACTACTTCCCCTGCGTTGGTTTCCTTTCGATCTGTTCTTTCTCATTCATTTTCTTTCTCGAGACCTCTTAATACATTAAAATAGTTTATTGCATGCTTGCTGATTTTTTTATTAGGTCTAATCTTGCTGGCTTTGTATAATCTTATAGCTTTGAAAAATGAGCAGTTTCTCCCATGGTAGGAATTGCTTTGCAACTTGATGAAACTCATGTGGAGCACTAAAATGTGACTTGTATCCTTTTTAACTTAGTAGTAGTAGTATATACTCAGGGGTGGATCCCTACATCTACAAGCCCTTGGATCCACCCTCAATTTTTTACACATCATGGATGAAAAGACTAAAGAACTCCAAGGTTGAAGAAGAGGGAGACCAAAAAAAACATGGAGAGATGAGGAAGATAGGAAAACTCAGCCCCATCTTCCATTATTCTCTATATCGTCATGAGGCGCTATGGAAAGAATGAAACTACAACATACAAAATGCAGAGAACATACTCGAGCCAGAGGACGCAATCTTGAGTTTCTTAACTTTTTGCAAACATAAAAGAATATTATTTATAATACTGAATAATTACCAACGATATTTTTTTTAGAAAAGTGCGTATGTAGGTCTAATGGTCGGACCCTAAACTTGTAGAGGTGGAAGACAAGTGCATTTCATTCAAGAGTCCAGCACTTGAGAAGGAATACAATTTCTTTGCAATACACACTAAAGCAGAGAGGTGAAGAGCTAGAAGTTAGGGTCCAGCAGTGGACTTTAGTAATAGTTTATAACTTGCGAATTGTAATGACATTGTTCGAGTATCTTCAACAGTGCGCAAAAAAGGTTGCTAAACTCTTGTTTGTGAATCAATGGAAAAAAAATCTTGCTCCTACAGTGGCCTAAACTAGTGGCTATATTTTCCAAAATCCCAAAAATAGTGGACTCTAGAGCTATTTTTGCCTCCTTGCCTTCCACTTTCAATCCTGAAATTTAACTATTTTAGGACTAATTATTAGGAACTGTTGGAGAAGGAGACTGTTTTCACTCCTAATAATTTTTAGCAACTTTGTAATAAAACTAATCTTTTGGGATTATTTTTCTTGGGCACGGTTGGAGATACTCATAAGTGGGGGTAAATTTCAATGGCATATTTTCTAAATTTAGCATGTCTAGACAGTAGTGAAGAGCTGACTCATCTGCCAGCCAATCACTGCCACGTCGTCGTCTTCCTCACGAGCTCAAAACAATCAACAACCGGGGCGCCGGTTTGGTTTCCTCCTACGGCCACCCATGTTTCTCGACGCTCCCCTGCAGCTGCTCTGTTTCCACCTCCAATTCAATCCCAGAAAAAGCAAGCCAAGCAAAAACACACGAAAACTCGAGGCGCATTATTCCGCGCGCGTCTCCACGCCGTCCGTCGTCTTCCTCGGCAGCCTCGCCGCCGGACCGGCGTCTACCTACCCGGTGGCTCCGCCGTGTGCGTGAGAGCCCCTGCTGCTCGCCGGCGCGCGCTTGAGAATTGAGATGCCATTAAAGCTCATCAAGGCGCCCCGGGAACGACGACGGCGACGGCAGAGCTGCTGAGCGCGCGGCGGCGCATCCATGGCGCCGCGGCGCGTCCTCATGGCGTCAACAACCAATCATCTGGCCTCATCCCCCGCCGGAGCGCCGCCGGGTCCCAACGCGCCGCCGCCGCAGTCGTCGTCGGCGTCGCCACCTCCTCCGAAGGCATCCTCGTCGCCTCCTCCTCCGCCGCCGCCGTCGACACCTCCACCGCCTCAGCACTCTACACCGCCACCACCACCGCCGGCGAATCAGTCGCCATCTCCGCCGCCACCGGCACCTTCAGGCAAAAACAGCACGACGTCCCCGTTCGACCAATCTTTGGTAAAGACACCTCCGAGCCCGCCGGAGAAGTCGCCGTCGACGTCCCCGCCGCCACCTTCTTCGCCTCCACCCTCGCCGCCACCGACAAGCCCGTCACCTCCTCCACCTTCTTCCCCTTCCCCTCCGCCTCCGCCTCCACCGGCGTCATCAACGACGCCATCGTCGTCGCACCAATCGCCGCCGGAATCTACGACGCCATCAGAGACCGCGACACCTCCACCTCCCCAAAGTGCCACGTCAGCCTCCGGATCGAGAAAACCACCACCGCCGCCGCCGGACGAGACACCGTCGACGCCGGGAACACCTCGACCGCCTCCCGCCAAGGGGAGTACTACTCCTTCTTCTTCCTCGCCGACGACGCAAACGACGACGATGCCTCCTCCGACGAGCTTGACGGTGATCATGCCATCCTCTGGCATGTGGAGGGGCCAGCCGGGCTCTGCCGCCACCGCTCCTCCATTAGGTCCACCGGCAGGAAGCTCCGGCTCCGGCAGCAGCTTGAAGACGGAGGTGCTCATCGTGCTCTCCGTCGCCGGGATCGTCCTCTCACTAGCCTCCCTGTTCATCTTCCTCTACTTCAACAACAACAACAACACCCGAAGGAGGCGGCGGCCACCATGGAAGCACAACATCGTGGTGTCGCCGGAAGCGTACCAACCGGCGGCGAGCGGGACGACGGCGAGCTCGCCGTCGTACGAGCAGCTGTCGGGTACCAAGTCGTGGTTCACGTACGACGAGCTGGCGGGGATCACCGGAGGGTTCGCGGCGGCGAACGTGATCGGAGAGGGCGGGTTCGGGAAGGTGTACATGGGCACGCTCCCCGCCGGCGCCGGAGGCGACGAGCGGCGGCGCGTGGCGGTGAAGCAGCTCAAGGTTGGAGGAGGGCAAGGGGAGAAGGAGTTCCGTGCCGAGGTGGACATCATCAGCCGCATCCATCATCGCCACCTCGTCACTCTCGTTGGTTACTGTGTCACACAGAACCATCGGCTACTTGTCTACGAGTTCGTCTCCAACAAGACGCTCGACCACCACCTCCATGGTAGGTCGTAGTTGTATCTGCTGTGTTTCTGCCATGCCATGGGCGGCGCCATGGCTCCTTGTTGGTGTGTGTATATATATAAATGTCTGAAGCTAGCATGGTGTGTTCTGCATTGCAGGGAGAGGTCTTCCGGTGATGGATTGGCATAAGCGGATGAAGATCGCCATCGGAGCGGCGCGTGGGCTGACATACCTGCACGAAGACTGTAAGTAGTGATCTCGGTCCAGTGCTGCCATTTTGAAATTTAGATACACCAATATTGCTGAAATGCGATATTTTGCACAAATCTAGATCCATCGCTGCATCAGCACGAAGAAATGCGATATTTTTGCGCAAATTTATATACATCAATAAGAAATATGATATTTTGCATAATTTTTTATTTAATAAAACGCGCGGTCAAATTTGTAAGGTTAAAAAAGTCAACATGAACTATAGTTTGGCTAACAAGTCGTATACCTGATGCAGGCCATCCACGGATCATACACAGGGACATAAAGTCAGCCAACATTCTGATCGACGAGGGGTTCGAAGCCAAGGTGGCGGATTTCGGGCTGGCCAAGCTGACCAACGACTCCCTAACCCACATCTCAACACGGGTGATGGGCACGTTCGGGTACATGGCGCCAGAGTACGCCTCGAGCGGCAAGCTAACGGACCGCTCCGACGTCTTCTCCTTCGGCGTCGTCCTCCTCGAGCTCATCACCGGCCGGAAGCCGGTGGACGCGTCGCAGCCACTCGGAGAGGAGAGCCTCGTCGAGTGGGCCCGCGCCCTCCTCGCCGACGCCCTGGAGGCGGGCGACTTCGGGGCGGTGGCTGACCCGGCGCTGGAGGGGAGGTTCTCGAGGCCGGAGATGAGGAGGATGGTCGGAGCCGCCGCCGCGTGCGTCAGGCACTCGGCGGCGAAGCGGCCGCGGATGGTGCAGGTGTGGAGGTCGCTTGATGTGGAAGACGATGAGGGGGGGCCGCCGGATCTGACGAATGGTGTTAAGGTTGGGCAGAGCATGGCGTATGATTCGAGGCAGTACTCGGCTGATATCGAGCTGTTTAGAAGGATGGCGGCGTTCGATGATGGTGATGAGCTCGCCGGCGAGGAGGACGAAGGCGGCGGTGGTGGTGGTGTAGCAGCAGGCTCCAGGGCGCACAAGTATAGCTAGGCGACGCAACAAGCGGCAAACACCCACACGTGTGCATGGACCGCTCGAGCATGTACGTGAACGATGCAGCATGCATGTGTGCACTGTGCAGCTACTAGCAGCAGCTCGATCAGATTCAGATCAGTCGCAGGACCAAGCTTCCGTGCGCCGGAGGAGGCCAGGACGATGAACGTAAGCGGCGAGAACGACGGCGACGACGGGGGAGAGCGAAGGCGCTTGCATTGGCTTCGCTTTGGTGCGAGTCTGAGACTGTGATGACTGATGAAGCATCGTTGCTATTCAGGTTGGGTTGGGAGTGTATACTCTGTATGTGTGCAGTGCAGTAAATCATATCAGCAGCAAATGAGGCCTGATTCAAAACAGCAAATGTTCCAAGATTATTATCTTTATTGATAGCTGAGCAATGATGATGTTCAACTGTTGTTTTGGCGGAGCGTCAGCCCAGATCGGATCATCGGATCAAACAATTTGGGATCAACCAAGCCCAGACAACGTCAAATATAATGGGCTCAAAGCCTCAAACACCCAATGGGCTGGTGGTTGGCTTTATAAATTGGCATGCAAGGCTAATGAGGCAAATAGTTTTTTTTTAAAAAAAATAAAGATTGTTTTTTTCAGGCAACAACTTGTATATACATTCAGTCTTTGTCGTTTTACGCCCATTAGAACCCCAATGATGATGCTAGCCCTCTTCTACCACAAGCATGTGCATCAAACCAAAGCAAACAAACGAACTACTTAGCAAGGACGGCAGAAGAGCAACAAACCAATACTATAATGATTAAGGAATTAACATGGAAGCATAGAGGAACCTTCTAGGATTCATAACCATCAGCGCCTTGGAAGTACCATGGATCTGGTTAGATAAAAGGTATGGTTTTGGAACCTTTGCTGAAAACTATGGGCACTGTGCACATAGCATTCCTGATTCCTGCATAGTCGCTCGAGATGCTTGCAAAATAAAAGATAGTCAAAGTAGGCTTGCAATGTTCGTTAATAAAAAAAAAAGTAGGCTTGCAATGCAAACAAAATGATTGCAGTCACATTCGCTGTCCAACTTGTATTATCTGAAGATTACATTAGCAGCAGGCATGTTGAAATGTGCGTGCCTGCGTCCCAAGATTCCTCTCTTTTTTTTTCTCTCTCTGTGTTCTCTTTCTTGTGTTTTCCCTACTAAGCGCACCAATTACCTGTTCGATGTGATTGAAACTTGATTATGCCGATTGAGTCAAAGCAGTTTAGCCGTGCCAGTTGCCAAGTTGCTCTCCCCTTGTTTGCCGTTTTTTTTTTTAACCTTTTCTTTTGTGTCAAACAAGCAGAAGCAGAGTGCAGAGATAAACACATGCAAACGCAATGCAAGAAAACTAGAAAGTCTGTCCTATAGATCACTCGGTTTTGGCGCCAAGTCTCAAAGCCAAAGGTCCTCACGGTTCATCACACCGACGATGACACGTTCACTGGTTCTTCTAAACACTGCAAAGGAATGATAGCGAAGCAATAAAGAAAATTCCTTACAGCTTTGACCATCTGTAGTGCGATTTCTTTCCCTCCAGCTTCATACTATATACTACTAGGAAGATCCGCGCGCTTCGCCGCGCGCGTTTAACAACGGTGTGTCTGTGCCCTTGGTCAGCTCCGGTTTGCCTAAGCATATCAATCTCTGCTAACATTTGCATTTCAACTATTTTTTAGTTTACTATGTAATAAAAAAATACAGCCATCATAGTTGTGAAGGTCAAGAAAAGCTTCTGGTTTAACAAATCAGTCCGCATATACGTGCTCAGGTACAACACTGCATATCGTAGAAATGCATTTTGCATTCTCTGTCTAACAAATAACAGAAGCAGCCAACAATGCCTATATATAAAACACTTGAAATCATTTACAGCACAACATGCAGTCTTTGTTTATTTGTTTGTTTTTCTTTTACTTTCAGGTGCAATCTTTTCCCCACGAAAAGTGAAACCATAGTGAAACTATACAATTACATTTCTGTAGAAATGCTAAACTCCTAACAGGCAGTGTCACTCAACATTGGCTATTTTTCGCCGTTGTTGTCAAGGTTATCCTTTGCCTTTTACGTATTTGGAAAATTGTCTCCGTGTTCTCCTTTGTCTTATAATCTACATCAATTCTTAATTACATTTAAAGTGACCTAAATTAGTTAGACCGAATATATAATCCCAATCAATTAATGGAAAACATATATAAATCCATAGCGGGCCAATGAAAACAAAGACCAAAAAAACAACTCAGCTATGTTCTTCCTTTGCAGAGGAATGAGGTTGCAAGCAAGCATTAAACATGCTTCTTATTTCCCTGTTGTTTTCTCAGAAGCTACATAAAGAAACAATTAACTGATCTAATAATTAAATCATATTAAAAACAGGAGCATGTAAAGGAAAGGATAAATGCATGGCTAAGTACATGACTGTCACATGAAGAGGCCACCACGAGATTTCCCTTTCTAAATCATTCTTGATGTCGAATACAGTGGAGGGAATGTGCACAGCCATGTGGAAGTTAGGATAGCTGAAGCCGGTAATTGAGATGTCAAGGATGTTTCATTTGATCAGAAGAGAACTACATTCCAGTGACAACATGTAATAAAAAACAAACATAAAGGCACACATTGGAAATATATATACATTGGGAGACCTAAGCTGGTCTTTGCACAGCCAGAGATGTTGCAATAAAAAGAAAAAGAAATATATAATTTCATCCTTGAACCAGAAACTCCATGGTCCATATCCATCCATGACCCATGCAGCTGTGCAAGCTTTGCGCCTGAAAACTGATCAAAAGAGTGAGGTCAGCTTCAAATACCGAGTATATTGAATCGGCCTTTGATGAGGACAGAGTAAGCATAGGTGCAGATCAAAGGAGTTTCTGAATGAAAAAGGGAGGAAACAATCAAGAGAAATATGAAACTTAGCTTAAATGAGATGGTCACTAAAGATTGTATTATATACTAATAAATTCGAAAAAGAAAAGGTCTTAGTATTTTCATGCAGTCTGTCAAGAATCCATTAGGTAAACTGCTTAAATTAAATTTCACGTAAGAAACTATACTTGTCCATAAACCCTTGTATGTACTACACAAACCAATCAATTAGCTCAGCACACATCTTCTTGTTGACATTAGGAATAATCAGTTTCAGCAGAGTAAGTAATATGATATTGTCTTCTCTGACATTCCGAAACATGAGGTAAACGCAAATGAAACTAATAGCAGCAGGATGTACACAGTTAGAAAAAATCACTGAAACATGAAGGATCATTGGTGCTCTGCATTAAGATGCAGACTAAAATGTTTTCTGTAAGGTAGATATAATTTAATGCAAAAAAAGGAAAATTCATATGAGGTGCACGCAGGTATGAAAGAGGTGCCAGGTTTAGAAATAACACAGATGCCACTACTAAATTTAAGAGTAGCTGAATTAGAATCTATATTTTAAGGCACAATACAATAATGATATATATTTATAAAAAAAAGATATAACTGAATAATTTGAAGTAAAAAATAGGCCAAAGAAAACTATATACAGACAGTGAATAACTTGAAGTATAGAGAAGACAGTGGAAGAAAATCGACCAAGCTAAGGCATTTTGTCAAGCAACATCTGCACACAGTGTTTGAAGTAAGGATACAACTATTAATTTCCATTTACTTCCATAAGTTGCAGTACAACCATAGTAGATGAAGCTAGTAATTTCATGATAAGATATGAATTTCTGTAGATGGTCCCCATGAAATAGAATCAGAGTTATGGATCAGATTGAATTGTCACCTTCCTATGGCCATTGGTGGTGATGGAAGCCATCTTCAATTGTCACTGAGCACTTTAATCCATTATTCAGTTGGACGAATGTGTCTTAGGTCATCATTAACATCAACCTGGTAATTCAATGACACACACGCACACTCCATCGAACAGCTCACGGGCAAGTACCAACACTTCATCTTTCGTCATCCGACTCATCCCATGCACGGCGCTGTCATCCTGATTCCTGTGCCCTCACTGCGCCTCCTCTTTCCCATGGTCGCATGCTTCTGATTTACCTGAGAGAAGGGACATGACCAGGTTTGCTCAATAATTAGAATAAGCACCTAAGCCGGCAGGGTCGAGGTGGTCGTATCATGCCAGATGATGGTGGACCATGTGTGGCTTCCGAGTGTGGGGAAAGGCCGATCTGGATGAAGGAATTGTCCAGGCCAGTCGTCCGCGTCGCTTGACATGACGCCAAACCCTAGCAAAGAGGCGCCCAGGCTGGATTCGCTCCGCACCGAAGCTCTGCCCCGAGGCATCGTCTAGGTCGAGACCCGAGGAATGGTAGAGCGCGCGGTGGCCGAGGAGACAGCTCCGGTGGGGTTGATTTGTTTGAGAGAAGCACGAGACCATGAGCGCCCGCACAAGTATCGGGTGGCCGTATCGGTCTTCGTTGTCATGGCGATGAACGGCGACGGCGGCCGTGGTACACGGTGGCGGCGGACGGAAGGGCGGCGGCGGCGGCTACGGTACGCACAAATGGGCTCTCAGGCAAAATAGGAAGGCCGTGCGTGGCCGGCCCACGCTGATGGGAAAGAGAAACGCTCGCTGCACACCGACGACGCTTTTGCCGGCCCGTTCTAGATGCACCCACCGAATAAAGCAGAGGCCCACCGTAAAAAAAGCAGCAGGCCACGCGGCGGACAGGTATAGGCGGAGCGACGCCGGAGGCCTCTCGTGGCTGGAAACCTTCGTGCGATATGAAGTTACTTATTATACAAGCTTCATACTATATAGTATATACTATACAGGCTATCCTCGAGGCAAGATACAATCATCCAATGCATTACGCCGATCCTTCTAGTTTCCAGGTGAAAAGATTTGAACTCCACAAGGTGCCCTTTCTAACACAACCTATTGTCACTGCCTCACTGGCTCACCGTGAAAATGAAAAAAAGAGGCATAAGGTACTTCAATTACTTTGTATACAGAAATAGGTAACATAATATTTCAAAGAAAACTGAGCCCTTAATTTTTAGAAGCCCAAATTGATACACTACGGGCTTATTCGGTCCAATCAGATTCAATCCGGGCCGGGAATGATAGATATGGTAGGTACATCTAGAGACCAGGATTTATTCCGAGTCAGAGACTAATTTATTCGTGATGTATACATCAAGAGGCCTGGAATGATTCACCACCTCTTGACTAGTGGATTGATTCCTTGTCTTTTGATGTCAATATCGTGAGTAAATTAGCTCTTGACCCGGAATGAATCCTGACTTTTTATTCTACCTATCATAAATTTATTGTTATATTTTCATTCTTGGCCCGGATTCAATCCGATGGAACCGAACAATTAGGAAAGAATGAAACAATTGGCTCAATCACGATATGATGCTCGGCAGCCTAGCTCGCGCGGCAATCATAGATGCGATGCGAGACGTACTGCCTTATCTATCCAACGCCTGCCTATTGTTTTCTTTTTTTGGGTCCATTCAAAACTTTTCAAGTTCTAAGAAATAAATGCGGCCAGAGAATCAAACCCTAACCTACGACTTGTTTTGTCAAGTTCAGGTGCATTTCATTTTACACTCCGTTTGGATGTCTGTATTGGAGCTCGGAATTGGGAATTGGAATTTGATCTGACGAATACCAGTTGTTTGAATGTCCATGGAATTGAGAATTGGTATTGGGGACCAATGCCAAGGAATTCAACTTGAACTAAAATGGCCTGTGTGAATACAGAGCCTCACCCCTCTATATTAGGATGAATTTGACAATTCTATGGACATCCAAACAACAACTTTGGTATTATAATCCATTTCCAATACAAGGCAGCTTTGGTATTGAACTCAATTCAATGCCAAGACCTCCAATATCTACATCCAAACTGTCGGGCACCTACAAAAGGGGTACCCCAATCTAGGCCCAAAACTACTTGGCTTCAAGGCCCACAACGACATCAACCAGGCACCACAGCCCAGCAAAAGCCTGCCATCGCTATAAGTCTTCGGCGCCCATCCAGCTCGAGGCAAGCGACCACCCTCTAGCGGATGTTTTCCGTCTCGATCGAGGCTCGGCGGCCTCGAGGACGACCCCTACCCTCGAGGGGGTGTTTTCCGTCTCGTTCGAGGGTCGGCGAGCATCCAAGCTCGAGCCCGCCTCGACGGGAACGACGCCCAACGCGCCGCGATTCACCAGAGTCATCATGACGCGGTCAAAAAGCAGGGCTCACCGCCCCACGCCATCACCTACTCTCCGGAGAGGACATCGGTCAAATCCGCTCACGACAGTGAACTCTGAGCGCCATACTGCGCGCCAGACCTAACCCTGCCAGCAGCACTGTGCCAACCACTCCTTTGACCTTACCCCCCTACGGATGCACAGCCACCCTCGAGGGCAGCCTCGAAGGAGACCATGGAACGCCGTACGCAAGACACCACCCTCGACGCCGTGAACTGTCACGAGAAGGAAGGACGATACGTCAGCCCCTGCCATGTCGTCAGCAGAGTTGGAAGGCGCGATTCCCGCTCACACAGTGCGCGGCATGGACGAACAGTGCACGCAACGACAAACACATGTACTCGCACCCCGCCCCCTTGTCTATAAAAGGGGGAGGGAAGCCCATGCAAAGGGAAAGCAACAAGACACGCAGAAAACACAAGTCTCAAGACACACAGACCATAACCAGGGACCTAGGAGCTCATCTCCTTCTCCCACCTTGCTTGTAAACCCCTACCACGAGCAACACGCAACCCGGTGCATCGCACCACTGCTGGACGTACGGACCCGCGGCCGGAACCAGGATAAAACCCCGTCTCTCACTCTCGCCATCTGGGAAACGAGTGGTTAGCACCGCAATCACTTGTTAGTGCCGGTGCGACCAAATCAGGCACCGACAGTTGGCGCGCCAGGTAGGGGACCAGCGCTGCGCTACTCTCTTTCCCGATGGCGAACTCCGGCGAAGGACGGCCTCCGCTGGGCGAGAGCAATCTGCTCCCAGCGGAGCAGGAGATCCGGTTTGGGAGCTTACGGTTCCAAACATGTGGCGACGATTACCACATGCGCATCCTCCAGGAGGATCCCAGCAACCAACCGGAACCTCATCACCATCCTCCGGCGACACCGCGACGGCGGAGTCGTCCCGGACCTCGCGCACGACGAGCGCGCGCTGCAAGGCGCGCCGCCGACGTCGGCGACCCCCATCCCACAAGGGAAGGGGACATCCTGCAGTCAGGGTCACAGGAGAGGGCTACTCCCTTCCTCCCGCGGCCCATGTCTGCATCACGCGCCACGACGGTGCATTCCTATCCCTACGGGCTACGCAACTCCGCGGATGCGTACGCCTCTTCCATCCGCACTACCATGAGTGCGTATGGCGACCAGCCTGGATACCACCTAGTCTCCGAGCAAGACTTCGCCGATCCGTTGCGCGGCTATCCCCGCACGGAGTCCGATGATGAACACGCATTTATGCGTAGACGCCTTGGTTGGGACTACTCGGGTCTCCGCGACCCAGAGGCCTTCATTGCCTTTCAAACAGCGGCGGATTACTGCTTCGGGTATTCCGATGATGAGTATGACCCAACCAAGGAATGTTTCGTCATCAACAACGAACAACTCAGCGAGGGGTCGACGCCCGACGACGACAGCAGGGGTGACAACCAGGGGGACAACGATGGCATAGATCCGACAAGCGCGCAGCCATCGGACCCATCAGATCACTCTCCTTCCGAGGACGAGCGGGATCCGCGCCACCTGCCACGAGCTAGTGGTGACGTCTCGCCACCAGCGCGCTCCGACCGCGAGCTGGCCAAGCAAGGCGACGAACGCGGCACGGACGCCCGACACGCAGGACGAGTGGCTCAGGCCCGCATCCTTGCCGAGGGCAGAGATGACGAGCTCGCTCCCAGGACAAGCCAGAAGCTCATCGCGGCGGCCGCGCTGCTCCGAGCCATGCCGGAGGCAGCCACCCCCGAAGGGCGGAAACTGCACCTCAAGGCTCAAAAGCTGGTTGAGCATGCTGCCCGACAGCATGCCGAGAGCTCAGCCTCCCGCCTTCGACGCTCCTCAGCGTCGAAGGGCGAACGAGGAGGGGAATCCTCGGTACGCTCACCCCGGCCCAACGGCAGGGCGCGAGCGCAATCCCGGGGCAACTCCCACCGCGACACGACGCGACGTCACGCCAGCGAACCACGCGCGCTCGAAACACGAACGTTTCCAGCAAGGGAACCCGCGAGGTCACGCCTCCGGGACACCCGTGGTACGGACGATGATGGCGACGCTCGCAATACCCTGAACGAAATCAGGCGGCAAGAGGGAGCCCGGACCCACCAGCGCGGGCGCACCGACGTAGGGCAGAACCGGGATGCGGCCCCAGAGCCAGCGGGCACGCGGGTGTTCAGCTACAACATCCGCACTACTCCGATTCCCCCCCGCTTCAGGCAGCCTACCACCATCACCAAGTACTCTGGGGAAACGGATCCCAGGGTATGGCTCAACGACTACCGCCTAGCATGCCAGCTCGGCGGCGCCACAGACGACGCCATGATCGTCCGCAATTTGCCGCTCCACCTGGCTGATTCCGCGCGGACATGGCTCGAGCACCTGCCCCCGAACCGGATTCGCGACTGGGACGACTTGGTCGAAACCTTCGTGGGAAACTTCCAGGGCACCTACGTGCGCCCTGGGAACACGTGGGACCTTCGAGGGTGCAGGCAAAAATCCGGTGAATCTCTGAGGGATTTCATCCGGCGCTTCTCCAAGCGCTGCACCGAACTTCCCAACATCTCCGATCACCAAATCATCCACTCTTTCCTCGAAAGCACCACCTGCTATAGCCTGGTGTGCAAGTTGGGGAGAAGCCCACCCCCCACGCGAACCGGCTATTCGAGGTAGCCTCGAAGTACGCTTCAGGGGAAGAGGCGGCCAACGCCATCTTCAACGACAAAAAGGGGAAACGCCCTGAGGTAGCGTCCGCGGAGGACGACAAGGTGAAAGGTCCCTCGAAGAAACGGAAGCACGGCAAGAAAGGAAAGAAGCCCCGTGCACCCCGTGGAGCGGGCGACGTCGAAGACGAGGCCCTTGCGGTCGACCCTAACCACAAGGGACCTCGAGGTCCTCCACGTGGTGGGGGCGTTTTCGACGACCTCCTCAAGAAGCCGTGCCCTTATCACAAGACCGCAGTCGCTCACACCCTCGAGCAGTGTGAGATGTTGCGGAAGTTCTACAACCGCATCCCTCGAAAGGATGGCGGTCCGCCCAAGGATGGTGGCGCCAAGGATGACGACGGATACCCCGAGGTGGAACACGTGTTCTTCATCACGGGAGGTCCTGCGGCCAACTTGAAGCCTCGACAGCGGAGGAGGGAACGCCGAGAGGTCATGCTGGTCCGCCCAGCGACCCCCTCGTACCTCGACTGGTCATCGGAGACCATCTCGTTCGGTCGCGAAGACCATCCCGACCATATCCCGAACCCCGGGAGGTATCCTCTCGTCGTCGACCCCGTCATCGGCAACACGCGCTTCTCCAAGGTGCTCATGGATGGCGGCAGCAGCCTCAACATCTTGTACGCTCCAACTTTGGAGCTTATGGGGATCAGCACCTCCGAGCTGCGGCCCAACAAGTCCTCCTTCCATGGGGTCGCGCCCGGCAAGCGCGTCCAAACCCTCGGGCAGATCGACCTGCCCGTCTGCTTCGGAACCCCGGCAAACTTCCGCAAGGAAGTGCTCACCTTCGAGGTCGTGGGCTTCAAGGGAGCCTACCACGCCATCTTGGGAAGGCCATGCTACGCCAAGTTCATGGCCATCCCCAACTACACCTACCTCAAGATGAAGATGCCAGGGCCTCACGGAGTCATCACGGTCGGCCCGACGGTCGAGCACGCCTACGTGTGCGACATCGAGAGCATCGAGCTCGCGGAGGCTCTCGCCCTCGATGAGACCCTCGTGGCGGATCTGGAAGCGATCGTCAATACGCTCCCTGATGCCAACGAACGGCAGCAGGGGAGCTTCGCGCCCGCTGAGGATACCAAGGCAGTTCCCCTCGACCCCGACAGCCCCGATGGCAAGGTGTTGAGGATCAGCTCTTCCCTCAGCGACAAATAGGAAGTAGTGTTCATTGACTGTCTCCGTGCTCACGCAGACATCTTCGCGTGGAGCCCCTCGGACATGCCAGGCATTCCGAGGGAGGTCGCCGAGCACTCTCTTGACATCCGCCCCCACTCCAAGCCGGTCAAGCAACGTCTCCGCCGTTTCGACGAAGTGAAACGACGGGCGATCGGTGAGGAAATACGCAAACTTTTGGAGGCCGGATTCGTCAAGGAAGTGTTTTATCCCGAGTGGCTAGCAAATCCCGTACTAGTGAAAAAGAAAAGTGGGAAGTGGAGGATGTGTGTAGATTACACCAGCTTGAATAAAGCGTGCCCAAAAGTCCCATTTCCTTTACCACGTATAGACCAGATTGTGGATTCCACGACGGGATGTGAACTTTTATGCTTCCTTGATGCCTACTCCGGCTACCATCAGATTAAGATGAAGGAGTCCGACCAGCTCGCGACTTCCTTTATCACCCCTTTCGGCATGTACTGCTACGTTACGATGCCCTTCGGCCTTCGAAACGCCGGGGCCACGTATCAACGCTGTATGCTCCGCGTCTTCGGGGATCATATAGGTCGTATCGTAGAAGCGTATGTCGACGACATTGTCGTAAAAACCAGGAAGGCGGACTACCTGGTAAGCGACCTCGAGGTCGTGTTCAGCTGCCTCAGGGCTCACGGAGTAAGACTCAACCCCGAAAAGTGCGTCTTCGGTGTGCCTCGAGGAATGCTCTTGGGTTTCATTGTCTCTGAACGAGGCATCGAGCCCAACCCCGAGAAGGTCACGGCCATCCAACAGATGGAACCGATCCGCGATCTAAAGGGCGTGCAGAGGGTAATGGGATGCCTAGCGTCCCTGAGCCGCTTCATCTCTCGTCTCGGAGAGAAGGGGTTGCCTCTGTATCGACTTTTGAGGAAGTCAGAGCACTTCACCTGGACCGCGGAGGCTCAGGAAGCTCTCGACCGACTCAAAACAGCGTTAACGAACACGCCGATCCTTACCTCACCAAAAGAGGGCGAACCTCTCCTCCTCTATGTCGCAGCAACGACTCAAGTCGTCAGCGCGGTCATAGTAGTAGAAAGTACCGAGGAAGGACATTCTCTACCGGTCCAGCGACCGGTGTACTACATCAGTGAGGTCTTGTCCGAGACCAAGACGAGGTATCCACACATCCAGAAGCTGATCTACGCCATCGTGTTGGCTCGACGCAAGCTGCGCCACTATTTCGAGGCTCACCCGGTGACCGTCGTGTCGTCCTTTCCGCTGGGCGAAATCATCCAGAACCGCGAGGTCTCTGGGCAAATCTCGAAATGGTCGACAGAACTAATGGGGGAGACCCTCGCTTACGCACCGAGAAAAGCCATCAAGTCCCAGACTTTGGCTGACTTCGTAGCCGAGTGGACCGACACCCAGCTCCCCGCCTCGAAGTCCAGCCTCGACTGCTGGGAAATGTACTTCGATGGGTCGGTGATGAAGACCGGCGCCGGCGCCGGCCTACTCTTCATCTCACCCCGCGGGGAGAACCTTCGATATGTCGTGCGACTCAACTTTCCCGCGTCCAACAACATGGCGGAGTATGAAGCGCTTCTTGCCGGCTTGAAAATCGCACTCGAGCTCGGCATTAAGCGCCTCGACATTCGCGGCGACTCACAACTGGTCGTCGATCAGGTGATGAAGGAATCGAGCTGCCATGACGAAAAAATGGCGGCGTACTGCCAGGCGGTACGCAAGCTCGAAGACAAGTTCGATGGCCTCGAGCTCCACCACATCGCACGAAGGTACAACGAGGAAGCCGATGAGTTGGCGAAGATCGCGTCGGGGCGAGCCACCGTTCCCCCGAACGCCTTTGCCAAAGACATCGACATACCCTCGATCACCCTCGCCGCCTCGACCCAAGCCTCGACCGCACCCGACGCTCAAACGTCCGCCCTCGACCCCACGAGCGCGGAGCTCTTGGCGGACGAGGACGAGCCTATGGGATACGAAGCCTGCTCGGGAGATGAGGACGAGGCGGAGGCGATGGAAATTGACGAGGCTTCGGCACCTCGAGATTGGCGGAGCCCGTACCTCGACTGGCTCGACGGACGCGTCTTGCCTAACGATCCAACGGAGGCAAGGCGCGTAGCAAGGAAAGCTAAGCGGTTCCTCATCATCGAGGGGGAACTGTACCGACGGGGGGCCTCAGGGGTCTTGCAACGCTGCATCCCGATACCCGAAGGAAAAGAGCTTATCCTCGACATTCACGCAGGCGTGTGCGGACATCACGCCGCCCCACGCACGCTCGTGGGTAATGCCTTTCGACAAGGTTTCTACTGGCCCACTGCCGTGGCTGACTCCACGGAAGTGGTACGAACCTGCGAAGGGTGCCAGTTCTACGCGCGCAAGACGCACCTACCCGCTCAAGCGCTGCAAACCATCCCCATTACGTGGCCTTTTGCCGTATGGGGCCTCGACCTTGTCGGACCAATGGCAAAAGCGCCCGGGGGCTTCACGCACCTGCTGGTGGCGATCGACAAATTCTCCAAATGGATCAAGGCTCGACCCATCAGTAGGATCAAGTCTGAGCAGGCGGTGCTCTTCTTCACCGATATAATCCACCGCTTCGGGGTTCCCAACTCTATCATCACTGACAACGGCACTCAGTTCACAGGAAAGAAGTTCTTAAAGTTCTGCGACGATTTCCACATCCGAGTCGATTGGTCAGCAGTGGCTCACCCACAGACGAACGGCCAAGTAGAACGTGCCAATGGCATGATTCTACAAGGCCTAAAGCCCAGAATTCACAACAAACTGAAGAAGTTTGGACACAAGTGGGTGCAAGAGCTACCATCGGTGATTTGGAGTCTGAGAACGACCCCAAGCAGAGCAACGGGGTTCTCCCCATACTTCCTCGTCTTTGGGGCAGAGGCCATCCTCCCTACGGATCTGGAGTATGGGTCCCCTAGGCTCCGAGCGTACCTAGAGCAGCGAAATTCCCAGGCTCGAGAGGACTCGCTCGACCAAGTCGACGAGGCTCAAGACGTGGCTCTACTCCACTCGGTGAGGTACCAGCAGAGCCTGCGGCGACAACAGGCTCGAAGGATCCGGCACCGAGACCTCTGCAAAGGAGACCTCGTGTTGAGGCTTCGACAGGACAACCGAGGGCGGCACAAGCTCTCACCCCCGTGGGAAGGGCCGTACATCGTCGCCGAAGTTCTCAAGCCCGGGACGTACAAGCTAGCTGACGAGGACGGGCACGTTCTCACGAACGCCTGGAACATCCAACAGCTACGTCGTTTCTATCCCTAGAGTGGCCCCGCGGCCCTCGAAATCTTTGTACATACTCTAGATTTGTGCAAGTCCTTTTGAATCAAGTGTCGATATTTTTACCCCCACAGTTTGGAAGAAAATAAAACGAGCTTTTATTCCTTTCGGGCTTCGAGGCAGGTTTGGCTCTACCCTCGGTAGAGCCATCCCTCCCTCGGGGGCTACATGGGGGCTAACCCTCGAAACAATCGTCGCTTTTCAAAATTTCCTTTGCGAAACCTCGAAGGAGACACGCTAGGCGTGAAACGGACAAGGGCAGGGTCGTCTGAGCCGAGTGTCCGCCTACGCCTCGAGGCTACGGCAACACCTCACTTCCCTCCGCCTAAGCCATTCACGTACGAACGATCCTAGCGACGCTTTCCTCTCGAGGCACAAGCATCGGACTAATGCACGTCGCAAAGACACCGCATAAAAAGCAAAACATCACATTTAAAGCAAAATAAACAATGTTCAGTAAGATACGAGCGAATCAGTCTTACATTAAAAATGTCTAAAAGCTCTAAACTACTTCTTTACAATCGGGCTCGATGGCCCGAGATTTTCAGGGATCGCCCCCGCCGCCAAGGTCGTCCCAGCCGCCGCCGTCCTCGCCAGGAAAGAGGGCGCCCTCGAAGTGGCCGGCGAGCACTCGCGCCGTTCCATCGGCAGCAGCATCGGCCTCGTCCATCGCCGCCACTGCCTCCTCGTTGTTGAGATCGTCGGCGACGACGTACCCAGCGGCGAGCTTCGAGAGGTCCGCTTGGTAGTGGGTCGTAACCACTCCAAGCGCCTTCCGAACTCCAAGCAGAAGGGCCTCCTTCACGCGCGAAGTGAAGTGGCCCCCAAGCGCTCGAAGGCGACTAGCGAGGGAGCTCCCGGACTGCAAGCCAGGACCAGCAATCTCGTTGCAAGCGGCCGAGGCTGCCTGCACCAGCTCGTCGAGCTCGCGCTGGGTCTCCGTCTGCACCACCAGCACGGCCTCCTTCGATTCGGTCTCGGCCTGAAGCGCCTGCTTCAATGCTGCACCAACAAAGTCAGCTAAAAAGCAACAAAACGAAAGGGTCCGAGCTCGAGCCAAATCAGCTTACCCTCGACCTGTCCCTGAGCAGCCTCGAGAGCCCCCTCCGCCTCTCGGGCCCGCTGCTCCGCCTCTCGAGCCTGCCGCTTCGCCGCGGCCCGAGCAGTTTGCTCCCGCTCGAGCTGGTCTCGAGCCTCGACCGCGAGACGCCGCTCCTCCTCGACCGCCAGCTCCGCCGCGCGACGCGCAGCCCGCTCGTTCTCCAGCCAGTCACTGCGGTTCGTGAGCTGCTCGCGAAGAGCGCTGACCGAGCCTTCGAGGCGAGCGATGACCTCGCCCTTCTCCCGACCCTGGGCGAGGGCCTGGTCCCGAGCACCTCGAAGGTCGTCCAGCTGGCGCTCTAGAGCCTCGAGCGCCCCCAACAAACGGCGGAGCTCCAACAACAGCTCCGCGATCTGGTCGTTCTTCGCGAACGCCTGTTGGCGGAGCTCCTGCGAAAAAAGAGCTAAGCCTCCTTCGAAAAAATAGGGCACGACGAAAACGCTACTTACACCGAAACGAACCTTGAGGATATCCTGCAGCGCCCTGCGAACATCCAAGCCGTGTGACGACTGGACCTCCCACAGAGTCTCCTCCGCCACGACTTCGTCGACGAACCGCTGGGGAAGCACGCTGCGGGCTTGCCACATCTCCGCGCTTCCACGGGCATGCGCCTCGTAAGACCAGGCCGATACTGGCCCCGGCTGAGCCGTGATAAGAGTCGATGGCGCGGCCCCGCCACTCTCGCGCCCCTGCGTCACGGGGGCTCCAACCCCCAGAGCCTCTGCCAGCTCCGTCAGATGGGGGAACACGCCGCCATGGGTTCGTCCCTCTCCCCCCTCATGCGGGGGGACCTCCGCGGCGTCCGCCTCCACGGGCGCCGCAGACGGTTCCTCGACGCAAAGAGCCTCCCCAGGCGCGGGGTTGGCCTCCTCGGGCCGAGCTGCCTCGGCGTGGGGCTCGACCGCGCCCTCGAGGAGCTGAGGCGGCCTTGGCTCCTCGAGGACCGGGGGCGCCTCCTCGCGCGGGTGCTGCCCGGCCTGCAGCTCCGCCTGAGTGTCGAAGAACGTAACGAAGTCCTGCACGACTTCGTTCGTCGGGCCCAGGAGCTGCGAGGACGGGTGCGGCGACGAGCTAGGCCCGACCTTGAGGGCCTTGGTTGGCGCGAGGGAAGGCGTGCTCCGCCCCCCAGATCGACTGCGACGCGAAAAGAGCTCGGTCAGAGACAAAAACGAAACGCCAACGTCAAGCAAGCAACAAAGAAAACTTACCGCACGAAGGGGAGTTTCCGCTTTGGCCTCGAGGCCGGAACGGGAGCTGCCACCAGGGCCTCGTCTCCCGCGGAGACGACGGTTTCCCCTTGAGGAGCCATCCTCGAAGCCTCGCCTCCCGCGGAGACAACGGTTTCCCCTTGAGGGGTCGCCCTCGAGGCCTCCTCGCCCCTCGTAGAGTCGACAGCCTCTACTTGGGGGACCTCCGCTTCTGGCCCATGGGCCGGGGCCTCCTCGACGGCGCTCGGCCGCTCAGGGGCCTCGCCTCCACCCTGAGGTTCCTCGAGGGCAGCCGGTGCTGTCCCCGATGGACCCTCAGAGGTAGGCCCCGCGGTCGATGGAGGGGCCTCGCCTCGGCCCTGGGCTTCCTCGGGAACAGCCGTAGCCGCCCCCGACGGACGCTCGGTGGAGGGCACCACGGTCGACGGCGGTGTCCCGAGGTCGACGACCTCTTCGCCACCACCCCCAGACGCCACAGCGGGGGCGGGCCCACCGATGCGAAGCTCGAACGGAGATGGGCTCCTCGCCCCGCCGTCTCCATCAGATCCATCGGGATCGGTGGAAGATTCCGGCGTGGGGAGCGGCGAGAGCCCCCGCTTCGCCCGTTCGCGGTTCTCCGCCTCGAGCTTCTTCCTCTTGCGGTCCTTCCGCTGCCGCCGAGCCTCCCTCTAGGCCTTGGCCTCCTTCGCCTTCTCGGCGAGGGCGCGGTTGACAGCCTTGTCCTCAGGGACAGGGGGCTTGGAGTAATGGCCACGCGATACGCCCTGCGAGGCACCATTTCGCAAGGTCAGAAACACAAGAAGAAAACAAAAAAGCAAAAACGAAGATCGAAGGTCACTTACGAGGCTCACGTAGCCATCCTCGGGCCGCATCGGTACCACCCACGGGTCGTCTTGCAGTTTGTCGACGGCGCGCCGCGCCCGCTGAACGGCGGTGGCAACGGGCAATGGCTCCGCCGCCATCACCGTGCCGGTGAGGTCGGCGTCAGGAGTCATCTTGTGCAACGGGAGCCTCCGTCGCATAAGGGGAAGCACCCACCGCCGGTGGAAGTTGGCGATGACCCCACCAGCGGTGAGGCCGAGCCTCGAAAGCCGTTGGAGCGCCTCGACCAGCGGGTCGAGCTTCTTCTTCCGCGACGGCGGCGACACACCGAAGTGCCAGTCGTCCTGCTTCTGCGTCAACAGCAGGCCAGTGTAGGGCGGCAGATGTCCTCCGTCGTTGCGGAGGTAAAACCACCCCTTGTCCCAGTCCTGGTTATTGGAAACCATGGAGCTTGGGATGTAGAGGTCCTTGCGGCTCCTCCGAACTTGGAGCACCAGGCCGCCGGCGCGAACGGGGCGACGAACCCCCTTGGAGACGCTCTCCGAGAAGAGCTCGCCGATGAAGAGATGGCACCAAAGGTCCCAATGGGCCTCGATGCCCAGATAGCCCTCGCAGACGGCGACGAACACCGCCGCCTGCGAGATCGCGTTGGGCGAGAAGTTGTGCAGCTCCACCTTGTAGTGGAAGCACAGCGCCCGCATAAACCTCCCCACCGGACCGCCGAAGCCCCGCTCATGAAAACGAGCGAAGCTGACGACGTAGCCCGCCGGCGGGTCAGGCTCCGTAGCGGCCCCCGGCGAGATCCAGACGGGCGGCTCGCCGTCAACGTTGGGCGGCAGCACCCCGACCTCCACAAGGCTGTCCAAGCAATGCTTGGTGGCGTTGGACGGCTTCCATGGCACGGGATCGACGAACTGGGCCATGGCGGAGGGGAGAGCTCGGACGAAGAAAGAAGACGAAGGCGAAAGCTGAGGGCAAAGGGAGCTGAAGGCAAGGGCTGGAATGCTAAGGGAAGCGTACCCTTGGCATGGGTGCTACCGCGCTATTTATACTCCTCTCGTGGAGCAAGGCGCGGCAGCACTCCGGCCTTAACACGACAGCCCCTAGGCTGACAGCCAGGCCTGCCCTGGGAGACGTAACGGCACGGACCGCGTCAACCGCGCAATCGAGTAACTGCGCCGTAAATTTCGAGGAGTCTGGCGCGGCAGATCGTGCGGTCGTGTCAAACTGCGCCCGCACGCCTCGCCTGAGAAAGCGCGCCCACTTCTCCCACGATCCCACGATCGCACGAAACCGCGAAGTTTTCGGTACGGGTCATCATGACTCGCGCAGAACGAGGGCGCATTCAAAACGCCAACCCTCGAAGAAAGAACCTCGAAGCTCGAAAGCTCGAGGGCGCCCATTCGAGGGAAAGAGGTCTCGAAAGCCTCGATACCCCGCGCGGAGCGGGACCATGGAATAACGCTCGATGGTTTCTTCCTCGAATTGAAGAAGCCATCGTGCTACTGATCAGGGGTTCGAACCTTGGGCCTACGAAGGGTTTCGACAAGGGCCTCAGATCAACCGAGTCAGGGATAATCGACGGCACCCTCGAAGCTCGAACGCTCGAGGAAACCAACCGATTATGTTCGAGGCCAGGCAGAGTGCCTAGATCGAGGGACCCCTCGAGGGGGAGCATCGAGCCCTCGACCTCTATCGAATGAGGTCGAGTCCCGTCTAGCATACTTTTTGCGAAAGGCTTCAACGGGCGTGTCCTATGACCACGAGCCTACCCCTATCGAATGGGGCATGGACGTCCGCTCGAACCACCCGTTACCAGCTCAACCAGGCATCCGTGGCTCGATCCCATCGAGGGAAGCACGGGTCGCCTCCTCCTCAGCACCCTCGAACAGGGAGCGCGAGGCACGAAGAAAGCTCGAAATCCCCCCTACCTCAGGCGCGGTGGACGAACCCACACCTGAGGAAGCAGTAAATGCTCTGCACATCAGGTTGAGACCTTGGGAGAGTGTCAACCACCCTCCCAAGGCCTCGGGGACTACACCCGCGGGTGCGCTAGCGCGCCCCCACGGATTCTCGGAACTCACAGAGATATGAAGGCCTCGGAAGCCTCGACGAACACCAACCTTCGCAGGATGAAAACCTCATCCCTGCGAAGGCTCGGGGGCTACTGTCGGGCACCTACAAAAGGGGTACCCCAATCTAGGCCCAAAACTACTTGGCGTCAAGGCCCACAACGACATCAACCAGGCACCACAGCCCAGCAAAAGCCTGCCATCGCTATAAGTCTTAGGCGCCCATCCAGCTCGAGGCAAGCGACCACCCTCTAGCGGATGTTTTCCGTCTCGATCGAGGCTCGGCGGCCTCGAGGACGACCCCTACCCTCGAGGGGGTGTTTTCCGTCTCGTTCGAGGGTCGGCGAGCTCGAGCTTGCCATCCAAGCTCGAGCCCGCCTCGACGGGAACGACGCCCAACGCGCCGCGATTCACCAGAGTCATCATGACGCGGTCAAAAAGCAGGGCTCACCGCCCCACGCCATCACCTACTCTCCGGAGAGGACATCGGTCAAATCCGCTCGCGACAGTGAACTCTGAGCGCCATACTGCGCGCCAGACCTAACCCTGCCAGCAGCACTGTGCTAACCACTCCTTTGACCTTACCCCCCTACGGATGCACAGCCACCCTCGAGGGCAGCCTCGAAGGAGACCATGGAACGCCGTACGCAAGACACCACCCTCGACGCCGTGAACTGTCACGAGAAGGAAGGACGATACGTCAGCCCCTGCCATGTCGTCAGCAGAGTTGGAAGGCGCGATTCCCGCTCACACAGTGCGCGGCATGGACGAACAGTGCACGCAACGACAAACACATGTACTCGCACCTCGCCCCCTTGTCTATAAAAGGGGGAGGGAAGCCCATGCAAAGGGAAAGCAACAAGACACGCAGAAAACACAAGTCTCAAGACACACAGACCATAACCAGGGACCTAGGAGCTCATCTCCTTCTCCCACCTTGCTTGTAAACCCCTACCACGAGCAACACGCAACCCGGTGCATCGCACCACTGCTGGACGTACGGCCCCGCGGCCGGAGCCAGGATAAAACCCCGTCTCTCACTCTCGCCATCTGGGAAACGAGTGGTTAGCACCGCAATCACTTGTTAGTGCCGGTGCGACCAAATCAGGCACCGACACAAACGGAGCCTTAGTGGTATCTCCAGCCTTTTTTGCCCTTTCATTATTCACGGTTCCAACATTCAAAAAAGAAAACAATAAGATAAAGAAAAGGAAAACATACACGTTGAGATCCATCTTGCATGTTCTATAAAAAAAAATGTTACACAAGGAACATACCTGCGCGTCGCATGCATGCTAAAGAAACAAAAACCACACGATTTGAGATCCATTTTGCACGTTCTACCAATAACAAAAATTATCACATTTCAGATCCATCTTGCATATAACATGCATGTTAGATCTAACTACAGAAACTTGTATGCACGAACTTATATCAATATAATCATGCAGGCCAGCTCCTTGCCTGTTGTAGCCTCCTTAAAAAAATCTAACTAAAGGATATTGTTTTGCCTATTTTTCCTCTTCACAAAATAAAAATAAAATAACATTTCTCCTATTATCTAGAACTATGAGGTAATATGTGGTAAAAAGTCATCCAGATCGACGGCCCACAATTATTGGGGAATACTTTTTCAAAACCAAAAAATGAAAGAAATACAGTTTTGCTTAAACATGAATTTTACTTTGGCTGAAACAAACGAGGATCATCCATGAGGATGGAAGCGATGGCTAAAGACATAAGAGGTACTTAAAATAGATGGGACACATCAAAATAAAAAAGGTACCTCACAGTAACTTACAGTTTGTAGCATTATTTCTAGTAGAAAATGGGTGTTCTTTGATCACGTCCTGATCAAAGGATCAAAATAGAAGAACAAAATTGTGTTGACAACGTCAGAGGTGTCAAGTTCAACCGCTTCTCTAGGGAAGGGGGCTGCAATTAAAGGTGCCAATTCTTCATCAATGTGATTCCCTTCCAGTGCACCTACATTACTTAACTGAACTTCTGGAACACGATCAGCGGAAGCTAAAGAAAATTCAGAACGGCAGTGAACCACATGGGCTAGATTCTCTCTGCGGTACACGAGCATGCAAAAGAAAAAAAAAATTGTGGGTCGTTGTCTTATACTCTTGTCCCAAATCCAGTACCGTGGGCGCCCATAGGTTTCTGAATAAAAAAAAATCTTTTCATCAGTCTGTAGCATTTCATAATCATCTGATTTACTCGATCGGTTAATTGCCAAGAGAATAGACCTGTTAGATGGAAACGCATGACCAAACGTCTTTATTCCTGAGTCCGGCACACTGCTCATACCAAATTATCCTGAGACGAAAATAATCTTAATTCTGCTGATGCCTGATCCTTTTGTCGTTGTGGGCACGTTGCAGGTAGCTGGTTAGCACTGACTCATTTGATTCCATCCGCCTTATTTTTTTTCATTTCTTCTCCTACGTACGTACCAAAAACGTGGTGATGATGAACCTTTGATTGCCTATGATCGCTGATTGACACGTACATGTGTTTTTTCACGCAGGGATTTTGTACGTAAATCACGCCTCATGTTTGATCTTGGTTTGCATTATTTGCTAACACACCATAAAAGAAGTATTATCTAACCAATGCAATCTCTCCTACATATGGCCCTCTAATACTTTTACTTCGGCAACAGATAGGACTATTTATTTACGAAAATCTAAATTTTAAAATTAAAACTTTTGATGGAGCGACTACTTCGTTACGTGTAGCCAAGGGGATTAGGAGTTTAGGACAAACAAATATTGCTGATGCTGCACCTGATTCTGGCCACAAGACCTGTGGATTCATTTCCCATCATTCCATGTACCGGAGGTTGTAATCGGGATTAGCAACAGATTATTAATTCCTTAATTTAGAGCTCGTGATAAGATACGTACATGTCTTTTTTGGGGAGAAGTAGTAGTTGAAACGTGTTCTTTTTTAAAAAAAGAAAATGGGTGCGGTGCGGTTCAGACATCTGTGCAAGTGGAAACTGCAGAGCAAGCGAGCGCAACTGAAAAACTCAATGGCGCAAGTAACCCGTTGTGTAAAGTGTAGATGATGCCCGCATGGCCTCCAGTTTGTGAAAAAGATTCCATGAGCATTTCCCGGCTTTATTTTTTATGAGAGATTATGGAGTATACGTGACAATTTCATGTGCCACGGGACGGGAAGGGCCGGCAATATCTGCGGGAAATGGCCGAGATGCCGGTGCAGTGCAGGTCCGTGGCCGGGCTTCGTCGCCGGGCGCGCGAGCGCGTGGTACGTGTCACTCGCAAGCAGCCAGCAACCCATATTATGGAGACGCAACGCAACGAGCACTGCTCACCGCCGCGGCACACGTCGGCGTGGGCGCCTGGTCTTGGCCAGATCGATTCCGACGAGTGCAGTAACTGCACATGCAGTTGTGTTACTGAACGCGCGCGCCTGTGGAGCATGGGGCCCGTATGTCAGTGGCACAACTGCACGATTCGCGTTCCAGACGGTTCCTCAATTCTTCTTCCTCTCGCCGGCCGGCCGCCTCACCTCCTCGATCCGTTTCTTCTTACTAATTGGCCTTGTAAATCCGATCGACCTCCCGTTTTCTCGATGCCCAGTTGGCCACATATACGCCCATATACCATCGACAGAGTTGCAGCCTACCTGCCTGTCTTCCTCCCCCAGGAAAGGAAAAGAGATGAAAAACTTAACCAAAGCTCTCAAGTTTCAAGTCGAAATTAAAAAAAAAAAGTTTCAAGTCTCAACGAACAGCATCCCGGCCGTGTGAGATACGTACGTGCACTGAACGAGAGAAGGGTCAGATGGTAAGACACGATTGATGCAAAGACAGACGGGCGCCGCAACAATGACATGGTCGTCACAGAAAAGTTGGTAACACTGGTAGGATTAGCAAGGAAACACAGGATGCCAGGTGGGATCCACGCCACGTCATCAGCCGAGCCAAAGGCATAGCTACCTCGGCTCTCCGGTCCGGTGGCACCCCCCGCGGCTATATAAACCACCTCCGTCTACCCCATCGAGTCCATTCCATCCCTGGGAGTGTTTCTTGCTTTGCTTGCTTGCTTGGTTTTTATATATATAGCTGTAGGATCCGTAGGTTCTCTTTGGTATCAGATTGGGTTAATTAGGTGCGTGCGTGAGTGAGGATGTTGGCGGTGTTCAGCGGCGAGGTGGTGGAGGTGCCGGCGGAGCTGGTGGCGGCGGGGAGCCGGACGCCGTCGCCGAAGACGAAGGCGTCGGAGCTCGTCAGCCGCTTCCTGGGGAGCTCGGAGCCGGCGGTGTGCATGCAGCTCGGCGACCTGGGACACCTTGCCTACTCCCACGCCAACCAGGCCCTCCTCCGCCCAAGGTAATTTTCCCAAGAAAATTAAAAGCAGTGTTCTTTTTTCGTTGCCTGGATGGATCTCGGGACGTCCTTGGAAGGATTCATTCAAGATGATTTGCAATCTTGCATAGTTCATCAGCCTGTAGTTCTTCCTAGAAGAAACAGAGTTTGTTGCTCTGTTTTGTTTGTCAGTTGCTAGTCTGAACGGCAGTGTCGACATGATCTCACACGCACCAAACGCATAGTACGAGAGTGGGTGAGAGAGAGAGAGGTCCTTAATTTACCAGCTAAATTCGATTTCTAGCGAATTACCTATGCTCGGATCCTATCTTCCGTGTCAATAATTGGACATACTAGTTTCTAAAAAAAATAAAATAATGGGAAATATTTTGTTCTCCTTATCAGATGACATGCAGCTGCTTTTTCTAAAAAAAAAAAGTGAGCAACAGTAACTACTGTTTCCTGATCCATTCGTGCAGTGGTAGGGCCTACCTACCAACCATCCTTTGGTTCACTTTCTCTGAATTGATGATCCCAGCCACAAAAACTAGACGAATTCATAATCGTGAGCCACAAAAATTAGCCACGGAATGGCAGGCACTTAGATTCGCGGCTGGCCATTAAGCCGGTGAGATTTTTCATCAGGCCAAAAAGGCACCAGTTTTTTAGTTAGTCGTGCGTTTCTTAAAAAAACATCATTATTAATTAAAAAATGATTGCGAAAAGGAGGTGTCTTGCTGACAGAGGAAGTCTTTGCCATGATGCTACTTCCATGTCATACGGCATCTCGATCTCTCTAGCCATGGCGCTACGCCATCTCCAGCTGATTTCCATTCCACGGTTACCTGCGTCACATAAACTCACATGGTTGGTGACGATCAGATATAATAAGAAAGAATAAACGGGAAGAAAAAGTTGCATCTGGATGCATATGCTTGACGTGGACACCCAAGTATCATGTGCACATTTACTTAAGAAAAAAAAAAGGAGGCCTTGTTTTCCAAAAAGAAAACTATGAACGGACGGAGGCCTTCACTTCCCGCACATGGAGGGCAATTTGGACGTCCACATCATGCCAACCTTCCTTCCATCGACGAGCTGTACCGTCAGCTGACTCGCCAACAAACGATGGAGGAGCCTCAGATTCTCCGGTAGGCGGCTACTGAAAGATCAATGACCCAATTATCCATCATTCGAGGAAAGCGACAGACAGGCCTGTGTAATCTAGTGGTGAACAATTTTTTTTTAAAAAAAAATAGGACTAGTGACTCATTAGCTGTGAAACCATGGGGCAAGCATGCATGGTTTGTTCCCTTTATTTTTACTGTGAAGAGCTGAATGTTCACAAACTTCACAGTTCATTCACATGGTAACATGGTTCAGTTCATAGTAGAAGGCACATATCACTTGGTAGTGGCAGTTCTGAAGATTATGCTAAACCAGCTGTGCTGCCAACAGATATGAAGAAAGCAGGTCCCCTTCGGTGGACTGCCACCACGGCTATGATTTGCGGGGCCTGATTTGTCCTGTACTGTGCTCTTATCACTGAAGAAGTAGCATCCAAGGAATTCCAGTCCTTTACTCCATTCAGTTTGGCCTTTTCTATCAGTCCTTACTACTCCACATCGCCTTTACTCCATTTAAATTTTCTGTACAAATTTTTTTCCCATTTTTTCCCTCTGTAGACAACAAGCTTAAGTACTCTAGTTCTTCATGTTAGGTGTACCTAATTAATCTGAACTCTCAAAGTCTGGAGGATCATTCCCTTCAGCCTTTCAAGAAAATAGCTGAACTTTTCTGACTTTGTTTGGGCCTAATTTCAATGTCTTGGTCATCATATATACTAGTGTAGTAGTGCCATGAGCGTGGCTGCTAATTGCTAACAAGTGACAAAATACAATTGTGTTGGTCAGGTCGTTCGCGGCGAAGGACGACATCTTCTGCCTGTTCGAGGGGGTGCTGGACAACCTGGGGCGGCTGAGCCAGCAGTACGGTCTGTCCAAGGGTGCCAACGAGGTTGTCCTCGTCATCGAGGCCTACAAGACGCTGCGAGACCGGGCGCCATACCCGGCAAGCTTCATGCTCTCCCAGCTCACCGGCAGCTACGCCTTCGTGCTCTTCGACAAGGCCACCAACTCCCTGCTCGTCGCATCCGTACATGCTGCTCCTAGACCTAGATGATGTTCATCAGTTTCATCTGGAAATGGTGAATTTGGTTGAGTACAACAGCTTATGGCAGATGTGTACTCTGTCTCTGCAGGATCCCGAGGGCAAGGTGCCGCTCTTCTGGGGGATCACCGCCGATGGGAGCGTCGCCTTCAGTGACGACATTAACATGCTCAAAGGATCATGTGGCAAGTCACTCGCACCTTTCCCACAAGGTAATGCGAGCCCGTGAACTGAAGCAATGTCAGTCAGATCATGTCTTGATCTGCAGCTAGTATATGCTGCTACTGCTGCCAACCACCGAGACAATTTACCTTGTTTGTTTCTTTTCTGAAAAAAAAAGAAGAATAATGTGGCTACCACTGCTGACTGCAGTCTGGAGATTGAATAAACTCTCTAAACAAAGTTCAAACTAGGGGCCTTCTTAATTAGCCATTTTCAACAATTAATTAATCTCATGCTGGATGCAGGTTGCTTCTACTCTAACGCTCTTGGAGGCCTCAAGTCCTACGAGAACCCCAAGAACAAGGTGACTGCTGTTCCTGCAAACGAAGAAGAAATCTGTGGCGCAACTTTCAAGGTGAAAAGGAGAATGGTTTCATATGAAATCTAGGGGCCTACCGTCAGAGCTGAATCGATCTTGCAATATATAGTACACGAATCACATCGGGGCACACACAAGGAAACGTTATATTGGGGTCAGACTCTTGTAGTAACTGCATGATAGTGCTACTTGATTCTTTGCCTTTCAGATTTTGTCTGAGACAGCATTTTGCTTTCGATGCTTTGTTATTTTGCTGACGAACATAACCACTTGAACCTTTGTGCAGGTGGAAGGCTCCACAGTGCTCACCGCACCACCACTGCATTAGGCGGAGGCAATGCAAAACTCTGTACATGGCGGTGTAACATAAAAGGGCAAGGCTTTTGCAGCTGGTGTATCATCATCTGCCATAAAAAGAGAGCTGCACTGCCTGCCAAAGTGGGAAGAACTTCGTCAGTGGTGTTGCTGGTTGTGTGTGTATTGTGTCTGTATTATCCCTAGCTGCATGCTAATCCTCGATCGGTTGCATGAATGGAGAGTTGTGTATCTGCATCAAACAATCCTTTAAGCTAGCATTTACTTGTCCAGTGCGCCAGTGTCGCTAGTCACTGTGTGTGTTGGGTAAATGGCACCTGATGGCGATGGGGCGTGTAACAGCTGATACCGATTCTGCATGGACCATATGCAGAGCTATCGATCGAACCAAACCAACATGTCGCCGTCACACCGACGACGATGATATCTATAGAGAGCAGGGATGGCAATGGGTACGAAATATCCGTAAACCCGCGGATAGTAAATCTGACGGGTGCGGACACGAGTCTAAACCTAACGGATATATGTTAACGGACATGAAAAATTGATATCCATATCTGCGAACCCGCAAGACCCGTAACTAACACGTGAGACCCAAAAACTAGGGCAACTAAGGTGTTGTACTGAGTAGTGACTACTCTCAATCTAGTTCTCTCAAATGGTTGAGTGTTCATGTTGTGTCTATTTTTCCTATTTGTTATACAGTTGCAATGTCTAGCGGCTCTTAATTTCAAGTGCCAGCTTTCGAAGCATCCGATGCTGTAAATTTGACATATGAATTGTTGTTAGATTTGGTTTATTGTATGTTTTTGCGGGTATACGGGTAAACCCGCGGATAACGGATATCCGTGGATAGCGGACGCGGGCATATTTTCATATCCGTAGCGGATAGCGGGCGCGGGGTACAGATTTTATGTTGCAGGTGCGGATATTTGAAACCACCGTCCGCGCGGACATAGACCGACCGATCTCACACGATGATTGATCTTGCAATGGGCCCAACTTACTGAGAACGTAGCAGATGGGCCAAATTCCTTTTTTTAAGAGAGAGGAAAGCAGCTGGGGCCCAGCCAAATCTTTATGGCCCATAACGGGCCTTGTTGTTGGGCTAAGCCGGATATCCTGCGGCCCATCATGCCACCCTCGTAGTTCACGTGGGCCCAACTGTCGCAGCTTTTTTGTGTGTGAAAAAACTGCTTGCAGGCTGGGAGCCACCGACGACAGTTGGCTGCACCTCGCCGAAGAAACCATGAGCAAGACACACATGTACAGTATAATACAAAAACCAGAGGGAACTGAATATACTACTGTCTGGGAGCTGAGTAATCCAGGTACGAAAACGACGTCAGTGCCGCGCGAGGCTTGCATTGCATACCATTATACCAGCCAGCAAGGCAGCAGATGCACTGCAGCTTGTCCAGTTCAGACGAAGCTGTAGACCTGTAGTATTTTCTTTTCTTTTTTTAAAAAAAGAAGACCTGTACTAGTACCAGAGGACCGACGTGTGTGCACCTACGTAGCCTGCTTCCTCTTCAGTTTTGGTCGTGGGAAGCCTTTGACAATCGACGCGCCGCGCGCGCATGCAGGAGATGGATAGGGCATGGGCGCTGGCGCGCTGCTGCATTGCATTGCATTTGCATGGGGCCGCAGCGCCCGAGGCAGCTGCAGGTTGCTGCCCTGGGTCAGGCAGATGCCATGTGACTCTTGTCCACCATCCGTCGAGCAAATTCTTGTAGTAGGTACAGCAGCAGCCAGCCAGAAATTCCTTGCTTTCCCACCTGCACCAGCAGCATTTCATCAGTTTAAAAAATGGAAATCGTTTCAGATTTTTTTATTTTTCAAGTTCGTTTCAGATTGGACAGGAAGAAGATTCTGTGTCAAGGCCCAAACACCCACACGCATCAGGCAAAGCAAGCAAGGCGGCAGGCAGCGGCATTGGTGATCTGACCTTGATTGAGGTTGACGTCGTATATAATCGTCGTCGATCCTTTTAATTTTGGCAGCACTCCCCTCTTTGCATGCATGCATGCAGTATCGGCCAGCCGGCGCTAGGAGATCCAGGGGCGCCCTCGACGTCAAAATAAGGGTCAAACTACACAACAGGCAATTCCATCCCATGATCAACAGAGTAAGCCTCCACTCCAAGCTGTGTTGCTAGCTTGTCCTGGGCTATTTTTCGAGCTTGTCCTGGGTCGGAAGGCCATCATTCCGATGCATGTGTTCGCCTCGAGACGGCGGCGTCGGAAACCTTGTTTGTACTGCTACTGCACTTCAAAGCGACCGGATCACAAGGTGGACATCCTGGTTAGGGCTCGTCGGTTCCATCATATCTAATCCGGACCGAAAATAATAGATTTAATCCTAGTTTTAGTGTTAATTTAATAGAATTTTTATATGGCTAGTCATATTAATTTGATTTACTTTGGTTTATCCTTTTGTTAATGTATTAATATTTAGATATACTTTATTTTATTTATTTCTTAATACATTGATATTTAAATTAACACACTCATAATGTTTAATACTATTAAGAATTTAAATATATACTGATAAATATGTTTGGATGTGTTATCTTTTCTTAATTACAAATATTATACGCCCATACTTTAAATCTTTGGTTTTATGATAATTTAATGATATCACCTAAATATATTTGTAATGAATAAAATAAATGAATATATACTATCTTTCAAATCAAACTAATATTCGAATACACATCTGAATTTGACATCCGTTTTGTATTTACATCTAACAAATCCAAATCCAACGTCCATTTTATTTCGCGTCTGGTAACATCGGTATCCAAATTAAAATACGGCAAAAGCGGACATCTATATCCGTATTCTTCCGTATCCGATCCGAATTTCATCCTATCAATTGATCCCAGGCTCTCAAACTCCATGCATTGCTACTAGTGTTTTCTTTTGACCTATTATAGGAGTATACGCTTTACGCTTTTGCTTTTGGGTGCTGCTGGAAGCAATCCCGTTGTAGCCTTACATTCCACTACTCGCCCCCACATTATGATCCTACTGCTTAGCCTGCTTGTTTGGACCAACAAGTCACAACAGCACGACAGCAAAGCAAAAAGTAAACAAAAAAAAAAGAACCTGCACATTCCCAGCTCATGATGCAGTGCCTCAAATCTCCACTAGTTGCAGATTAGTTTAACAAGCCCGGTGAGCGTGTCCGTATGGCCGCGTGGTTAGCAGCGACGATGTATATATACTGATCCACGGCATGGCATGTCGATCGATCAGTCCCGAATTCCGAGGCCACGGGCCTGGTAATCTAATCGGTGGGCCTGGTGATACCTGCTGTCTCGATCTGGCTGTGTTCATGCCGGCCGGACGGTCCATTCCCGGCGAGTGATTAGGCGCCCTGATACGGGAGCAGAGCGTGCGAATCCACCAGCGGATGGATCCGGCGCTCGCGACAACCGGCACCGAATCTCAAGCAGCCGCCGACTACAGAAATACCGGCCGCACCGTACGCCACGCGCGGTTTCTGTAAACATCTGCCTTGCTCAGCTCAGTCTTCTTCACCCAAGATACTATAAATGCTGTGGTCAGACGAGAGAGAATAAAAATACTTTTTTTACTAAGATGTATGTAGAATAAAAATACTTTTTTTACTAAGATATATGTAGAATAAAAATACTTTTTTTACTAAGATGTGTGTTATATGAGGAGGATGAATAGAAAAGATAAAAAAAAAATTTCTAGAAAGCGTGTTATGTGAAGAGAATAAATAGGAAAAAAGTATTTTTTTTTCATCTAAACATAGCCTATACGCTTGTCCACTGAGAAAGCAAAAACACGCAGTCTCAGTGATCCTAAACAAATCCTAACCTGTCCTAGAGACTGTGCTCTGTTCCAGGAATCAGGTGGTCAGGGCTCTCAGTCTCGTCTCAGGGCCGGTGTGTGGTAAAAAGTTCAGGAGCTTATTCAGGCCATGTTATTCCCAACTATTCACTATTTATTTCAATTTTTCACTATTCATTTCAATTTTTTACTATTCTCCTCTCACAAAACACGTTTCTCAACAAATACTACAGTATTTTTTTATGATACAGTGTTTCTTCCTACAATCTAAACACACCCTCAGCTCGTTTACTGGGGGTAGTTACTCAGGGATCAATCAGTTGTCACACTGGGAATATGGCACTGGGACCCTAGCAAACAGAGGTGTTGGGCTTACTGTACTCATAGGATTTTGATCAATCAGTTACGCTCAAAAAAAATATTTTGATAAAAAAAAACCATGTGACTACGCAGCGGCTACTCCCGCCGTTTTTTTTTGCAATTTTTGCATTCCATTGGGTCAAACTCTTTACTTTGATCAAACATATACAAGAAATTAGTACTTAATTATAATTTTATATCACATATATAAATTTAATAACATTTTCTATAAGTTTAGTCAATCTAAAGAAGTTTGTCCGAAACTTAGGCCTTGTTTAGTTCTCCAACTGTTCACCAACTTGTCACACCGACAACCGTGCTCTCTTTCACAGAAAAACACCAACTTCCATAACTTGGCACTAAGTTTTGAAACTAAACAAGCCCTAAGACACATAATTATACTGGCTAGCGCTTGAGGAAAACCGTATCCATCTCTATTCTTAACTTTTGCCCCTATCAGTAATGCAAGCAAGGGCAGCAGGAAAAAGCAAAGCCATGGCCAAATGTTAACTGCAGAACCCTCATCAGTCATCATGATCGTCTCCCCGGCCCTCCCTCCATTATATTGCTGCCACCATCACCAGAATCTGCTCTCACATCAAGCAAGACAGCAGGCACCAGGCAGTATAAAAAGGCACCAGAGTTGACAAACATTCCACACCAGCTTGTCAAAGATACATGCAGATCTATAATTTGTTTACCCTTCATTGATTGGGGCTACCTTTATTTAGGCCCCGTTTGGTTTGCCCAGCTTTACACTATTCAATTTCCTCACAGAACATGATTCTCATCTACTATAATGTATTTCTTCAACCTTCTCAGTTTAAATGGGGTTATCATTACACCTCCCCATATGATAGATGATGACAATAGCCTAAAAGGTAAAGTATTATTTTGTTTTCTGATCGAAATGCTCACAATTCCTTAGATTTTGATAGCCGTCCATAGTAAAAACTACTCTCTCTGTCCGAGAAAACATGCAAGTCTAAAGTTCAAATTTTGTCAAAAAACATAGAATTAGAGTAGTAGCTACCATGTGACCCACCAATAGATAGGTTATGGCCCCATGCGGGGACCCGCGTACTATTTATATGTAACCCATATGGGAGCATCATTATATTTAGGTGGGAGCTACATAGGAGTAAACGGAGGAGCAAGGCATTGTTTAGTTGGGAAAAATTAAAGGTGTAAATAGTACATTGGTAAACATATCTGTAAGAAATGTGACTAAAAAGTTGACGAAAGTTCGCGGCCTAAGCTTAAACTGTCAGGCGCACCTTGGTCCTGCCACGCCACCACTTTTTTCAGTAGGAGCACAGTGAGCAGTGTGTCCTTCCGGGCAGGAGGGGAGATTCTCAGATTCTTGTGGTCTATCGAGCAGCCGGCATGCAGCATGGACGTGACGACGGTGACGTATCCAGTCACTATCTGCATATTGAGCTGTTTCCTTCCTCTCGCACCATTTGCATTTTGCATTTGGACGTCCGATGCGGAGATTTTTTTTAATGCTTTCACAGAGAAGATTATGTGTGGATCACTGGATGCATTGTGAGAGCTGAGAACAGCAGGGCAGCCATTAAGTTTTTTATTTTATTTTTTTACAGGAAGATTCTGTTTGAAGGCTTGATTGGCTGAAGGCCCATAGGTCATACAGTGAGAATGGAATGAAGCAAGCAGGGCGGCATGGTGATGTGAGTGAGCACGCACGCACCCTGCACACTTGATTGGTGTAGCCGTCGTATCCTCTTGGCCGCACAGCACTGCACCTGCACCATGGGACGATGCTGCATGCGATGGGTGTTGGCCAACCGGCGCCGGAATCGAAGGGTGTCGTCCGGAGGTAAAAAAAAAAACCTGGTCAAATTAAAGGACAAATCGAGCGGGTCGCATGCAATCCCGTCTAATTCCCAAAAATTTCTTAAAAAATATTATTACCCTTCCACTCTCGTAATAGTATTCATTTACAATGTTTTTTTATTGAATAATATACTTTCAGAGAATTTTTAGGCTATCTAAACACACCGAAAAAGATTACACATATTTTCTTTGGGCTTTGCAAGCTACTCCCGTTTGTCTCGGTGGTTTTTCAAACTGTTTGCAGGTTTGGATTGGATGTAGTAGGTATTTTTGTGAACTTTGGGCGCTGCCACGGCGGTGGATCGATGGATCGGGGCCGGCCTGGCTTGTTATGCAACTAGAAGCACCAGCATGCAGTCCATTCAAGGACAGGACGCAATGGGAAATTGAGAATGGGATGCATGCATCGTTGCGTACGTATGGCTGATGGCAGCAGCACAAGACGGTGGCCATCCAATCCATCCAAACCGGGCCGACCGCCCGCTATGATTGCGGCACAATTCCTGCTCTCCGGCCAGCAACTCATCCACAGAGGTGGAAAAAGTAATTTTTTTTTTCTGGGATGCGTGTTATGTGAGGGGAATGAATAGAAAAGGTGAAAAGGAATTTTTGGGGATACGTGTTCTGTGAGGGGAATGATAGGAAGTAAAAAGTACTTTTGGGAACTAATGAATAGGAAGTAAAAAGTACTTTTGGGAATTAAACACGGTTACTACAGCCTACAGGGCCAATGATTGTTTGGTACTGCCCTTCGTCCCAAAAAACATGCAATTGGCTTCCCAAAAAATTCTAGAATCTTGACTTTGACCGATTATAAAGAAAAAAATATAAATATTGATCAGATAAAATATATATCGTTAGATTCGTTTTTAAATGTAGTTTTTTAACAAATTATTTAGAGCCATAAATACGGATAGAATTTTCTATAAATTTGGTCAAACGTGAATTACTTTAACTGGCACGCATTACAAACGTGCATGTTTTTTTGGACGGACCAAGTAGAAATCTAGTAAGTTCTCGTAGAAATGTTTTGATATATATTTTTATCTAGAAATTGTTTCTCTTGTGAATCAGAGTCACGTGATAGTATTTTTTTGGCTGACTGGCTAGGTTTTAAATTTTGAGGAGGCAACAAATATTGTTTTACATGCAAAAGTACTTCATACAAGTATGTGGGTTAAAAAAAACCTTTTGTGGCTGAAGAACAATTAAATACAACCTATTTAACTTGTTGCGAGGACAGAATCGTGAGAAACTACCTGGCCTGGGTAATGATAGTCTCAAGTACTCCCTCTGTTTTAGATGCCACATTAGGTTTGTTCTAAGTCCAACTTATCCAACTTTGACTAAGTTTATAGAGAAATATAACAACATCTATACTACCAACTATACGCACTATAAAAATATACTCCAAACAATCTGTACTATGTATGTTTTATTTTTTTCTATAAATTTAGTCAAAGTCAGACAAGTTCTGACTTAGGACAAACCTAACGTGACATGTAATAAAAAAACACATAGCAAAATTAAAACAATAGAAACAAGACTAGTGTCTGGCTGGAACCGTTTCGTTATTGACTGTTTTCCAGTGAACCATAACTGATTTATCCATTCAGACGGAGGGCTAATGATGAGTTTAAAGGGAGTTTAGATTGGTAGAAAAAACACCGTAGATTTAGGAAAACATTGTAGGTCGTGCTGGGAAGCGTGTTCTGTGAGTGAGAGGAATGTGATAAATAGAGAAAAATTAGATAAATAGTGTTTTTTCTGAGAAATTTTTAGGGAACTATACGCATGCAATGATTCATTGCACTGACCTGGGCACTGGGCACCCCAAACTTGGCCCCAACCCCAGATGGAGCTGATCAACTTTTTTAGTTTTGACGTGTTTAATGATGGTTCAGCATCTGTAGCCTCCCGAGCACCATTTCTCTGAATAGCTGCTACTTTTAGGTAAAAGGTAGTAGTGCATGTTCTTCGATCGAGTTGAGCTAAACACACTGACATATCAGGCGTCGTGAGTAGAGAGAGCCCATTTTTCCGACTCCCATCTGGATTCGTGATACAGCATCAATGATGCTGATAACCCACGGCACGGCATGTCGATCTTGTTATTATTTTTTTTCTTATTGGCCTAATCCGAGGAGGAAGGAAGGAGGACGTGATCATTGCTGTCCTGCTCTTGCCCCTCATGCCTGCCTCTTCCCTTGATCCTGGCGCCCGAATGCAATTAGCCGTGTCGTCTTATACAGATGCTGAACGCACGTATACCGGATGGATCCGCAGCTGGCGACAACCAGCGCCGAATCTCAAGCGCTGCGGCGTCGAGTATAGATTATTCTTGGGTTTAGAGTGAATCAAACCTTTTTAAAATTTAACCGAACTTGGTAGAAAATGTTATCAATTCGATATCAAAATCTATATATAATATAAAAATATATTTTATGAAAATCTAATTTTAATTGTTAGTTATTACAAATAGTATTAATTTTTTATACATATTAGTAGGTCAAAATTGAAATATATACATCGGCTCGTTGAAACGCAACTGAATGGTATTTTTCTTTGTCTAAAAGAACTGAATGGTATTTTTCTCTTGAACGGATCGGTGGAAGTAGTAGTATACTATACCGTACCCCCGGCCGTACGTCGCGCCGCGCCGCGGTTTCAATAAACATCAGTATCTTACTAGAGTATAGCATCCGCTCCCAAGATACGCCTAAACAAATGCAATTCTGTCCGTTCTCCTCGCAACAAAGATACTGTACCGCGTTTCAGTCAATAGTGGCTCATCAGGATCAGGAGGGCGTGTGGTAAAAAGTTGAGATACTGCGGCGAGTTCAGAGCAGAGGTTAGTTGGTGTTTGTTTTTACCGGGAGTAGTTGGAATGGGATAGATAAATCAATTACCACTGCAAGTATAAAAAAAAATCAATTATCACTGCGAGGGAATATGGGAGGGGGACCATGCTGTGACTGTGACCTCACCTCACCAGAGGTACTACCCGTACTAGTAGTGTTGAGAGTTGGTTCGCAGCCGTAGGACTGATCGAAGAGCCAATAAGTACTCCTCGTTAATATATTGTAAAAATATATGTAATATTTAAATCTCTAAATAAGTTTTATAAAAAACTAAAGTCTATCTAATAATATTTAACATGTACCATAAATCTTAATATATTTTTATGTATAATTAATTAAAATAGTTTCTCGGAAAACAAGAATGACAATTATTTAGGAGAGAGTGAGTAGTAGTTAGCTGTAAGGGTGTGTTTTTTTTATACTGACTCTTTATATGTTACTCTACAACGTAGGTAATATATATAGCTCCTTACAATGCTTTGGAAACATAGGTTCCAAACGTATATATAGCTCTTTTAGGTACTGTTGAAGAACCAACGCACTGATTAGGGGTTATTTAGTTCAAAAAGTTGGTACCAAGTTGGTGGAAGTTGGTGTTTTCTGTGAGAGGAGCATGGTTATCAATGTGCAAAGTTGATGGGAAGTTGGGGGAACTAAACAAGTCCTGAGTGCTCAATAACAAGTGAGTAGATAACCTGGACTCACGAAGAAGCACATACAGGTATTATCTTCGTTGGAGGCGCCATACCTGAATGAGATGACCACAACGATGACATCGAGAATCCTCATTGTTGTACTCCAATAGTATAGTCGACGCACCTATATGCAGTGTTTCCAAAGTTAGTAGAACAATATATATCTATTTGTAACCCGAACTCATGAAGGAGCACACACAAGTAATATCTCGGTGTGTGTGGGGGGTGGTAGGGGGGAGGGATGCCAGACCTAAAACAGACGAGGACAATGATAACATCAAGGATCCTCACTTTGCACTATGATATTACACTTGGCACTCTGCATGGGGTGTGTTTGATTGCTCCCACGAGATTACGTAGATTTATGTTTGGTTAGTTGCATGAGCGGGTGCAGTAAACGATGTGAAACTGTTTGATTTATTATACAAGCGGATGCAAGTGGCTCTAAATGTGAAATCGATGAGGGGAGCATAAACTAATGCAATTTATACCCCAAGACATATGAGAACGTATTTTTGCATGTTGCAGCTTCTCATCTCTGTAGGTTTTGGATCTATCGGTGGGAGCAGCCCTATAATTAAACATATTGCTTCTTCCGTCCTAATTATGATCGTTTTGGATGTCCATGCTACGAGTTTGACTAAATTTATAGAGAATACGTTCAACATTAAATCTCTAAATATCTTTTCAATAAAAACTAGATCTAAATATCGATCAAATGATATCTATATTGTATCCTAAAACTTAATATATATTTTTATATAATTAACCATAATATTTTCTCGGTAAATGAGAAATACTATAATTTTAGGACGAAGTGACGTGCTTTTGAGAAAATCTATCTCTGCGCTTCTTCACTCACATCACCCACCACCTCCACTGCCAGAACCCTCTCTCATAGATCATCATCATCCTCCCCCTCCATTGCTGGCCACTACCTTAATAACATTCTGCTAGCACGTCAAAGGTCAAGATATTTAGCTCTCCTCTGCCATTGAGATCCATGCGTCTTTTCAAACGACAGGAAAAGAGCAAATACGGTTGACGTTGTGTTTAGTTTTTGAGGAAAAAAAAGAGTATTTTTTTAGACGCGTGTTATGTGGAAGAATAAATAGAAAATATGGAAAAATACTTTCTAGAACTAACACAACGACTTGTTTTGCACATTCTTCTACCGCGGCATTTTATGAAGCAGAGCAACAAGTGAAGGCAGAGCTGACTACCAGCACCTTCTTCTTGAGCTACAAAGCATCATCTCTCTCGTGAACACTATTGATTTGATGATTACTATACCTACCTTCCTCTTCAAGGAAGTTGCTTTTCTTTTTGTCCAAAGAAATAAAGGTGAAAACAATAAGCTACAAAAGAAAGGAAAAAGAAATCGAAAAAGGCAAAAAAAAAAGATAGCTGGTGGTACCACTAGTTTCTCATGTATACTGACTGACCGATCCAGGTTGACTGGTCCAGTCCAGTCCAGGTTGTTATTTCGATCCACTATCGTGACGCTGACTGACGACCACCTGTGACCTGAGACCTTCACCTTCCTTCCGTCTGGTTCGACTCCAAAGCATCACAGCACAAGCAGAGGGAGAAAAAGAAAGAGAGCTTGGCATGGCACGCGGCGGCGACCTTTGCACTCACATCACCGAGCAGCTGCTGTTCGTGTCCTCGTCACTGAACATGTTGTCATCCTGGGCCGGCATTGAAGGATAGTACATCGCCGGGTACGACATCGGCGGCGAGCACCCGTACCCCATCGCCGGGTACCCGCCGCCGCCGCCGTGACCTTGCTGGCCATGGCCATGGCCGTTCATCATTATCATCATCTGAGCCTGTTGCTGTTGCTGTTGCTGTTGCTGCTGCATCATCGACATGTACTGCTGCTGCTGCATCATGGGGTTCCCGGCCGCCTGCATCATCTCCGGTGGCCCGGACGGCATACCACCGCCACCGCCAGCGCCGCCTCCGAGATAGAACCCAGCACCAGCCATCATGCCGCCGGCCGCCATGCCGTGCGCCGCGGCGGCGCTGACACCTCCGGGATGCTGCATGCCATTATTGCCGCCCGTGTGGGGAAGATGGCCCATCGGCATGCCGCCGCCCATCCGGCCCATACCGGGGAATCCGGCGCCGCCGCCCATCAAGTTCGCCGGCGGCCTCATCGCCATTGCCCCCATCTGCTGCTGCTGCTGCGCCGGCGGCGGCATGCCACCGGCGCCCATCATCGGGCCGCCGACGACACAGGCGAGCGGGCCACCGGCGCCGCCGCCGCCCTTCTTGGCTTGTCCGTGCTGGTTCCCGCCGCCTTGGGCGCCGCCCTTGCCGTTCTGGGGCAGCTGCGCACCGCCACCGTTCTTGCCATTGCCTCCGCCTCCGCCACTCTGTTTCTGCTTCGCGCCAGAGTCTTTCTTGCCGCCATTGTTGCCGTTTCCCTTGTTCTGAACCGGGATCTCGTTGCCGGCGCCGCCGCCGCCGCCGCCCTTCTTGCCGCCATTGTTACCGTTTCCCTTGTTCTGCACCGGGATCTCGTTGCCGCTGCCGGCGCCCTTCTTGCCGCCTCCTCCGCCATTGCCGCCCTTCTTGTCGCCACCGGCAGCAGGCGGCGGCGGAATGGCGATGGGCTTGATAATCTTGGGTGGATCATCGCCGTACAAGTCGTCGTCGAGGCCGCAGTCGTCCTCGAAATCCTCCTCGTCGTCGAAGTCGTCGAACTCATCATCGTACTCGCTGCCGTCGTCGTCTCCCCATCCGTCGTTCTCGGGAGAGCTGAACTTGACGGTCTTGGGGTCCTTCGCCAGCGGCGGCGCGGCCGCTGACAACGGCATCTTGCCGCCGGCCATGGCCATTAGATGGGGTGGAAGCTTCACCCCCCTCATCTGCATCTGCTGTTGCAGCTGCTGAAGCTGCTGTGGTGTCGCCTGAGGCATTGCCATCTTGGCCTCCTTCGCCGCCGCGGCACCACCACCGCCGCCGCCGCCGCCATTTCCTGCACCAGCTCGCTGGCCCTTGCCGCCGGCGTCCTTTAGCTGCTGGCCCTTGCCGCCGGAATCCTTTGGCTGCTGGCCCTTGCCGCCGGCGACCTTTGGCTGCTGGTCCTTGCCGCCGGCGTGGTTTGGCTGCTGGCCTTTACCGCCGGTGCCGCCGCCGCCGCCAAGCTGGAGCTTCTGGAGCTGGCTGACGACACCAGGCTTGGCGCCCCATAGCTGAGCGGGCTTGCCGGCCTTGTTGAGCTTCTTGATGACGGTGTCTGGATCCATGAGGCCAGACACCGTCACCTTCCCCTGCTCTGCATCTACGCTGCTCTGGAACACACCTGCAAGACAAATGCATCACATATGTTCAGGTACACAACAATCCATTGTTTTCGTTGAGGAGAAAAAAAACCCTGGTGCACAACAATCCATTGTTTTCTCTGAAAAGACCCTGGTGCACACAACATAATGGGGAAAAGAAACAAGCAATTTGAGTCTTAAAAAATCTTTCTTTCTTACCATCAATCTTGTGAAGGATCTTCTTCACCTTCTTCTCGCAACCATCACAGTGGATGTTCACTTTCAGGACGCAGGTCTGGGGAACAAACAAAATCAGGTTACAGGAATAGATTAACAGTCACAGGAGACATTGAGTGTGAGATGTGATTAAAACCGTAACACAAGAAGATCCACAGCATGGAATGTGTTTGTGAGCTGCTTCCTGCTTGAGCTGAGGAAGTGGAAGAAGCAAAACAAACTCACCTGCACCTTGAGGATGTCCTCCTTGCTCATGCTGAACAACTCAAATGCTGCAGCCTCCAATTACACAAGAGGCTTCAGATCTGGTTGGTATATGAGAGCACTCAAAATCAGGGAGAGGACAAGAAGGGTAGCAACCGGGAAACACTTCTCATCTCACTCGGTCAGTCACTGCGAGAGAGAGAGAGAGAGAGAGAGAGAGCTTACATGGCTTGCAGAAAATATTAAGCGCCTGCAGTGTGGTCCAGAATAAAAGATGGAGGTAGGAGGAAGAAGACTCTCCCCTCTCTATCTAGCAACAAAGCTAAGCACATGGAGTCATCTCTGCTTACCCTTTTATTTTCCCTGAAGAAGCTGAAACCTTTGCCTTTCTTCTTCAGAAGACTGTGAATGGTGCTATGCAAAAGACTGGCCAGAGAGGGATTTAAATAGGCTTTCTCACTTTGTCAGGAAGGAAGGTTTTGTAAACATGTGGACTACTATGCTTACCTGTGCCGGTTTTCCCGTGTTTTCTTTGTCAAGATTCTAATTTTATACCAGAACCCTGGTAGTAAGCCAGGATGACCCGTGGTGTTGATACACTTTATAACATTGCTTAATACACATGGTGCATACATATTAAACTGGGGACAAGTAGTTTATGATGGAGGAAGCATCTGTAGCAACTGTCTTCACCAATCTGGGCTCGAAATCAGGATCATCGGGCTTGCCCCTCCTGTTGCATCGAAAAAAAAAAAACCAGGATCATCGTCATAGTCGGTGTCGATGCTTCATGGGTCAGAGGATTCTTTATATTAAATTTTAGATGTTCATGGTTTGTTGAAATGTTTCGAATGGTGAATGGTAGAAATATAGTTGCAGCATAAAGATGTGGAAAGAGAATAGCTAGCAAGAAATGAATGCTGACTCAGGCAGTTCAGACTATGCAGAAGCAGCACACCATGGTGGTGTGTCATCCTCTACGGGTTGTACAAGTCTGAACCAGAGGATCACTACCGGATTCCTCTTAGTTGCAGACTGAATTTGCATTCCATTGGTAACTGTACGGTGATTATATTGCCAGATGGTGTCTAGAACCTAGGCCCATTTGGATTCCATATTAGGGCCAAAACTATGAAGCACAAAACTGATTGTTATAACCCATTCCAAAAAGAAAAAAAAAATCATTACTGAAGTAACTCTTGCCGTAGCCAGCACCCAGCAGGGTCTGGAAATCGCTGCAACTAAGCAAAACCTTTCAACTTACAAACAAAAAATAACATGTCATAAGGCTGTGTGCTACTACAATCATTTCAAGCTTTTTGGACTTTTCAGTTTATTATCTCAACAATGTCCAGCAGGCAACAGAAAGTATATCAACCATCCTTGATATAAAAGACATAATTTAAGTCTCTTTTAGTTTTACATATCAAGGTGCAATTGAACTAATTTGGGAAACTGTATGTATATAATATGGAATGAGGAAGGAGAAAAAAAAATTATTTTTAACTTCACCAGCTTGCATGCACTGCTTATTATAGAATGCAACAGGAATTACAAACAAGAAATCCATTTCAATGTTTACAATCAAATTCAGATGATCGGCATTTCTTCCAGCTGAAGGATACTCCAGTTAAAAGAATAAAGTATACTCCAGTTTTATCATAACTGCCACAGATCATCAATTCATCTTAACTGGTTAAGAAATTTCAGTTATCAATACGAAATGAAAATGATATGGTCTTCTACATTTTTATGACATCAATGAAACATGAATTGTGAAGACTGGTCAAGAAATTCAAGTTATCTACAATGTTATAGCATCACCAGAAGTCTAAAATTACATCATACAGGTTGTATTGTCAAATATCAGGATACAACATTGTTTCGAGACTGAAAAGTTGGTTTGTAGCCTAGTGGATGAACACAACAATCCATAGTACCTGTTACAAAACAGCACTATGTTGTCTGTGTAAAATATATGCAGTGCTCAAGAGCAGCTAAGGTACCTGAACTGATATTTCTTTGTATAAAGGACCAACTGTCTTAATTTGTTAATGCCGTGAAAGTTCATGAACATTGAACAGCATGCCACAGGTTTACAGCCTTCAACATTGACAAAAGAAACTGATTGTTTCCTTTCTTCAACATTACTTGTAACAGGAAAAAAAAACAATCTGCCCCTTTATGGTTCATACAAGTGTGTGCAGGTTCACATGCTAGGCACTTGCGATGAACTTATTAAAAGAAATTGTATCACCTTAAAAAGAAAGTAAAGAAATATACCTTACGCTAGAAAAGGTTTGCATTAAAATCAACGGATCTATGATTTGCTATTTGGGGGAGTTAAAACAGAGGAAAGCCATCTTCTCAATCTCTGAATGCATGATCCTTAGGCAGCTCAAAGTTAGCAAAGCAGGATGCTTGTCAGGCTGTTTTCCCTACATTATTGAAATGGGAGGTGGAATGCTACTTAGGAAACTACAAGTCATCAGTCATGTACCACCTGGCCTCAAGCAACTTTGTTCTGAGATAATGGTACTGAGTGTGCCATCTCGAGATCTGAAAGAAGCACCCACGTAATACAAGATCATTCCATCTGATCACAGCTTGTCCGTTAACCGAATGATGAAAGAACTGACAGCAACAAGATCCAGAACAAACCATGATGACTCAAACATGTCATGGCAATAGTCTGCACCGATCTCCTCTGCCGCTAATCTGAATGCATTACCATTTACCAAATGCATTACCCTGAGCAGCCCCAAGCCTTGGTTTTCCCCATGCCCCAACAATCAGTACCTTGCGGCTTCCTCCTTGCACCCCTTTCCTTCTTCAGCGCATCGATCCATCAGAGAAGAAACAGAACTTGGCAAGCGCCTGTGGGTGGCAAATGAAGCTCGCTAGTGTCCACAGGGTCACCCATTGCCGAGCTTCCTTGCCTCAAAATAGCCCTCTGGATCTCAATTGCAGATTGCATCCCGTTCCGCAACTGATCAACATTGCTGAGCCACAATGCTGTGCAACCCAAAATCTGCTCGGCAGCAGAAGACACAAAACTGCTCGGCAGCAAGCAGAAGACTACTCCTTTGAGCCCTTGGAATCGATCGGCATTGAGAGATTCACGCAGCCTCCCGAACAGCCTCAGGAGGGTCAGGATCGACCATAGACACACACCAACGAAATTCCCACAAAAGGAGAGCGCGGTTCTTCTCTCTTGAATCTCAAATAGACATCGATCGATCAGATCATATATGGCCGGGAGCGGCTGGAGCCCGCGCACGGAGCAGACGCCGGCGAGTGCCCTGATGACGTTGAGGTGCCGGCGGCGGCTCATCGGGATCGGGACGCCTCGCGGCGGTAGACGCTACGCCGCACCTCCTCGGCGAGGCCTCAGAGATTGGAAGCATCGGAGCTCACCCCCACAACGGTGCGCATCCAGCGGACGTCGGCGCCGTCGTCGTCGCTCGCCATCGTATCAAAAGTGTAAACCCTAAGATTTTTTTTGTTTATTTGAGTGGGACGATTCAAGATTTGACTGATTGAGCAAGAGAACAGAAGGGGGAACAACCGAAGAGGAGAAATCTCTTCGTCAAGTCGGATGGGCTAAACATCTAAATTTCTTCATTTCACACGCGCGTACCGTCGAGCCCAAATGGGAAAGGCGCAAGAGGTCGCGTAGATTTTTTTTTAAAAAACTCTCAAAAAAGTAAAATGCCTGCGCGCTCCGTCCGTAAGAAAAAAAATATCAGATGTAGAATTTCAAACATCCGGTTTGACCTTTCAATTTATTCAATTTTTATAATGTTATTTATTTTGTTATGACTTATTTTATCATTAGAGATACTTTAATACCGATTTATATATTTATTCGTTTATTGTTTGAATAATGTTTTAATAAAAAGAGCCATTAAATATGATAACTCAAAGTCAAAATTATCAGTTTTTTTGGACGGAGAAAGTGCTGCAATTATCTCGGCTGCTGCCATTGGTGTGGAAGGGAGCGTAATTGCCACTGGTATTTGTATTATCAAACAAGCATACGAACTCAGTCAATCAGTTTTTATTTTGATGGAGACGTTGTTCACCAAGGCAATACTGCGACAGCTTGACTGAGCTCATCATGCATTGCCCGGGGCTGGCCATCTCACCTCTCATCTTCTTCCTCTCTCTCGGTTTCTCACCGATGAGCTCGCCCAGGGCTGGCCATCTTCACCGGCCAGGGTCGTGCCGCCCTTGCTGCTTTCTGCGCCGCCCACCGGGCCAGGGTCGCACCGCCCATGGGGCTCGTCGCGCTGTCCACCAGTCCATGGCAGTGCTTCGGGCGGTGACGGCGAGCTTGCTCCCAGCGATAGAGGTGGCCGGGGCAGCGGAGTGGCGGCACAAGAAGGTGGAGTGGGATGAAGGGAACCTGTCTTCGGGGATGGCGTGGGCGGAGAGTTGGTCGGAGGCGTCCTGGCGACGGTGAGACATCGATGGCGGATGATGGCGCACTGGCGGAAGGGAATTCCAATATTCCCGGCCATGGTGGCCATTGCTGGCGGTGGGGCAAGCTACAGAGGTAGATGAGGGGGTGATTGAACCTTGGGTGGCGTTGATTCGGAAACAGTAGATGGAGGTATGCGAATTTGGGCAGTGGAGGAGGTTCACGGGCGCCGACGGTGGAGTAGAGAGGAGTTACGAGAGGGAGGAGAGATAACGACGGAAAAATAGAATGTGAACCGGTATCTCATAACTAGTGGCAGGTGGGTAATTTGTTGGCCTAAAAGCCAGTAAAAACAAGGAGGGAGGCGCTTTCAATTTGTGCTAGAGCAAAACCGCTTTTGGTCTAAAGAAGTTGGTGCTTTTCACTCCTTTAGTTGGACTTTTAGCTTTTGAAGGCAAAAGCCATAGCCAAACCCAACGAAACACAACCTAAGACTCTACAAATTGGACGGGTTCTCGAGCATAAACCACCACCACGTCACCCGAATTCCTACAGCCATCGGATGCCCACATCGACGGCCTAGATCTCTTCAATCGTATTTTCGCCGAAGCTGATTCTACTGCTTCAACTTTGCTCCAACGGCTTCTTCTTAGCTTCTTGCTAGCTTCTCTCACGCACCAGATGCGTGCCCGGCGCGGATCTAGCTAGGCACAAGCTCACGTGGAGGCAACGACTCGAGCGGATCGAAGCTGGCGGCACAAGACCCCGGCTGACTCCACCAGTCTACGGCGTGGGGCACACAACAGGCGGTGTGGGCCTCGGAGGCGACGCTCCCCACAGGGCGTGGGGCAGTGGTGAGCCCAAGTGAGAGGAGATGGAGAGGTTGAGGAGGAAGAGGACATGTGCACCTTATTAATTACAGATTTGCTACTTCCTGATCCGATTGATGAATGTAGTTAATCTTGTCCCCGATCCCCTTTTGTCTCTTGAAGAACATGCATATATAGCCAATAATTCTGTCAAAGCTATAGCACAGCATGGTAAGTGGTAATTAGATACAGTCCAACACATAACCATCGTCGTCTTCTTGAGTCACTAGGAACGGGTGGTGTCAATGGGACCTATAGCATGTCATCAACGCAAACACACAGATCAAACGATCGATGTATCATCGGTCCATCCACATGTAGAAGTGGTAGGCTGGTAGTCCGAGAACTAATTCAGTCAAATGAAGAGAAGAGATGCACGCCACTTCTCCATGCAATTATGTTTTGTTTCGGTATTAGAAACGATATAGAGTATGACATAAAAGGTATTAATTTATGCCATAATTTAAAACCGTTTTGTGTAGTACAAAGTACAGACTAGAGCAGTGCTAATATGGGCATATATATTTTTGCAGGTCTGGCATTTAACTCGTTCAAGCATACAGATAGCTGTGGATATTTAAATTCGCAACCCAAATTTATTTTCCCTACGAAACAGTAAAACACAAGCACCATCACACCACTGGAGCCCTCGTCAATAATGAACTGATGACAGTCCCCCATTTTCGCAATGATCAATTGATCATCATCATCAACAACGTCCCCGCACCGTACCATGGAGATATGACAATATAATTATATATCTTCATCATCTTACATCAAGCAAAGGCAGGAAAAAAGATAATAAACGGCTTAAAATAAAGCTACTAGCAGTTAACAGCAATCCGAGTAGCATTTTATGCATCCACAGCACTGAAAGTTACATATGAGATTAACCATGTTCCACACATTCTTCACTGCCATCTCATTATATGGAACAAGAAGGGAAACTATCAGCATCACCCTTCTTGAGCAACTACAAAGCACCATCAACCTTCCTATATCCACGGAAGTTGTTTCTTTTTCATGTTCAAACTCCAAAGAAAGAAACTAAAGGGGTGAAATGAAAACAAGCTAGAAAAGAAACGACGCTGGCATGGTACTGGTTTCCCATGCATCCTGCTTACCACCTGCAGGTTCTTAACTAAAGGGATGAAATGAAAACAGGCTAGAAAAGAAACGATGCTGGCATGGTACTGGTTTCCCATGCATCCTGCTTACCACCTGCAGGCTCTTATTTCTTCCACCTGTGACTAAAGGGTTGCTTCACTAATTTTGTCCAGAGAGAAAGCTTGTCATCGTCATCAGAAGGTGGCGGCGCGACCTTGCGCCCCTCACATCACCGAGCAGCTGCTGTTGGGGTTCTCGTCACTGAACATGTTGTCATGCGGGTGACGTGGCAATGGCACCGGCGTCTGGTCGTAGTACGTCTGGTAGGGCATCCTCTGCTGCTGGCCATACCCGTACCCGTACCCGTTCTGCTGCTGCTGGTACCCGGCGCCGGCATGGACGCTGCAACGGTCTCTGCAAGTGCAGATGCCATTGCCACCACCATTCATCACCATCTGTGGCTGCTCCTGCTGCTGGTGGTGCACCATAGGAATGTGCTGCTGCTGCTGCTGCTGCTGCACCACAGGCATCTTCTGCTGCTGCTGAACAATGGTCATCTCCTGCCCTGTCTGCACGCCGCCGGCAACGACGACGCCATCTCCTCCTCCCTGCTGCATGCCACTGCCACCCATCCGAGGATGGTTCATCGGAATGCCACCCATCTGTCCACCAGTACTGGAACCTTCGCCACCCGCCATGTTAGGAGGCTTCACCCTCATGCCACCCTGCTGCTGCTGCTGCTGCGGCGGCGGCGGCGGCATTCCGGCGATCACCGGCGCGCCGACGCTGGCAGCCTGGCCACCGGCGGCGCCGCCGCCCATCTTGGCCTGTCCACCGCTTGCTTTGGCGGCGGTGCCCTTGCCCTTCATGGCCGGCTTTGCGTCGGCGGCGGCCTTCTTGCCACCATTTCCAGCGGCCTTCTTGTTGTCGCCCCCTCCACCGGCGGCGGCGGCGGCCGGTGGCGGCGCCATGGCCGCAGCCATACGCTTCATCAGCATGTCGTTGATCATGTCGTCGTCGATGACGCCATCATCCTCGAAATCATCCCCATCCTCGGCTTCATCGCCGCCCTCGCTGTCGTCATCATCGACGGGGACGTTAAACCTGACTGCCTTTGCGCCCTTCGTCGGTGGCGGCGGCGCACCCGCACCGGCACCCGCCGGAGCCGGCATCTTGCCGCCGGCGCCCATGGCCATAACATGAGGAGGAAGCTTCACACCCCTCATCAGCATATGCTGAATGTGCTGTGCAGTGAGTTGGGATTGTGGGGGCATCACCATTCTTGCATCTCCTCCTCCATTGCTGCTGCTGCTGCTGCCTGCACCAGGAGCTGCACCATTGGGCTGGGCCGGATGGGCCTTCCCGGCATCGTCCTTCAGTTGCTGGTCCTTGCCAACGACGCCATTGCTGGCGCCGAGCTGGAGCTTTTCGACCTGGGTTGCCACTGCTGCAGCAGGGTTGGCATTGGCAGGCCACAGCTGTGTGCGCATGCCGCTCTTGTTGAGCTTCTTGACGACAGCTTCAGGATCCATCAGACCAGTCACCGTCACCCTGCCCTCCGATTCTATGGTCATCTGGTAGACACCTGCACACAACAAATAACAATTCAGCACGTTTCTTTTAAGGAATAAAAAAGGGAATGGACAGAAGAATGAAGTACAGCGGATGAACAGGTCTGGCGCTGAAAACTAATAAAAAACAAGAACTTTCCGATTTTGAAAAAGGTTTCTTACCATCAATCTTGCGGAGAATCCTCTTTACTTTCTTTTCGCATCCAATACAGTGCATACTCACTCTCAGCACGCAGGTCTAGTAGGAACAAATAGAAAATAAAAAATGTTACAAAATTGAAAAGAAAAAGGATGCAGCAAGAAGACATGTACGGTGAGGTGAAATCAGATTTGTCCTGAATCAAACACAACGAAGGAATATTTCTTGATTTTCTTCTATGGAACAGGAGGAGTGCATACGCCTAGCTACTGGTTAGTATATATATCAGATTCAAACAAAATTTACAAATTAAAAAAACCAAGGAAAGAACAGACTAAATTGCACAATAGGCCCTAGCCATGTCTATAGCGCTGGAAATAACTCTTTTTGGCCCTGAATCGAACACAAGAATGGAACGCTAAGTAAACTCACCTTGACCTTGATGGTGTCGTCCCTGATCATCCTGACCGCCTCAGGAATGCCGCAGCCTCAAATCCTTCAAAGGCCTGACCGAAGGTCTTCAGATCTGGTACAAATTAAAAGCACTCATATCAGGAAGACGGCAGCAACCAAAAATCATTTCTCCATCTCCCTCTCTGAGACAACAGCTGACAGAGAGAGAGAAGAGGGGATGAGAATTGGTGCCTTCAGTCTAGTCTCAGGAGCGAGAGATGACTTTAGGCTTGAAATAAAATACTGTCAGTCCAGATGATCACACAGAATAAATCTAGAGATAAGACCAAAACAAGAATAAATCTAGCGAGATAAAACAACAGATCCTTGTTAGGGTTTGTGTTTGAAGAGAACCACGAGCAAGGCTATTGAGCGCTGCAGTGTGGTGGTCCAGATTTTTTTAAAAAAAAATAATGGAGGTACGAGGAACAACGAGGAGAATCTCCTCAATCAAAATCCAAATCTGTCTCTCTATTCCTCTATCTACCAACAAAGCAAAGCTAAGCACATGCATGGAGAAGTCTATGCTAACCCTTTCTATATTTTCCTTCAGGTCTCTCTGGTGGTCTATGGCTAAAAGCCTTTGGCTTTCTTCCGAAGATTGTGAGATGGTGTTGTGCAAAAGGCTAGCCAAGGGGGGCTTTAAATAGGCTTTGTGTGACTTCTTAGGAAGTACAGGAAGGCGCAGGATATGTGAAGTGTTAGGGTTACCAATGTCACTTTTCCTATGTCTTGCTATCAAAATTCTAATATTATATACCAGTCCCTCAGTGACTTCCATCCATTTTGTAAATATTTTGAGCTCTGCAAAGGACCGTTCAACAAGGAATATTCTGTTAAGCCTATGACGGTAGTTGTCCAAATAATTCGATAGAAATAAACCATGACTATCATTTCCACTCAAAATAAGAAAGGAGAATGTAGCATTCTAGCTGTTAAACCCTAATGCACAAGCTAAGGTATACATCGCGGGTTTTACTTCAACGTAAATAAGAAAACTACATCAAAACCATTACGTGTTCCACAAGGTGAGATGAGATATATATATTAGCTCTACGTAAGGGCCATGAAGTGTCGCCACGTGTTTCATGCAAAACAATGCATTTTGCATGGAAACGATATGGGACATAATGATTCTATCGTGTCGTCATGTGAAACAATACCTCTTAAATGGGGAAAAAACATGCCACGTAACGACTTTGTCGCGTTGTTTCGTTTCAAGGAGGACGTTATATCTTGCATGGGATATATACGTGCATATTGTCATAACGTAATAGACAAGTTTGCTCAGCTCAATGGATTAACGCATTCGATTCGCTACGTTACTAACCCTAATTTATGATAGCACGTGATCGCCACGCAATGAAGCGAGTTAGTTGTCGTTGTGCCAAGCTTCAGGCAATTATTATGCATGACTGCAGTAGCGCACAACATCCCATTGATACAACTGCGTTATACATGCTGGCTATATGTTCCATAAATTGCGTAAATTGGCGTAGCATGTACATCACATGCTTTCATTGTAGACGCGACAACAACCAATCATGCAGTCATACTTGTAAGCGCGCCGCGACATAGTCGTTACTCTCAATCATTGTGAAGAATCATTTTGTCACACACAGAAATAAAGTGCCAACGCATATCATGAAAAAATCCGTAAAGTATTGGAAAATTCTATCCGCTGACATGCTCTCTCAACAATGTACAACTTATTGACTGAAAATGGATCAGAAAGAGGTGGAAGAGCATGGGAATGCTTTGGCACTGTTCCTAGGAGCAGGTCCACCCCCATATCATGCTTCTCAAACGCCGTTACCCAAGCTTCTGCCGTCAACCAAGGTGATTCCCATTTGTACTCAGTGAATAGGTGAACCGAAAAACCTTCTTACGAATAATCTTGTAGAGAGGGTCCTAGATGCAAAACGCCACATAATATTGGACGCCTCACCCCCTGCAGCCCTTGGTAATTTGCTACAGTCCATAGCCCCCCTAACCGTCCCTGTCCTCTTGTGTCACTACAGACGCGGCCGCGTCACTGGAGACGCCATGGCGTGGTGACGTGCTGGAGCCACGCCACGCCGTGGTGCAGCCCGGCCGCGGAGGCCAGCCTCGCGTTGTGTTCATGCATGCAGACCTCACGCGGCCATGCATGCTTTGCTACCCTTCGGTGGGTACGGTGCAGTCCACGGGGTCCGCAGGTCTTGTGTGTACGTTAGCGGGTGTGAGTCAGAGGAGGGTGGCGATGAGTTGGGCACATTAACTTGTCATTCCTATCATGGTGTGTTGGATTTTTGGATGCTGCCTAAACACTGCTCTCCTTTTCTTGTTAGTCTGTTAATGTCTCTTCCTAGCAGCAACCCCCCTTCAACAACTCTTAAACTTTGCCTGCCTTTTTTCTGTTAATCTGTTGGTGTCTCTTAGCTAGCAGTGAATCATTTCTTGCTAATCTGCTTATTTTTGCTTTACTCTGAGAGGCGTCGTGTCTAGGTTCGTGCAATAATAAGTCCAATGTCTGTTTTGAACTTTCGGTCCTTTCGGTGGCGAGGGTTACTACTGGCTGCAATTATGCGATCCTTGTCATATTAGAAACGATATATATTATGGAAGGAATTAATTCATATATTGAACAGCAGAAAATAATTGCTTGCATATATAGCAATGTGCTAATATGAGCATATCTTTTCAGATTTGGTATTTAATTATTCAATTCATGCAAGCTTAACAACACAAAAATATGTATGAATGTTTTTCGCAACCAGTGCATTAGTGTTTTTTCGCACAGGGCATATGGCCATGTCTAGAGATTACATGGATGGTCTGCTATAGCTAAAACGATGCCATTTTATTAAATGCTAAAAACGGCGATCTAGAGAAAGAGAGGTTCATGTATTAAAGAAGTGCTAGTATCTGTATATGATTACACATACTATATTCAATCCATGCAAATAAATACGCCTATATATCTGCAAAGATTTTGCAACCCAAAACCATGATATTTGATTCCCTCCCTCTTTATAGTTCATTGCTTTCATTAGAGCTAGAGATAGACATGCATGGTCAATGGTCTGCTGTACCTGGACTGGTATCATTCTAAGTGGTAAAACATCTATCAAGGACAATCTAGAAAGATGTTTATAAAGTATTACTAGTATTTATGATTTATTACATATGTTTCTAGCTGCAGTATTCAATTCATGCACATGTCTACGAAGATTTTGCCAACCAAATCACCACCTTTGATTTTACTTCCTCTACAATTCATTGCTATAGCTAGGGAGTTACGTCGTCAGTTTTCAGTGCTAAAAAGGAAAATCTAGAGAAAAGAGAGGTTCATAAGATAGTGCTAGGATTTGTGTATATTTACATGTACCATATTCAATTAAAAAATGAATATGTGTATATCTATACCAAGATTTTTCGCAAACCAAACAACCACATCCATGTTCCATTTGTATATATATGTTCACAAGCCTAACATTCAATTCAAACAAATAAAGATACATACATACATACATACATACATACATACATACATACATACATACATACATACATACATACATACATACATACATACATACATACATACATACATACATACATACATACATACATACATACATACATACATACATACATACATACATACATACATACATACATACATACATACATACATACATACATACATACATACATACATACATACATACATACATACATACATACAATACATACATACATACATACATACATACATACATACATACATACATACATACATACATACATACATACATACATACATACATACATACATACATACATACATACATACATACATACATACATACATACATACATACATACATACATACATACATACATACATACATACATACATACATACATACATACATACATACATACATACATACATACATACATACATACATACATACATACATACATACATACATACATACATACATACATACATACATACATACATACATACATACATACATACATACATACATACATACATACATACATACATACATACATACATACATACATACATACATACATACATACATACATACATACATACATACATACATACATACATACATACATACATACATACATACATACATACATACATACATACATACATACATACATACATACATACATACATACATACATACATACATAACATACATACATACATACATACATACATACATACATACATACATACATACATACATACATACATACATACATACATACATACATACATACATACATACATACATACATACATACATACATACATACATACATACATACATACATACATACATACATACATACATACATACATACATACATACATACATACATACATACATACATACATACATACATACATACATACATACATACATACATACATACATACATACATACATACATACATACATACATACATACATACATACATACATACATACATACATACATACATACATACATACATACATACATACATACATACATACATACATACATACATACATACATACATACATACATACATACATACATACATACATACATACATACATACATACATACATACATACATACATACATACATACATACATACATACATACATACATATATATGACGAGTTTTTACTACACAAGTGTGTATATCTCACAAATCACAAGGTATTTTTTCGTACTTGACATTTCTAAATAAAGTATGAATGCATACATGATTTTCAAAAGTGGTATGTGGACATACCTTTTTTTTTCATGAAGTATTTGGACATACTTCTTTTCCTATATAGAAAATGTAATATATCATAAAGTGCAAAAACATATGAGTTCCACTCAAATTTTTTCATGGTTAGCACTTTGATAAATCTTATTTCAGGTATATGTACATACTCAAAATGATAAATGAGTATGTACACATCCCCAAGGTGGTTTTTTGGACAATGGTGTAGCTACACACTTGTGTAGAAAGGATTTATCCTATATAATCCTACACACACACACACACACACACACACACACACACACACACACACACACACACACACACACACACACACATGCAGTTTGTTTCTCTGGTTTCCCTATCGGCATGTGGCCGTACACAACAACGATTTAATGAGATGGAGAAGGTTGTTAGTCGCGGTGGCTAGGTTTTGTTCTACCTCCCTTGCCCAGTAAGTGGTCTCGTCCGTGTGGTGTCCTAATCCAACCAGGTAGACTTATCTCATGGAGACAAGTGTGCCTTGTGTCCATGTTCTAATCTGACCAGACTGAATTGTTATGAGTTGAGTTGAGCTGAACTGAGCTTGGCGCATGTTAATTGATGCCGCAATCCAACCCGCCGGTATTGTTCTCGTGCTTTACCCCCCTTGTTTCCTGGTTATGGCTTCCAAGTGACATAATATTGCACTTTTCTGTTATATCAATAGAAACATAGTCTCGTTGAGTGTTATCTGTTAAAAAAAAAATTACAATCGTGTCTCTAGGTTCAGTAGGGTAGCATTTGCAAATTGTGGCACTTTTGTGGTGGGCCATGACGCTAGTATGTCTGCTTGATGCCGCAAGAAGACGACGACGTATATTCATGTACGTAGTGGTACCGATGTGTTGCTTGGTAGTGGTACTACGGCAAACATACATGTACTTGGATTTTGTGCGTATGCAGTTATGGCCTTGCCCCGCTGCAAGAAATCTGTGCGCATAGGAGAACACAACTTAGGCCCTGTTGGTGCGCTGCTGGTAGTTTCTGATCAATTGGTTTGATGGTTTCTTAAACTTGGTTTGACGCCTTTGACGTATTTGAATGTGTGGTTGTGTCTAGTTACTCCTCTAGGTATATCTAAGGTCCAGGTTTTGGCTTGCATTCTGTTTAAAGACTAGACCAGTAGGGTAGTAGGACCGCCCACAGTTTTTCATTAGAAAAAATAAACGACATTATTTATTCTAGAAAAATCCGCATACTCATATTTTGCCAGCTAGAGATTTTCCTTTTTTAAGTGCTGCTCGGGTGCTCCAAAAGCACTAGGTTCGATCCTCTTTCTCGAACATTAATTTTGAAGATTTTGGTGCAATTGTTTTCCTCGCTCAAGAAAGTGTGATGGGCTGCACAGCTAGCGCGTGGGTTGATGCAGGTTTGGAACAAAAAGTGTGAGCCAACTGTCCAACCTAGAGACTACAGAAGTATAACATCAACTTAATTTGTATGAGAAAATATCATAATGTTTTTGTCAAAAGTTTTTCCTATGACAAAAGAAAGTATATAGAGGAGTAGTTTGGGTATAATTTTCACACACATATACCTTGTGTTTTTTTTATGCTGATGCTACACAAGGACCTTCTGTATGTTTCTCTTCTCAACAGCATTCTTTGGTTAGACCTAAGCATTTTAAGCTTGGTCTGAGCCCGTTAGGTTTAGTTGCTGTTATGCAAAAATCAGGCCTGGAAAAAATTACTAAATTAGCTCGATCCCAATTTATATTTGTTTTATACTAAAAGTTAGAAAATCCAATCCCAGCTCAGAAATTCAACCCAACAATATCTATGGAATGGGTTGTTAGTATAACTTTTAAATCCAAAATATATCAAAGCTTTTTTTTCTTTACCATGTCTAACCCGAAAAGACAGGAACGGTTGGCTGGGCTCGAACTGGAACGGCTAGTGCCAGCCATCGAGGCACTCCCACATCCTTGTCTACAAGGGCGCTCCAGCCGAATGGCTGGGCTGAAGCCTAGCCAGCCCCGGCCGTTTTTAGCCAACACAGAATAGTGGTGGGCCTCCCTCCTCTCTCACACTATCAAACACACATAATAACAGTGGGACACTAGGCCACACACCTTGTCCATATCCCTTCCCTGCAGTCCGGATCCGAATCAGCGCCGCGGGCACACTAAAGGCATGATTAGTTTAGTTTGATACCAAATTTTGGACATGCCAAAACCTTGGCACACCAATTATTAGACCACCATTTGGTTTGCAACCAAAAGTTGCCATGTCTCACATTAATTTTACCAAAATATTGGCAAGTTTTGGCATCCAAAATTTGGCTATAAACCAATCAGGCTTTAAATTCGAGGCTACCCTCGCACGGTCGCACTACCTGACGGACCAACCTCTGTCTGATTTCGTGCCATGCCGGTCTACTGCTTCCGTGTGCTTGCGGGAATGTTTTTTTACATTTAGCTTTTTTTATTATAATTCATAAACAAAGTTCAGATATAGAGCAGAAGACGCACCAATCAAAATGGAAAAGGCTTTTCATTTTGTCCACTTAACCCTCTCAATAAAATTTTGGCTCGATGTACTCCCCCAAGCTATTGTTGTTGGCTCAATCTACCCCTTAATGAGATTTATCTTTTTTTTTGTGTGTGTGTCTTCGTGTCCAAGGTGAATTTTAATTTCAAATTTTGGGAGATGGCTTATAATGCGATTTTCTATAGTCGAAAAATATCATTTAATTTTTTTCATGCAGTTTTGTATCCATAGAAACTTACATAAAATGTTAACCTATGCAACTAATCACGAAACAAATCTCAATTTATTTATTTAACATAAAAAAACATGTTCTCTACCTACTCACAAAATTAGAATTTAAAACTCAACTTAAATAGAGGGAAAAAAAGAGAACTCTCGTTAGGTGGTAGATTGGACCAATTGAAATAGTTCAGGAGTAACTTGAACCAAAAATTTGTTAAGTGGGTTAAGCGGACAAAGTGAATAGGTGAGGGTAGTAATATGGACTTTTTCCCTATCAAAATTATCCACAACTTCCTTCACGACACAAAGGGACATGTGCTAAAGCCTGGCAAGAGAGAAAACAAGTACGGAGTATTTGGAATGGTAGAAATGCGCTAAAGCCTGGCAGGAGAGAAAACAAGTATCTGGAATGGTAGCGTGCCTGCTGGATTTGATGGCGGAGGAACGTCTTCCATCACAAATTAACTAAATATATTTGTAAGCGGAAAGAATGACAAGATTGTTCCAGTCTACCTAAATTGATTGGCAACCAGTAACTAAACTGAAATTGCGTTTTGCTCATCGTCTCTCCAGTATACAGCTAATAAACAAGAAACAACAATCTAGAAGAGCATCTCCAGTGGAAGTAGCTAAATTGGGCTCCTAAATCCTATTTTGCAATCTTAGTTGTGAAATTTGAGAGTCCAATTTTGCTCTCAACTCCAATAGGAGTTTCTGCTCCTATTCCCTATGAAACCCACCATTCAGATTAAAAAGAAAAAAATAATAAAGTTTGGTGGAGTCCATGGTAGGAGGGTGGATAGGAGGGTCCTATTTCTAGCGTCTTGGGATCAGATTTTAGGAAGGCATAGAAAATAGGATCTTATTTAAAATCTACACTACATGGTTTTTTTTTTCTCTCGCCTCCTAAAATTTAGAGTAGATACTTAGATAGAGACCTCCACTGGAGATGCTCTAAGCGGTTTTTCTCTCGCCTCCTAAAATTTAGAGTAGAGATTTAGATAGAGACCTCCACTGGAGATGCTCTAAGCGGTTTTTTTCTCTCCCCTCCTAAAATTTAGAGTAGAGACTTTAATAGAGACCTCAAGATGCTCTAAGCGTGATTACCAGGATTACCAAGACAGTTGAGAGCAGGACATAACTGGGTTCATAGTACTTCATGCCATTGGGAACCCTTCTGAATGGATGTTAAGCGCAAAGCCGAATCAACTTAACTGAAATCGTACAGCCGCAGCAACAGCTGTCACAAGTATGCCAAGGAGCATGGTTGCCAATGGCTCACCAACTCCTCTGCAATGCTTCAAATGTAAATATGGATAATTTACATTTTCCTACATCCTAAACAGAACCTAAAGCAACAAATTTGTCTTCTTAACCAAACATGATCATGCATTAGTACACACCCAGGCAGTTATCTGGGTGCAGGAGCCTCAGGCCCTCACGAAACTGAAGTTACTGGGTCCCATTCTTCTTCATCCTCAGGTAGCCCACTAATGTGATTTTGGAGGGCACACCTGTGCCCTGCCTCTTCTTGATGGTGGTTGTCTTCCACGGCTTCCCATCTCTTACACTGCTTGAGGTTGTTGATGTTACGTTGTAGAACTGCATGAAGACAAGTCATGATCAGTACAACAGTTGAGGCAAGACACTATATTCTTCCAGAGGAAACTGTTGGATTTTATTCGGCGTGGAAACGTATTAACCTCACAAACACCATGCAGAAGCAACCTCTGAAATGGGTCCTGAACATTCAGAACAAGCACATCTTTATCACTAGCATCATCAATGAAGGCCCTAACTCGTTCCTGCAAACATGAAAAGCGGACAGTGCAATGTAAGCAACTGACACCTGAGCAAATTCTGCTGGAAGAAAAATCGGTAGAAGTGGACATAGTAAAGCGAAAAAAGTCATAATTCTAAGTGAAAATAAAATCTGCTCTAGGTCTAGGTCCAGATGAACTGATAAGAATTTTAGTTATCTAGGACTTTAAATCTTTGAAGCCCGTAAACCTGTTTAGGCAAGGTATCCAACAAAGTTCGGGATCTGGACAAAAGACAGCGTCTTTCTCCTACGGGTTTTTCTAACAAATACTAAAGCACAATAAAAATGGTTATGAAATTACAATTTTTCTTTTACAATTATTAAGAAACTATTAAATAAAATATGTTTGTATACTATACTTCACTTATCTTTTGGGTCTTCAAACTATAAAAGTGATAAATTATCTACACGAACTATAATATATGCAGCATTACAATACATAATTAAAAACTCACATATGTCTTCTTTACAAGAGAAACTATTTATTCTCTGAACTGATTATAATCATTTCAATAAACAGAACAGAAATATGACTAATAAGATTCCTTTTTTAGGGAAAAAAAAAGCTTGGTTCTAGGAGGCAAAAATAAATGGAGTCAAAGTAAAGGATAGATGAGAAGACGGTACTTCATATATTTCAAGCAGATCAGGAAGAAAATTTCTCTTCATAGCTTCTCTTGTTTGGCGATCTATACGATGCCAAGCATTCAGTGCAACCAATTCATCTTGATCCACTTGAGTCCTATGTTTTTCTGATGATCTTTTCATGTGTTGCATCAGTCTTGACTACAAATAAGAAAAGGTTGCAAGGTATACCCATAAACAAATGGATGTGATGGTAGCATGATACACAAATCTTATTTTTCTTTATACATTTCACTAAACTATATTGTGATCCAATCAAAGGACAGCATGTGGGTAGCAAAAACAGCCAATAACATGCTACATACCTCAGCATCCATGTCAATGCTCCTGAACGCATCCCATTCACCAGCACTTGTCCTGCAGAATGCTGACAAGGGCAGTTCCTCACCTACATAAGCATTATAACACAGAAATGAGATTTAACAAAACAGGGTAAAAATCATGCTTGTGATACCTATGATGAATTGAAGAGCAACCCCACATGCGGATTTGGATGAAAATATGTGATTCACGTACAATTTTACAGTGCTATAGTACTTGTAAAAATATAAAATCTGCACGTTTAAGAGAAAATAGCCTCTCTTTATGTTTCAGTCAACTCGGTCTGGAGCTTACCCCATGGTGGAGGAGCGAAGAGGCCTTTGATTTCTTCAACATGAAGGCGCGGAACAAGTTCAATCAGCAAGCGATCATTCAACCACCTTCGTGATCTCCTGTTACTGACCTGTGTACAACATCGCAACAAGATAATAAATGAGTAAATCATCAACCTGAAGGCCCCCTAATACACAGCACAACATTTTCCTTACATGACATATTTACATAGAAGACAGCATGCCGGGTTAAAATGGGGAAAGAAAAAAAAAAGGTAACTTTGCTATTTTGCACAGCAATGCTTTTATTCCTCATCAAAAGAGATCCACACAAATTCGATTTGACCATCCACGCAACAGCAATTAGGACCAAGCGTTCTCACCTTGGTAGCCATGTCCTCGAGGACTTCGATCTTCCTCTCAATCAACTGTGAACGCGACCTAACGCCGTCGCCTGCGCCGATTGCACCAAAATTTCAGGAGAAAAATTCCCCATTTGGTCAATTTGGGGGCAAAATCGGCGCCGCCATCTTTAAAGACTTTCTGTCGAAAAAGGGCTACCTTTAGCGGAATCGAAGAGGGAGGAGTAGAACTCCTCCTCCCTCCGCAGCAGATCCGCGCTCGCCAGGGCGGAAGAAGCCTCGCACACCCTTCGGTCTTGATCTGCTGCGCGTGTCGACGGGGTCTCCGCCGGTGACGCGGTTGCCGCGGTGGTCGGACAGGAAGGGCGGAGGCAAGGTCGACGGCGAGGGAAGATTAAGCGGCGGCGGATGGTGGAGTTGGGGTTGGATTGGGGATTGGAGTATGGAGGTTGTGTGTTTGTGATTCGTCTTCCGTCGATGGCTGGGGCAGACAGGTTTGGGCGAGAAACGCTACTCGCGTCTACGCATGTCAATGAAAAGTGGGGGCCACCCGTATATAGGGCCCACGTGAAAGTCAGTAGGTTTTGCTTTGCCTTGTTTTAGACTGAAGGCAAGGAGAATTCCTGGTAGCCTCTGCAGAAGATTGACGGCCACGAAAACGGGAAGGATATACGGATGCACGTCGTGTCGTGACTCAACCTCCCGTCCCGTGTACCGTGCCATTCTCATACCGACGGGAATTCATTTTTGCCAAAACAAAAAAAAAGGAAATTGTCACGTTGATTTGCCGTCGATAAATGACACTGACATTATGCGTATATAGCAATATTGGATTTTGATTAGTTTTTTAGAGCAAGTCTGGACATACCTATATACTCCTCTTCGAGAAGAAAGAAATAGACACGGTAATTGTTCAGCTCACGTCTTCATTCCACAGACGGAATTCCTACGTACTCGAGTAATATTCTGTTTCGTCACACACTCGAATTTTCTGTTCAGCGGTCCACGGTTCATCAGCCGGCCTTTTTAATTTGTTGCTGTGTTCCAGAGACAAGGCAGCTCGGCCCAATTGTTTGTAACACATGGGCTGTAATTTGGTTGGGTCGGTGGGCTCTCCTATATCCATCTATGGGAATATGGTCACAGGATCCATTTATAAAACCCATCAAGGCCTAGTTAATAATGGCCTGTTTAATATTATTACGTCCAACATTTAGATTGTTCTAATTCAACAATTTTGTGAAATATTTTAACAATTGACTTAAACATGTTCACCATTTGATATAAACAATGTTGAAAGTGAACAAAAGGATATGTTAAAATTGAAAGCATAAACTATTGAAACTCTTAGTTCGGAATGTTGAACGGAAAGCACATCATCTTCCCGACGGCTTGGGCAAGACACGGCGGCAGCTACGCAAAGCATCCACGTGATTGAGGCAGTAGGGGGCGCGCAGAGGCAACAATGGCGATAACAGCGACATAGAGCAGCTGCGCGGGTAGCAGTGTGATGCCCAAGGAGGCAATGACAAGGCACATAGATGGGCAACACCTATAGAACCGCCGACGAGGCGCGGCGGTGGCACGATGGTGTTGGCCAGGTAGCAACGTGCGATAGCATAGGGAGGGGCGACGCAGCATAGAGGAGGGAGGTGACTTGCGTATAATCAAAAGGATGAAATTTCTTTGCACGAATCTAAACAAGGGTTTTTTATATATGCCATTGCAATTTTTTTAAGATCGGAGATATGCCATTACAATTCGACTATTTGAAAATACGCCATTACAATTTGATGGTTCACCGAAACATGCCATTTTCTACGCTTTCCACTATGTTTGCCCCACCTGCAGGCGACATATACGTATATGACATTTCGTATGGTCCAGTTTGCCCCTAAACACATCTCTTTTTCAGTCACTTACAGATGAGGCCCACAGGTCATATCCTTCCTTCCTTTCTTCCCCAACTCTCCTCTCTCTCTTTCCGGTGACCTCGCCGCCGTTGACCACCACGAGCCGCACCGTCTGCCCCTGTTTCCTCCGTCGAGCGAGAGGACCCGAAGCTCCGTCGCGTTGAGGAGCGTGGGCGGGAGGTCACCAGTGAGCGTGTTCCTGGCGAGGTCGAGGTGCTGCAGGTGTTCGACGCGTTCCAGCTCCGGCAGCAGGGTCCCCATGAGATTCAGGTTCGGGAGCACCAGTCTTATCGCCCGCGACACTGTCACCGCTGCCAGCGACGCGTTGAGGCCGGCCATCACCGCCGCCGCCGTGGAGTTTGCACAGCGGGGCAAAATCAAGCTCCGGTCCACATGGCCGAATCGACGAGCAGTGGGGCATAATCGAGCAGCCACCAGCTCCATTTGCATCCACCCGGATCGACATGCAGCAGGGGAAATCAAAATCGACATGCTGCAGCAGGTGAATCAAGGCCCACACATCCATATCGGCATGCAACATGTGAAAATAAAGCTCTCGTGCGGTGGGCCAAATCGAACTCTCGTGCGGCTGAATCGATGTGCGGCAGACCGAATCGAGCTCTTGCGCGGGTGGCCGTAGCGGCGGCGAGAAGAGCGAGCTCCACCACGTCCGCTCATCGCCATGGCTCGATGGCCGAAGGCTCTGGCCCCGATGGCTTTAAACTGAAATTTGAAGGCCCACACATGGCCATGGTTGAGTTGCAGCCGCACGCCGAGAGGGTCCCAGGTGACCGCTCGCCGCGACTGCGAGGAGGAAGAGGCGGTGTAGGTCCCGGCGGCAGTGGGTCTGGCGGCGGCCGTGAAGAGGGGTGAATGGATCTGCAGCCATGGCCATGGTTGAGCTGCAGATAGGTTGGGGAAGAGGAGGATGGAAGAAGAAGATGACATATGGGTCCCACATGTAAGTGACCAGAGAGAAGAGTTGTACCAAGGGTATTTCGGTTCATACGAAATTACATGTCCGCTGTGTACGTCTGCAGTGGGCTCGTCTGTGTACGTCTGCAGTGGGCTCGTCGTCTTTGCAAGCGTAGAAAATGGCATGTTTCGGTAAACCGTCAAATTGTAATAGTATATTTCTAAATAGTCGAATTGTAATGGCGTACGGAAGTGTAACAATCTTTTAATGGGTTGGTTTCCCTAAAAATCATGCCAAACGTCCACCGTGGGCCCACACCGGTGCCTAAACACTCACTCGTTCGTTGATCAGACGCAACGTCCATCGTTGTCGTCTCCCCTCCCTCCCTCCCTCTTTCAGGCTGTCACGCCACATGCAAGCTCGCTCGCCGCTTCTGGCCGGCCGGCCGGTCGCCCGGGCCCATACGCATCAAACGATCGATCTGGATTGGCGTGCCGTGCCGTACCGCGCCGCACGACGCGACGAGACGCCTACGCCAAGCAAAGGGGCAAATCCGACCTCCAGATATCATAGATTAATTAATAATCCCCATCCCGCGTGCCCGTGCCAGATAGCTCCAAAAAAGCGGCGGAAGTATCCATGCATCGATTTGTTTTATTGTTTGGGATTTTAAAAAAGGGCGAATCTACCCTTCGTTTATCCTCCTCGGGTCGGGTGTCCCAATCCGCCGAAACACCCTCTCCTCGGTCTCAGCTCGCTCGCGACGGCACGCCTCCTCCTCGGGCAGCTCGTCATCTCCCCAACCTCCCCAACTTCCCACCACGCAACCCCCGCGACAGGGGACAAACAACGAGGCAGGCAGTATACAGCCATGGCGCGGGAGGAGGACCAGGAGCAACCCGCAATGGCCGCCCACCGCCGGCTCCGCGCGGTGTCCGCGCACCTCGAGCCGCCGCCGGCACCCGCGGCAGCCCGCGGTGGCCTCTCCGCCAGCCCCACCGCCTCCACCGAGTACGCCCATGGTGCGCACCTCCCCCCTCTCCTCCCGTGTTTATTGCCTGCTCGTATAAGTCGTACTCCTACACTACCCGCGCGATCGCCCCGTGCGTGCTCGCGCGCGGCGGCGGCGGCGCTGCGGTTTGGAGTCGGCGTTCCGTACTTCAGCTTGCAGCGAAGTTGAGAACGACTGACCCCCCGAGTGCGGACTGCGAAGTAGCGGGTCATCGAGGTGGTTGTCGCACTCGTTATGGAGATTCATATTCTATGGGGGCGCACAGCGCACTATGCCGGAGCAGAGGCTTCGGTCCCGAATCTGGGGGGATAATGGCTCTGCCTTTCTTACGTCACCAGGCGGACAATTTTGAGACTCTGGAAAAACAAAAACCGGGTTATTACAGAAACAAAACATGCGGGGATTTCTATGTGTTTTAAAATTTGATGAGCTACTTGAGTAGCTTCATGCTGTCTGTTGTACTGTTCCTGTTGAACCGAGACAGGACAGCGTCATCTGGTACTCCTCCCTGTTTACCTCATCAGAGTAGATGCTGCTTCTCTCTGTCAACAGGGAGGACACAAGCTTTCATCATATACCTGTATGCACATACTGAAGTGTATTTTTGCATAAAGTGCGTAAGTAGATGATGTACATACAGTTATCATAACCATAATTTTGTATTTGATTAGCAATGCCAGTGATATGAGTCCACCCTGAAATCTGTCGGCCTCTGTGCCCACACACTGATTGCTGCTGCTACATGCTTAACACCCAGTCCTTTTCAGATGACTCAGTGCACCCAGCTTATGCATTCTTCATTTCAACCACTCATATTTGAGTTGACATATCATTTCCCTCACAGTCAACGTAGCATTATTGTAACTTGTATAAACTAGATAACGTAAACACGTCTGCATCCGTGGTTCACTCGATGCCATCTTCTCAGTGCAGGGTTACAGTGTTGTTCTCCCAGAGAAGTTACAAACTGGAAAGTGGAATGTGTATAGGTAGGCTATTTATAATGGTATAATCTGCATTCTGATTTTATGGTGGATCATAATTGTTATTCCCATCTTGCAGATCTGCCCGCTCACCTCTAAGGTTGGTACATAGATTTCCTGAGAATCCAGATATCGGAACGCTGCATGATAATTTTGTGTAAGGATCCTCACCCTCTCTCTTTGACATGCAACGTAACCAATGCAAGTACTGTAGTAATATCTCAGACATGATATTCTTTGATATCTTAAATTGACAGGTATGCAGTTGAGACGTTCAGAGATTGTCGATACCTGGGAACAAGAATCCGCGAAGATGGAACAGTTGGAGAGTAAGGAACTAAATAGTGGCTACTGGATGCATGCTATGTCATTTACTTCTTTAGTATTTTTATCTAGCCTTGTTTTAACTCTTTAAAGCGTCAAATAACCTTTCAGTTACACTTGGATGACGTATGGGGAAGCCAGTACGAGCAGGACGGCAATAGGTTCTGGTCTCATTCACCATGGAATACTTGAAGTGAGTCTTAACAGCAAATGATCATTTCTTTTGTGTTTTTTGTCTATTAACAAGCAGATATATTGTTACGGTTTGGGCTGGTTTTTGTACTGGGTGATTTGTTTTGTTCATTTTTCTCTATCTTAATGAAATGACGCGTAATTCTCCTGCGTCGTTCGAGGAAAAAAAACTAGTGCCTATAGTGTTGTGCGTTTAATTTTTTGAAGACATTTTAATAACTTGTTTAACTGGATTCAGGGTGCACGCATTGGTCTGTATTTCATAAACAGACCCGAATGGATGATAGTTGACCATGCTTGTGCGGCATACTCATATGTATCGGTGCCACTTTATGACACTCTTGGTATGTTCAAATCGCAGATTGGCCCAGGTCTCTTTTTCATTGAAACTCATCTAGTGACAGTTCTATGTATTGTTCTTTCTTGCAGGTCCAGATGCAGTTCAATTCATTGTGAACCATGCAACGGTAGAAGTCATATTCTGTGTGCCTCAAACACTAAGCACTGTAAGCTTAACCTTCTCTCAACAGTTGATAATTAGTAACACCTACATTCTGTTTAAAGTTTAACCTAAACAATGGGCATGCGTGTCACTAGTCACACCAGTTCCAATTAAGTAGGCTGAAATGGCAAGTTATTTCCAGGAGGTGGACCTATTTCTAGTGTCGACATGAGCATTGGTTTTGTGATGGATGCTTGCCGATGTCCATAACCTTGGATACCGCATGCTGCACGCTTTGTGGACCCTATCCACATATGTACATGCTTAATGTGTTGGTTGTTGGGGTCTGATCCTGAAATGCGCTTTACATGCACTAGACTGAACTTTTTTTTGTGACTACTAAATTCATAATGTATTTATGTTTAATACAATAAATAAGTTTATATATACTAGTGTTCAGTTGGAATTGTAGATATATTCTCTGAAATGAAGAACCTTTAATTTCCTACTTTACTACCTATTGAATTGTTTTATTGAATGCAGCTGTTAAGCTTTATAGCTCAGATGCCATGTGTTCGTCTTATAGTGGTAAGTCTGAACCATTCATAACTAATAACAATATATCATTCATATCTTTAGGTACCACTCTTTACTTTTATTTCGTAACTTGTTTTATATAGGTAGTTGGTGGAGAAGATGTTAAGATTCCACCCACACCTGCAAATACTGGAGTGCAAATTGTAACTTACACCAAGCTACACAATCAGGTGGGTTTTCAAATGAGCCTTGCACTTTTATATTAAAAAATTGTGTTTACGCCTAACTGTTTTATACACTACATAGATGCTTTCACTTTACAATTCACTTCTAATAAGCTGCATAATTGCAGTTAAGTGAATAGTATTTATTTATTTATACATGATGTTAAGAAATCAAACGCATGAGACAGTGATATTTTTGGTTAAAAATTGGTCTTAGCTAAAATGTGAAATTGAATGACTAGTTTATAATGATAAACTGACATCCTAAATGTTTGTGTCAGTGTATAAATATGACCATAGCATGACTTCGACATTATGTTTGTATGTTTCCGTTTTGGATGCAATGCACACGAGAGCATATAAACAATCTAAACCAGCAGTAAATTTTCTCTTGTTCATGTTGTGTATCCTAAATTTTCTCTTGCTGGAAATGTTGTCCTTTTTTTATTTTTTATTTTTGTGTTGCTTAGCAGGTAAACTTTCAATGCCATTATTTCTTTAACCACAACTTCAATATAAAAGGAACATTCTTGGTGTTTTATTTTTTGATAAAAAATGTTAGCAATCCAATTTGCTCACTACTGGCTGTATGTTATCTTCCCCTGGTTGCTGAATTCCCTTCGATTTAATTCAGGGAAAGACAAGTCCTCAACCTTTCCGACCTCCAAAACCAGATGATGTTGCTACTATTTGTTACACTAGCGGCACCACTGGCACTCCAAAGGTAAATAATCTATCCTTCTAATTATTATTCTCTAGCGTGGCTCCATGTCTCCTCCACAAACCTTTTCTCCTTCTGCATTTCAAACTTTTGATGCTGGATGTCAATATATTACCAGGGTGCTGTTCTTTCTCACGAGAACTTAATCGCAAACGTATCAGGGTCAAGCTTGGGAATTAAATTTTACCCCTCTGACGTGTGAGGATTCTACATTCACTCTAGAATTGTTCTATTGACAAGAACTTATTGCTGATAATATATTTTTCTATTGCTCTGCTCAGGTATATTTCCTATTTACCCCTGGCTCACATATATGAGAGAGCTAACCAGGTTGCATTGCTTCACTATGGTGTTGCCATTGGATTCTACCAAGGGGTATGCATATCTGAAACTATTTAGGATTATATCCCCACGGTATATTGCTTTTCTTTTTGCTTGGAGAACTGTGCAATTGGTATTTTAATTTTTATATGCATTGGTAGGCAAAGGAGCATAGGACACTCAACGCAATGCATATTTGATGCATTTTCATTATTGAGTATACTGCATTGGTATTGTTAGTTTCTTCGCTAGTAATTTCTTGTGTTTTATATTTTCTACCTCTTTGATGTCCTGCCTTCTTGGGCATTCTGCAGTAAGCACAAGTAATACATAATGCAGTACCAGAACTTATTGTTTAGGTGTCAATTGTCACAGTAATCTTTTACCTTCAATTATTTCCAGGATAACTTGAAGCTGATGGATGATCTGGCTGTTTTGAGACCAACAGTATTCGCAAGTGTTCCTCGGCTATATAATAGAATTTATGCAGGGTAATACAACTATACCTGTAATTTAGATACTTCATGTTACTACCTCTTGGGTTTTTAGATGAAAGAAAACTGAGATAGAAGTGTTTTTTTTTTGTTGGTGGTGGTGGTTGGGGGGGGGGGTCTGGCCCTTCCCGTCAAGTAGGTTCTTGTTTCTTCGTTTTTTTTTATTGTCAAGTGTTAACTATATACATGCTTATTTACTCTCTAGAATTTCGAATGCCGTGAAGGAGGCTGGTGGGCTCAAAGAAAGACTGTTTCGTGCTGCATACAATGCCAAGAGGCAAGCAATTCTTAATGGTAGGAAGGGTATTGAAGTTTATTTAAATCAAGTGCCATTGTTGTATGTTATTTGGATATTAGTTAGCATAATCTTACGTTTTCATGCCATCATTTGATCAAATTTCATCTCATGTATAACAAGATATTACTGTTGTACTCTGTGTAATTAGGACAAAATCCATCCCCAATGTGGGACAAGTTGGTATTTAACAATATAAAAGCTAGGCTCGGTGGACGAGTGAGACTCATGACTTCAGGTGCTTCTCCATTGTCATCAGATGTCATGGAATTCTTAAGGATGTAAGCTGACTTATTTTGAGTTCTCTTAGTGCAGTATGATAGTTATTTGGAACTTCTCTTTAATAAATACTGTTTGAATTGTTATAGATGCTTTGGTGGTGAAATTCTTGAAGGCTATGGAATGACAGAGACATCTTGTGTCATCTCTACAATGGACATTGGTGACAGAGACATTGGTCATGTTGGATCACCAAACCCTTCTTGTGGTAAAGCTCTCTTTGGATCCCAAGGATACAATTATATTTGTCTGTGTAAAACTTACACATATGTTGACATACTTACACTTATGTACACTTATGTTGAATTGTTGACAGAAAATTCTATGAATTAAACTTAGTATTTTAGTAATGGTATACATACAAAGCCATCATGAAAACTGAATAGTTTAACTGAAAAACCTATATGTTAGGGCCCGGCGATGGTCATGTACTACGGCCGGCGCTGCCGCACAAGTGGCTAGGCCACGATCTTTTGTTTCCTTAGATACTTTGGTTTCTTTCCATAGAGTTGGTTTGGATTTGTAAAGAGAGGGATAAATCTATACTACTTTGGAATTGAATTAAGCAAGGCAATTATCTTTGCCTGGCCTCAAGGGCCTTCCTCCCTCATTCATACCGTCTATGTAGCTGCGGTAGGATCTCTAATCCTAACACTCTATTAAAAAATTGTTGTTATTTTGCTATTTATATCTAATCAAGTGCTATATTGACTCAACATGGCTGTCCTTTTAGCAAATTCAAATAGTCTATTTTGATCTGATGTTTTTCAGAAATAAAGTTCAGATGCATAACATTTTTTGTATTGTTTCAAATAGTCTATTTTGATCTGATGTTTTTCAGAAATAAAGTTCAGATGCATAACATTTTTGTATTGTTTCAAATAGTCTATTTTGGAAGGGCGGCCCTGGTGCAGCGGTAGTGCCTTACCGTCTGTAACCGGAAGGTCCAGGGTTCGAGCCCCAGCCTCTGCACTTTGTGCAGGTAAGGCTGTGCGCATACATCCCTTCCCCAGACCCCGCGCAGTGCGGGAGCCTACGGCACTGGGTACGCCCTTCAAATAGTCTATTTTGATCTGATGTTTTTCAGAAATAAAGTTAAGATGCATAACATTTTGGTATTGTTTCTCTTGACACAAATTAAATCAAGGTTCTATCGACAAGTTGCTACGAAGTTTGCCTTTTTGCATTGCTATCACACTCTTTCTAATTAAATCCTGTTTTCTTGTTCAGAGATTAAACTTGTGGATGTCCCAGAAATGAATTATACTTCCGAGGATCAACCATATCCTCGCGGAGAAATCTGTGTCAGGGGACCTATTATTTTCCGTGGCTATTACAAAGATGAAGTCCAAACGTAACGTGCTACCCTTCAATGATACTTGCACATCTATATTATTTTGTAGTGAACTAAAATACATGCATTTGTAAAATTGCAGAAGAGAGGTCATTGATGAAGATGGTTGGTTGCACACTGGAGACATAGGTTTGTGGCTGGCTGGTGGACGTTTAAAAATTATAGATAGGTAATTCTGAATAATGTACTTTTTGGTGTTCTTAAATTTCTTTGGAATTGCAATTACATTTGTGTGCACGTGCTTTAATTTAGATTGATGTATCTAGAGCTTTGAATGCAGAAAATTAACCAAAAGAATCAGTGGAAGCCTCGACCATCTTTTCACATTATCTAAATTTTTGGCCACTCCAATTCCAAATCAATTAGTAGTTATCTTCTTTTTTGATTTTTTGTGTGATTTAAAGCATATTCATCTGGGGTCCAAACATTTCAGACACAAATAGTAGGCCCATTTAAAAGCATATTAAGAGCTATAACCTACCAGTTTGGCAACTGCCATGTCAGAAACATTTGATCGCATAACCTGTCAAGCCTGTATCATGCATGTTCCTAGAACTTTTACTGAATTGGCACTCAAAGAAGGATGCATTCAATCTTCGATCACATTGGCATTGCAATGGACACACTGAGCTGGTTCATATAGGTTCTGGTTGTTTGCTTTTGGCTACACCAAATAGATACGATGCACTGCACCTTTGTTTCCATTTTGTCTGTTAATTCATTGACGACATTGTCATTAGTGCTTGTTTTCATGCATTGATACCTAGACCTTGTGTAATGTGAAACTCATGCCACTTTGGCAGCCTAAGGCAGTTTACTAATTGATAACATGACTGCATTGTTTAGAACTATTGTTCTGCAAATGCACATTAAAAGTACTGGCAGTTTTTTAACCTACAAATAAAAGAGCAAAACACAATTCATAATGCACAAATAACACTACAATCTTGCTCCGTATTATTGTAGTGGTAAATCTGGTACTTACCCTTTTAAATTATAAGAGGCACTGTATTCATTTGAATAATTACCTATTCTCTTTTTGCTAATTTTCTTATGCTATTTGACTAAATATATTTTATTTAGTCTGAAGTTTTCTTCTGATTTGCAAATTGTTTCATACTTTTCTCGTCTCAAGGAAAAAGAACATTTTCAAGTTAGCTCAAGGAGAATACATAGCTCCGGAGAAGATCGAGAATGTCTACGCCAAGTGCAAGTTCATTGCTCAGTGCTTCATATATGGTAATACTCATGGCTCCATATGAGCTGAAACCATCAATACTATCATCATGCATCCTAAAGCTGTTAATTTGTATGCAGGTGACAGCTTCAACTCATCCCTAGTCGCCATTGTAGCAGTCGAACCTGAGGTGTTGAAGGCTTGGGCTGCATCAGAAGGAATTCAGGTAAAGATATCTTGAATTCTTGATTGTATTATTCTCCTACTGAAAACTGTTTCTACACCAATTCAATATTTAAATGTAAACCACAAGGTAAAGATAGCTTTAAGTATGCATAATTTTTGCGATGCTTGGACTACGAGAATATTGCATATGCCATCTTAGGTTCTTACCACAACACTTGTCTACTTTTAAAGACTTTATCTAACAGGAAACACTTGTCTCCTTTTAAAAATAGAAGCACAGACAAAAGGTCTTTAGATTTGCTACTCGTGTTTATAACCTAAATGCTCTTTGTAACTTTTTTCTCGAACACGCAGGAGAGCTGCATATCTTTGTATTAAGAAGAAGAAAATAGTCCAAATACAAAAGACCAAATCCACCTTGGACCAGAATGGGGTTGGTAACCAGACACTCTTATTACTAACTATTACATATAACCACTATGGAGAGACTTGACCCACACAACTTTAGGACCCATTACTGAATCCCTCGGCCAACACCAAGATCAGCGTGGCCCTTCGCACCCGCAGCTTGCCAAACATGTAGTTCATCTCTGAAACCTAGTATGGCAGACTGTAAATTGGGAGCAGATTCATCAAACACACATGCATTTCTGTGCTTCCAGATAATCCATGCTCCGAGAATGACTAAGGAATTAAATTTCTGCTCTTTGTAACTTGTAGTACGAGAACTTAAGCCAGCTCTGTGCTGATCCTAGAGCGAGAGCCACTGTCCTGGCTGATATGGATTCCATCGGAAAGGAAGTGCAGGTATATTTCTTCCCTCGTGACCCTTCGTCGCATAAGCGGATTGTCTGTCATCGATGTGCCATATTATTGATGTCTTTATGCACATTTACCAGCTAAGAGGTTTCGAATTTGCTAAAGCTGTTACACTGGTTGCTGAACCATTCACATTGGAAAATGGTCTCCTCACACCAACCTTCAAGGTAAGACCATTAGCTTCCGGTGCAGGAGATTTCAATAGTAAAATTACACACTCCATTTCAATGCTCTTTGCAGGTGAAAAGACCGCAAGCTAAGACATACTTTGCGAAAGAAATCTCAGATATGTATGCAAAATTGCAAGAGGCAGAGTCAGCTAGAGCCAAGTTGTAATCACTTGTGTATATATCAGGAAATAACCATACAGGTGGATTCTGCAATCTGTTCTTCAATATCACGAAATGAGTCAAATCTTTTTGTTTGACACGGCAAATAATGATTCCTGCCAAGATCAGGAATCAGGGCACCAGACGGGAGGCAGTGTTTGGTGCAGAATGATAAATGGTTTCTGTAAAGAAATACTGCATGCGCCATTGTGCTGAATCTGACCTCTTTTTTTTTTCTCTCGGTGTATGTGAGTTGTGACACCTAAAACGAGAGGCTGAATAGGTGTTAGTTCATATAAAAAAAAGTTCTACACCTCAATTTTTATGTGCTGCAAGTGTAACAGTAGCACTATGGTGAAAGGTCACAGTACAAACGCTGGCTATTCTGCACAACAATTTGTCTGCGCTGAGACAATCATGGTACTGTACAAACAAAATGAAAAAGATCTTGAAGACAAAGCGAGTGACAACATGGAGTCTACATTTTTCTCTCTCTGGAACACGATTTTCTGGGCTGACATTGAGTGGTGGCGCCGTGCGCCCATGAAACCCACCACCAACCACAATGTAGAGAGGCCCGTTCGACGCCCCACCATCCTTAGCCCAGCCCAATGGGAAGAGGAGCCCAACCCCTTCAAGAGAGAGGGCCCGCTTAGCATTCTTCAAGTTACCCCCACGCACACCAGTGGCACACGACACGAGACAACCACTCCACCCCAGTCTCTCTCGTCTCGCCTCCGCTTCCTTCTCCTCCACTGCGGCGAGGCGGCCACCGCCTCCTCCCGCCGCAGGTACGCGCCGCCGCTCCTAACCCTTCTCGCCGCCGCTCGTGTGTGTCGCGCTCGCGGCGCTTGCGTTTACCTTCTCCTCTGGCTTCCGATCGCACCGCAGGCGAGCAGATTCGCGGCGATGGCGCCGTCCAGGCACGCGGACGAGGGCGGGCAGCTCCAGCTCATGGAGCCCGACCGAGTGGACGAGGAGGAGTGCTTCGAGTCCATCGACAAGCGTAAGCCACGCCCCTCTCCCCTCGCTTCTCACCTCCCGCATTACTACTTGCTCTCATGCGCGCGCTTTCCACACCCCCATCTACCACCCTGGTCGGTGCACGGTACCCCTGTCTCCGATCACGGCGGATCGCTTCCGTGAGCATACGGCGCTTTGCCGTTTCGAGTTTGGTTTCGGTAATTTCCGTCGAAATTGGTGTTGTTTCCAGGGGAAGTTGCTGCGATTTGAGCCTGGTTGGGTGGTCTCTGCATTTGTTTGGTTTTTGTTGCATGCGCGTGGTTGGGTATTGCGCTCGTTCTGATTTCCCCAAAATTTCGGGTGATTGGGGGATTAACTAGTGTTGCGTCGTGGCATAACATAAATTCGTGGGGTTTTATACCCCCACGTTTCATCTCAATTCTGCACTTAGTTCGTTCTGGTCAATGTGTGCTCCGTTGTTTCTGCATAGATTGATCTGAACTAGCCTTTATCTGAGTTCATTCTGGCAAAAATAATTAGTAATGCAGTGGGAGTGTGGGACTCGAATATTAACTCCTTGTATCCTGGGAGATATTACAAGGGTGATTTGGTGCACTTGGGCCCTCAGGGTTTTAAGCATGGGTTCATAATTTGCTTCATGGTCCACAGGATTTATGCTGTTATATTCTGCCTGTGTTGTACAATGCTGTTAGTTCGAGTTCTCAGCACAATTCCTGCATTCAAGGTAATCTGTGGTGCATCTGTTGGCACAGTGATCGCTCAAGGGATTAACGCAGGAGACGTGAAGAAGCTGCAGGATGCCGGGATCTACACTTGCAATGGCCTAATGATGCACACCAAGAAGGTTCTGAACCGTGCACCCCATTCCCAAATCATTTTTTATCTGTCTGATTTTTTTTTTGCACGGTCATAACTTGATATATTGTTTGTGGCGCCTGCTATTTGTTCAATTTTCTGAGTATATGGCAAATATTGTCCTAATTTACGGATCACCTTGCAGAGCCTTACGGGAATCAAAGGTTTATCTGAAGCAAAAGTTGATAAGATCTGCGAGGCAGCTGAAAAACTTCTGGTGATCATCTAACTTAATTGGTTATAAAACTTCCAAACAATCAGTTCTGTTTGATATGTTATCCTCAAATTGCATTGTTGTTTGTTTGTCACAGAGCCAGGGCTTCATGACAGGTAGTGATCTCCTTCTTAAGGTAAGAAAGTTGGATTTAATCTACTAGTCAGTGTACATTTTACCAGTTTGGTGATGTCTAATGATCAATACTTGTAGTATGTAAACTAACTGACAATGGTTGGTAGCTTATTGAATCAGCTTTAGGACTGTCATTTAATTCCTATTCTGTCCAAAACTGTTTCCTTGATTAAGTTTTCAGCCGACCTGAACGTATTGTGCCAATTGCTGAGAGATTTGGGATGGATGCCAACGCTGTTCTTGACAATGTATGGATTCCATGTATTAGCATTTATGCTAACTCATTTTATGACCAATAGACTAAGCCGTTTATTTAATTTTACGATTCTTTCTGGATAGATCATATATGCTCGTGCATACACCTATGAGCACCAGTACAACTTGCTCCTGGGCATTGCTGCCAAGATGGCTGAAGAACCTTTCAGGCTTCTGGTAGGCATGAAAATGTACAGTGGATGATTTTCATATATCTCGATTGTGTTGATGTGATTTTTCATATTTCCGTTGTCCTGGAAACAGATTGTGGATTCTGTGATTGCACTATTCCGCGTTGATTTCAGTGGCAGGGGAGAACTTGCAGAGCGTCAGGTATTATCATCAGTTAATTTCGATCATGATAGGCTCGTGAAAAGGTTGGAGGTTTCATTTCATCTTCTTCATTATGGGTATCTGGTATGAAATTGCAGCAAAAGTTAGCACAGATGCTGTCCCGCCTTACCAAGATTGCTGAGGAGTTCAATGTTGCAGTGTACATCACTAACCAAGGTGATCAAGCTGTCCTGTTTACTGTTATATATATTCCACGAATTTATTGATAGTTGATTTCAAATTACAATGTGTCTCCTTTTGTATTGCAGTGATCGCTGATCCAGGTGGTGGCATGTTCATAACCGATCCAAAGAAACCAGCAGGCGGCCACGTGTTGGCACACGCTGCCACCATCAGATTGATGCTGAGGAAAGGCAAAGGCGAACAGCGTGTCTGCAAGATTTTTGATGCCCCTAACCTTCCTGAGGGAGAAGCTATATCCTTCCGCTTCGATCATATTTATATTTACTGCTTGCGCTACTGATTGCCTTAAGTTCACAGCTCTCTAAAATCTAGCTAAATTGGATTGCTTAGACAGTTAGACTTGCGTAGCAGACTCTTTTGTTAGCGAATATAACCTGCTAACTGGTGACACTGTGACAGCAATGACCGAAAGCTTCAGCTGATTCAAATTATAACCCCGATGACTAGAAGTTTTGTTTCCCTTGACCAAAAACACGTTTTCCAGGTTACATCAGGTGGAATAATGGATGCAAAAGACTGATCTACCTGCTCAGAGTGCTTCCTGTCCTAAGACTGTTCAAAGCTTCTTTAGTAAGATGAGTTTTGCGGCATACATCTGTACATCGAGAAAAGTTGCATTGGTGTTACTCTGTTATATATACTCTGTTTTAGTAAAAATTAGTAAATCTTATGACATAGATGAAGTAGGCAAACTCTATGTAGGCCTCCTGTTGGGTGTTTTTGCACGGAGATGAGATCAAAACAACTGCACTGAGAAGTTATATTGTCTTATGAGGGTGGACATATTACTGTGTTCTTTGCTTCCCAAGAACTTGGCGGAGACCTTTTATTACTATGCATAATGAGTATCCAGTCTGAAAAACATATACGAAACGGATAAACGGATTATGTCAGAATAAGCAGCTCCACTAATGGTATATTTCTCTTGGTAGCTGCTCATGCTCCCCCATCTACTTTAATGATCTAGGACTTGTCTAGCGTTTCGGCTAATGTAAAGTAGCTGCTCATGCTCCCCATCTACTTAATGATTTAGGACTTGTCTAGCGTTTCGGCTAATCTAAAAGCAAGGAGGATGGCTGCAGACGCGTCGGGGCTCGGGGTTGCGCCATGTTCCTCAACATGCTTGCAGAACTGACAACAACAGAACACCCGTCTGCTGATGGTGTCTCGTCGTTGCGTTGCGTCTAAATGGGCAGTATAACAAAAACAACAATACAGCAACTGTAACCACAACGTAAAAGCAGTATTTTGTCAAGCTTGCTGAACATGCATCCTGTACATCTACCAAAGACAAAGGACCACCAGTGCGACGGCCGTTCATGTTATCATGTACTAGCAATAAGTAGTTGCATTTTTTTTTTCTGGAAAGTTCCTAAGATGAAATGAACGCATTTGACAATTTGTCAGGTACTCGTCTCTTCTGATGCAAACCGTCCGATCTTTGATCCAGCATACGTGTCGTTGGATGGCTTCACAGAGAATCCCGATCCCCTCCGACTCCGAGGCTCTCTTGTGCAGTCTTGCTTGTGTGTCTGCAGAAGCCAGCAAAGACGAGGGCCACACACCGCCGGTGCGCCGCCGCCGCTGCCCACTCGTCCGCCGCCCCTCCTGCTCCTCCCATCTGCGAACGGCGCCTCTCTATCCCCCGCCACTCGCTCCCCGCCCTTCCTCCGCCAGCCCCCTTCCCGCCGCGTTGGGCTCCAGCGCCGCAGCCTTCTGTTCTGTCTCTGGCCTCCGTCGTCTCGCTCCCGCCATCTGCGGCTGTAGCTTAGCTTCCTCCTCGAGCAGGGACCACTAGGCCGCCTCGCCAAGTCGGAGCCCTGAGGTTGTGAGCCGGGTTTGCAACGATCTCGCCTTCAAGATTCTAATCCCCCCTGACCTGGGTTTCTAGGGATAGAGTCTAGAGAGACAAGATGTCGTCGAAGAAGAATTACTACAAGGAGAAGATGATGCGGCGGAAGTAAGCACTCCACGTATCCTTTGTCTCCTTTTTGCTCTCGCATTTCTTAGTGCCAAGTGATTTGAAGTTGAACAAATAGAAGTTGGTGCCAAATGATTTTTCCCCCTTGTTCAGTAAACCCCCACATAGCTGTTTATTGGCTCATGGAACTAACTTTTGATGCAGAGTTCAAAGGGGACAAGCTTATTTGTGTTTCAAATTTTTTATACAATATGCCACTAACGAATTATTCAGTGAATCGCAAGCCCTGAGGGTATATTTACTATAGTGTGAAACATGGTTGCAATATTCTTTGGAACCATAATGATCAACCACACTAAACCTATATTTACCTAGTCGGTCTGCTCCTCTACAAGGATTTACCGGCACCTTTGGTGATGATTCTTTAATTACTGTACAATTTCAATAAAGCAAGCTGCCAGTATCAGTACGTGTGTCTGTAAAATACTACCCATCTTTACGAAATTCTACTTTGCATATATCATAAGCGGCAGAGTAACCACATTCAAATGCCTGAAGTTCTCAACTAAGGAAGCTCTGCAAATTTGTAGGACCTGACAATCTCAGGGAATTCTTGGACAGAATTCATACAGAATTGCAGTTTTTAAGCTATATTTTAGAATGTGTAGTCATGTGAAGATAGTAGTGATGAAGACAAGTTATATGCAAATTACAAATACCTCCAACATAAGACTATAGCCCCCTATTATAAGTGAGTTGATAAATCTAACTCTCTCTTGTTTCCCATTCAGAGAGGAGAAAAAAGAAGAGCCAGAGACACCCAGGTATCGTGATCGTGCTAAGGAGCGTCGTGAAGATCAAAATCCAGATTATGAACCTACAGAGCTTGGTTCATTTCATGCTGTGGCACCTCCTGGGACGGATTTGAGGTAATATGAGTCACATTGTTCGTTTGTAAGGCACTTCCATTTGTGCTTATCTTATAGAAGAATGGATTTGATTACTCGTGTTATGTTATTATTTTGTCTGGAATTCTAATTTCTGCAATGTTTGTGTTATAGGCTGGCAGATGCACACAAGATTTCAATTGAGAAAAGCAAATATCTCGGAGGTTTGTTATGTGATGCTATACCTTTTTGAAGTAAATGATTCCTTTTTATGGGGAAAGTCCCTTTGGCATGTCTTTTTGTTACATTTTTTTCAATGGTTTTTTATGTGGATGACTTAGTGGGCATACTTGTATGTGACCTTTCCAAATCATGACTTCTGTGAAAATGAGGATTGTTTGTCATAATCTTGTATATTTGGCAATGTCCTATGTCCACTGTTTCAAAATATCATTTTTTTTTATCAAATGAAATATAAAGATTGAACAATCCTTTGACGTAAGCGGTCAGTGATATGCAATCCTTTTTTTTGTATTCTTGTAATTGAATAGAAAGATATAGAAGGTGGCGTTATATATTGATGCAGATATAATGGCTCAGATGCTGTTCTGACTTCTGGATTCCTGACTGACATTATATTTTCATGGTATGCTTGTAAGGTGATTTGGAGCATACACATCTTGTCAAAGGCTTGGACTATGCTCTACTCCACAAAGTACGGAGTGAAATTGAAAAGAAGCCTGATGCAGAGGATGGGAAGGATGCAAAGTCAAGGTAAAGGTACTCCACCATAGTGTAGTTTGAGTTCTATGTCATGTTATCACACCTTTCCTTATATGATTGTTACATTGATAAGTGTCTTAAAAGGTCATTGTCATACCCGGTTTTAGAAAGAAAACTGAGTACATCTCATATGTGCGCCAGGATCAAATTACACACATATGATAGACAGTGAGTGAATAACAGAAACAGTACTCAAACGAATATTTGATAAGTAAAGTATTTATTACACTCACGACTAAGGCACGAAGGCCAAATTAAACTGGTTCACACGATAACTAAAGACGATAACTCCAAAAGCACTCCACAGGCATCTGACTGGTGGAACACACGCCTAGAACTCATCAAGTTCACTGAGATACTCCGCTCAATTATTACCTTCTGATCCAATATAAGTAAGGGTGAGTACACTTATGGTTGGTACTCAACAAGTGGGGGAAATATGCAAGCTATCAAGGAGAGGCTTGGTTTATAGCAATTAGCATTTTAATTGGTCAATTTTTATTAATAAGCAACTATTTACTAAGATATAAGTATATACCAATCCCAAATTAGCATATAAACATATAATAAATAAATCATAAGCAACATCAATAACATATGCATGAACAATTTGACTTCATGTTCCGATAGATTAATCACGTGAGGGTCCAGGCCGTTCATGACCGCGAACACGGCTGTTATAACAGTTTTACACTCTGCAGAGGTTGTACACTTTCACCACAATTCGTGTAAAAGCTCCGAAGAACTTTAAACCCAACCATGCTGTGCAAAAGTAGGCACAATACCACACTTCCAAGATGTGATTGCATAGGGACGCTACGAGGCCTTTACAAATAATTCCTACATGTGTGTTTGTTCCCAGCGCTTACGGTTTCAACAGAAGACAGAGTCTTCCGATCCCCGCACCAACACATCCACAAACAAATATCAACCCAACAGGCAGCACAAACACAACATGTAGTTCATCAATTATTCAGCTAAGACCAGAGCCATATGGTATTGTGGTTGTACGGTAAATCCCGGGTGGTTCTCCATGTTCCGATTAGCATGGTGATCTTATATTAGCATGGCAAGATATAAAAGTGAGGATACTCATCATGGTTGGATAGAACCCATCATGAACCAAGGTTAAGCATCTGGCATAACTACCCAACATAAAAGTAAACCCGGTATATCAAGGCTTAGGTGTAAAAGACTAGTCATCCTTACATAGGACCCATCAAATTAATGCAACGCGAACATAAAGATAATTTAATTGTCATGCAATGTGTATAGGTTCAAAGTAGTATGCTGAGGGGGAAATCCACTTGCCTTCCTCAAAGTACTGCGGTGGCTCCTCCTCGTAGACTTGATCTTGATCTCCCTCGAACGGACCGTTCTCTACATGATCGCACAAGCATTCAATCAATAAAAGCAAAACAATACACCTTACAACTTTTAAAGACGCAAAGACGTGTCCAGAACTACTGTTGACGCAGAGACGATCTCGTGAGCGTAAAGATCACTCAAATCGGATTTGAAACGGTTAAAATATGGCCAAAACAAGGTTTAGGGGCTTCTCTGTAAACAATCTAACCTTCCAGGGGCTTAAATAGAAGAAACAGAGGACCTAAAACGTAATTTTATATAAAAACAGAAGGACTTTTGAGGAAAACTACCAAGCAGGACGGCGGGTTAGATTTTTAGAAAGGTCAGGGGCTAAACTAGAAGAAACAGGTCCTAGATCTAATTATTTTTGAACTAGACAGGACCGCGGGTTGATTTCTAAAGAACTGAGGGGCTTTTCTGCAAAAGTAGCCCGGCTGACTCCGCTGACCGGTATGGGATTAGATTAGATCTAATCTCAACCGTTGGATCTAGATCTAACGGCTGGAATTGAAAGGGAGCACTGCGCCGCTGAAGACGACGGCGCGCGGCGGCGCTTCGCCGGAAGTTCGCCGGAGTTGGGCAAAACCCGACCTAGGAAGCTCGGTTTTCTTCGATTCAAAGCTTGGGAGCTAGCTGGGAACACGGGGGACCTATTTTGGGGGTTCTAAACGAGAGTTGAGCGATGGAGGAAGCTCGCGACGAGCTATGGCAAGGTCGACGACGCGGCGGGACGACGACAAGCAACAAAGACGCAAAAGAACCGACTCGGCGGGTTCCTTACCTTCACGCGAAACCTAACGGCGAACTCGAAGCGACTGAAGCGGCCTCGAGAGCTGGAATCGCGGCGGCGGCTTCGACCTAGGGTTTGCGGCAGCGCGACTTTGGTGGCGGCGGAAGCTGGGGCTTGGGTTGAGGGACAAGGGCTCGAGGCGGCGTGCTTAAATAGCCCGGGAATCAAGGCTTGCGCAAGGGGAAAGCGACGCGGCGTCGGGGTCGGCTCGGACTCGACGGAGGAGTCCTGCTCGCACACGGCGAGAGGAAGAAGATGGCGCCGACAAGCCGGGCCAACTTGGCAGCGAGAGGAAGAAAAGAGAGAGGGAAAGGGAAAGCAGGCTGGGCCGCGAGCTGGCAGTTGGGCCGGGAAAAAGGAATTGGGCCTGCGAAAGAAATCTGGTTGGGCTAGAAAAGAGAGGGAGAGAAGAGAAAGTTTGAAATCTAAATTTAAACTTTTGTAAACTCTTTCAAATTCAAACCAACACTCAAAAATATATGCAGCAACATGAATGCAACAAAAACTTTATTTGACTCTAATTTAAATGTTGTTTAAATATTTATGAGCCAAGATTTAAATTTGCAACTTAATATTTCCTTAAACAAAAATATAAAGAAATAGGTTGCCTAAATTGATTTAAATGTGATGAACAAAATTAGGGTGTTACAGTCATGAGGTCCTGGTTTTGTTTCAAATTCTGCAATATGCCCTGTAATAGAGAATTAGTGACTGTACAGAAAGCATACCAAAGGTACAAAAAATGTTCCACCATGAAATAATCATGTAGATCAACTTTATTGGGGCTAGCTTTAGTTTTTTGGATTAACTTGAGAAAGAGCCACTTTCCTCCAGTTTGGATTTGGAAAAAGTCTTTGTTGATAAATTACATGTTCCTGTAAATTGAAGGAAAAAAAGGGGGTTCTGCCTTATTAATATTCTGCATTTGTATCTATGGTAGTATTTAACAACTTTACAAGATTATCTCCCTGAAGCCATTATCTGCAACTGAGTTGAAGGTATTCTGACTGAGATCCTTTGCAAGGTCTTATTATTTTGCACGACCAAATAAACTGACTTGCTTTAGAGTGTTTTTAAACATTATCTCAGCCAAATGTCGTTTCCGGTGCATCATTAGGACCACACTGGGCTACAATGGAAATATATGCATCGTATATTTTTATATGTCTCGATTACAGATGCAACAATAAAAAATTAACACCTTCACTCTGTCGTTGCTTTGGCTGCACATAGGGCTTTGGGAGCATAATACATCTTTCACTTCTGTTGTACAGGCAAACAAAAGAAGATCAGGCAGTCTCCTTCCGCACTGCAACTGCAAAGGTAGTTTTTTACCCTTAGGTTTATCAGTCAAATATTTTGTTTCTTAACACATAATATAACATGAGTATTGTTTGGCATTCTTATTTGCAGTCTGTCTACCAATGGATCATAAAGCCGCAAAGCATAATAAAAGAGAATGAATTGTTTCTCCCTGGCCGGATGTCATTTATTTACAATATGGTAATGCCCTTTAAAAGATTCCCTGCTTTCGTGTGCTTCAGTTGTATAACTGAGGTGGTCATAAACTCATAATACATTTCAGATGAATCATGTATTATAAATTGGTACTGTATCCTATTTTCCTCCACAGGAACGACCAGATGCATACATTATTTTATTTTACATCTCTCATCAGTACTGACAGGCATGTTATCTGTGTGTAAATGTCAAAGTTAAAATGAAGGTTTTATATTGTTTTTAAAAGGTATTGCCATTTTATGTTTTAAGTCTTTTTTTATTCTGAGAAGTGAACATGCCTGGGTCATGATTATCCTGCTACCTCACAGTATCAAAATGCACAATTATGGCTTGTTCTATGATAAGCACTATTTGTCTATTTCTCCACTCATCACCTGTAGAGCAGAACTTCAATCAGTTTTCTGAAGTTCTCACTTGGGAACTGAATAAACTTATGATGTTGGTATCCTCCTTTATATGCATATATAGCGCTATATGTTTTGTAAATTTGATGCCGTGATTCATAATTCATTCAAAATTGATTGTAGTGCCTTCATAATTGCAACACATAGTACATTCTCTTTTGACGTTCCATTAGGGAGAGCCAGGATTCATCAGCAGACAGCAGCTCAGTGTTGGGGTGCATGATGGTTTTTGGTTTTCTAGACATATCCTTTCCAAAGATGTTCTCAGAACAGTAGGGTAGAGGTGCAGCATAGCCTATTCACGAGAAATGGCCATTATCATCTAATTCTGTTCGCATTCCATGTTCTGTTATATCATATTATCTATGTTTTTATTTGAAGATATAGTGAGCTTATTAATTATATTCTTTTAATCCAACTAGGAGGAGGGACTAACCAATGATATTCCAACAACTCTTCATAGGAGCAAAGCTGATTGCCCTGTACCAGAGGTATTATGGCAATATGATGACCATGTATGTGTTGAATATCCTGTGACTTTACTATCAATGATCTTCTTACTTCTGCAGGAGATGGTAACTGTAAGTGTGGATGGTTCTGTACTTGACAGGATTGCTAAAATTATGACATACCTTCGACTTGGATCTTCAGGGAAGGTCTTAAAGAAAAAGAAAAAGGAAAAAGACACAAAAGGTGTGTTACTGCAAAATAAATTTGAGTGCTGTACTAGTAAATGTTATTTGAATGAGAACCGAGAACAGAACTTTCTTGGAAAATACATATGAGAATATACTTATGTCATTTGTCTGAAAGAATGGAGAGTATTTTGTATTTTAGTATGCTTTGAGGAATTATCTTCAGGGGCTTGATGGATTACGTATCTTGTTAACTTTTTAAAGTTGTATACAATGCAGGCAAGAACAATTTGGCAAGTGGTGATTATGATGAGGCAGTAAAACCCTCACAAAGTAATGGTTCTGCTCTGAGAAACCAATCAGAAAAGAGTATGCCGCCACCGCCGCCACCCCCTCAGGACAATAATTTCAATGGAAAGGAGAAACAACCTGCTCCTATTGCTAGGGCTGATGATGATGACATTTTTGTTGGAGATGGGGTTGACTATACTGTTCCTAACAAGGAAATGAGCCAGAGCCCTGTTTCTGAAGATATGGACGAATCCCCACATAACCATCAGAAGCAGTCCTATTTGACAGAACCCTTGTATGGCCCAGTAGCACCTTCTGAACCTCCTCAAGCTTGGCAACAGCCGGTAAGCCTATTGAGGTTCTGTGACTTCGGTTCTGATGGATACCTGTATAATTTGAAGCACGTTGAGTGTTAAAAGAGGCTCCATCTTACTTATCCACGTTCATGGCCTGCTATGAAAGGCAGTTTCTATAATCTGTTTCCAGTTTGCTCTATATCTTATTCAGCTCGGTCAATACTTAATTCTTAAAGTCTTTTCTGGTGTCTGCAGGTGTATGATACGGTTCAGGCTCAAATGGTAGCAGCTGGGTATCAAGGCGACTGGTCAGGCTATGGGTATGCAGAACAGCAGTTAGGATATCCAGAACAGTACGTGCAACAACAAAGCATTCAGGAATATGATGTGTTAGCTGATCCTAGTATAGCCCAGGATCCTAGGTTCATGACTCAAGCAGACAAGGATCGGGGTCTAGGTTCTGTTTTCAAACGTGATGACCAAAGGCTTAATCAGCTGAGGGAAAAAGATGCACGGGAGAAAGATCCAAATTTTATTTCAGATAGCTACTCGGAGTGTTATCCTGGTTATCAGGAGTATCATAACGAGATTGCAGGGAGCGATGATGAAGATGATTTATCAAAGATGGATATGGGTGGACGGGTAAGTGAAATTATTTGTAAAAATAGCAGATGCATATAATTAGACTGCACGGGCTGATTACAATTTCTACATCTTACTTTTGTTCATTGTGGATTTGAATATTCCAGAAATTAATGATGTAGTGTTCCTTCTGTTCTTATGAGATCTTAATTTTTGTTCGGCCTTCAGTCTGATGCTGAACATAAATTCCAAAACTGTTGCACTGAACTCATGATAACAATTTATTCTGGTTGTTTTGCCATCACATGGTCTGGGGTTTATTAATGCAGCAGTCACTGCTTGGGGCTGTAATTTTCGATTCTGGCTTAAAATGGTCTATTAAAGTCCATGGTCACATCTGTTATGGACAAGTACATATTTTTTTCTCTGGTATTTTTAGACAATCCGTGCCTTATTCTGATACACTATTCTTGAGCAGGCTAAGGGACGTCTACATAGGTGGGACTTTGAGACAGAAGACGATTGGGCGAAGTACAACGATCAGAAAGAAGCCATGCCGAAGGCCGCCTTCCAGTTTGGAGTGAAGATGCAGGACGGCAGGAAGACTAGGAAGCAGAACAAGGACCAGAAGCTCAGTAATGACCTCCACAAGATCAACAAGATCCTTGCTAGGAAGAAGGGCGAGAAAGATGGAACGGATGATGGTGGCCATTACGATGATGATTTACCCAGTACGAAGAAGCAACGGGGCTGATGTAGCTTATTTTTTCGCTCCTTGTGGCAGAAAGTGTAAACATTTGGGTCCTCAACTCCTCATGGTAGAACAACTAGAAACTGTAACCTAGAATGTGCCAATAGTTACAGTGCCATAGCTGGCACCTGGCAGCGCCTTTGTGCAGCCTCCTTTTAAGGGGCTGGTATGGAATATATGCTCTTGAATCTTGCTGAAAGAATGGAAGAAATATGTTTGCATATGAATACTGTTTAATTTAACGTGCTGCTCCTGTTGATTCTGTGCTGCCTTTGCAATGGAGTTTATTTTTTCGTGACTTGTGCTAATGCTTCCCTTTTGAATTCAAAACGGACAGAAAAATTCAACAGTTCCAGCACATATGCCAGGACGCACTGAAATTAGTTTGCAACTATGATCCAAACGGACCTTAGACATTCCTGTTACTCGGTCTGGTTCTCGTAGCAGAAATGACATGCAAAAGCAAGTGGATGCTGTTCTCAGAAACACAGTTGCAAAATCCAATGCTATCTTTTTCTTCCTCTGGATTTCTTCAACAATTCCTCTGGTTCCAACTCGCGTCGCTGTTCTTCACCTTGTCGTTGTTCTCTGCCAGATTCCAAGGCATGCCTTGTTGAAAGTTTTGTTGGCAGAAGTGAAGGTTAGCAGCAACTATCAGTTTTTGGTTCCCTCTTCATACATGAATATGTTGAATGCCTGAATCCATAAATGCTCTTGATAATGTACTGCTTCGTGTACTCTACTTACCAGCATCTGAAATTTTTGCTTAAAAGAAGGGAAAAGGCCTTTTGCTAGTCGAGTCTAAACAGATATACAAGATGTAATATTTCTTACCCTATTATCCTTTTTGTAGCCTGTGAGTTTGAATCAAAATGGAAGAACATCTCCAGGAAAATGGCACGGAAAAAGACTAGCATAAAGTCAGTGTTAACTTGGTATATTATGTATAAAAAAAACTCCCATGTCTTCGAACTCATAGTGCAGAGAATATTTTGGTTTGCTACTGCATGATCAACATGGCTGCTGTATTTGTTCTCTTATTAAACATGAAGACGCCAGAAGAGGCAGCTCCAGCTTGCAAATTGCAATTGTATGTCATTTTTTAATTGGGGGAGATTAGGTATACTCAGTCAACTCCACATGAATGGAATTGGCTTTTTTTTTCACAAGGAAACTGACTTTCTTTGGCAGTAAGATGAAGAATTATCTCAGTTTTTAACAGTGATCACTTATCAGTTTTTTTCCCCTGACAAAAGCTGCTGAAAAATTCTCAAGTTTGAACCAAATGTACTGTGAGATATAATTGCTTCACGAATTACATTCTTTTGATTATCTTGTCTACAGGATAGTTTTCTCGTTGCTCTTACACCATCACTAGTTCGTGAGTCATGATTATGACTTACAATCAGTAGCACCACAGAAACAACCGGCCAAGACAGGAAAGATAGAACCCATCTGGTGATAACATACAATCTAGTCAGATATGACTCCAGCAGCCAACCTCATCATGATTCAGACATAGGCCTGTTTGCTGTTTACACGGGATTTTCTACATAGCTAAAACAGCATGTTAACTACACTAGCTAGTTTTGTCAGCAGAACCATTTTCGGCAGGCCCCTCTTTCTTCACCTCAACTGCCTGATACGGCACCTCGCTGATTGGTTGAGGGATTGGTAGGCCACCAAAATCTTGTGGGAAGAACTCAAAGTCTGGTCCGAAGTTAAACTTGACTACACAGTTTGCCTCCTTAGGGAGCGTATACATTGATGCAGCTGGGTAATACCTCCCTCCAGGAATGTCCTTGAAGGCCCTGCCTTGGCATACCCCATTCTTGAAATAGCATATCTCACTCCCTGCATAAGCACGAACCATATATTTTTTATTTTGTCTCAACTCTGAACAAAGTAACGGCCGAAAATGTGTAAAAGAGCCATATTCATGCATGAAGAACAAAGTGCAATCTAATGGGACACAAAGGTGAGCACCAATTAGACAATTAATACATATTAAAGTTGCACCTTATTGGTGTATGGAAGCTACAATGATATACTCCAAGAAATAAATTTGAAAAGATGCATATACTTATTCATGTACGGAAGAAACTATAAGGTACAAAGGTGCTACTATGACAGGAAATGTAAAGTCCCAAAGCAAAAGGTTATACTGCAAGATAAATTTTCGATTAGCATTCCAATGCCAATAGGGCAATGATTTATTTATGAAGGTGCAAAGGTGCTACTATGACAGACATGTAAAGTCCTAAAGGAAAAAAGTTTGTACTGTAAGATAAATTTTCAATTAGCATTCCAACCCCAATAAAGTAAGGATTTATTTATGCAATACACATTTGTTTGGGCTTTGGAAATTATTTATGAATAAATGGAAATTATTATCTAAGTATATAGTATGTCCCATGGAGATATGGTGAATTCATTACACATCTAACTAACTACTATTACTCTATAATGTCTAAAGAGGGGCCAGGAATTTGCTCAAGGGTGAATTTGGGAAAACAACATGACAATCTGAAACAAAATGACAAGTATCTGCCGACACAGACAAAGCCTGAACAATACATTTAATTGTTTAATTCAACATTGGTACACAATATCTGCATATGATTTATAAACTTTCCTCAGTCCTAACTATTTATAGTATAATTACCAAAACTGTAAAAGAAAATGTTTACATGATTACTTGTTTCATGTGAGATTCTTTTCTTGAATTTGCAATCTTGAAATCTCAATACCCCATTTAATAATTCTGCTATTATAGTCATCTACATCATCTCAAGAACTGATGAGAAACAGTTCAATTAGATGTTTAATGTAACTACATTTTTATTTGCACAATAGCTGCTTCATTGTAACAACTGTATGCGTTTTTAATTGGCACAATAACGTACAATGCTACAACCATATACAGTATCTATTATAACAGGCACTCACCATGAACAGGAGGCGGCATCTTCTGCTCCTCCTTGGGGACTTGCACATGAAAAGGCATTCCCTTGTACTGAATCAGTTCAGGTTGCTTAGGCTCATACTGCTCCCCATCAGGCAGAGAAATGTAGAACCCAAGCACGTCTCCTTCCCCATACCCTTCATCAGCATACTTGTCTCTCCAAGCTTTATGCACCTTGGCGCCATCCATGTCGCGGTACCCAAACCCATAGGCGTCAGACCCAACCGGCGTCTGGTGGTCGGCCCTGTTGGTCACCCATCCAAGGCGCGTGTGGCCAGTGGCGCCGAGATGCACGACCCTGACCTCAAAGTACCACGCCCCGGCCGCGACGCCGCGGGTGGCGCGCACCATGCGGTAGCCCTTGGTGCTGGCAGCGGTGAGGCGGTCGTCGGAGACCTCGATCCTCTCGGACTTGAAGAAGCGGGAGAGGAGCACGGGCTGGGTGGCCGCGTCGTCGCTGCGCTCGGCGGCGAGTCGGGTCGCCGGGACGAGCTGGCACAACTCGTCGTCGCCGGCGTTGGGCCCGGGATGGGCGCCATTGGCGCCGCCGCCGGGGCCGTGGCCGCCCGACTGCTTAGCCTTCTTCTTGCCCTTGCGGGACGTGGGGCGGGTCCAGACACTGTTGCCGCCCTTCTTCTTGGACTTCTTGCTGGGCGGCGCAGGGGGCGCGAGGGTCATGTGCTTCCTGACGCCACCGGAGGGGTCGTTGATGCCGTCTTCCTCGCCTTCGCCGGGGGCGTCCAAGGCGGAGGCGATGGGAGCGAGGGCGGGGGTGTCGGCGTCGGAGGCGTCGACAGGGGTGGCGTCGGAGAACGGGGTGTCAGGATCCAAGGAGGCCGGGGTGTCGGGGAGGCTTGGGGTTTGGGCGGCGACGGAGGCTGGTGTATCGGCGGGCGGAGAGGAAGGTGGGGGAGGGGAGAGATCGGACGGAGGCTGCATTGTCGGGCGGCGACGGCGGCGGCGGCGGCGAGGGGAGAAGTGGAGAAGAGAGAGAGACTGAGAGAGGAGGTTACGAATCGAACGGGAATTTTGGCGTTGCGATTGCGATGAGGCGTGGCGCTTCTCCGTCCTCACGGAAATTTTAGCTCTTTGTTTTCAAAGTACTAGAAAATAAACGTGGTTTGGAGGATTTGAGGTTACTAGGTTCTCTCCAGATCTAAAGGAAGTTTCGAGCGGCTCGCCGCTAGTGAGCCACCCTAAGTAGAGTTGGATATGAGCCACCGCTGCTCAACCCTTAATAAAACAAGCAAAAATCTGGCTTTGTTTGGCTCGGTTCGTTAGGCTTGTGAGTCAATGAAATTTTTTGTATCACCTGCATATGAAAATACATAAAAATATTGCAACAATAAAGTTTAAATCATTCAACTTGATCAGCTAGATTACACTTTAATCTTTGAAAAAAAGACAACTAAATTGCACTTTGACCTGTGTACTTTGCATTTTAGCTCGGTTAGTTCGTGAGGCCTGCTCATTTTGCATTTTAGCTTGGTTAGCTCGCGAGGCCCTCGCGAGTTGGCGCATTAACAAAACAAGAAAAAATATTCTTTAACAGCAAAAATAGCTAGTTTATTAACAAAATAAGTAAAAATAGCCGCAACTAACTGCAGTATGTTGTCCATGCCGTTTCCGGCTGATTCCGGAGACGTGGGCGAATTTGTGCTTAATGAAGCACGAGCATGAGGGGGTTACTGCGACCCAAGTTAAACACTACGTTATTTATAGTGCGAATAGTTGCACACCAAGTTTACAGGTTGATCACACAACAGTATACTGTAATATGCAAAGCTGTCAGTCATTGATACTTTGGCACAACCATGTCTTACATAGCTCACTGTGATTGCTTATATATGTGCTGATCTTCATAGACTGCGACTGGAATTGCACCCATGCCTTCAGGATTCAGATCAACCTGCATGTGCTGAACAATGGTTAGGGAAGATATTGTAAAAAAAATCATATACAGAAACATCAAAGAGAATTATTTTGAAAAAGAAAAATGAAAAAAAAAAGAAAATCATACACAGAAACACCAAAAAGAATTATTTTAGAAAAGGATTCACACATTGCTGCAAGTTAATATCAGGGAAAATGCAGGTCCATGGCAGCCTCAAATTCAAGCATAAACAACTTGCCAGTAATCTAACATCTTCCGGTCTATTGAGCATGCCCAGATGGAAACTAATTGGACAGAACATATGAATCACCATTGAACTAATAATTTTTTTTTTCTAAATTGTAATATCCAGAGATTTGATGCATCGCTCCAAGTTGTACATAAATTCCAAATTCACATATGCTGCATTGCTCGATGCACAAGTAAATACAGTAAAATGTGATCTCTAAAGAGGTCAACTGCTGATAATCAAGCCATGGCAGTCACATATCTTCTGCTAGAACGATGAGGACAGTACAGCATCATGACCACCATATTCAAACACGAATAAGCTAACCACACAACATCAGTTTGACCCATATCATCAGTTTGACCCATATCACCAGAACTGAAAGGAACAAAATATGGGAGGATCGAATTCTTTAAGACCCAAGTCTCCCTTATCAAATTACTCAATCCACAATTGGACATTTGTACTACAGCTCAATAGGTTATGATAATCTAAAGGCACAGCCGATGTTAGTGAAGCTGAAACTAAACAACTGAAGTTAATCTAGATTCTAACGCCAGAGTAGAATCATGTAAGCAGATGTTCTCCTGAAAATCTTTTAGGTTTTAAGTTTTTATATTCACTTTGTGCACATAAAAATAAGCTACCCTAGAACTACTATATCCAACGATGCACAATTTGGCAATAATGGTTTTTTTGGGCAGGGGCAGGCTATCAGGACATTGTTATGCTGGATGCTTAATAAACTTTGTCAATAACGTCATGTTTTTGGTTACTTATTCTGCTTGCTCCACAAATTCAAGCAATAAAACAAAGTTATGATGGCAAGATACTTGAAATTTAACTCTATTTCATAACCTACAAACATTTCTTTGATATTCCAAGCAGAATTTTCAGAAAAAAAAACTAAGCAGATATTATAGAGTAAACTGAAAATTTTAAAGTTCCAGCACACTAAGAAATCAAATATTCGGCAGATGCTAAGTGTTGTTCGGTCAAAATGTTCATCGATATTGTGTCACCATAAATAATGCATCTCATGATTTCATGATTTAAGGTAGTAGCAGGCATCAATAAATCAAAGAAAAATTAATGCTGGTAAGCTAGTTAACAATTTTAGGCATATAAAAGAACAGCTGCCTCAATCAGTGACAATTAAAAAGTGCACATATCACTCTTCTAAGAAATTATAAACAAAAGACCACTAAAGTAAATACCAAAGAAGTATGTCAAGCATAACAAGAGTCAAGAGGACAAATTAACACACCAACTATAATGATAAGAAAATTTCAGCAAATGCTACAATAATTGTGAAACAGTATGCAAATATCTTGTAGCTACCAGCAAAACAACAAAGTGTAGGATTACAAGTTTGAAGGACAGCCAAGCATCAGACATTGTTTGTCAACCCCTAGTTTGTTTTTTTTTGAGAGAGAGAAACAGGAGTGTGCTCCTACTGATTAAAATATATTCAAGAATAAAAGGAGGTCCAACACAGAAAGATATATTCAAATTCAAGAATAGAAGGAGGTCCAACACAGAAAGTGAATACAAGGTAATAAAGAAAAGTAAGCCTAAACTCCCATAGGTTTCACGGATCAAATGCGAATAGCTATGGAACCAGAGTCAAATTAGGTAATCAAATTGCCATGAAACTATAGAATCGGCTACTGAATTTTGACATAACATATTAACATATGAACCAGCATTGAACTTGTAAAAAATCTTCAACTCTCCAGAGATTTGATGCCTTGCTCCAAGTTGAAAATAATTTTCCAAACTTCAGTGCACATTTGCACAATATGTTGCATTGGCATTGCTCAATGAAAAAGTGACTACAGTCAAATGTGATCTCAAAGAGCTCAAGTACACAAGTACTGATAATCAAGCCATTGCAGCAAAATATCTTCTCCTAGAATGATCAGGACAGTAGGATATCATTACCACCATGTTCAATCACGACTAAGCTATTGGCACAGGTGGGATGCTATCTATCTACACAACATCAGACTAGCTGTTCCACCTAGCTTGTTGACGGGCACTTAAGCATCAGACATGGTCCGCCAACCGCTAGTTGTCTGAGCCTTGGCTCGTCAGAGGTTTCATGGATCTATTCAACTGGTTATGGGGACCAAGTTCAAATTGGATATAAACAGCTGTAGAAGTAGAACCTGCCACTGAATTGTGACATGACAGGTTACTTGCTCGCAATCACCAAACATTTGCCATTACTACAGGTACCCAGTTTGAAATTCAGAGCAGCAAATTACAGTCATGTGCATAGTTGAAGATTCCACAGCTAAAGCCACCCAAAAACTAACTCTTAATTACTGTATCTATAATCAATCAGGATCCAGTTATTCAGCACTGAGAAAATGGTGACTAGACGAATTAGCACATCAATCCTGCAAATGAAACCCACAATGAATTGGACATGGGTTTCTAACTCCCAACACATCCAGGCAATGACTAAATCAGAAGAGAACAATAATTTCCGTACCTAACATAAAAATAAAAAAAAAAATCGGTCACCTAAGCTAAGCTACTCCCACCGATCGACCGAGGTTCTAGCACACCAAAGGAAAAACCAAATCGCATGCGCGGGAACGAGAGGGAACGGCGCCGAATCCGAGAGGGATTACCTGAAAACAGGGGGCATCTGAGTCAGGCGCTAGTTGTAGTAGAGCTCGAGGCCCATGCCGTCGTGGATCTCGTAGTCCTTGAGGGTGATGTGGTCCTTGTAGATGTTGTACCACTTCTGGATGCGTATCTTCTCTGGGCGCGTGCCCGTCTGCGCCGCCACCAGCTTCTTGAGGTCGCCGATGGTGTCGTCCTCGTTGCACTTGACCCGCACCTTCTTCCCCAGGCGGTCGTTCAGCACCACCTCGATCATCTTCACTCCGGGATTCTCTCCTCCTCCCCGCTCCTCTTCCGATGATCCCCAAACCCTAGGTCCTTGAGGACCTTGACCCCAGCGAGACTCCCTCGGTCGCGAACTGCGAAAGCGGACGGTTTCGCGGGGGAAAAGACGATGAGGAAGACCGAGTCGTCACCTCTGCCATTTTCCCGGGAAAAAAAGGAAATGGGAGGTGGCCGTCCATTCACAGGTTGACGGCCCAGATGCCACCGCTCGGCAAATTTACTGATATATAGAAATATGTATATAAACAAATCATTCGGTCACCCGCAGCGCAGCGGAAACGCCTCATCCGCACACCGCCCGGCACCTCCGCCGCCGCCGCTTTCCTCCTCTTCCTCAGCTGCTTCACCGCCGGCTCCGAGCCTCGGGCGCCGTCCTCCTGAACGGATGTGCTGCACCGGCCGTCCGCGTGGCGCCATAGCCATTTTGCTCAGGTAAGAATCGGCTTCCAGCCCCATCGCCGCCGTCCTGTACGCCTGACGGCGCTGGCAGGTCTTTTCCCGGCGTCTCTCCTTCCCTTTAGGTGGATTGCATCGGATTCGACTGGGATTACTTCTAAAAAACTCTTCTTTTCCCAGGTAGGCCGTCTCCCGATTCGCCAGGGCCGGGACGCGCTTTGGATTTCTGTCGGTCTCCGAGTCGGAGTCTCGGAGATGTACTGTCTTCTTCTATAAATCTGGCAAGGTGGATTCATTCATCTGTTGAGCACTTGAGCCTTCCATTGGCGCAGTCTCTCTCTCTACTTCGTTGATTCCAATCTGGCCGGCCGGCCGGCCGGGTCCATCAATCGCCCTGTTGTCTCTGCGCCTGCCCCCTCCGCCCATTGTTCATTTGTCTGCCATCCGAGATGGAGATAGGCGAACAGGATATCGTGTACCCTCCCATCCATGAGGGCATCCGATGGGGCGAACCTGTATACCGCGTGGTGCTTAGCGATCAGACGGAGACCATTCAGTTCATGGATCCAATGTCACGGGAGGAAGCTCTCTTGAGGGTGCAGGAGATGCTGAGGCAGGGCCTCCGGGAGGGTAGATACCTGGCCAGAGACTTCTACCCACAGGATGCCAACGATACACGTATGCAGCTTCCCCAAGATGCTGTGGAAGGACATGGGCTGGATGAGGCATATGGGGAGCACTGCTTTGGCGTTGCCCCAGCTTCAAGTGAGGCAGTCGTGGGTCTGCCGGAGATGGGTGCGAAGGATGGCGAGTGCAGCGTGTGCCTGGAAAACTTTGAGGCGGGCAATAACAAAGCTCAGGATGATGCCCTGCTCCCACTCCTTCCATGAGCAGTGCATCTTCAACTGGCTTAGGATCAACCATGTCTGTCCGCTTTGCCGCTTCCCGCTGCCTACCAAGTAGCAGTAGAGGAATGGATGGCAGCTTGTGCTGAAGCCAGAGTGATGCAACCTAGCTTGTGGATGTCTATTGTTACACTTTAGACATGTAGACATATTCAGGCAACAATACTTTGTATGATTGTATTGTAATTATCTACACTTGGCTCATTCTGGCTTAGGTTGCTTTCTGAACAGAAAGCTATGTATTGCTTTCACATGGACATGCACTTATCTTTAGCAAAAAGCAGAAACTATTGATTTATATATTGATATATTTATGGATTGGCTGCTTCAGTTGCTGTCACTGCTATGTTCTTTGATCTTCCTTGTGATCAACTAACACTATTAATGTATATGGATTGTGTACTTATGTTATTGTCAGTGCTATGTTCTGTGATTTTTTTGTGATGAATAACACTGTAGCTGATCTTGCTATATTAGACGGGGGGAGTAGTTGACTATAGCCGAGAGGCTACAAAAGTTTGCTTTCGTGGCATTGTGCGCTATGTTCTGAATCCCTGGGCCAGCTCCCATTGTCTTTCGTGGCATATCTGAATATTCAATGCAGCCAGTTAAGTAGGCCTTTTTTGTTGTTCCAATGCACTTGGGAGCCTGTAATTGTAAACACCACGTTTTCTTCTTATATAAACAAATCAAGTTGAATTGTTCACATATGCGGACAAACAGATTTGTTCGATCTAGAACTTTAAGCTGCTCAGATAGTTCTACTTATGATCCGCTTACTGATAATATTTCAGTGTAGTATGCATTGTGCCGTCGGTCAGAATTCTGTTCTTTGGGGGTTGTGAGGCGATATTGCTTGTCACATTGTGGTGTAACAGGGATCTGGACATCTTAAACATTCCAATTTTATGGTTCTTGGTAGCATCACCATCAGAGAATTGATTTTAATGTAGACCTAAGCTTCTGATTCCATGCAGAGACGGGAAATGCCTACAACACAATATAGCCCTCGTGGAAGGGACCAATGGTCTGTTTGACTTGAGTTTGGCATAGGACTAACCCCCAAAGCCCTGGTCAAGGAACTAACTACTGCCAATTTGTCCTGTTGGCATTTCCAGCTTTGGCGTAATCACGTAGGTAGCCTGAGCCCATGGCATGCATTTGACAGGAAAACCGTGAGAAGGTCTTGGTCTTCGTCGCCGATCCCTCCCTCCCTATTCTTAGTCAGTAGTATATAGAATAGTACTAGGTAGCAGAACGCCGAGGCGCTGAGTCCGCTTCGTTCCCTCCAAATGTTGCGCTCCCGAGCTCTCCTCGGCTCCCACCCCGACAACTCCTCCCAGCCTCCGACCACCATGTCCGCCTTGTGCTGCCTCAGACAAGAGAACGGCGGCTCGTAATCCAAGGCAAAACACACGTCGATCCTTTGTCCTTCTCCTGCACCACCACCATGCACCGCAGGCAGAGGCGGCACACGTTGTTGCATTGGACGACCAGCTGACTGCGCCAACAATTAATAATAATGGCGACGTCGAGCAAGAAGATGAGCCATCATCAGCTCCCCGCCCCGGCCAGCCGGCTGTGGGAGGCGAGCATCCGCAAGCTCCAGACCATCCGCCGCGTCGGCACCGTCGTCCCCGCCGACGCCGCCGTCACGCCCAGCCTCCTCTCCGTCCCCTCCTCGTCCTCGGCCTCGTCCAACACCATCTACCAATACCACCACGACGCCGACGACAGCGACACCAGCAGCAACAACGACTCGGACGACGCCGCCGGCAACGACGACGCCGAGGCCATCACCACCACCACCACCAACTCCGAGCAGCTTCTCCCGAGCGGCAACTTCTACCAAGGCGACCTCCGCGGCGACCTCCCGCACGGCGCGGGCAAGTTCCTCTGGACAGACGGGAGCATGTACGAGGGCTCATGGCGCCACGGCCGTGCCTCGGGGCGCGGCAAGTTCTCGTGGACCTCCGGCGCGACCTACGAGGGCGACTTCGCCGGCGGCTACATGCACGGCCACGGCACGTACATCGGCGAGTTCGGCGACACGTTCGCGGGGCTCTGGTCCACCAACCTCCGCCACGGCCGTGGCACGCAGGCGTACGCCAACGGCGACGTGTACGACGGCCATTGGCGCGACGGGCTCCAGGACGGGCACGGGCGGTACATCTGGCGACAGGGGCACGAGTACATCGGCACGTGGAAGGCCGGCGACATGCACGGCTGCGGCACGGTCATCTGGGCCGACGGCGACCGCTACGACGGCGCGTGGGAGGACGCCAAGCCCAAGGGCCAGGGCACGTTGCGGTGGGCCGACGGCGGGATGTACATTGGCACCTGGTGTGAGGAGTCCGGCGCCGTGCATGCCGACGGCGTCTACTACCCGCCGTCCGGTGGGCCCGCCGTGCCGGTGCCACGTGAGCCCTGTGAGCCCATCACGGCGCTGCTCCAGGAGCTGGAGGCGTGCGAGGGGAAGAAGGCGTCGCTGATGCCGTCGCAGAAGGTACTGACATGGCCAGGGGTGGAGGCCGTGCAGAAGAAGCCGGTGTGGCGGCCGCCCAAGGACCAACCACAGCCAGGGAGGATGTCCAGCGTGGGGAGCAGGAGGATGTCCACCGCGTCCTTGGACATGGACAGCCTGGTGGGCGACGGTGACGGCGAGGAGGGGTCCACTGCCGCCAGGTCATGCTTGCGCACGTCGTCGAGCTCGCGCACGCCGCCGAGGCCGGGGAAGAAGCAGGGGGAGACCATATCCAAGGGCCACAGGAACTATGAGCTCATGCTCAACCTGCAGCTGGGCATTAGGTAAATCATTGCCTGATCGATCGATGCGCATTGCTCTTCTGTTGAATCTGACACTTAATTTTTTGAGCTCGATCGATCAGGCATGCTGTTGGAAGGCAGTCGGCGCCAACTTCGCTGGACCTGAAATCATCAGCATTTGATCCAAAGGAGAAGGTGTGGACAAGATTTCCACCTGAAGGATCAAAGCATACTCCTCCTCACCAATCCTGCGATTTTCGGTGGAAGGACTACTGCCCATTGGTTTTCAGGTAAATTATTGTAGTTACATGTCTCCCAATGCAAAGCTAATTAATCTGTTCTTATACGTGTACATTGTTGTTCCAGGACTTTGCGCAAGCTCTTCGATGTCGACCCTGCAGATTACATGATCTCCATATGTGGGGATGAGGCACTCAGGGAGCTTTCATCTCCAGGGAAAAGCGGAAGTTTCTTTTACCTCACAAATGATGACAAGTACATGATCAAAACAATGAAGAAATCAGAAGTGAAAGTAAGTTCACTTAATCCATCCACACCTTATTAGCTTATAAGTTACAATATTGAATTTCTGCTTTCTATGTGAACAGGTACTACTTAGGATGCTTCCAGCCTATTATAAACATGTCCGTGCTTTCGAGAATACACTAATAACTAAATTTTTTGGTCTTCACTGCGTTAAACTTACTGGAGCTACTCAGAAAAAGGTTAGAATGCAATTGAATGTATTCACAAATTTAAGTTTGATGCGCGTGAGAGTCGTTCATCAATTTATAACGATGAAAATACAGGTCCGTTTTGTTATAATGGGGAATCTTTTCTGCTCCAACTATCAAATACATAGGCGCTTCGATTTGAAAGGATCTTCACAAGGTCGCATGACAGACAAACCGATTGATCAAATTAGCGAGCATACGACATTGAAGGATCTTGATCTCAATTTTATTTTTCGGCTAGAAGGATCTTGGTTTCAAGAATTCTGCAGGTACACATCCCATCTGCAAAATGTTATAGGATGTTTCCCTTTCTTCAATCACAAACGTTACGTATGTGCAAAGTTCCAATTTGCCTAAGGAGAAGTTTTTAAAAAGAGTAAAGTGCATCCACCATAGATGAAGTTGCCTCATTGTTTCATTTTGGTCCAACAAGTTGTAAACGCTGCAGACACATGCATGAAGTTGCATCACTGTATCATTTTGGTCCAACAAGTTGTAAACACTGCACACACATGCATAAAGTTGCATCGTTTTATCATTTTGGTCCAACAAATTGCAAATACTGCACCCACCATACAATTAGTTCACGGTGTGCATATACAATCCAATGTACATTAGAAATTCGTATTTTGTAGGTGTGGCATGCTAATGACGATTTGGAAGGGTATAAGCACATAATGTAAAAACATAAGAGTCTAAAACATAAAATTGACATAAACCAGGCTTACATCGTATTGTGTGCCGACATAGCCTATAAAATTCTATTCAATTGTCATGAAACTAAATTGGTTGCCTGAATCGATGCTTAGTATTTGCAACTTGTTGGACCAAAATGTTATAACTATCCAACTTCATGCATGTGTGTGCAACATTTACAACTTGTTGGACCAAAATGATACAACGATTCAACTTCATGCATGTGTGTGTAACGTTTACAACTTGTTGGATCAAAATGAAATAATGAGGCAACTTCATGTATGGTGGATGCACTTTACTCTTTTAAAAATATGCTTCTAAGACAGCTGTTAAAAAAAATCCAAGCATTGTTTTTTTCTTTTCTGAAACACAATATAAATGCATATGGTCGCATAAGAACCAATAAGCATTTCTTGCTCTAATGATTTGTATCTATTTACAGGCAAGTGGACAAAGATTGTGAACTACTGGAGCAGGAGAGGATCATGGATTATAGTCTTTTGGTTGGTATTCACTTCAAGGAGTACAGATGCAAAGATAAGCCGCACAATCCATGCTTTCTCATACTTGCAGTTGTAAAATGTGTTGTAGATATATTTGAAGCTAGGAGATTGAAAAATCTCTTTGTTGGTTACAGACAGCAGCAATACTGACGATGGAACCTCTAATGCTAGTGCTGAAGATTCCGAGGAAAATAGGTAGCTTAAAAGTATATTTCATCAAGTATAGTTTACTACTGGTTGCATTGGCGGGTACCAATGAAATATAACTAGACATGATTTAAACACAAACAAAAAAATGATGATATTTTCACCTGAACACAAACAGTAGATTGTTTATTGTAAAGAGATAATAATTAGCAACATATCGCACCAGTGCTCTCTAACCCAAGAAGCTTTTGATTTTCACCAGATGTAGCACATAACAGTATGTTTGCGTTTCAATATAGCTTGCTTCCATCATACAACCACTTCTGAGTACCACATTCATTATGCACTGACGTCCGAGAACTAACATACTACTTATGATTTTTTTATGCAGGAAAGCATCATTAAAACTAGGAATTTGCATGCCCTCAAGAGTGGAGAGCGTAGCGAAGAATCCTGATAGTGAATCTCCGCTCATTGGTGATCCCACAGGCGAATTCCAGGATGTCATCTTGTTCTTTGGAATCATTGACATTCTACAAGACTATGATATTAGTAAGAAGCTCGAGCACGCTTACAAATCCCAATTGTATGATCCCAACTCCATATCAGCCGTTGACCCAAAGCAATACTGCAAGCGATTCAGGGACTTCATTTTTAGAGCTTTTGCAGATGATGTACAATAATAGTTAACTGACAAAAGAGGGACACATTTAACTAAAGAGATTAACAATTCTTTGGTGGATGTCCTTTCCCTACACCGTAGTAGTATTTTTTTTGTAGGTGGCATTGTTGACATTATGTTGTAGATAAACATCTCAGTAGCTCAACAGTTTCCCACTTCTCTTGGTATATTTTGTACATTCCAAACAAGTTTTGTTCATGCCATGAGAGGATGTAGACAATATTATGATCTTTAAACGACTACTCCTTTATTGTTTAGTAATAAAATTATGTTTCAAGTTAATATTTGCTTTATTGTTTAAATATCCAGTACAAAGATGATATATGTGTTGCGAACTGAGCTCTAGCTCAGCTGGCAAGGTTCCTTGTGGTGGAACCAGCCCACCAGGGTTCGAGTCTTTGACTCGGCACTGGTGCTCGCATTTTCTTGGATTTATTCCAGGATTTAACCGGTGCTATTTTTTCAGTGGTAGGCGACGTGCTCGTCGATAGCGAGGCGTCTGTGGTGACTTTGTCAATTTGGAGGATTTGCCGGCCCAGTCTTTCAGAGGTGCTCATAAGGATAGGGTTGCGTGCGTATGTTTGTAGGGGCAAGTGTGCGTGCGTGTATATGAGTGTCTGCGTCTGTACTGTGTGATTCGAAAAAAAAAGATGATATATGTGTTGAAACTTATGCCTATTGCTATCTAAAACCACACATATTTTTATATTCTCTTATGTGTTGGTGCTTAACCTTTTAGCATTGCACTGTCCTCGGTACCTCAAGTAGCACGCACTTTCGCTATCATAAAAATTTGCACTACTAGAAAAAAAATGAGAACACCTAGAAGGTTACATTTGAAAGGGAACATACATTCTAACATCCAAAGCAAACTCAATGTGGCATCACACTTTCAACAACTAAGCTAGGGTGATTTCCAAGACAATAAATTGATCAAATTACAATGATGCTTCAGACGTTAGCTTTGGAAGCGTACAAAAGTTTGAAAAGGAATGTACAAAGTAGTACAACTGTATAATTTGTGTTGTCTCTGTGAACATATACTCTTTAGGATGCTTCCAAACTATTGTAAACATGTCCGTGCTTTTGAAAATACGCTAATAACTAAATTTGCTGGTCTGCACTGTGTTAAACTTACTGGAGCTACTCAGAAAAAGGTTAGAGTACTATAAGCAGTTGAGTGTATCCACAAATTTAAGTTTGATGCATGAGTCCTTCAACAATTTGTTACAATGAAAATACAGGTACGGTTTGGTTTGTTATAATGGGGAATCTTTTCTGCTCCAACTATGCAATGCATAAGCGCTTTGATTTGACCACATGGTCGCATGACATACAACCCCATTGATCAAATTAGTGAGCATGCCATGCTGAAGGATCTTGATCTTAATTTCATTTTCCGGCTAGAAGAACCTTGCTTTGAGGAATTCTGCAGGTACTGATCCCATTTACAAAGTTCTACGATATGTTTTCCTTTCTCCAATTACTGCATTATTTTAGGAGTGCAAACTGACACTAGTTCAGTTGGTTAAAGCCTTGAGTTGTGAGGCCTCCCACCAGGGTTTAAATCCTAGTGTGCACAATTTGTGGAATAAAAAAAAGAGGAGTTTTACAATACTTGGAAAAAATGGAGAATCGTCCATTCCCAAAGATCTAACGGTGGTAAAATGGGAGGTACCAGGAGGTACCATGACGTACCCAAAGAAAGGTACCTGGAGGTACTAGCTAAATATATTTTTTTATTAAAATAAATACTTAGCTAAATATTCAGTTAGATCAATAGCTAGCATTAATCAGCCACAAAAGTACCCCGTGGTACCTTCTGGTACCTTCCAAGCACTATAAAATTCCTCAAAAAGAAAATCCACTCGCTGCATCCCATTTACTTAGTCCGAACCGACCTATGGTGGGTGGGCCCTCATGATGTGGCAGGCCCAAACCATGGGTTAAGGCTTGAACCATAGGGGGCGGCTCCTTAAGGGTGGGATTAGAGTTAGTTGATTTTCTCGGCCAGAGAAGGTTGAGCTTCTCTATTAAAAGAAAGTTGTGGCCTCATGACGTGGTAGGTCCAATTCATGGGTTAAGGCTTGAACCATAGGGAGCGGCTCTCTAAGGGTGAGATCAGAGTTCGTGGATATTCTTGGCTGGAGAAGGTTGAACTTCTCTATTAAAAGAAAGTCGTGGGGGTGGTCTAACACCCACCCGATCGCCTTTTTTTTACATTATTTTAGGAGTACCATTAGACGTGCAAAAGGTTTACAGGAAAATAATGTATGGATGTGCTAATCTGTCACAAGAGAAGTTCTTAAAATTGTTCCAAAGTCATCGAAATCAATATTCCTTGCTCTTATGACCTGTATCTCTGCACAGGCTTGTGGACAAAGATTGTAAATTATTGGAGCAGGAGAGGATCATGAATTACAGTCTTTTGGTTGGTATCCACTTCAAGGACAGATGCAAATGTACGCTGTACGATGCATGCTTTCGCACATACTTGCACCTGCAAAAATGTTGTCGATACGTACATTTGCTGTTATAGGACTGAACAATCTCATTGCTTGCTACAGACAACAGCTAGCATTGCTGACGATGGAACACCTCATATTACCATTGAAGATATTCTGTTTAATATTATCCTAAGGAACGCTTGTACTGGCCCCATGCATTTTCAGAGTTTTCGATCATGTCTCTTCCACTATGGTGTCTGAAGTTGGTAGCTCATATTCGCCACAATAGTATATATTGTAACAGTGGTGTAAACTTTCTCTAATCCCTTGACATGACCATAGTAGAATAGAGGAACTAGGATCAAATTCTAGCTTTGAATATTAATATTTGTTCACTCAGCATGAAACAAGGTATATATATATATGAAAACCAATGAGTAAAATGCACCATCGGTCCTCGAACTTAGAAGGTGGTGTCATTCCGGTCCTCAAACTCTTATAATGCACATTGTAGTCCCTAAACTTGCTAATCCATACAGCCGAGGTACAAATCTTAATAACTCGAGTTAAATTGCCCGCATGGCATGCTGACTGTGCAGCTGACGTCCATGTGGTATGTGGGTCCCACGTGTTAGCCCCATCGCCCTTCTCTCTCCCACCGCCACCATTGCTGCTGCTCGCCGCCCGGCCGAGAGCTCAGCGGCAAGGAGGAGCAGCGCCCTACAGTCTACGGACCGGTGGAGCAGAGGCGCAGCTTGAGCTCCGCCATCGATGGCGGGGACGGGGTCGGCAGGTGCGCACACAGGGCAGAGCGGCCTGCAAGACGAGGCGAGGATGGAGCCGACGGTCGCGCGTCGGGCAGAGCGGGCGACGGGCGTAGCGAGGGCGGGGCGCACGCGAGCAGAACAAGCCCCAGGAGCAGTCGAGCGCGCGCGTGGGGCAAATCCACCAGCGGGTATCACACGCATGGCCGCGTGGTGCAGATCCGCCGGCGGGCGCAGCGAGCGCGAGCAGGGCCGGTGGGAACAGCGAACGCCGGCACAGGTGCACAGCGAGACGCTCAAGCTCGGGTCGCGACGGTGGTGGATGCATGGGGGCCTCACATGTGAGTGACGTGTCCATGGAGGTTTGAGAGCTTTGAGCCCATGGAGATATAGATCAGCAGGCCGGGTGCTCGGCGGGCGGCGGTGAACGGAGCCAGGAGCTCAAGCACTCGGCGGTGGCCTCGAGCTCGACTGCTTGGCGGTGGCGAACGGGGCCCTTCAGCTCAAGTGCTCAACCGCATGCATGGCAGCCCAATTCCCTTCCACTTTGGTGGCCTCGTTCATCAGCTGCACGAGCAGAGGCATGCGGGTGGAGAGCAACACGGAGGCACAGCAGTTGGAGAGGAGTGGTTGTCGTCGGAGGTGAGGGAAGGCAAAGGAAGAAGACAGACGTACGGGGAGCGAAGGGGAGAGACGGCCTGACATGTGTGGCCCATGTGTCAGGTCCACGTCAACATGTAATCAGCATGCCACGTAGGCAAATTAACGTGAGCTATAGAGATTTGGACCTCAGGTGTATCGATTAGCAAATTTGGGGACTTAGATGTGCATTTTAAGAGTCTAAGGACCGGGATGACACCCCTTGTCAAGTTTAGGGACCGGGATGACACCCCTTGCTAATTACATAGAACATTTACTGATAATTCCAAATATTTAAAGTTTCAAATTTTATTACAGTTTTTTTTATAGAACTTACTAATTTTTCAATTTTTCGTATTTGTGATTTTGATGGTCGCCACCCCCTCGACCCTCGTCGACTCACTACAGTCCATCCCTATTCGAATTCCCTGTTCGCCACCTCACCACCCTGACACCCCCTCGAACCTCGTGGACTCGCGCCACGGTGCCACCGATCTCTGCTCGCCTATTTGCGCGCTAGCTTGATCAGTCACTGTCGCTAATCTCTGCTCGGCACCCACCCATAGCCCGTTTCCTCATCGACTTGCCGGTACTTGCTCCCCGCGGGGCTCCACCGGGGGATCAGGGATTCACCGAGGACGGAGAGCGATCCCCCCTCCCTCACCCAACCCCTCCCCCTCCCCGATGGGCTCAATGGGGTTAGGTCGGGGATGAGATCTTGGGGAATGGTGCGTGAACGGGTGTCTCCTCCCAGACCTTGCTCCGCTCCATTGCCACCGTGAGCTATTATGTTACATGCATAAAACACAATTTAGTAGCCCAAGGTACAAAAAAAATGATGCACGCAAAAGTGCTGAAATTCTTTTCAATAATCAGATTTCTTATGTAGAATAGGAACCTAATAATGGCGACATCTTCTGATCAATAGAAATTTCGCCCAAAGCTCTCAGATTGTGAGGCTCTTAAAACAAACCAAATGCCATCTACAATGTCCAACAATGTCCCTTTACTTTGTAGTAAATTAAGAGCCTACCATGTAAGAACGCATTTGCAATTTCAATACCAGGTTTTCTTTTCTTTTCTTTGAAATGAAATCTTGAATATTTTCCATTGTTTCTATAAAATAGGTATGAACACACACATTTAGGTTCAATATAGGGCAACAACTTCTCATACAATGACATATTTGACATATCTAAAGGAAGTGAAAAATCCCTCCTACTACTAATCTACACCGTAGACTCTAGTGGGGCAAGAGCTCCGACAACAACCGCCGCGAACAATGATCCCTAGAAATTGTGCCTAGGGGCATCAGATCGGGAGTCATGTGCCAAGGTGATTGACTCCATCCCAGGAATCCAAGCCGCGAATATAGCCAGCAATATCTCCGACTTGTGCCTGCATTTTGCAGCCAACAAGACAACGGAGGCCAAGGCACTTGCTGACACCGTGCTTGCCGCCACAAAGGGCAAAGCCCCCTATTGCCTTGAGGCATGCGCCAAAAGCGTTAGCTCAATGGCTGATGTGTTGGTCGATCTCCCTGCTAAGCAAGATGACATGAACGCCTATCTCACGGCCAAGAATTTCAGAGCGAAGTTCAAACATGAAGACCCACCGATCTGCCAGAAGGACTGTCGGAACGAGTCCTCTACAGCCGATGAGACCCTCCTTGCAAACAAGTTCCATAATATATGGAATGTGGTGAAAGTGGCAAACTGCCAGATCGAACAGATGTTCCCATGGCCAGACAGCGAGGACGATGACAGCGACCTAGCTTAACATATATTTCATTGTATTTTGTGTCTAATCGGTGCTATGACAGCTATGTCGATGGTGTCATGTGCCACTACTTTTATGTTTTGTATTTTGCTTGTAGAATTGGCCGAAGCGGCCGTCCATTGTTTTTACATTTGCTGTAAGAAGTACTGTCTGCACACAAGTTGATACAATTCTTAACATAAGTTGTTACTTATCCCCGCAGAAGTTTCTATTAAGTGTGGCCCCAATAAGTTGTTATCTATATCTACACAAATTGATACTAACTATATATGGTAAGTTGTATACATATGGTGTGGCAACTTTTATTACATTCCTGTAATAGCAACTTTAGTATATACATGGTAACAACTCCTTTGATAATGTAGCAACTCCTTTGATAATTTCCAACCACGTATTTACATATAAGTTGCTATGAATAAAAAAATCGCTAAAACATATGCAACTAAGATATAGTTTTGTGTGTCTCGATGCATAGAACATAACTAAAAAACGAAATCTCAAATGGAGACTCTATTCAAAAGTCACGGAGTTTTAAAAGCTAACGCACATGCATGATATCATCTTAAACAACATGCAGGCAACCGCTCCTTGCATCACACACTATCTGTTCATGCTTTTCGGGACACGCGTCAACAACACAGAGGGTCGCGCGATTCTTGATAACCCGGTCCTTTCGTTTCGTCTCGATTTAGAGCGGCGGCGGCGAGCCGGCAACGGTGATCGGCGGCAAACTTGCCGTGAGAGAAGGAGAAAGGATGGATGAGTTGGTAGGGCCGAGGAACCGTAACGTGGAAGCGCCGCTGAAGAGGAAGGGAGATCCCAGAGTGGAGGAAGCAGCAGGTGGCGGAGTCACAGAGGATTAGGCCATTCCCAACCCAATGAGTAGGATGGTGTCCATAGAATTAAATGAGCTGCCACCTAGGATGAAAGATGATGTGGCAAAGAAATAAATGAGGAAACATGAGGAAACTGGGTCTTGCATGAGACATGGTTTCTACACAACATCCAAGACATAATGAGAGATGGGTAGTATTAAATTTAAGTATTGATTAGTGGTGTTTGCATTGGAAGGGTAGTCTATAGTGCTAGTTTCTTACTGGTGTGGATCTTATAGACACTATGACTTATGACTAGTGTCTTGGGTTGGGAATGGCATTATCGGCCAACGAGGAGAGCGGAAAGCAGAATTTGAGGGAGGCCAGATATCCACACGAGGACTGGTCGGACTTGCTGGCCGTCCGGGCCTGTAACTATCACTGGGACTGGGAAAGCGTCTGGTCCAGCTTTCGTCTCCTTCGATGCCACCAGTAAGTAATAGGAGTATTCCTGACCGCTCCAGCTATCTGATTTTGGTCTCTCTAGGGTTTGAGTCTTTGAGGAATTCTAGTTTCTCCTTTCTATCAGGAATTCTAGTTTTTCCCCTTTTGATCAGGAATTGTAGGGTGGATTGTTTGACTCTTTATTTATTAGGAAAAATAGCAATGCCTAGTGCAATATAATGCAATATTATTGACTGGTATTGTTGGGAAAATAATATTACTAAGATGTGTTTGCTACATGCATCACAAATTCCCCAATGCTTTATACCAATGAGCCTGTGCCACGACACGCGAGGACCCAAGAAACTCTACATATCTTTTATGTCAAAAGTAAAGAAGTAAAAGGGGGTTTACAATGGCCACTCCATGTTTTGGGTATGAGATAATTCCTTCTATGGCCCTGAAAAAAGTACTCGTTCCTTCTATAGCTCTGAGAAAATTGTTGTTCCCCTTTTGGTCCTCAACTGAAATTCCATTCCTTCCATGGCCCTGCCGTCTAAATCACGAGTTAACACCGTTAACCAGGGCATGAAAAGACATTTTTACCTCTGAACGTGAAATGTTTTTCCTACTTTGAAGCTACTGTACAAATTATGTCTAAATTATGTTGTATTTGTATGTTACAAACAATATGAAATGGCACAACAAAAAATGCTCTAAATAATTATGTGCCAAATCTGAGAAAGAAAATAGGAAAGAAATATCAAATCATGTCCAACAACAAGCTCCAGCAAAAACATTTCACGTTCTGGAGTAAAAATGTCTTTACACACCCTGGTTAACGGTGTTAACTCGTGATTTGTGCGGCAGGGCCATGGAAGGAATGGAATTTTTTCAAGGGAAAATTGATCCTGTACCACCAAAAGATTGTAAGACCTGTAAATACCACTGAAAGATGACCACCCCGTAAACTACCACTGAAAGGTGCAAACGTTACTGGAAAATAGCATTCTCTTAGAATTTCTGACGGAAAACTTTGATTTGGCTCATTTCAACACAAAATACGGATGTCAAATGACCCTTGTACCCTTGGTTGCGAAAAAAAAATCCCCCACCGTCCACCGACGCCTCCCCCTCGGTCTCTCGTCGCAACTCTGACTCGCCTCCCCTCCCTCTCCTCCGGCCATTCCTGCCTACGGCGCCGCCCCTCCCTCTCCTCCGGCTAGTCCTGCCTGCGCCGCAGCTCTTCCGACAGGCGGGAGCCCCCCTGGACCGAGCGCAGACCTCTAGGCGGGTTGCCTTGACTTGGCACAGGGAGTGCCACCGGTCAGCGCAGAGGAGTCTCCAACACGTAGCTGTAGTGCTACACAGGAATTGTGCCATGATCCGATGGTGTTAGTTTGGTGCTCTCCATCGAGTTTTTATTGCGATGCGCGGATGAGATTCCGGTGGCAGTGGGAGGAACCTGGCCACCGGCGACCGCATTGATGGCCTGGTACGGGTCATCATTGGTTATGGTTGCTTCCTCCTCCGATGATGATGATGTTTAGTGGTAAGAGTGGTGGTGGCCCTGCACATTCACCTCCACCCATGGCCTCCGCACATGGCTTGCTTCTCGTCCTCAAGCTTCACCTCCACCCATGGCCTCCGCACACTTGGGCTGACAATAGTTCCGTGACAGGATGTTGGCCATCCGCATCTGCTTCCATGTCGGCGGCAGGACGAACTCGTACAACTGCACATTGCCTAGAAATTGGACGGACGAGCTCAGTCGATGAACATGCATGCATGGGATGGATCGGAAAAAAAGCATGGCAAGAACAGAGGCTCTGGAGTTGCGTTCAGGGGTATTTTTGTCCGGGTTAACAGAGTTGCTATTGAAAACCGACGGAATGGTACTTTCAATTTGGAGTTACAACTTTCAGTGGTAGTTTTCAGGGCGGTCATCTTTTAGTGGTATTTTACGGGTCTAGCTATCTTTCAGTGGTACAGAACCAATCCCTTTTTTCAATTGAGGGCCAAACAGGGAACAAAAATTTTCTCAGGGCTATGGAAGGAACAACTACTTTTTCCAGGGCCATATATAGAAGGAATTCTCTCTTTTTATATCATTGCGGCACGAGACCCAATTGATCATATTCGCGATATTATCTTCGAGCGCACAAGGGATAACTGCCAATTCCTCACTGATGAGGTTGGAAGCTTTCTCCTATCAAATCTGCTTTAATATTGCTTTTTACCTAATAAATTTTAGCTCTCTACTGACTTTTTTTTTATGGTTGAAGAAGTGCTCTATTGTTGGTACATCTTTAGTTTCTCCCTGTCAGATGATCTTAACTCATTTAGTTCTATCACCTTTTATGAGCTCTAATATTGCTTCTATAATGTCATGGCTGAAGTCCAATTTGTAACTTCTATCATGTCATGTTGGCAACTCATATTATCAGAAATTCAATCCAGCCTGATTAAACATGCTAATTCATATTAATATTTCATATGGGCATACAAGCTTGCTAAAGACTGATACAATTTAATCTGTGGAGTAAGTGCTGTTAAACAAAAGTCTGATGAATATGTTTGATATGGAATTCAGCTTGGTAAACAAATCTAGCCGTATACACATTGCCTATTAGCCATGGAAATCATGTCAAAATCAATCAAGAGCGTATGAATAGTTCAAGTTGTAGAAGAGCACATGATTCACATTTTTGTTTATATATACGGAATTTCACTGAGCATTCTCAGGATAGGAAACCAACATATATGCAGCTGAGACATGCAACTCCTGTACATACTGATTTTTTTTTTTACTTCCAAAACTGTGTTCATGTCTTTCATTCATTTTGAGTATAATCTTAAGGTTTTTACCTTTTGTGTAGCATGTTTGTAAAATAGTGCCCACAAAATAACTGGGACTCGGAGTGTCTGCAACTTTTAACTAACTCAGACTATCCTTTAGAGTTGTAGGGCATTAGGATCTTCATGTGTGGCCTACGATGCATAGTCTTAATGCATAAGCAACCCTATTGAGTGCATTATGCCCCTCAATCTGTATTGGACAATCGCTCTTTCCTGCACTTCATAGAATTTACCATCTTATGATGTTTGGATAATGTTGGTTCCTTTAATTGGGAAGTATCTGGTAGATTTTCAATAAATTTATTTGCTCACGGCCAATCGTGCTTGCTGCAAATTAACTCGCACGTGCTGCTGCACATGTTTCCAGTTCGCGCTTTTTCAGTAATGTTCCACTTGATGACTGGATAGAATATCAATGTGTAATCTCTTTTTTTTTTACTAATGTAGGTTAATTTTGTTAAGTAGTCTAGCTTTATTAGAAAGGAATGGAACAACATTATTTACTTGATTGGTTGCACTGCTTGCAGCATCCATTCTTATTACTTACAGGTCTTAGCCGAGCTGTGGTGGTGTGTGATCCTGTATACTTCGAGGTTGTACTGAAAGTGAAGGGCACTGTTGAATCTGAGGATAAATTATTCCAGCATCATCTATACGTGCTTGATGAGCAAAGCTTATACTAGCAAGCATAGCACGCTGGAGTTGACATTCGGCCTTGTTGTTAACTCTGTGGAGGCTACCATCAGTGTGCGTATCACTGAAGGGTCATGGCCAGATGGTTATATTGGTTGAGTTACTGTTGGAATAAACCTTGCTATATTTAGGTAGTTTGCATGTTTGTTTTCTGCATGCACGCATGAGCTCCAACCTGTGGATAGCCTTGCGTGCTTAGAGGACGTGCGCGAGAATAGCTCGCCACGGACCCGGTCTCTCAGCTGGGGAGTGCGTCGTGGGCGTGGGGATGGACGCGCCTTTCACGCGACGTGCGGAACGGCCTGAGCGCAAGACCGTTTTGTAAGTTTGCTATATCAATAGAGTAAACACCAGAAAAGCTGCAAGTTGTTAGCAGCACCAAAACAAACTCGTGTTCCAAGTGTTCCGCGTGCGTTTGTGCTGTTCCAGCTCATCTCCGTCGCGTTCCTGCCCTCGCCGGCGGTGTAGAACGCCGGGCTGTGGTCTAACAATTGGCATCAGAGCCAGCTACGGTCCGCGACATCATGTCGTCACCGAAGGGGTCGAAGTCCGGCAAGACCGGGCAGTCGCTGCCGTCCGACGACACCGACCAGAAGCTCAAGAGCGCCGGGTCCCCAAGCCGTTCACGCTCCCCATCCAAGAGCCGCAAGAACCGCTCGCCGTCGGCCTCGCGACGCCGAGGACGTCAACCTCGCGAGATCGTCGTCGAGCGGGTGTTCCGGGAGTCCAGCGGTTCCAACAAGTGGCCGCAATTGACCAAGACCAACTACGACACCTGGTCGTTGTTGATGAAGCTCAAGATGGAGGCCCGTGATCTCTGGGAGGCCGTCGACACCGGCGACGTCGACTTCCACGACGACCGCACCGCCCTCGACGCGATCTGCAGCGCCGTTCCGGAGGAGATGGTGCCCTCGTTGGCGACCAAGCCGTCAGCCAAGGAGGCGTGGGAGGCGATCAAGACGATGCGGATCGGGGACGAGCGGATGCGCAAGTCCACGGCGCAGTCCGTCCGCGCCGAGTACGAGAACATCAAGTTCAAAGATGGTGAGTCTGTTGAGGATTTTGCACTCCGCATGACCAACCTTGTGCAGCGTCTCGTCGTTCTTGGAGATCCAGAGCCCGTGCAAAGGGTGGTGCGCAAGTACCTGAGGGTGGCGAAGCCGCACTACCACCAACTCGTCATCTCCATTGAGACTCTCCTTGACATCGACACTCTGTCGATCGAGGAGGTCACCGGACGTCTCAAGGCGGCCACCATTGAAGACGCACCTCCGCCGCGCGCTCAGGAAGGGAAGCTGTACCTGACCCATGAGGAGTGGCTAGAGAAGTACAAGCCGCAGCTCGGTGGCGGAAGTCGAGGAGGTTCCAGCGCCGGCGGCCGAGGCAAGCGGCGGGGCAAGCCGCGAAGCCGCGGTGGCAGCAACTCAGACGCCGGCGGCGGGAACCGCGACACACGAACTGGCACTGGATCGGGCCAGGCTGGAAGCGGTGACGCCTGCAAACGGTGCGGCAGGACCGGCCATTGGGCCAAAGATTGCCGCGCGAAGAAGCCCATGGAGCAGGCCCACGTGGCCCAAGATGATGAGCCCACTCTTCTTCTTGCTGTGTACAGTGAGGAGGAAGAGGGGATTCATCCCCAGATCGAGTCGCCGCCGGAGGAGCTCCCGGTGAATCCGCCGCCGATCTATGTCGACGGTCGTCTCCACCTCGTCGAGAACAGGGTCTTCGCCGCCTTCGACGACTCCTCTGACCGGGACCCGAAGCGGTGGGTCCTGGACACGGGTGCCTCCAACCACATGACCGGCGCGCGCACGGCGTTCGCCGATCTTGACTTCGGCATCACCGGGTCCGTCCGCTTCGGGGATGGCTCCGTCGCGCAGATCGAAGGCATTGGCACCGTGCTCTTCTCCTACAAGAATGGAGAGCATCGGGTGCTGCCCAACGTCTACTACCTCCCGCGCCTCACCGCCAACATCGTCTCCGTTGGCCAACTTGATGAGGACGGGTACCAGGTGCTCGTGGAACACGGCCTGATGCGCGTTCGTGATGAAGAGAGGCGCCTGCTCGCGAAGATCCACCGGAGCGCAGGGCGACTGTACGTGCTCGACATCACCGTTGCACGGCCAGTCTGCCTGGCCGCTCGGGGGGAAGATGATGCCTGGATCTGGCACGCGCGCTTCGGACATCTGCACTTCGCCGCGCTACGCAAGATGGCCAGGGATGGCCTCGTGCGCGGGCTGCCGCAGATTGCTTAGGTGGAGCAACTGTGCGACGCGTGCCTCGTTGGCAAGCAACGCCGCGCGCCGTTCCCGCAGAAGGCCCTCAGGCGCTCGACAGAGCCACTCCAGCTGCTTCATGGAGATCTATGCGGCCCGATTTCACCAGCGACTCCAAGTGGTAACCGCTACTTTCTTCTGTTGGTCGATGATTTCTCCCGGTACATGTGGTTGTGCCTGCTACCTTCCAAGGATGCAGCCGCAGCAGCCATCAAGAACGTCCAGGCGGCGGCCGAGAGAAAGTCCGGGAAGAAATTACTGGCTCTCCGCACTGATCGCGGAGGAGAATTCACGGCGGCGGACTTCACTCAGTACTGCGCCGAGCTTGGAGTTCATCGTGAGCTCACCGCTCCATACTCCCCACAGCAAAACGGAGTCGTGGAGCGACGCAACCAGAGCGGTGTGGGCACGGCAAGGAGTGTCATGAAGGCCAAAGGTCTCCCCGGGGTGTTCTAGGGGGAGGCCGTGTCCACCACGGTGTATCTCATGAACCGTTCATCGTCGAAGAGTATTGCCGGGAAGACGCCGTACGAGCTCTGGACTGGGACAACGCCAGCCGTTCACCACTTCCGCACCTTCGGTTGTGTCGCCCATGTCAAAGTGACCGTGCCGCATCAGAAGAAGCTGGATGATCGAAGCCGACGCATGATCTTTGTCGGGTACGAGCCGGGATCCACGGCGTACCGGGTGTACGATCCCGCGACGCGTCGTGTGCACATAAGCCGCGACGTCATCTTCGACAAAGGCGCTCAGTGGGCCTGGCCTGCTGGGGATGACATCACGGAGGAGTTCGTCATCGAGGAACCTGCTGCTGGTGAACCGGCGGTGATCACCACCACCACGACGACAACTCGAGCCGCTGCATCACCTCCGCCATCAGGTTCGCCACCACCAGCTGCATCTAGTCCAGCCCCAGCGACGCCTTCGACTGCACAAGCTGCAGCCTCGTCACCAGGAGCGCCGACCCCTGCGCTGCAGCAGGGTGTGGAGTTCGCCACACCGCCCGGAGCGGGGGCGAGTGAGCACCTGGACGCCGACCACGACGACGACGCTCCTCTACGGTACCGCTACATCGACAACATTCTTGGACCAGACTCTCCTCCCGGGCTTGCTGCAAGGGAGGTGGAGGAGCAGTTGCTGCTGGCAAGCGACGTCGAGCCCACATCCTACAGCGAGGCACTGCGCCACGAGTGCTGGCGGAATGCTCTGCTTGATGAGATGACGTCGATTGAAGCTAATGGAAACTGGGAGCTTGTTGAACCACCACCGGGCACTCGAGCTATTGAACTCAAATGGGTCTACAAGGCGAAGAAGGATGCTGCTGGGATCATCTCCAAGTACAAAGCTCGGTTGGTTGCAAAGGGGTATGTTCAGAAGCAAGGTATTGATTTTGACGAAGTCTTTGCGCCAGTGGCACGCCTGGAGTCCGTGAGGCTTCTCCTTGCACATGCTGCGAATGAGGGCTGGTTCATTCACCACATGGATGTGAAATCAGCTTTCTGGAATGGTGATCTGCAGGAGGAGGTTTATGTTGATCAGCCACCGGGTTTTGTTCTCAAGGGGCATGAAGACAAGGTATTACGCCTGGTCAAGGCGCTCTATGGACTTCGTCAAGCTCCACGAGCCTGGTACGCCAAACTGGACAGCTCTTTGATCAAGCTCGGTTTTCGTCGCAGCAGTTCAGAACACGCGGTATATCTGCGTGGTGATGGTGAACGCCGCCTGGTTGTCGGTGTGTATGTCGACGATTTGGTGATTACAGGGGGCAGTTCAAGGGACATCACTGAGTTCAAATCACAGATGAAGGGCATGTTCCAAATGAGTGATCTGGGGTTACTGCACTATTATCTCGGTCTGGAGGTGTCACAAACTGCTGAAGGGATCACCTTGGGGCAGAGAGGATATGCAGCAAAGATCTTACAGAATGCGGGATTAACTGAATGCAGTCCCAGCCTTACTCCTATGGAGCCTCGTCTGAAACTGAGCAAGGACAGTACTGCACCTTCTGTGGATGCAACAGCATACAGGAGTATTGTGGGCTCCCTGAGGTATCTGGTGAACACCAGACCTGACCTGGCTTTTTCGGTGGGTTATGTGAGCCGTTTCATGGAGAAACCAACCACCGAACATATGGCAGCTGTTAAAAGAGTGCTGAGATACATCTCTGGTACACTGAATTTTGGTTGCCACTACACCAGGAAGCTGAATGTGACATCCCTGATGTAAAAAATATTGAAAGTACTTTTAAAACAGGTTAAAAGGGGAAAAAGTGGTGTTGGAACTCAAAAATTCAAGATTTTGGTGCTGAACTTAAAAATCTCGGACCAAAAGAGTAGTTGTCATCACCAACAGCCCTTCACGACAACCTCGCCATGGCGTTCGTTCCGCTCGATGACCCTCGAGCGGGGATATCCGTCACGATCGAGCTTAGCCAGTATGTCCGTGACGATCGAGCCTAGCCAGTATGTCCGTCACGATCGAGCTTAGCCAGTATGTCCGTGACGATCGAGGCTAGCCAGTAGTTTCCGTCACGATTCGAGGCCGCACGATAGGACCCTCGAGGCCCCGCAGTCCGTCACGATTCGAGGCCGCACGTTAGGACGCTCGAGGCTCCGCAGCCAAGCTCGAGGGGGCACTTACCCTCGAGCGACGTTCCGGCACGCTCGAGGCTTCGCAGCCAAGCTCGAGGGGGCACTCACCCTCGAGCGGCGTTTCCGACCGTTCGAGGCTCGGCAAGCTCGAGCTTGCGGCTCAAGCTCGAAGCGCCGTAGCGCCTGGTCGAAGTGCCTGGTCCAAGCTCGAAAGTTGTGTCCCACACCTTAAACCCCAACTTTTAATTTTACACGTTTCGAAGTTCAGTTCGAATTTTTGGAGAAAGTTCAGTAGGGGCAAAGGAGCTCCACGGGGCTGCCAGCTCGCCCCTGGCGCGCTCTGCTCTGGCCGGAGTCCGGCCGCCACGTGGCCGGCGTGTGGCGGAGACCGCGTCGGGTCGGCCGAGCCGTGGCGGCAGCTAGCTTTTGTCCTCACGCGTTTGTCCAAGCCTTCCGTACCGTCACTTCGCGGGCGACGGCGCACTGCTGCCTCGCGCCGCGGAGCGCCATCATGACGAGCTCGCTCGGCACTGGTCGCAGCCGCGCAGCGCCGCCCCGCAGTCGCGATGCTCGCTCGCTACGCGCCAAGGAGCACTGTGGAGGATCCCCAGCGATCACGCCACAATCTTCCTCGCCCAATCGTGTAGCGCGCGCTCTGCTCGAGCTCGGCGCGCATCAATGGCGCGTCACGTCGACCTTCTCTCCTCACGCACGCTCCCGAGGCAACTCATTGCTCTTTTGCGTGCCTAAGCACTCCACCGAGTCTCTCATCACTTCCCTTAGTCCACAACACTGCCATTTTTCTCCTCCTCGCGCTCAAGTCCGTCGTCTTCAACCTCCAGCCGCGCGGACCGAGCCTAGCTTCAAAGCCACTTTCGTCCTCGTCCCTCCACCATTCCCAAATCCCTCGCACACAGAGCTAGACCACCTCCCTAGCTTCCAATCCCCCACTTCTCGCGAGCTATCCCCAACTCTCCGGCGAGAAAATCGGATTTCCCCCAAGTCTGCATTTCCGGCCGCCGGAGCACGCGCACGTCGAGCCCCTACTTCGAGCCCTCCCCGAAGCCGACCAAGCATCCCGACAGCTTCCCCGAGTCCTACGGGTGCTCACGGACCCCTTCATTCCCGGCGACAGCCTCCAACCTCGCCGAAATCAAGCCCGCGGCGACCGCCCCGCCACCGCACGTCGCCGGCGTTTTACGAGCCTCTTCCGGCCTCCCAACCGTCATCGTTCGACTCGTGGTAAGCCGCTGGTTCTTTTCCCCACCTCTCCGACCTCCGTTCACCGCCGTTCGCCCGGCGCAGTGATAGCCAGTAGTGGGCAGGGTTCTTCCTCGTTGAGAGCCCAGCTTCGAGCCAGGGTTCTTTCTCGATGAGAACCCAGCCAACGAGAGCCAGTAGAGTTCTTTTCCTATTCGAACAGGGTTCTTTCTCGATGAGAACTCAGTTTCGAGCTTCAGGGTTCTTTTTCGATAAGAACCCAGACCGCGGGAACCAGCAGAGTTCTTTCTGTCGAGAAGAACTCGGTCCTCGAGACCAACCAAGTTCTTTCCTCGAAAGCAGGAGCTTAGAAGAGAAAAGACAAACTTTGTTAAAATGTTAAGATAAAAATCACCTAGTGCAGTAACCTCGAATCATGTTTTGGCAGAACGCTTAACTTGTGCATCTCATGTAGAAGGCGCACTCGTTGACGGCTTCTACGACCTCGTCCCCGTCGACGGAGAGGAGAACCTCGAAGGCGGCCGAGCCAGCGTCGACGCAGACAGCCCGGAGCGTAGCAGTCAGCTAGCCCAAGAAGGCAAGCCCCGGAGCATAACCTAACTTTTAAAGATTGTGCAACTATGAATTATCTATGTCTGTGCATTTACGTTTCCAGGAGTTGATTGAATACCTTAGTTGCATAATTCCAGTACCTATGTCTTGCAATCCTAGAATGATAAGGTCGATAGCGCAATGCTTCAGGACCGTTACAAGTCGAGTGATTTCCTGTCACTCGCGAGACATAGGAGTTGCTTGTCTTTACTTATGTTGGAATCATAAGGATTGATGGGCGGGATGGTAGACGTAGATCTCCCGTCCGTGTATGATAATGGCTTTAAGGTCGAAACGTGTGGTTGAGTGTGTCAAGTTTTTGAACGTACCACATGCATGCCGATATATGGGAGTCGGTAAGCCCGGTACCAGATTGAAGCAGCTAGGGCCGATAGCCATCTCTCCTTGGAAACTTCGTTTCCCCTGCCGTACACTTGTGGATATATGCGTGAGACTGAGAGTGAAGCAGTAAACCTCTATCCTAAGGAAGGTGGATTCGGATCCGAATTGTGGATCGATGGGAAAGGTTGGGAAATGCTTGTACCTTTTATAACAAGCATAGTATCCGTGTGTGTTGGGTTTCCCCTGGCCAGGTAGCAAAAATTCGGTTCGAACTGTCCGCTTCTCGCGGTTAATGAGACTGCTTGACCGCCCTGCTGCATTGAGTAACAAGTGGAACTATGAGAATGATGAACTTGTTGTACGAAATAAATTGTATTGCACCACTTGTATGATTAGACAGGATGCTAATCTAGAATGGTTAAATCTACTAGAATATGATGCTAAAATATGAAAGCAAGGACCTACTCTTAGTTGCTTTTTGGCAAACAAACCCACCAGCCAAAAGCCTCTCATGTCTAGATGTCGGTGATGTAGATTTCACCCGACGGGTAAGCCTTGCTGAGTATTAGTATACTCAGCCTTGCTTGTGGCATTTATTTTACAGGTACAATGTTGGATGTGGCAGTCGATGCCCTTACTTGGCCTACCCAGGTTCCCCTGGATGGCACATCGAATGGGTTCCGTCCTCTGCCGAGTATCGGGAGGAGTAGCACCGTGGCAGGCTTCAGCATGGTGTTATTTGTATCGTCGTTAGTTTATTTATTTTCCGCTGCAATGAACTTGCTACTCTGATTTAAATTCAAACTCAGTTTGTAATAACTCTGTGGTACCTTTTGATGTAAGCTAAATTTGTGGAATGTTGTAATCTCTGGAACTCACCTTCGTGTGGGCGTGCTGTTGTTTCGATCGAGAAAAGTACGTGGTTTGATCGGGTCTAATCCGACGGCGCTCCAGCTTATTCTGGATTAAGTGCCTGACTACTCGATTAGTGGTCCCGAGGTACTTAACTTGGAATAATTTCGGAGTGGTCCGCCACAGCTGGCATCAGAGCCGAAACAGCGCACCGGAGAGAGCAACAAACCTTAAATAAGCATTTTTGAATAAAGTTTGCCAACGCGTACTTCCACCGCGCTTTGCGATGGAAGGTTATTCTTACGACCGCTAAGGATGTTACCTAGAGCGTGAAGCCTATGAGGGTTAAGGGATCACGATATGATAGGTGGCAAACAATATATCCTACTGACTTCCAGCATATTTCATTCTGTCATTTACTTTACGCAATGGTGGGCGCAAGGTACGGCGATTGCTGTAACGTACCACAGCACTATATGAAAATATAGTGGTGGCACATAGTCAATACGCTGTGATGGCGTATGAAACTAGAATAGCATGGTGGGTGCAAGGTACGGCGATTGCTGTAGCGTACCACGGCATCATATGCAAATATGATGGCGGCACAAAGTCAATACGCTATCTCATGAGCGTATGAAATTGTCAATATGTTGCCTTGGTGACATATGAACATTGCCCGTTCAATGTTAAACGTTCGGGTGCCACCTCTATAGGGGTGGTAATGAATGGAGACGCTTTCGTGAGTGCTGGCACGAAAGGTTGATTATATATGCTCTGGAATGGAATTTTCTGCAGGTACATTAACCACGATTCCGTAAGATGAACGGTTAGAAAAGTTCGGCTAGTTAATATAGGGAGAGACGGATATTGCCTAGCCACCGGCACTAACTTCGTAAGGCAAAAGTTATTGGCACGTGTGATGGTAAGAACGAATAGGCCGCTCATGCTTTGCATCTCGCTGAAAATATATGGAACCTTAATACGTGCCCAATCGAACCGCCATCAAAATTCAAATCACAACCAAAACGCTGCCGAAATCAATCCGTTTGCACCTTTAATTCGAAACTGAAAACGTTGCCAAATGAAAAAGTGTTCAACATGAAAGTTGTCATAAAAATTATGAAGTTTATGCTGTAGAAATTTCAACGAAAATGGTTCAGTAGAACTGGACATATGCTTAAAATGGTAACCCCCTGTCTGCTGGAAATTTCTGGGGACAGTGAGATAAAAAAAATCGAATTTTTACACCATCTTAATGGCAGTTTCTGCTCAAACCTCCAACACGAAACTTGTTTGGAATTACTTAAACAATGTCCTGGCCAGATATGGAAATCTTTGGGCTTGTAGAATTCGAGTTTTATAAATTTTACTACACTGTCCAGAATCTGTTTTGTTTTCCTGGCGCTAACCGGTTCTCACCCTTGCCCTTTTCTTTTTGGTTCAGAATGGACGCTCACGCTGACTTGACCAGCTACCCCAACGAGGTTTCCTTTTCAGACTGCCTGGGATGGGAAGGTTTCCCTAGCATTCTGTGGTTAGTTTTGCAGGCACTTGGTTACCCTACCCCGCCACAATATGAGAGAATCCTCATCCGAGACCGTGGTGTGACCCGTTCCCGTGTGCGTTTGGTGGTATATCGCCATCCACCATGTCCTAGCTCCCCCACTTGGAGTGTGGAAGTTCATGGACACCACATGGAGACGACTTGTGAGCTAGCTGCCTTGAATGGCATTAGTTCTTTTTGTGCTCAGAACCAGAGCTTGGTAGAGCACCAGTTGCTTGGGCTGTTTCCACTGACTCAGCCGGATGATCCCCATTGGATGAGACGCTACCTTAGCTCCCCTTTGAGAATGGCGGAGAATCCCGTCGCTGCAGCTGCATTGATGATGAGGTGGATTCGAGCTTACCACCGTTTGCAGGCACTTCTAGGACGGTCGCAGAGCGTGATGCTCAACCTTGCCATGGACATGTCCGCCCATGCCCGTGATATTGGGGTTGAGAGGACCTCATTGTCCATTGAGGTGAGCACAAGGGACGCTATGATTGCTGACTTGGAGAGGCAACTGAATGACCTCCACATCGCGCACAACAACGTCCAAAATGAGTTAGCCCAAACAAGAGAAGAACTTGAGGAAGTACACGGTACTTTGGAGCATGCTAATGCTATGCTAGCCGCCCATGATGCTCAGCACCTTCTTGAGCAAGAGGGAGAGCATGGGGAAGGAGAGGCCCCCGACTCCGACATGGACACCGAGGATGACATGCCGCCCCTTCCAGCTCCACCATCACCTATGGGCAGCGAGGCTACCGCTAACAACCTAGATGACTTTTAGAAGTGGTGGTAGCAAGATTACTCCTCCGCATAGCCTTAATTTGGCTTCAAGTTGTAATAGGCTAGCTGGAGTTGAGCTCCCCTTTTTATCTTTGAGACATTGTAATATTAATGGTGTGGTTGTGACCCAAAACTTGGTGAAGGGTGTAATGGCTGTGTAGAAAACATTCTGCAGCTAACTTTGTTTTGTTATTGATGGGTTTTTCACTCATTTCTGGGCTGTGATGTGAACTACAAAGTTGTTTGGAATTTGTCAAACAAAATGATCACCAACTTTCAGCCCCATTGGTTGAGCGAAATAAAAATGGCAACCAAAACACTACAGCTCGGTCTGCTGAAAAACAGCAAACGCAGAGAGCTGAAGATTGAATTTTTCGGCTTAGTTCCAGTCCGAATTTGATTCTGAGCCCAACATGAAAGTTGTAGAACATGAAATTTTCGAGCTACTGACCGAAGTGGAGCATTTGACTTGCTTCCTGTTGGGAGATATAATGTTTCTTCCGAACTGCGTGCTGACATGTCATTCCTGCGCAGTAAACTTCAATATATTGCCACGTTCTATCTTGTCATCATTATGCAAGCTTATGAAATGTGGCTAATACAAGTATCTACTGCAGATGGCAATCACCCGCAGCGGTCATGACGCTAGTGGCTCAAACGCTAACCAGCCAGGGCCTGAGGGGCAGCAACAGCCGCCGCCACCTCCTCCACCGCAGCAACCTCCGACGTGGCAGCAGTTGTATGCTACGGAAATGGAAATCCTACGGAACCTGCAGCATCAGCAGCAAATGATGCAACAACAGATGCTACAGTAGGGAGGTCAATGGGCTCCTCAGCCTCAAGTGGCCCGATATGAGGATTTTCTGGCTACACACCCGCCGATATTCTCAAGAGCCGATGAGCCCTTGGAGGCCGATACGTGGATTCGAGCCATCGAGTCCAAGTTCACCATCCTGGCGACGCCTTGCACTTCCAGCCGCAAGGTAGTGTTCGCGGCACAGCAACTCCGTGGCCCAGCTCTCCTATGGTGGGAGAACTACTTGGCCCTGCAGCAAGAGGGTCGTGTGGTCGAGTGGGATGAGTTCAAGACTGCGTTCAAGGCTCATCACATTCCTGCCGGCTTGGTAGAGCGGAAGTTGAATGAATTTCTGGCTCTGACCCAGGGTACCCGCACGGTACTTCAATACGCCCAGGCATTCAATGGTCTGTGCCCATACGCAGGTCATCACGCCGATTCAGACGAGAAGAAGTTGGAGAGGTTCCGACGTGGCCTCAATACCAAGTTGAAGGCTCAGTTAGCCACCACCCGTGCTGCCACATATGGCGATCTCGTGAACCTCGCCATCGCCCAAGAAGACGCCAACACGGTACACAAGGCGGAGAAGAGGGGAAAGCTCCCGCTGGACCCTCGAGCGCGCAGCCGCCGAGATTCCGCTTGGTTCCTCCGGCTGCACCACAAGGACAGTCCAGGGTACCTCAGGGAGGTGGATGGGTTGCTAGGCCACCACAGCCTAATGCGCCCCGTTTTCCTCCACCGCCGCAGCAGCAACCAGCGCCAAGGCAGAATGCACAACAGCCAGCTCGCCCTGGAGCCGGCTATCAATGCTTCAAGTGTGGTAGTAACAATCACTTTATCAAGGATTGCTCGCAGGACAAGCAGCAGAATCAGCGCCCGGGAAATCAGCAAGGCAAAGGCAAACAGCAGCAGCGTGTGCAGGTCCGACAAGGAAGGCTCAACTACACCACCTTGGCCGACCTACCCGAGGGAGCCCCAGACATGACTGGTACCTTCCCTATCTGCACTCAACCTGCTGTGATATTGTTTGATTCCGGGGCAACACATAGTTTTATAAGCATAAGATTTCATGTGAAATGTGGATTAAAATCTTACCACACCAAATCATCATACGTGATATCAACTGCGGGAGGTAAAATAGCATCCAACCAAGTCTCCCAAAGAGTTCCAATTAGGCTGGGAAGTAAAATATTTCCTACTGATTTAATTCTGCTTGGTATGGAAGGGATTGACATTGTGTTAGGAGCCAATTGGATGACTCAACATAAGGTTGTGCTAGATGTTGCGGAACGAGTTGTTGAAATAAACTCGCCTACGCATGGCCCTAGTGTCCTATATCTACCACAACGGAATTGCGTCAATGCTTGTGCTTATGCCATGGTAGAAACGCAACTAAAGGATATGTGAGTATGCCGATGTTTTTCTGGATGACTTGCCTGGTATGCCGCCGGATAGGGACATTGAATTTGTTATTGAACTCCAACCTGGCACAACACCTATATCAAAGAGACCATATAGAATGCCACCCAATGAATTGGCCGAATTAAAAATTCAACTCCAAGAACTGCTAGACAAGGGTTTCATACGTCCTAGTGTGTCACCTTGGGGATGTCCCGCTATCTTTGTGAAGAAGAAGGACCATTCTTTGAGGTTGTGTATTGATTACCGTCCTCTCAATGCGGTGACTATTAAAAACAAGTACCCACTCCCCCGTATTGATGTCCTGTTTGACCAACTAGCTGGCGCCAGAGTGTTCTCCAAGATTGATCTTCGCTCTGGTTACCACCAAATAAAAATCAGACCTTGTGACATTCCAAAGACTGCCTTTTCTACACGTTACGGACTTTATGAATTTTTGGTCATGTCATTTGGACTCACTAATGCCCCAGCCTATTTCATGTACCTCATGAATTCGGTTTTCATGTCAGAACTAGACAAGTTCGTGGTGGTTTTCATTGACGACATTCTTATATATTCTAAGAATAAGGAAGAGCATGCCGGGCACCTTCGCATTGTTCTTCAGAGATTAAGAGACCATCAACTCTACACCAAGTTCTGCAAGTGTGAATTCTGGCTAGAGAGTGTGAAATTTTTAGGTCACACGGTTTCCAAGGATGGTATATCCGTGGATCCAACCAAAGTGCAGGAGGTGCTAGACTGGCAACCACCTACCTCTGTCCACGAGATTCGGAGTTTTCTGGGTTTAGCCGGTTATTATCGCCGTTTTATTCCGGACTTCTCTGGGATAGCGAAACCCATGACCGGACTTTTAAAGAAGGGAGTCAGATTTGAGTGGAATGACAAATGTGAGGAAGCTTTCCACACTTTGCGAAGACATTTAACTTCAGCCCCAGTTTTAGCTCAACCCGATTGCACCAAGCCCTATGATGTCTATTGCGATGCATCAGGCACCGGACTTGGCTGTGTCCTCATGCAAGAGAATCGAGTCATTGCTTATGCTTCTCGAGCACTTCGGCCTCATGAGCAAAACTACCCCACGCATGATCTTGAGTTAGCAGCGGTTATTCATGCTCTCAAGATGTGGAGACACTATTTGATGGGTGTTCCATGCAACATATACACAGACCACAAGAGCCTCAAATATGTTTTCACTCAGGCACATTTGAATATAAGGCAGCGAAGATGGTTAGAGTTAGCAAAGGACTATGATCTTAGTGTGCATTATCACCCCGGCAAGGTAAATGTGGTTGCGGATGCACTAAGCCGCAAGGCTCATTGTCATTGTCTTTCCGTGGAGTCCTACGCTGACACCTTGTGTCATGAGATGGCAAAGCTCAACTTAGAGATTGTTCTACACGGGTATTTCAACCATGTTTCAGTTGAACCAACCTTGCACGATCAGATTGTTGTAGCCCAATTAAATGATGCGATGATTAAAATCCTTAAGAGGAAATTGTCAAAGGAGAAGGTGAAAGAGAAATACCAGTGTTTCCGGTTGGATGGGCAGGGAGTGATGTGGTTTGGACATCGCCTCGTGGTGCCCAAAAACGCGGAACTCCGAAGGAAGATTATGGATGAGGCCCATCTCTCCAAATTTTCTATCCATCCCGGTAGCACCAAAATGTACCAAGATTTGAAACAAAATTTTTGGTGGACTAGGATGAAGCGAGAAATTGCCACGTATGTGTCGGAATGTGACACGTGCCAGCGGGTTAAGGCTAGCCACTTGAAGGTAGCAGGCACGCTTCAACCTCTACCTATTCCCTCATGGAAGTGGGAAGATATAAGCATGGACTTCATTGTTGGACTTCCCAGAACCCCGCAGGGGCACGACTCCATTTGGGTAATTGTGGACCGCCTTACCAAGACCGCACATTTTATTCCGGTCAATACCTTTTATAACGCTAAGAGGTACGCTGAGATTTATTTGGAACGGATCGTCTGTCTACATGGGGTACCCAAGACGATAATTTCAGATCGTGGTCCTCAATTCGTAGCACGCTTTTGGGAACAATTGCAACTGTCCCTAGGCACTAAACTGATCCGTAGTTCAGCATATCACCCTCAAACCGATGGGCAAACGGAAAGGATAAATCAGATACTTGAGGATATGCTTCGAGCTTGTGCTATCCATTATGGGAAGAATTGGGAGAAATGTTTATCTCTGGCTGAATTCTCCTATAACAACAGCTACCAAGCGAGTCTTAAAATGGCAGCTTTCGAAGCCTTATATGGTAGAAGATGTCGGACCCCGTTGTGTTGGTCCCAGGCAGGCGAGAGGTATACCTATGGCCCTGACCTTGTAAAGGAAGCAGAAGAAAAGGGTAGAATCATCCGTGAAAATTTGAGAACTGCCCAGTCAAGGCAAAAGAGTTACCTTGATCAACGGCGGAAGCCACTTCAGTTTGAAGTCGGCGATCACATGTATCTCAAGGTCTCCCCGACCAAGGGTGTGCAAAGATTTGGATTAAAGGGAAAACTTGCACCTCGCTACATCGGCCCATATGAAATTACTCAACAATGTGGCCCGGTAGCCTACCGTGTGAAGCTTCCCGAGAAGCTCTCAGCCGTGCACAACGTATTCCACGTTTCCCAACTCAAGAAGTGTCTACGTGTTCCGACCGAAGTTGTTGAACAAGAGGAACTCTCGGTTGAACCAGATCTCTCCTATGACGAGCATCCCGTTAAAATCCTCGACGAGAAAGAGAGACAAACACGAAGGAAAGGAGTAAAAATGTACAAAATTATGTGGAGTCATCACTCCGAGGATGAAGCCACGTGGGAAACCGAGGACTATCTTAAGAAGAACTACCCCGACATCCTTTCTTAGACCAAGGTACCTTTTCCCACCTTGTTCCTAAGGGTAATCGAATCTCGGGACGAGATTCTTTGTAAGAGGGGTAGGCTGTGACATCCCTGATGTAAAAAAATATTGAAAGTACTTTTAAAACAGGTTAAAAGGGGAAAAAGTGGTGTTGGAACTCAAAAATTCATCAAAATTCAAATTTAAATTCAAAAGCAAAGGACCTTGGACACCCAACTGAAATCTCAAGATTTTGGTGCTGAACTTAAAAATCTCGGACCAAAAGAGTAGTTGTCATCACCAACAGCCCTTCACGACAACCTCGCCACGGCGTTCGTTCCGCTCGATGACCCTCGAGCGGGGATATCCGTCACGATCGAGCTTAGCCAGTATGTCCGTGACGATCGAGCCTAGCCAGTATGTCCGTCACGATCGAGCTTAGCCAGTATGTCCGTGACGATCGAGGCTAGCCAGTAGTTTCCGTCACGATTCGAGGCCGCACGATAGGACCCTCGAGGCCCCGCAGTCCGTCACGATTCGAGGCCGCACGTTAGGACGCTCGAGGCTCCGTAGCCAAGCTCGAGGGGGCACTTACCCTCGAGCGACGTTCCGGCACGCTCGAGGCTTCGCAGCCAAGCTCGAGGGGGCACTCACCCTCGAGCGGCGTTTCCGACCGTTCGAGGCTCGGCAAGCTCGAGCTTGCGGCTCAAGCTCGAAGCGCCGTAGCGCCTGGTCGAAGTGCCTGGTCCAAGCTCGAAAGTTGTGTCCCACACCTTAAACCCCAACTTTTAATTTTACACGTTTCGAAGTTCAGTTCGAATTTTTGGAGAAAGTTCAGCAGGGGCAAAGGAGCTCCACGGGGCTGCCAGCTCGCCCCTGGCGCGCTCTGCTCTGGCCGGAGTCCGGCCGCCACGTGGCCGGCCTGTGGCGGAGACCGCGTCGGGTCGGCCGAGCCGTGGCGGCAGCTAGCTTTTGTCCTCACGCGTTTGTCCAAGCCTTCCGTACCGTCACTTCGCGGGCGACGGCGCACTGCTGCCTCGCGCCGCAGAGCGCCATCATGACAAGCTCGCTCGGCACTGGTCGCAGCCGCGCAGCGCCGCCCCGCAGTCGCGATGCTCGCTCGCTACGCGCCAAGGAGCACTGTGGAGGATCCCCAGCGATCACGCCACAATCTTCCTCGCCCAATCGTGTAGCGCGCGCTCTGCTCGAGCTCGGCGCGCATCAATGGCGCGTCACGTCGACCTTCTCTCCTCACGCACGCTCCCGAGGCAACTCAGTGCTCTTTTGCGTGCCTAAGCACTCCACCGAGTCTCTCATCACTTCCCTCAGTCCACAACACTGCCATTTTTCTCCTCCTCGCGCTCAAGTCCGTCGTCTTCAACCTCCAGCCGCGCGGACCGAGCCTAGCTTCAAAGCCACTTTCGTCCTCGTCCCTCCACCATTCCCAAATCCCTCGCACACAGAGCTAGACCACCTCCCTAGCTTCCAATCCCCCACTTCTCGCGAGCTATCCCCAACTCTCCGGCGAGAAAATCGGATTTCCCCCAAGTCTGCATTTCCGGCCGCCGGAGCACGCGCACGTCGAGCCCCTACTTCGAGCCCTCCCCGAAGCCGACCAAGCATCCCGACAGCTTCCCCGAGTCCTACGGGTGCTCACGGACCCCTTCATTCCTGGCGACAGCCTCCAACCTCGCCGAAATCGAGCCCGCGGTGACCGCCCTGCCACCGCACGTCGCCGGCGTTTTACGAGCCTCTTCCGGCCTCCCAACCGTCATCGTCCGACTCGTGGTAAGCCACTGGTTCTTTTCCCCACCTCTCCGACCTCCGTTCACCGCCGTTCGCCCGGCGCAGTGATAGCCAGTAGTGGGCAGGGTTCTTCCTCGTTGAGAGCCCAGTTTCGAGCCAGGGTTCTTTCTCGATGAGAACCCAGCCAACGAGAGCCAGTAGAGTTCTTTTCCTATTCGAACAGGGTTCTTTCTCGATGAGAACTCAGTTTCGAGCTTCAGGGTTCTTTTTCGATAAGAACCCAGACCGCGGGAACCAGCAGAGTTCTTTCTGTCGAGAAGAACTCGGTCCTCGAGACCAACCAAGTTCTTTCCTCGAAAGCAGGAGCTTAGAAGAGAAAAGACAAACTTTGTTAAAATGTTAAGATAAAAATCACCTAGTGCAGTAACCTCGAATCATGTTTTGGCAGAACGCTTAACTTGTGCATCTCATGTAGAAGGCGCACTCGTTGACGGCTTCTACGACCTCGTCCCCGTCGACGGAGAGGAGAACCTCGAAGGCGGCCGAGCCAGCGTCGACGCAGACAGCCCGGAGCGTAGCAGTCAGCTAGCCCAAGAAGGCAAGCCCCGGAGCATAACCTAACTTTTAAAGATTGTGCAACTATGAATTATCTATGTCTGTGCATTTACGTTTCCAGGAGTTGATTGAATACCTTAGTTGCATAATTCCAGTACCTATGTCTTGCAATCCTAGAATGATAAGGTCGATAGCGCAATGCTTCAGGACCATTACAAGTCGAGTGATTTCCTGTCACTCGCGAGACATAGGAGTTGCTTGTCTTTACTTATGTTTGAATCATAAGGATTGACGGGCGGGATGGTAGACGTAGATCTCCCGTCCGTGTATGATAATGGCTTTAAGGTCGAAACGTGTGGTTGAGTGTGTCAAGTTTTTGAACGTACCACATGCATGCCGATATATGGGAGTCGGTAAGCCCGGTACCAGATTGAAGCAGCTAGGGCCGATAGCCATCTCTCCTTGGAAACTTCGTTTCCCCTGCCGTACACTTGTGGATATATGCGTGAGACTGTGAGTGAAGCAGTAAACCTCTATCCTAAGGAAGGTGGATTCGGATCCGAATTGTGGATCGATGGGAAAGGTTGGGAAATGCTTGTACCTTTTATAACAAGCATAGTATCCATGTGTGTTGGGTTTCCCCTGGCCAGGTAGCAAAAATTCGGTTCGAACTGTCCGCTTCTCGCGGTTAATGAGACTGCTTGACCGCCCTGCTGCATTGAGTAACAAGTGGAACTATGAGAATGATGAACTTGTTGTACGAAATAAATTGTATTGCACCACTTGTATGATTAGACAGGATGCTAATCTAGAATGGTTAAATCTACTAGAATATGATGCTAAAATATGAAAGCAAGGACCTACTCTTAGTTGCTTTTTGGCAAACAAACCCACCAGCCAAAAGCCTCTCATGTCTAGATGTCGGTGATGTAGATTTCACCCGACGGGTAAGCCTTGCTGAGTATTAGTATACTCAGCCTTGCTTGTGGCATTTATTTTACAGGTACAATGTTGGATGTGGCAGTCGATGCCCTTACTTGGCCTACCCAGGTTCCCCCTGGATGGCACATCGAATGGGTTCCGTCCTCTGCCGAGGATCGGGAGGAGTAGCACCGTGGCAGGCTTCAGCATGGTGTTATTTGTATCGTCGTTAGTTTATTTATTTTCCGCTGCAATGAACTTGCTACTCTGATTTAAATTCAAACTCAGTTTGTAATAACTCTGTGGTACCTTTTGATGTAAGCTAAATTTGTGGAATGTTGTAATCTCTAGAACTCACCTTCGTGTGGGCGTGCTGTTGTTTCGATCGAGAAAAGTACGTGGTTTAGTCGGGTCTAATCCGACGGCGCTCCAGCTTATTCCGGATTAAGTGCCTGACTACTCGATTAGTGGTCCCGAGGTACTTAACTTGGAATAATTTCGGAGTGGTCCGCCACACTGAAGGATGCACAACTCGTGGGGTTTAGTGACAGTGGTCATGCAGGAGACATTGATACACGAAAGAGCACTTCAGGCGTTCTCTACTTCTTGGGCAACAATGTCATTACCTGGCAGAGTCAGAAGCAGAAGGTTGTGGCACTTTCTTCGTGTGAAGCGGAGTATATTGCAGGAACTGCTGCAGCCTGCCAAGGCATATGGCTGATGCGCCTCCTGTCTAAGCTAAAGGCAAAGAAGGAAGGAGCAGTGAAGATCCACATTGACAGCCAGTCCGCCATTCAGCTCAGCAAGAATCCAGTCTTCCACGATCGGAGTAAACATATAGACACACGCTATCATTTCATTCGTGACTGTGTCGAGGAAGGAAGGGTGATTGTTGCCACCATTGGCACTGATGAGCAGCTGGCAGATATCCTGACGAAGGCCCTACCGCGTGAGCGCTTCATTGAACTACGTGGTAAGATTGGCGTCATCAATCTTGGAAATATAGGCAAGGCTTAGGAGGAGATTTGTTGGAATAAACCTTGCTATATTTAGGTAGTTTGCATGTTTGTTTTCTGCATGCACGCATGAGCTCCAACCTGTGGATAGCCTTGCGTGCTTAGAGGACGTGCACGAGAATAGCTCGCCACGGACCCGGTCTCTCAGCTGGGGAGTGCGTCGTGGGCGTGGGGATGGACGCGCCTTTCACGCGACGTGCGGAACGGCCTGAGCGCAAGACCGTTTTGTAAGTTTGCTATATCAATAGAGTAAACACCAGAAAAGCTGCAAGTTGTTAGCAACACCAAAACAAACTCGTGTTCCAAGTGTTCGGCGTGCGTTTGTGCTGTTCCAGCTCATCTCCGTCGCGTTCCTGCCCTCGCCGGCGGTGTAGAACGCCGGACTGTGGTCTAACAGTTACTGCACATTCTTCCAGTCTTAAAAACAGAGTTGTGTTGTTTCATTCTGAGCTTGAGAAGATGCCTGTTGGTGATGATGGCATGATCAACCTTTCACGGTGTGTTGCTTATGTTGAATTGGAGGGAGGGCTCACAGTTTCTGTGGCGGCATTTCAACTTGTCGGGTACCAAACCCAAGGGTAACCCTAATTTGGGGCCCAAAAACACTTGGCCTGCGGGCCACATCCGCGGGCGAATCTGGCTCAAAACTCTACGGCCCGACAAAGGCCCACCATGGTGGCACCCCTGATGTCGGGGGAACTTCCGTCCCGTTCGAGGGTACGACCTGCCCTCGAACGGGAAATCTCCGTCGCGCTCGAGCCTCGCCGTGCTCGAAGCTACCCGCCCTGCTCGAGGCCATCCCATCGGCAACACCGCCTGCTATCAGGTAGAACATTCAATGCTAGATGTGACGGCTCGTCTCTACGGTCAAAAGAAGAAATCACTGCGCCACGTCGTGGAGAAGACACCGGTATTTTCTACCTGCGGCCAGCACTGTGTCCCTGCGCCAAACAATGTGCGGATAGGGCCACGTCGGGCGACGGCGCTGTATCAACCACTCCTCATCCTTATGCACGGAGGAAGCACCGCAAGCCTCGACAGGGAACCCTCGAAGAACACCTGGGCAGGCTCGGCGCCGCTTTTACCCCCACAAGTAGCACCTCTCCAAGCGATGGCCCGCTATGGTTGGGACGCCAAGTCAACGACAGCGACGCCCATGCCATCACCCGGAGTTGGAAGGTGTGATTCCCGCTCGAACAGTGCGCGGTATGGAGGGCGCTCATGCTGTGTCACGATGGACCCCGTAGACGTTAGCGCCCATGGGCGCACGTGTACTCACCCCCTCACCCTTGGTCTATAAAGGGGGGCACCATGCAGAGAAAAAAGAAGGACACAGAGCTAGAACTCCTCCACCCAAGCCAATTCATGATATTGGCACTTCACTCAATCACACACGCACGGGGACCAAGGAGCTCACCTCCCTCTCCCGCCTTGCTTGTACTCCCCTACTACGAGCAACACGAAAACTCGGTGCCACGCACCACTGCTGGACGTACGGCCGCTTGGCCAGAACCAGGATAAACCACTGCGTCCCGAGTTCGTACCAAACCCGCCATCAGAGCGAGTGATTAGCAGCTCAATCACTTGTTGGTGCCGATGTGTCCAAATCAGACACCGACAGTTGGCGCGCCAGGTAGGGGCCTGTGTTGCGCAACTCTCGCTTCACTCCTGATGGCGGACTTTCGGAGACGATTTCCAATGGGATCAAGCGATCTGTTCCCAGCGGGATACGAGATCTGGTTCGGGAGCCTGCACTTTCCGGCGACCGGCAATGGCTACCTCATGCGCATCCTCCCAGGGGGACCGGGCAACCGTCTGGAGGATCTACCACCATCCCAGGCGGCCCCTCAACGAAGGAGGCGCCCAGGGCCACGGACACGACGTGCGTGCGCCGCGAGGCGTGTCACCGATGCCAATGAAGCTCCTCCTATGAGGGGCGGGGGCGGCGCGCCGGCGATTGCACGAAGGGCGGAGGTTACTCCCCCGCCCTTGCCGAGCGCGGCAACGGCTGTCTTCCCCGAGCAGCGTGCTGGACCGGCGCCGTCCAACCCCTACAGACTCCACAACAACGCGGCCGTGTACGCCTCATCAGTCTGCACAAACTTGAGCGCGTACGACGACCTACCCGGCCATCATCTTGCCTCAATCCGCAACCTCATCACCTCGGCACCCGACGACTCCTACCCGGAATCGGAGGAGGAGCTAACCCCCGGACTGGAGTATCCTGAGCGGTATTCCACCGGCCTCCGAGACCGCAATGCCTTCTGGGAATTTCAAGCCGTGGCAGACTATTGCCTCACCTGCTACAACTATCCGATGACAACTACGACCCCGCCAGGGAATGCTTCGTCATTAACGACCAGGTGGTCAGCGACTGGCACACCACCGATGACGACGACGATGTGGGTCTGGGAGGAGCGCAAGTGCTGGACCAACAGGACCACTCGCCTCGAGGAGACGAGCCACACTCACACCCTCAGGCACGGGCTGCCCACACTTATGAGCTCGACCTGGGGGACGGGGAAGCCCTACCAGCCGCACGTTCCGACCGTGTCCCGCCTGACAGAAATGCCAGGCAGGACGCGGGCGCACGACGGGCGGGACGTTTGGCTCGCACTCGCATCCTCGCCGATGGGGAAAACAACGACCCTGTTGCGCTCCCCAGGACTAGCCAAAATCTCATTGCGGCAGCTGCGCTACTCCGGGCCATGCCGGAGCCAGCAACCCCTGAAGGCCGGAAGCTGCGCCTCAAGGCGCAGACGTTGGTCGCAAACGCCGTGCGGCAGCAGGTGAAAAACTCCGCCTCACGCTTTCGCCACTCGTCTGTCTCGCGGGGCGAGCGGAGAGGGGAGTCCTCGGTGCACTCACCTCGACGAAACGAGGAAGCTTTGGTGCCCCCCGAGGGCGACCGATGCCCGGAGGCCCCACACCGTCGATCCGACGAGCCGCGCGTGCCCGCGGCGGACACGTGCACCAAGAGAGTACCCATGAGATCGTGCTTTCGTGATACTTATGGAGAAATGGATGATGGCGACGCCCGTAACATCTTGAACTTGAGAAGGCGAGAGATAGAGAGGCTGAGGCTCGCCGACCACGACATGACGACCGCCACGACAGCGAACGGGACCGGATCTCACCGCCGGAGACTTTGGGAACACGCGTGTTTAGCGGCAACATCCGTGTGGCTCCAATCCCCCCTCGTTTCCGATAGCCTACCACCATCACCAAATACTCTGGGGAAACGAACCCCAGGGTATGGTTGAACGACTACCGCCTCGCGTGCCAGCTAGGCGGTGCGACAGACGACGCCATGATCATCCGCAACTTGCCACTTCACTTGGCGGACTCCGTGAGGACATGGCTCGAGCACCTACCTCTGAACCATATTTTCGACTGGGAATTCCTGGTCGACACCTTCGTGGGGAATTTCCAGGGCACCTACGTACACCCCAGGAACACGTGGGACCTTCGGGGATGCCATCAAAATCCTGGTGAATCCCTGAGGGATTTCATTCGGTGTTTCTCGAAACGTTGCACCGAGCTCCCGAGCATTGGCGAGTCCAAGATCATCCACGTCTTCCTCGAGAGCACGACCTGCTATGATTTGGTGCGAAAGTTGGGGCGGAACCCTCCGACCAACGTCAACCGGCTATTCGAGATAGCCTCCAAATTCGCTTCGGGGGAGGAGACAGCCAACACCATCTTCAACGCCAAGAAGGGGAAGCGCCCCGAGGAAATGCCTGAGGAGGGCAGCAAGCCAAGGAACCCCTCGAAGAAGCAGAACCACGGCAAGAAGGGGAAAAAGCCTCGAGCCCCACGCGAAAAGGACAACAATGACGATGAAGCCCTCGCAGTGGATCCCAGCCGTAAGGGTCCACCGTAAGGCTCCTCGAGGTCGTCCACGGGGAGGGGGCGTCTTCGACGACCTCCTCAAGAAACCATACCCGTACCACAGGATCGAGGTCTCCCACACCCTCAAGCAGTGCGAGATGCAGCGGAAGTACTACAACCGCATCCCCCGAAAGAATGGCGCCCCATGGAAGAACGCCAACGAGAAGGACGGTGATGGGTACCCCGAGGTGGAGCACATGTTCTTCATCTTAGGGGGGCCCTTGGCCAACATGACCCCTCGGCAACGACGGTGGGAGTGCCGAGAGGTACTCCTGGTCCAACCAGCTACTCCCTCGTACCTCGACTGGTCAGCAGAGACCATCTCATTTAGTAGCGAGGACCATCCCGAGCACATCCCGAACCCCGGGCAGTACCCTCTCGTCGTCGACCCCGCCATAAGCAACACCCGCTTCTCCATGGTGCTTATGGATGGAGGCAGCAGCCTCAACATCATGTACGCGCCTACCCTTGAGCTCATGGGGACCAGCACGAGCGAGCTGCGCCTGAACAAGTCATCGTTCCATGGAGTTGCGCTTGGAAAGCGAGTTCAGCCTCTCGGGCAGATCGGTCTGCTTCGGCACACCAGCAAACTTCTGCAAGGAGACGCTCACCTTCGAGGTGGTAGGGTTCAAGGGGGCTTACCACGCCATCCTAGGGCGGCCATGCTACGCCAAATTCATGGCCATCCCGAACTATACCTACCTCAAGATGAGGATGTCGGGGCCCAACAGAATCATCACCGTCGGCCTGATGGTCGAACACGCCTACGGGTGTGACGTGGAGAGTATCGAGCTGGCTGAGTCCCTCTCCCTCGAAGAATCCTTGCCAGCGGATTTGGAGGCGATAGCCAACATGCCTCTCGACGCCAACGCACGCCACGCCGGAAACTTCGAGCCCGCCGAAGACACCAAGACTGTGGCCCTCAACCCCGACAATGATGACGGCAAGCTATTGAGGATCAGTTCGACCCTCGATAGCAAATAGGAAGTAGTGCTTGTCGACTGCCTTCGCGCGCTACGCTGACATCTTCGCGTGGAGCCCCTCGGATATGCCAGGCATCCCGAGGGAGGTCGCCGAGCACTCTCTTGACATCCGACCCCACTCCAAGCCGGTAAAGCAACGTCTCCGCTGCTTCGACGAAGAGAAACGACAGGCGATCGGCGAGGAGGTGCGCAAACTCTTGGAGGCCGGATTCATTAAGGAAGTGTTCCATCCCGAGTTGTTGGCCAATCCAGTGATGGTTAAGAAAAAGAACGGGAAACAGAGGATGTGTATAGATTACACTGGCTTGAACAAAGCATGTACTAAAGTTCCTTTTCCTTTACCACACATAGATCAGATAGTAGATTCCACTACTGGGTGCGAACTTTTGTGTTTCCTCGATGCATACTCCGGCAACCACCAGATCAAGATAAAAGAGTCCGACCAGCTCGCGACTTCTTTCATCACACCCTTCGGCATGTACTGCTACACCATGATGACCTTCGGCCTTCGAAACGTCAGGGCCAGCTACCAGCGTTGTATGCTCCATGTCTTCGGGGATCATATAGGTAGTGTTGTGGAAGCATACGTCGACGACATCGTCGTAAAATCTAGGAAGGCGGACGACCTGGTGCATGACCTCAGGGTTGTGTTCGACTGTCTCAGGGCTCAAACTCAACCCTAAGAAATGCGTTTTTGGTGTGCCATGAGGCATGCTGCTGGGCTTCATTGTCTCCGAGAGAGGCATCGAGCCCAACCCCGAAAAGGTTGCGGCTATCCAGTGGATGGAGCCGATTGAAGACCTAAAAGGCGTAGAGAAGGTGATGGGATGCCTAGCATCCCTGAGCCGCTTCATCTCACGTCTCGGGGAGAAGGGGTTACCTCTATACCGACTTTTGAGGAAGTCTGAGCGCTCTACCTAGACCACGGAGGATCAGGAGGCCCTCGATCGACTCAAAACGGCGCTTACGAATGCGCTGGTCCTCACATCACCAAAGGAGGGCAAACCTCTCTACCTCTATGTGGCTGCGACCACCCAGGTGGTTAGTGCCGTCATCGTTGTGGAGAGGGCTGAACAGAGACATTCCCTGCCCGTCCAGCGGCCAGGTACTACGTCAGCGAAGTCTTGGCGGACACCAAGTCGAGGTACCCACACATCCAGAAGCTGATCTACGCCATTGTGTTGGCTCGATGGAAATTGCGCCACTACTTCGAAGCGCAGGTCACTGTGGTGTCATCTTTCCCCCTGGGATAGATAATCCAAAGCTGAGAAGCCTCCGGAAGAATCTCGATGTGGTCAATGGAATTGATGGGAGAAACCCTCACTTACGCGCCGAGGAAAGCCATCCAGTACCAGACCCTGGCCGACTTCATGGTGGAGTGGACGGACACCCAGCTTCCACCCATGAAAGCTCATGCTGACTGCTGGGACATGTTTTTCGACTGGGTCGGTAATGAAATCAGGGGCTGGCGCCGGCCTGCTTTTCGTGTCACCCCACGGAGAACACCTACGCTATATTGTATGATTAAACTTCCTAGCATCTAACAACATGGCGGAGTACGAAGCTTTCCTTGCCAGGCTACGCATCACCCTCGAGCTCGGCATCAGGTGCCTAGACATCCGTGGCGACTCTCAACCGGTCATCGACCAAGTAATGAAGGAATCGAGCTGCCACGACGAGAAGATGGCGGCGTACTGCCAGGCGGTTCGGGGCCTCAAAGATAAGGTCGACGGCCTCGAGCTCAACCACATCATGCGAAGATACAATGAAGAGGCCGACAAATTGGCGAAGATCGCGTCTGGGCGGACCCCTGTTCCCCCAAATGTCTTTGCCAAGGACCTCGACAAGCCCTCGGTCACCCTTGCCGCAACAGCCGAGGCACTAGGGCCAGCCGGCACGCACTCACAAGAGGCTACCTCCGTGGGCGTAGACCCCTTGGTGGACGATGACGAACCCATGGGGTACGAGGACTATACGGGGGGAGAGGACGGGGATGAGGCCGAGGCCATGGAAATCGATGAGGCCCCAACACCTCGAGACTGGCAGAGTCCATATTTGGACTGGCTCGATCAGGGAATCCTCCCTAGTGATCGCACGGAGGCAAGGCGCGTTGCCAGGAGAGCCAAGAACTTCCTCATCATCCAGGGAGAGCTCTACAAACGGGGAACCTTGGGAGTTCGGAAGCGTTGCATCCCAATTCCCGAGGGAAAGGAGCTGATTCACGACATCCATACGGGCCTGTGCGGACACCACGCGGCACCGCGCACGCTCATGGGCAATGCGTTTAGGCAAGGCTTTTACTGGCCCACAGTTCTATGTTCGCAAGACGCACCTTCTATGCTCACGCGCTTCAAACCATCCCCATCACTTGGCCTTGTGCCGTGTGAGGTTTGGATCTCATCGGGCCCATGACGAAGGCGCCCAGGGTCTTCACACACTTGTTGGTGGCGGTCGACAAATTTTCCAAATGGATTGAGGCTCGACCCATCACCAGGATCAAGTCCGAGCAGGCGGTGCTTTCTTCACCGACATAATTCATAGGTTCGGGGTCCCAAACTCCATCATAACCGACAATGGTACCTAGTTCACAAGCAAGTAGTTTTTGGAGTTCTGTGACAACTACCACATCTAAGTGGACTGGTCAGCCATGACACACCCACAAACAAACAGCCAAGAAGAACCAAGGTCTCAAGCCAAGAATCCTCAATAAGATGAAGAAGTTCGGGCGCAAGTGGGTACAAGAGTTACCATCGGTGATCTGGAGCCTCATAATGACTCCCAGCAGAGCAACGGGATTCACCTTGTACTTCCTCGTCTACAGAGCGGAAGCCATCCTCCCCACATATCTGGAGTACGGGTCCCCAAGACTAAAGGCATATCAAGAGCAACGGAACCAACAAGCACGAGAGGACTCGCTGGACCAAGTCGACGAACCTCGAGACGTGGCGCTACTTCACTCAACAAGGTACCAACATAGCCTCCGATGACACCAAGCACGAAAGGTTCAACGCCAAGACCTCAGCAAGGGCGACCTAGTGTTGAGGCTCCGACAAGACAATCGAGGGCGGCACAAACTCACGCCCCCGTGGGAGGGCCCGTACATCGTGGCGGATGTCCTAAAGCCTTGAACTTACATACTCGCCAACGAAGAAGGGCAGATCCTCGCCAACGCCTGGAACATCCAACAACTACGTCGCTTCCATCCCTAGGAAGGCCCTTGCCCTCCAATCCCTTGTACATACCTTCGATTGCACATGTTTTCGATTAAGCACTTGACTAAGCTCTCATAAGTTGTAAAAACTCAAACGAACTCGAGGCCACTTACGACTTCAGGCGAGGGCTGGCCCTATCCTCGGTAGGACCATCCCTCCCTCGGGAGCTACAACGGGGACGAACCCCCAAAAAAGTCCCCGCTTTTTTGATTTTTCACCAACACACGCCTCTTTTTTCGCATCACTTCTGGAGAACGGCGCAAGGCGTGAGACAACCAAAGGCAGGGACCTACGAGTCGTGCAACAGCCTATGCCTAAGGGATGCGCCATTGCCTCGTTCCTCGTCGCCTAAGTTGATCACGAACGATCCTAACGGCCATCTCTGTGAGGAGAAAAGCGATCAAAGCAAAAGACGTACCCAAAAAACATTCGGTAGACGATGTGATCAAACGAAATTGTTTACATAACTTGCAAAAAAGGGGAAAGAACAATCCCTAATCTATTTACACTCGGGCTCGATAGCCAGAGACTTTCAGGGACCACTCGCACCACCGCGTCATCCCAGTCATCATCCTTGCCGCCCTCGCTCGGGAAGAGAACACTCTCTAAGAAACCAGACAACGCTCGGGCCGTGTCATCGGCGGCAGCATCGGCCTCCTGAATGGCAGCCAGCTCCTCCTCATTGTTGAGGTCATCGGCGACGACGTAGCCGGCCGCCAGCTTCGGGAGATCCGCTTGATAGTGGGTCGTCACCAGTCCAAGCGTCTTCCGGACTCCGAGCAAGAGGGTGTCCTTCAGGCGGGAGGTGATATGACCCCCGAGCGCCCACAAGCGACTGACTATGGAGCTACCGGATTGCACCTCCGCTCCCTCGAGCTCGCCGCAGACGGCCAAGGTAGTTTGCTCCAGAGGGTCGAGCTCCTGCTGGGTCACCACGTGGGCCGTCTATAGAGCCTCCTTCGACTCCATCTCGGCCACGAGCGATTGCTTCAGCTCTGCACCTACAAGGAATTGAGAAAGCGCTCGACTAGGACACAAAGAAGTGAAGGAACGGGAAAACAGCCTTACCTTCGACTAGTTTCTTTGCGACCTCGAGCGCCCCCTCCTCCTCCCGAACGCCGCCTCGCAGGCTGTCCGGTCCTGCCCGAGCAGGGTTCGAGCCTCCATGAGCGAAGATCACGCCTGTTCAAGCGACAACTCCGCTGACATGCGTGCGGTACGCTCGCGCTCCAACTCAATGTTGGCAGCGGCAAGAGCGTTGCGACCGACACAGATCTTGTTGTCTAGACGACTGATCTCCTCGCCCCCTTCTCGACCAAGGGTGAGCTCACGATCCAGGGCGGCCTGAAGCTTCCCCATCTGGTCGTCACGCCACTCCACCTTCCCCCTCAGGTGGTGAGTCTCGGCAAGCAGGGCCGCGATCAGGGTTGTTCTTGGCGTTCGCCTCCCTGCGAAGCACCTATGCGTAAAAAAGGGAGAGAGGCATTAGCCACACCAATCACAAGAGAGGGAGAGAGGCATCAGCCACGCCAAAGAGAAAGCCCTATCTTGTGAAGCTTGCCGCCTTCATCTTGAAGACGCACGACATCTTGCAGCGCCCTCAGGAGCAACTTGCAATGCTCCTGATGGGTCTCCCACATCGTCTCCTCCGCTAGGATGTCACGGAGAAAATTCTTCAGGAGCTCCAATCGATCCTGCCAAGAAATAACCGTCGGGTTAGAGGGCCCCGCGGCCCCCCGGCCTCGACGTTGCCAGGGGGGTCAGCATGGCCCACTCCACCGCCCTGCTCCACCGCGTGCTCCGCGCCGCACGGAAGGCTCCCCAACGGCATCACCGCCAAAGAAGAGGCCTCCGGATCATAGCGTCGGGGGCTCGCGCATCGGCGGCTTGCACAGCAGCAGCCTCCGCCGACCCCTGCGTTGGCTGAGCCCTCTCTCCTTCACCCCCACGGGCCGTGTCCGGCACGTGGCTCGCCTCGACATCTCCCTCAAGAAGCCAGACCGGCTCCCCCGACGGGGGGACGGATTGCAGCTCCCTACGGTCGCCCCCCTGCGCAGCCTTGGCCTCATAAAAGGCGACGAACTCTGCGATCGAGTGGCCAACCGGGCCACAAGCTGCGAGGACGGGTGGGGCGATGAGCTCACACCGATCTTGAGGGCCTTGGTCAGAGAGAGGGAAAGAGGGATCTGCAGGGCGGATCGGCTGCACAAAAAGCGAGCAAGGAATGTGCTGGGACGGCTCCACGGCTACCCTCGACAGAACAACCAAGAGACAGAGACGTTTACCGGATGAACCCGCCTAGCTTACGCTTCCGTACGAGGCTCGAGGTGGGCGTTGGCCTCGAACCTCCGTACCCCTCGAAGGAGCATCTACCCCCACGAGGGTTGTTTCTTCACGCGACCCGCATGCCTTGGACTCCTCAACAGTACGCGGCCGCTCCGACGCTGCGCCACCATGGAGGGATGCCAGCAGCGGCTCGCCATCCCCAGGTACTACGGCCCCTCGAATGGACGCCTCATGTTCCCCTGTGGGATCCCCGAGGGTAGGCTCCTCGTTGCTGCCGAAGGCATGTACATGGGCCAGTTCGTGTACTGCGGACGTTGCGCCACGCTGTCCATCGGCAACGTGCGGTCGCTCCGTGGGATCCCCGAGGGTGCCGTTGTCTGCGACGTCGAGCACCGCGACGGAGGCCTTGGATGGCTGCGCGTTTGCGACGCACGACTGCTCCACAGGATCCTCGAGCGCACCGATGTTTGCAGCCCCGACCACCACGTCAGAAGCTAGGGTCCAGCCTTCAGAAGTACCATACCCTCCACCCTCGAATCCCGTTGTGGAACCTGCACCAACAGCGGCCAAGGCAGCAACAGGAACCTCAACTTGTGGCTCCACCTGCGGCTTGGGGGAGCCCGAACCCGCTGGCTCAGACGTACCGGCTCGCGGGGCACGACGGCGCCTCGATCTGCTCATGACCACCTTGCGAACGCCTGACGACGAAGCAGGTGGCGGCACAGAAGGAGATGGGCTTCTCGTCGCGTGGACACCGGTGCCATCATCGGACCCCTCACTGTGAGGCTCCAGGGTGTCCTCCAGCGATGGGAGCGGCGAAAGGCCTTCCTTCTGTTGATCCTGGTTTACCTTCTCGAGCTCCTTCCTCCGCCGCTGCTGCCGTTTCTGCCTCTTAACCTCCTGGTCCTTCCTCCGCTTTGCCCTCTCATTGCGGGCACGATTTGCGGCCTGGACTTCGGGGAGAGGAGGCTTCGAGGCGTGGCCGTGATGAGAGAGCCCCTGCACAACGATGAAGTCAAATGGAGGACGAAGAAGAACAAGGTTTCAAAGATGCCAAGAACAAAGCACTTACGAACTGCAAGTATCCGGGCTCGGGTCGCATCGCCACACTAAGTGGATCCTCCGACAGCCGGTCGACCGCGTGCCTTGCCCGTTGGAGCACGACTTCATCGGACAACACCTCCGATGCCATTACCGTACCTTCTGTCTCAACGCCCGGCATCATCTCGTTGAGGGCGAGCCTCCTCTCCGTTAGAGAGAGCACTCATCGGCGGTGGAAGTGCGCAATGACGCCACTGGCAGTGAGGCCGTGGTCTACGAGACATCGTAGGACATTGAGGTAGATGTCGAGCCACTTTTGCTGCTCGGGCGGCGACACCCCGTACACCCAGGTGTCGGGCTTCCGTGTCAAGACCTTCCCCGTATAGGCCGGGAGGCGACCCCCGTTGTTGTGGAGGTAAAACCACCCCCTGTCCCAATCTTGGTTGTTCGTAACCATGGAGCAAGGGATGTATAGGTGTTTCCTCCGCTCCCAAACGAGGAGCTCGAGGCCGCAGGCATGAACGGGACGGCGGACGTCCTTGGAGATGCTCTCCTTGTGGAGCTCGCCGCGGAAGAGGTGCCTCCACATGTCCCAGTGGGCAGCAACGCCCAAAAACCCCTCGCACACTGCAACGAACACCGCAGCCAGGGAGATCGCGTTGGGGAAGAAGTTGTGCAGCTCCACCTTATAGTGGAAGCACAACGCCCTGATGAAGCGACCCACCTGCATGCCAAACCCCCGCTCATGGTGGCGAGCAAGGCTGGCAATGTAGCCATGCGGTGGGTCAGGCTCCGCGGCGCTCCCTGGTGAAATCCAGACTGCCGGCTTGCCGTCGACGTTCAGCGGCAGCACCCCGGACTTGACAAGTCCCTCCAAGTAGTGGTCGGAGGCGATCGATGGCTTCCATGGCGCAGGCTCCACCAGTTCCACCATGGCGGCAGATAGGGCTTGGATGCTGAACGAAGAAGACGAGAAGGTGGAAAGACGACAGGCGAAAGCGAGAATGGATGAGTTGGCAAAGATACGCTACGACGGCCGCCCTACCACCGTATTTATACCCTCTCGAGCAGAGAAGAGCGCGGTAGATTCAACACGTCCGGCCGAGAAATGGCCGACGCGCCGTCACTGACAGCGGGACCCACTACTGAAGTTGTAACGACATAGGAAAAATTACTGTGCCACGGTAAACGAGGAGCCAGGGCGCCGTAGTCGTGCGGACATGTCGCCCAGGCCACGTCTGTACACATCGCCTGAAAAGGCGCGCCCACTCCGACCACGCCATCCACAATTCCCACAATCGTCACTATGACACCGTGCGAAGCGGGATGCATGAAGGGCGCATTCATGGCTCCCCCTCGAAGCAGCCACCACTTCGAAACCTTACTAATCAAGGGTTCGAGACTTGGCCGCTCGGTGGGTTCGACCGGCGCCCTAGATTTACTGAGTCAGGGGCGATCGACAGTGGGCGCGCACGGGCCGCACCCTCGAACACGCAAGTTTGAGGCATCATTTGGTCGCGTTCGAGGTCGGATGAAAGTGCCTAAATTGAGGGACCCATCGAGGGAGAGCATCGAGCCCTCGACCTCTATCGAACGAGGTCGAGCCCTATCTAGCATACTTTTGCAAAGGCTTCAATGGACGTGTCTTAGGACCACGAGCCAACCCTCATCGAACGGGGCGTGGATGTCCGCCCGGACTACCCGTTACCAGCTCACCAAGGCATCCATAATTTGATCCTAACCACAGGAAATATGGATAGCCTCCCCCTCTGTCCCTCGAATGGGACCATAAGGGACGAAAAAAGGGTTAGGTGTCTCTGACCGCCTCGAGCGTGACAGGGCTCGAAGGCATCAAGCACTGTGGACAGACTCACACGGTAGGAGAGGACGAAAACTTCTAGGCCCAGCGCCACGCGAACAAAAAACCTTGAGAGAGTGTCCACAACTCTCCCAAGGCCTCGGGGGCTACTGTCGGGTACCAAAACTAGGGGTACCCTAATTTGGGGCCCGGAAACACTTGGCCTGCGGTCCGCATCCGCGGGCGAATCTGGCTCAAAACTCTACGGCCCGACAAAGGCCCACCATGGTGGCACCCCTGACGGTCGAGGGAACTTCCGTTCCGTTCGAGGGTACCACATGCCCTCGAACGGGAAATCTCCATCGCCCTCGAGCCTCGCGGTGCTCAAAGCTACCTGCCGCGCTTGAGGCCATCTCATCAGCAACACCGCCTGCTACCAGGTAGAATATTCAATGCTGGATGTGACGGCTCGCCTCTACGGTCAAAAGAAGAAATCACTGTGCCACGTCGTGTAGAAGACACCGGTCGTTTCTACCTGCGCCCAGCACTGTGTCCCTGCGCCAAACACTGTGCAGACAGGGCCACGTCGGGCGACGATGCTGTATCAAACACTCCTCATCCTTATCCATGGAGGAAGCACCGCAAGCCTCGGCAACCCTCAAAGAACACCTGGGTAGGCTCGACGCCGCTTTTACCCCCGCAAGTAGCACCCCTCCAAGCGATGGCCCGCTACGGTTGGGACGCCATGTCAACAACAGCGACGCCCATGCCGTCACCCGGAGTTGGAAGGCGCGATTCCCGCTCGAACAATGCACAATATGGAGGGCGCTCATGCTGCGTCCCGATGGACCCCGTAGACGTCAGCGCCCACAGGGTGCACGTGTACTCACCCCCTCACCCTTGGTCTATAAAAGGGGGGAGCACCATGCAGAGAAAAAAGAAGGACACAGAGCTAGAACTCCTCCACCCATGCCAATTCACGATATTGGCACTTCACTTAATCACACACGCACGGGGACCAAGGAGCTCACCTCCCTCTCCCGCCTTGCTTGTACTCCCCTACTACGAGCAACACGAAAACTCGGTGCCACGCACCACTGCTGGACGTACGGCCGCTTGGCCAGAACCAGGATAAACCACTGCGTCCCGAGTTCGTACCAAACCGCCACCAGAGCGAGTGATTAGCAGCTCAATCACTTGTTGGTGCCAGTGTGACCAAATCAGATACCGACACAACTTAATCACGGTGATACGGTCAACGTTGTTGTCGAAAAGATTAGAGGTTTTCAGACCCAAGAAGTCTGGTAAAAGCTATGGTAGGCTCGACATTGGCTTCTGTAAAATGGATGTAACTGTTGCATGGTCACTTCTTTCCTTAATCCATCCTAGATATCCTTAGCAACTTTTAACATGTGTACATGATGCATCTTTCATCCTCTGTAATATAAATTGGTGATAGTTGCTGTTTATCCTATCTTGAGCTACCTCTTAAGTGATATTTCTACTAAATAATGATATCGTCAGGATATGCTTTGTAGTATTGTGACCTGTATCGATCATGTTCTACGGATGTAACATCAGAAAATTGCTATTATGACATAGTAAACAATGGGGTTTCGCTATTTTGACAATCCAAACATCGAATTTGCTATTATAGAACTCTAAACGTTGTCTTCTTGCTATTATAGGACAATTGATGTTTTTTTACACATGTATTTTACTCTTTTGTGACAATAGTGCCCTTGCTTCTTGAGATAGACTCACGTAAGATTTCTGAACGGACTTGATGGCCGCCGGCCTACTGGCATGGCCAGACGTGGCCATCCCCTTGGCCATCGTTGGTCCTGAGCATGCCCAGCCCTAGGGCACCCAGTGTGACCAGTCCATGGGCGCCGTGGCCAACGTAGGAGCAGCCGCGTTGGGAAGATGGCCGGCCGCCATCAGAGGATCACCGTCTTCTATGTCCATGGCGGCGACATGCGAGATCCCGGGCGCTCGAGTCGGAGAGAAACGAAACGTTCAGTGGAATCGAGTCTCCTACAGAATCAATCGTGAAAGCAGAAGGGCAACATCGGCACAAGTGGACAAAATACATGTATAAAAGCATCAATTGTCCTATAATAGCAAAAAGACAACGTTTAGAGTCCTATAATAACAAATTCAATGTTTGAATTATCAAAATAGTGAAACCCCATTGTTTGCTGTGTCATAATAGCAATTTTCTCATGTAACATAAGAGCATGAGTTGTCATTTGGATAGAAGCTTGGCCAGTTTTACTGTGTCAGTTGAGTTTGTTTCCGATTCTAGGTTAAAATTGATATGTTTGATTCAACCAAGCCCCCCCCACCCCCCTTTCTGTTCCCCAAATGTCTCTTCCAGGACGCAGTGGGCCCTATTTACTAGGTGATATGGTTTGGCCATTGACAATTTTTTTGCCTTTCTTTTGTTATGGTTGCTCGCCCTTTCACCTTTCACCCTCGAATATATTTCTGTAGCCATGCATGGGCTAAACAGTGAATCTGTTTGAATAAAAAGGGAACGGTTTTTGGCAAAAAAAAAAAAATTGTGCGGAAATGAAAGATAATGCAAGGAGATTTTGATATGGAATGCACTTAGATTTTTAGTTGCATTTCAAAAGGCTAATAGGCTCAGCAACATATATAAATGAAGTGGAAAATATACCCCCTCGCCACAGCCAGGTAAGGGGGAATATCTGTTTCTTCGGCGTGGCTCAGGCAGGGCCTTAGACAAAAGTTCTATGCGGCGATGTAACAGACAACCCTCGTCTTCCTTTGCCACTTGTTTGTCTCCCACCGTGTGCTAAGGTTCCTTTGATTCGAATTCGCAACCCCGTCAGGTCCAATCATTGCATCGATCCTGAATTTTGTCTCCTAAAACTAGAAGATTAATTAATTCTGTACCATTGCGCTGTTAATTAGTCGATCGATATGTAAAGATTTATGTTAAATTTTAATATTATTTCAATGTCCTGTTGGGCTATCAATTCACAGCATTTAATTTAGGTCCAAGCATCAGTCGGCATCATCGATCATCAGGTCCGATCCCATTTCATCTCGGGCTAGCTAGCTGCTTGTCCTCTTTCAGTTGGCAAGGGTATTTCGTGCCGCGGAGTCACAGCTAGCAGACCGGCCTACTACAAAGAATCGAGGGAAGGAGAGGATTGGGTCATAGCAGGAGCTAAGGACGACCTCGGTTGTCTCTTCAGCGAGTAATAGGCTTCCTTAGTTTTCCGACAAAATTTTATGGGTGCTCACTTGTGTAATAGCAAATAGTCGTTTATGAGCGTGGCTGAACGCGTGCGTTGTAAAACACTTATTTTGGCTTTCTCTTAATACAATGATACGCAACTCTCCTGCGTATTCGAGAAAAAAAATACCATACGCAAGTAAGAAAACAAATGGTTAATAAGAAGGAACCCTTTGCAACTAAAAACAAAACCCGCAAGTCTCTGGAGTGAATATGAAAGATCAACTAAAGAAGGCTATCTCCAACAGGTCACTTATATGGTGACACATACCCATTTTAGGTTCCAAAACACCAAAAACACGTCTCCGACCTAAATTGGAGACTTAAAATGGGTGCCCTCTCACCCACGACCCATCAAGAAGGGGTCGACCCATCTCGTCTGCTGCTCCCGACCACTCGAGCTGGCCAACCCAGCGTCGGCCACGCGCGATTCCCCATCGATTCCTCATCGGCGCTGCCGCCACCACCACCGCCCTGAAATGGAGTGGGGTGGCGTCACTGATCCGCCAGGAGGTGCGCCCCCCACCCCACATGCGCGTGGCAGAGGAGAGGGCCGCGCACCGGCCGTGCGCGCTGCTCGATCTGAAGGAGAACAGGGGCATGCGCGTGGGGGGAGGAGAGCTCGAGGCTGGCCGTGCGCACTTTACTTCCTCCCTGCTGATCCTTCCCGTCGCTTCTTCTCCAAGGATTTGGGGGGCATGCATGCTGCTGCTTCGAGGGCTAGATAGAGCACCAGCTGGCGGATTTTGTTGACATTCTGCTGCCTGTCGGATTCGTGGGCAAGAACAAAGAGGAGTACTTTACGTATTGCTTGGATTTGACAGACGTCAAAGTATGAGTGGTGGATTCGTGGGCAAGAAAGATTCTTCCCGTCAAAGAGGAGCAGAGCAGAGCCTCGCCCAGATGCGCGTGGCAGAGGAGAGGGCCGCGCCATTGCCTGAATGATCGAGCTCGGAGGCGGCAGCAGTACAAGGCGGTCGACAAAGGCCGGCCGCTACCATGGTGTGGGCGGTGGCGGGAGATGCTCGCACAAGCTGCACCGCGTCGGCGAGGACGCGGATGCCGCCACCACCATGGCCGCTGCTGCGGTGGCGTGTGAGATGGGTACGCGTTTAGCTAGCTGCTGTTGGAGATGGAGAGTGTTTGGGTGCTCTTATTACCTATCACTGTACGTGACCCAAAGGATAAAATGGGTGCTCTATTTTGGTTCTCAACATTCACTGGTTCAGTCAGCTGCTAAATGTGCGCTTATTATTAGCCTTTAATAAGTTCACCTCAAATTAATGTTGTTCCTTCCTTCCCAAACTAAAGGATATATAGTCCTCAGATCGAGCTCAAGATGCTTGCATTTGTGTGTATGGAAGGAGAATTAACGAAGAAGATAGCTAATATAGCACGTAGCAGCATTTACGTACTACTAGTACGTCTTAATTCAAGTCTTTGACAAACAAACAGTAGTGCACACAGAACATATTCTTTTACAAACAAACAGTACATACTTATGCTGCAAATAAAGAAGCAGGCACGACAGCACTGCCTGCAGAGTCTTTTACAAGCAAGCAAGCGCGCGCGCGCGCACACACACAGAAACTAAAGCACGATCGATCGAGAGGCAGGCATCAAACGCACACACAATGCAAACTAAACAAGGGCGACCGATCGACACACGGCAGTAAATTAAGCAGGTCGACAGCAAGCATGCAGATGGACACAAGCATGACAAAGACCGGCAGCAGCGCAGCAGGATGGGTCGTCGTCGATGGTACGGTCACGCCGCCGGGCAAGGATGCTGGAGGCCGCGAGGATAAGGGATGGTCACCTTTGGCTCCGTAGCAGGCACCATCCAGTCCTTGGCATCGACGAAACGGTCGGCGGTGTACTCTGCCGCCTCGCTGCAGGTGGCGACGCGCACGGCTGGATTCTTCACTCGGCCAGTGGTGTCAGCGCCGGGCCCGCTGTTTCCGTACTCCAAATACCGCACAGTGCTGGGGATCTCCCCATGGGTCCGGTTCCACTCGATCCAGCCCAATGGGTCCACTATGGCGTCGAGGAAGCTCTCCATGAAGACCACGTGAGAGTGGTTCTTCCACGGTCGCCCGAGGAAGGTCTCCACTCCTGTGAGGTTGGCACCTTGGTCCGCTGTGAGGGAGCAGTTCTGGAACACGAAGCCCGACTTGTCCTCCGGGTTGCTCCGCCCCTGGGCAGTCACTACGTTGTGCCCGGCGGCTGCCCCCGGGTGCCGAACAAGAAGGCGGCACCCGATGAACACAGCGTGCGCGTATCCAAACACAAAGTCAACGGTCCCATGGATATCGGTCTCCACATACATTTGGAAGCCAGTATCCGCATCCAGGGTTTCCTGATAGCCTTGGATAGAACAACGGAAGATAAGGGAGTTGTGCGACCTCGACATGAAGGCCACAGCTTGCTTCCCGGCTGGTCCAGCCGTGTTGCGAATCGTTAAGCCTTGAGCCATAAACCCCTTACCGTGGAAACCTGCGGTGGATAAAGTATTTGAAACTTCAGTTGCTGCATATATACGTCCTATATAATATATATATATACACACACTAGGACACGTGCCCGTACGTTGCTACGGGCTTATAGAGAGAAGAACGTATATATTAATTTATTGTTTTATTTTACTAACATTAAAAGCGAAAAAACATGAATAGTCCCATTCTAATTTCTTGTAGACCCCCTGCTTATAGAGAGAAGTACGTATAGATTAATTTATTGTTTTATTTTACTAACATTAAAAGTGAAAGAACATAAAATAGTCCCATTCTAATTTCTTATAGGGCCTGCTCTCTAGCGCTGGCCTGCTTGGATCGACGAGGACAGACAGACAGACCTGCCTGCCTCTACGGCTCCATTCCATCTGTTGTTTTCCTTTGTTTTTTTTTATTTTAGGAAGTGTAGCTTTTGCTATTTAAAATACCCAATACCATCTAAAACGAACTAAGCTCACGACCCGTACTCTCTCCCATCTTTTTTTATAGATAATCTCCAATCTTCTTGTTGTTGTTCTAGGCACGGCACGTACTCTCTCCCATCTTTCTGTTGTTCTGGGCCTAATTCTTTCTGTTCTCGAGCTGCAAATACAGCTCAGCTGGCCCATGGGCCCAAGACTGACAGCCCACCAGGCCACCACCCACACCAGCCCCCACGGCCTCTCTCAACGCCCCCACGGCCTCCTCAACGCAGACTCGCGGTAACAAGCACGAGGCATGGACGGCATGGGTGCTCTGCTCTCCTAAAATCTCCCCCAAAATCAAGAACCCTAGGCCGATGCACTAGGGTTGTGATGCCACAAATCGTTAGCGGGCAGCGGCGCCACCTCCTGTCTAGCCTCAACTCGCGGAGATGCCACCAGACACCTACGAGGCCGCGACTGGGATCTACGCCGGTGGCTGGCTTGCAGGGTTGACGGGAGGAAAGGCCCTGAGGGCAGCAGGCCATCACGCCACCAAGGCTGACGCCCAATGGGTTTAGGAGTATATATACATATACATACATATATATACATGTATATATATATAGAGAGAGAGAGACACACACTGATGGGTGAAGGTAGCAAGGATGAAAGATTGAATAGATCCACTTACTCAGCGTTGCAGTCTGCTGCGTCGTGAGATTGTCAAATTCCACGCTCTTGTTACCGGTTATCACCGACATGCCGATGCCCTGACCGACGAGAATGACCTTCTCCATCGTGAAATTCACAGTCTCGTCGTAGACTCCCTCGTCGATGAAGATGATGAACCGATTGCGGCCGCTCAGATCCTCGGCGGCAGCTGCAGCCAAGGCAGCATTAATGCTGCTGAACTGGCCATCGCCGCCTCTGGCGTTGGGCGACACCACGAGGTGCTTCCCGTCCAAGGCACCCAGGGTTGGCGCCGGCACACCACTGGCCACCGCAAGCTGCTGAACCCAGAGCGGCAGGCTGCCGCCGCCCGCTGGCAAGGGCGTCGTGGTGGAGACGCTGCTGCCGCCATTGCCAGAGGCGCTGCCCAACAGCAGCAGCAAGCAGCAGGCAAAGACGGCGTCTCCAGCAGGCATGATGGTGTGGATCGGATTGGAGCTAGCTCTAGTCTACTCTACTGCGGGGATGTGCACTGCGATGTGAGCGATGCAGCGAGATGAAGGTGCTGGATATATAACCACACCACAACCCACTAGCTGTATGCATGTTTCCAGCACTGCACAGAGAGAGAGAGAGATCGCTCTTGAATCTTCTTCCCTGTCGGCTGTCGTGCAGTATACCGAATGACTAGATGCTAGCTAGAAGCTAGATCCCCCCCCCCCCTCTTCCGAGCTGAATTCTGATTAATCATGTGGTCAATTGTCTAAAAAAAGATCATGTGGTCCAGACCACCGCGCCATGCATAGCCTTTTTCTGTAATTACCAAATTTAGTTCTCTCTCTCTGAAATTGCTATACTCCTTTGAAGATGCACCGTCCAAACTGAACAAGTTAGTAAATCCAACGGCTGAATCTTGCTGTAAGAAAACACAGATCCATATGCGGTAGAGTTGTATGCATGTATATATAATTAATTGCCAACTCTGAGACATATAGTACTGTTACACAGAGGTGGATCATGGTAAAAGATTAGGCGGGACCAAGTGCCATGCATATTGTGTTGTGGTGGTGGGGTTGGGGGGGGGGGGGGGTCGATATGCGCATATGAATCGGATAGTGCATGCATGCATACATATGATGATGAACTATGGATGCATGCATGGTTCATTGTGGTGTGGCATCATGCATCCGCGCACAGTACATTGTTACTCTGATCTAATAGAGAGAGAGAGTAGGCCCATGATTGCAGCAGCAGCACTAGCACTAGATAGATTCAGTAGGCCGGCTCTAGCTAGCTGGCAGATCTATCCTGCTGCACTGCTTGGCTTGTCATCAGATCGATCACCAGCTAGCCAGCTACTAGAGGCAGTCCGGCCGGCCGGCCGGGAAAAGATGATGTTGACCGTGATGCGCAAGATTGTGTACGTACGGCTACGTCCGACGGCAACCAATGATCGATGCTGATTCATGGATGGCCGGCGCGGCGTTTCCTTGGACAAGCCGTACTGCATGCATGCTTCCAATCACATGCATATACACTACAATATAAGTGCAAGATCGATCGATTTTTTTTCGGATGATTCGGCTGTTCGATCGACATGTAATTACGACAGTGACCGAGATCGATATACCTACTGCATGATGAACCACTTGCTGCATATACTATTGTTGAATTCCTCCATTGCTACCTAGCTTTAATTGTAAACCTCAGGAATACGTACCTCTTGGTGATGCATGCAGTGGCTCCGGCCTATATATCGATGCATGCATGCGCAAGCTAATAAGCTGTCCTAATTTTCACGCAGACTTCCGATCGATCACACACCCCTAACACACAAAAGAAAAGAACATTAGGCTAATCCCAATGGTTGGTTTCATATTGTTGTTTCCAAGAGTGACATGTCAACAAAACACAAATGAAACCATGGATAAAACTCACTCCACAATGCATTGTTTCATCTCTGCTATTTCATAGGCACTCATTGCATTAAATTCTAAGACTCATCAAGTGTTGGTACCTGTGCTTACATAGTTTCATCTAGATGAAACCCATTTCATCTCTTTCCTCATTAATTCATTGCCACATCATCTAAAATGGTGACATGGCACTATATTTAATGTGCATGAAACTCTCATGAAACTCCCACTGGGTTATAGAACCAACAAGCTAGCAATAGTGCGTGAATTAATGAACAACAAATAATATAATCATGGAGTATTAATTCCCCCAAGAGGCCCAACTGCTGGTCGGATATCATATGCCGGCCTCGACCAACTAGCTCTAGAGGCTAGAGTGGGCATACATAAAGAGAAACGTGTGTTGCGCGCGCGCGCTTGTAGATTTGCCACCTTTCTTAGCAGCTAGCTTATTAATTCCCTCATCAAATAAATTAATATTGCATGCAATATAATATAATCATGGACTGGCGCCTAGTGATATGATGAGAATTGCACGCTGGTGATTTAACTTTGAGAAGAAAAAAAATGGTCTTGATTTTGGTATATACTGTGTACGACCATTCTATATCCCTCCTAGCACTCTACATATATTAGCTCTCAGGATCGGCTGATAAGTGATACTAACTAGTTAAGATTATTGGCCGGGAATGAAGCAAAAAGAAGGAGATCGATCCAACAGGCCGGCGCACTCTAATCAAATCAACAAGCTAGGGCTAGATGTACGCAATGCTGCTAAGCATGGCATGTGCAATTGTACACTTATGCAATATCCATGCAGCAGTGGCGCTTAAGGAATGGCAGCAGCTAGCGAAGCACACATGCATTATTGCCCAAGTCGTCAAGGCAAGGCAGACGCGCGCATGCGTACTGTAGGTCTGTAGCTCATCATCATTATAAAAGACACCCTCGCTCCAGCACGTCCCACACCTCACATATTTGACAACACAAAAATCATTTTGTGGTTCAAACTTCAAAATACAATACCTCTCATACTGTAAGACCGATTTCCTAACCATTTGGCGCTTGTTATTTAATAAAAAAAATACGCTGAAAAAATTCAGATACATGAAAGCTATCTTTTGGCGAATAATTTTCTTTAAAAAATGTATAAAAGCATTGTGGTTCGAATTCATGGAAGGGTGAGTTGCAACTAATGATCAATATATATATAATCAGTTACAATCATTAGTATGAATTGTTATAGTTGCAACCTTTATGTATGAGCAATGGTAACACACCTTCTTGTATTGCAACTTGGATTCCTATTCAATTTCTCTGTTTAGTACGCGGTTACTATAATTCATGATGGACGCTAATTGCAACTTGGTCCAGTATGTGTGCGGTTGCAATTAGTTGTCTTGGTCGATCAGTTGCAAACATGGATTACTTACTTCACACGAGGAAACCAAGTTTGCATATGCTCATACGAGATCCATCCACTACATAATACCCTTCTTAGTTACAATCCGGGAGGAATAAACCAATTGCAATAATTAAGAGAGACAATAATATTATATCTACAGAAATACATATAATTGTGTAACACAAAGAAGCGATGAGTTACATTTCATACACACATATTTTTTTCATGAACTTGGTATATATACTGGGGGGGCAATGTTTTAGACTGTACTATGATAATTGAAGTCTTTTTCTTTATGTAAATCATTGGGCAAGGTAATCGCTAAAGTTTTGTTCATCCATAGAACAATTGTAGCCTATATTATTTTTTTATAATAAATTACAATTTGTTGTAATCTGTACATGCATAAAAGGGGTTTGGCAACTAATTAAATGACTTTTAGGGTTGTAATATATATAAATCCTTTCTACACAAGCGTGTAGCTACACTACTATCCAAAAAACCACCTTAACTAAAATAAGATTTTTCAAAGTGATAACCATGAAAAAATTGAGGTGGAACTCATATTTTTTTTTACATTTTATGATATATTATATTTTCTATATAGAAAAAGAGTATGTCCAAATGCTTCATGAATAACAAAAAGTATGACCACATACCACTTTTGAAAATCAAGCACGTGTACATATTTTATTTAGGAACCTCAAGTACGAAAAAATACCTTGTGATTTGTGAGATATACACACTAGCTAGCTAGTAATTATAATAATCCAAGTGGCACTAATTAGAGAAAACACTCATTTGCCACTAGGAGGGCAAAGTACGTAGCCTGCTGCATGCGGGTGCGAGTACACAGACTTTTGTGACCAGCACTCTAAGCTAGTGAGTCCAGGGCTGGCATTTTATACTTCTTGTTGACCAGCAGTTGGGGCCCGGGGCCTACGCTGCCAGCCGGTATGCAGTGTAGCTAGATTCGTTGCCCATGTAGCGATATGATCGACGTCGTCTGTGCCCATGCCGTGCTCTTCGCGTTAATGTCCGTCATGCATGAGGAGAAGGCGAGAACATACATGAAGGTTTACTACGTTCATTGGGCCGGCCGGGGTTCGTCTCTGCCTCTATATATGGTACGGATGTACCGTCGTCGCAATGCATCCATGCATTGCATGCCCCTCGTTATCATGACCAGGACCGCAATATATTGCTTGTCTAGCTAGATTCTCCACGCAGCGCAGGCTGACACCGCACCATTGCACCAAGTAAGCTGATCGTATGCAACAACCGGCCGGCCACGCCGTCCTCTAATTTCTTGTTGATTGACGCGCGCCTCCACGGCTCCATGGCTGCGACCGCGGCGGTACGGTACGGTGCTGCGGCACACTGGCTAGTGGCTACCAACGCTAGAGAAAAAACGCACATTCGTCCATCTCCCATCTGTACCGGTTGTTTACCAACCGGTGCTCATGTCAAGCACAGTACCCCGGGAACCATTTAGTACCGGCTCGTAACACAATCCGGTACTAAATATTGACATTCAGTACCGGTTGGTGTTACGAGCCGGTACTAAATGGTCCTGGAGGCTTCCCAAAGCACCTTTTGCCAACCGGTACTCCGGTACCAAATGCACCATCCACGGTTACTTTAAAAGGATAGCATCCTTCCCTCAACCACAAGTGCTCTATAGCTAGGATGGTTAAGGAAGGATCGCGTGAGTGGGAGGTCGTGAGTTCGAGTCCATGGGACAACGCACGTGCATTTACGCATGAAAAAATCGCGCGACTTGTACCAGCGATGTTGCGCATGTGCGGGTAGGGATGAAAACAATCGGAAACCGTCGGAATCGAAATTAATTTTTTGGAAACGAAGCTCGGTCGAAAGATAATTATCATATTAGTCAATTTTGAGATTTTGTGAGAATCCTAATATACAGCTAAAAAGAATGGGAAATAGCTAGTTTTATGTTTTGGTAGTTTCGGAAACGGTCGGAAACGAAATAAGTTTTTCGGAAACGTAGCTCGGTCGAAAGATAATTATGGTAACTGTTTTCACCCCTATGTGTGTGCCCCTCCAGCGAGTTCAAAATTTTTTTTCCCATTTTTTTGGCTCAAATTCATTTGGTACCGGTTAAAGATGGCGTCCATCGATACCGGTTATTATAACCGGTACCGATGGACATGTCCATCAGTACCGGATGGCCAGTACCGGTTGCATATAACCAGTACTGATGGGACCTTCCCAACCGGTAGTGGGAAGCCTTTTTCCCGTAGTGCAAATACAGAACAGGTACAAATTCCCAGTCCATGTCAGCCGGCCGGCCGGTGCATGCCCCCCGATGCCGCTACCCTCGCTGTCAGCGGTCCACCAAGATTAATAAATATATTTGTGAGAACAATTATGTCCCCTTTTTACATATAGATAGATAGCGGTGATTCACTCGACATTGTTACAAGAAAACAGTGAGAAGAACAATAATTCATATAAAAACAAAACTTTGGTCACTAATATTTAGTCTTGGAAAAATTTATTTTACTTCTCTCACCTATCCACTTTGCCCCTTAACCAAAATTTAATTTGGTTCAAATTACTCCCTGAGCTATTTTAGTTGGTCGATTCTACCCCTAATAATATTTGTATATTTTGTTTCTCTCTCTATATAAGCTGAGTTAAATTCAAATTCAATTTTTCCAAGTAGATAGAGAACATGATGTTTAATGTTAAATAAATATATTGAGATTTTTCTTTCTTGATTATTTGCAAAGGTAATGACCATTTTATACAATATAGCTTGTATATCCATACAAAACTGCAACACAAATAATCATGAAAAATATAATATAATTTTATAATATAGAAAATTATATTAATTGTAAGACTGCTCGTAAACTTTTAAATTAAAAATCAACTTGGACGCGGAAACAAAAAAAAAAACAAAACTCATTAGGGGGTAGATTAATGAACCAACAACAATAGTTTAGAGGAGTAAATCAAGCTAGAATTTTGTTGAGGGGTTAATCACTACCGCCTAAGACGCAAGTTCACAACAAATGACCTATTAACCGGGGCGTTTGTTTGTCAGCAATGTTTGTATCCGGTGAAAACCAACATCTCCGTGCAAACTATGGAAACTTCGATCTGGGCCACACGATGTTCATCTAAAGGGGGCGCTCAGGGGAGGTGGGAGGAGTGATCTGTAAAGAAACCTTTGCAAATTACCCCTCCCACCTCCCCTGAGCTTTGCAAATAACCCCTCTCTCTCCATAGCGCCCCCTTGGATCAACATCGTGAGGTTCAGATTGAAGTTTGCATAGTTTGCACCGAGAATTTGGTTTCCACAAGATATGTTACATTGTTTCTCTGTCTCAGTTAATTAAAAATTAAAAAACCCATGGGCCCGCCGAGCCCATCTAGAGCCGCCGCTGCCGCAGCATATAGCGCCTGCGCCGTCACCGGACATCACCGTCATCTGCGCCATGTTGCCTCCGTCACCCGCAAGCACCACCTCCGCCTCCACACGGACCCACCACCACCTCGTACCTTGCCTGCGTACGCCGTCTCGCTTTGGTCGCATCCTCACCACCATCATCGCCTCTGTCGCCACTCCTCCTTTGCCTCTATTGTCCACGCTGACGGATATGGATACCTCTAGGTTCATTATGGTCTTCACTGACAATGTGGCCCGAGGCCCACCTATGACTGGCCGGCCGAAGGTCCACTGCCTAGAGGCCCAACAAGTACAAGACTTCGGGTGCATGGGTCGCCCCATGCCGTGCCGGCCAAGCAAGGGACTTCGAGATAACAAAAGACTCCGGTCGCCGCCATCGAGCTGTTACCGAAGATCATGAAGATCTGATTATATTCTATCCCAATAGGATTAGTTCCATGAACCTTGAAAACCCTAGGCCTGTCGGACTATATAAGGCGGCCTAGGAGGACCACCATAGACACCCGAACCTAGATCTCAGGACCCAAACCTAGATACCAGCACCCGTGCTTTGCAGTTCCTGCAACTTCAATACACACAACCACCACTGACACAAGATCTAGGGTATTACGCTCCAGCAGCCCAAACCTGTATAAACCCTACATTTCCTTTGTCACCATCGAGCTCTTGGTTCCACAGATCCTCACATTCTACTACTTGGGTAATCCCTAGCAGATTACCGAAGCAATCCTCCAACACACGTGCCCCGCCTCCGCCTCTACACAGGCCCACCGTCACATCCCACTTCCCCGCCGCCCTCGTCATGCCTCGGACGGGCCAGCGTTGTCTCATTGGGTGAGAGGGAGAGAAAGGAGAAGAGAGAAGAAACCCTAAATTAGGGTTTATATATGCAACCCAACTAATGGACCTTCTAGAGCCGGTTTGGGCCACTGTATTTTAGGAGACGGGCCTTATAAAGGGTCCTTCTCCAAAAATCAATTTATTGAGGCATACAACTCATGACTACTGCCTCTGGATATAGATTGTTTTTTGAGGCGGTTGTACTGCAACATCAATATCCGTAAATCAGTTTTCCAAGGCTGTTAAAATTAATTGTCTCCGAAAATAAAAAAATGTCCACCTCTAATGATCCCTTATCCGAGGCGGTTGGATTTTGTGACCGCCTCTAAGGCCCATTTTCAAATCTCACAGAAAATATTTTTGTAGTGGTAAAATAGACTTTTTTTTCCTTTAGTCTTCAATGACCATATAGGTCTTCATTAGTAAGATATATAATAATTGTGGCAATTACGTTGTGGAATACAGATGAAGAATCAGATAAGAAAACGATGATAACGAATCCGGATAAATCTACTTTAGTACCACATTACACTCAAATCCGAATACAAATATCTATATTGACATTTTTGGCGGATATATATACGGATAATCCAGATGTTCATTTCCACCCCTGGTGGGGGGCGGGGGAGGCTTTAGCCAAACATTATGCATAGAGGCTTGTTGCTTTCGTGACAGCTAGAACCAATGACAACAGCCCGGATGTGGTGGTTTCACGGTTACTAGCCCTCTGCCCAAGATGTGGCTAGCATCGGCAATTTAATTCTTCTTTTATGTAGCAAGTGTTAATATATAAGTAAATGTAAGTTGTCACAATGTAAAAAATATTCCAAAATATGTTCAACATGAATCTGGTTTTGTAGAACTCGCCGTAAAAAACACGAGGTGCAAACAAAATTGAAAATGGACGTTTCAAATGAAAATTATCACATTTTTTTGTTGAAGTGAAGAAGAAAAGGAGAGTGGGCCCACCAAGGAAATGGGGAAGAACGTCGTGGCATGGTTGCGTACGGAAACATGGAAGAAGAAGGACACACGTAGGCCATGGGCCGTGGTTGTGCGGTCGCACGGGGCGTGGGCTGGACCGGTCGCACGGTCACCCTCCAGCGCAATCGGTCGCCGGATAGCTTTTTCGATATGAAAAAGCTACGGACGACCGGTCGCGCGACCGGTCCAGCCCACCTCGTAAGACCGCACACCCAGGGTCCATAGCCCATCTCCCTCCCTCCCATGCAACTGCATGGCCCACTCCTCCCACGCAACTACATAGCCCACTCCGTCACGCAACTGCACAGCCCAACACCCCCATGCGAGCGCGCAATCGCAGCCCAGCTGCCCGTGTGCGGCCTTTTACTGTTGAAAGCAAGCAGTAGCAACTTGTTCAGCGACAGCGTTGGCAACTTGCTCGGCAAAAGCATCGCAACTTAGGTGCGCCAGCAAAAAAAAACAACTTGTTCAGCAGTAGTAGCAACTTGTTCAGGAACAACATCGACGACTTGTTCCAGAGAAACGCACAACTTATGCAGCAGCATCATCCCAACTTGGGTGCCTCGGCACCAAAAACACGACTTGTTCGGCAGCAGTAGCAACTTGTTCAGCATCTGCATCGACAACTTATTCAATAGTAGAGCTCAACTTGTTCATCAACAGCAGCATCGCGACTTGCATGCCGAAGGCAGGAGTCACGTGCCAAACATAAGTTGCCACACGAGTGAGACACCAGTTGCCACTTAATTTAAACATAAGTTGCCACTCGAAGGCTGAACAAGAGCAGGGAAGAGGAAAGCGAACGGAGGTTGAAGAAGCACAGGCAAGGAGGGAAGTGGGCTGGTAGGGGTCGTCGCCTGTCTCATCTGCGCTTGTCCTCCTCCGCCTCCGGCAGTCGCGGATCTCACCTCCGATTGTCCTCCTTTGCCTCCAGAAGTCGCAGATCTCGCCCCACCTTCGATGCTCCTCCCCCACAGTTGCCGCTGCATGCGCCTTCACCCCTGCCTGAGGACTGCGCTGGTGGGGGCAGAGGAAACTACGTGGGGGGAGAGAGAGAGAGTGGTGAGCAGGTGATGCGCGAGGCCCACGGAGAGAAGCCACATGTCGGACTGTCGTAGGTGCGGACGGGATCGCGCGTTACCCCCAACGCGCAATGGGTCGCGCGTTAACCAAGTCCATGTGGTGGGCTGCGGGCCCACTATTCAATATCTTGGGCTTAATTTTTTTTACAAAGAGAAATGAAGAACCCAAAACTACACCCAACGGCGCACACCAGGGATATTTAACTTTTTACCATCATACCGGTTGGCACCTCTTGAGATAGCATCCTTACCAATGACACAACAATTTTAGCATAAGAGAGAAAAAATGATACATATTTACCACTTTGGCTGACGTGGCATGCCAACAAAGCAGCCTAGCTCGAATCCTAGTCAGCACACATGGGTAAAATGACCAAGCTGCCCCTCCCTTCTCTCTTCTTTCTTTCACTTCATCTCCCTGACCAGAGGGGCCCACCCGTTATCTTCCACCTCGAGCCACCTGCGCTGCGCTAGCCTGCTCCGTCATCCTCGTCCGGTCGTCCCAATCGCGGTGGCGGTGCAGGAGCACTCTGGTCAGGGTCGATGCACCGGCTCACCAGGCTGCACAGGACTGCCAGGTCCTTCGTCCGAACGTTGCTCAGCTCGGGGGCGACTAGCTTACCGATCTCTTCTAGCTACTGGAGTACTTGGCATCCTGCGTGCGCAAAGAATCAGAATCACCAGTAACAGACTTGATTATTAAACCTGCAGCCCCCCAATTCTACTTTTGAACTTTCTTTTGTAGTCTAGTCGTTCATTGTGGGCTGAAATTAGGATTTTGGAAGTTATTTCATGCAGGGTGGAATTTTTCCAACAAGAAAGTTGTACGAGAAATCCCCAAAATTTAATCGGGGAGAAGGGCATAGTCCATTATGAGCTGTGGATCTGATGGAGCAAACAAATACTAATTCAGACAAAGTAAAAGAATATCAGGACATTGTAAAAGATGGCTGGCCGAGGATGACGGGGAGGTCAGGCTAGCGCAGGTTGGGTGGCTCGAGGTGGAAGATGACGGGTGGGCCCTGCTGGTCAGGGAGATGAAGCGAAAGAAAGAAGAGAGAAGGGAGGGGCAGCTTGGTCATTTTACCCATGTGTGCTGACTAGGATTCGAGCTAAGCTGCTTTGTTGGCATGCCACGTCAGCTAAAGTGGTAAATATGTATTGTTTTTCTCTCTCCTATGCTAAAATTGTAGCGACATTGGGCTAAAATTGTAGCGACATTGGTAAGGATGCTGTCTCGAGGGGTGCCATAAAAAATTTAATATCCCCGCACACCATGGACTTCCAGCCATCCATGGCGCACACCATGGACTCCGCGGGGAGCTCGGTAGCCACCGCCGCGCTTGCGCCCAATGGCGCCGCACCGGCCTCCGACGACGACGGCGACCCAGAGGTGGCCTCCTGCATCTGCATCTCGTCGATGGTCTACCGCGGGGCCAGCGTCGAGAGCCACCGCCTCTTCCTGGCGCGCCGCACCGCGCTGGAGATGCTCCGCGACCGCGGCTACAGCGTCCCGGAGGCCGACCTCGCCCGTACCCTCCCGAAGTTCCGGGCCTGGTGGGACGACAACCCCGAACTCGAACGCCTCGCCTTCTCCACTACCCTCGCCACCGACCCGTCCAACAAGGTAGGGTTTTTGTTTCCCCTCATTTCCCCTAATATCTCCAGTCTGCATTCAGATGTTCTTCGATTGAGGTTAGATTCGAGTTCCGGCTCCAACAGCGTTCTTTTCCTGCCGTCCTGCCGAGCTTTCGAGTCATGATGATTAAGAAACCTCCCACATTCACCCCCTTATTAGTGTACTGGAATCCAATTATGCTGAGATTGCACGGGAGGCACCACCGCAAAACTGAAGAGATAGGGTGAAAGAGGGGTATGGTTTCTTTCATACCCTTTCTCACCATTCCATCCTTCCTTGCTCTTTTGTGGATGTTAGGTGTGATTATTTGTATGGTCTAGGGATATTATTGTTCTTGTGGTTGTGATTGCGGGTTAGCATCATCCTGCGAGTAGAGTGGTAAACTGCTTGATTTATTGTGTATGTACCTAGAGAAGTTCAATGATTGCATACATAGGTATTGTACCGGTACGTTTTATCTTTTCATGCATAAGGTTGTTCTTTATACCAATCATTCTTGTTACAAAGGAGTAAATGATAGATCTCTACTATGTGTTTTGCAGGTGAAAGTTGTGTTCTGTCGACCTGAACCTGTCAAAATTGCAGTTATCCGGGAGTTATATCAGGGAGTCAAAGATGACAACTTGTCTAGACTGATTCTGATACTGCAGAGCAGAATAATGTCTAAAGCCAGAGAATCTATCAAGGAGATCTTCCCATTTAAAGTTGACATATTCCAGGTTAGGTTTGTGTCTCCTTTTTTCAGAAAGATAAGGTTAAGTTTCGCCTGGTATGTTTGTTGCTCTTCACATTGTGTTCAGTTTCTGTAAGTGAACAGCAATAGGGCCTCCTTTTGTTGTAACCGTAGTGCCCATCCCCTAAGACTAACAGCAAGTAGCTAGCTTCTGTTGACTCTATATGCTATCAGTGATGGTATTGCCTACAGTATGGTTAGAATCTTATGATTTGAACGATATGTTCTTCTACAATTTATGATCTTGATGTAGTGTCCTTACAGCATTATAACTTTCATCATGTAAAGTTGATACTTTGCTGTTCCTTATATTAATTTTTTTTTTCTGGTGAAGAGATATTTTCCAATGTCATGTTCAAATCAATGTACTTTTCCAATGGGTAGATCACAGAATTACTGGTGAACATTACTAAGCATGTCCTGAAGCCCAAGCATGAGGTGTTGACTGCAGAGGAGAAAGCCAAGCTCCTGAAGGAGTACAATGTGGTGGATTCACAGGTATGTCCCGCTAATTTATTTTGTTTTATAATTTCTTACTGCTTTATTGTACTGGCATTGTAAGTTATGATTCTATGTTAGTTTTGTAGCCTTCTTTGTTACATCTTGTGGAATGCAACAATGCAGCCTGGTGCTGACTGTTGCTTTTCATGATACTTTCTCTATGTAACGCTATAATTTCAGCACTTGGCCTTGCTTCCAACATGATCCTGGCCATAAGAGAGTCCAATCTCTTGGTGTGCTTTCTGGATGTGATGATTGGCATTATAGATAAATTGTGAATTTACCATGTTGAGTGCCTTGGTCACATTTAAATGTTGATGATAATTTGGTGGATTCCACCATTTCGGTTGTGATCATAATGTTGTATTATAAGTAACTTAAACTGGTGCTCCTTCCTATTTCCATAGTGGAAGAACTGCTATTGTATATGAAGAGAACATGTTTAATTGCAACGTCAAATTTATTTCAACTTCTCTTTGTGTGGCTTCTTAATTTACTATTATATATTGTATGCTCCTTACATAATGGTATGTAAATCGTAAATTAAAAATTTGTTCAGCAATATGCTTATAGCTTTTTTCCTCTTCGCTGAATACCACATTTCATTTTTTTTTTTTGGCTAGTGGATTATTAACATGCCTGAAGTGCAAATTCCTATCTGTTGTAATCTTGGATTTTTTTTTCCCTTTGGATATTTCATTTGATTGATAGAGTTAGCTTAACTTCTTGCAAAGTAAATTCATGCCTTTTTACTGAAAGTAGTACTTGTGTCTTGTATGTTTCAGTTGCCTCGCATGCTGGAGACTGATGCTGTTGCTCGCTACCATGGTCTTGGCAAGGGAACCGTTGTTAAAGTTACCTATGACAGTGAGCTAACCGGGAACCATGTGACGTACAGGTGTATTTTCTGAGGTCTGAGGCCCTGGTACCTTTAGATGGGTGGTCTCGTAAGCATTTAGTAACAAGAGCTTCTCGGTGGATGATCCTGCCCATCTAGGCCAGTGTAGGGCTGTAGGCACCCACCATGTAGGATGTGTTTGCTGTAAGCTATTGGTAAGGAACGTCTTGCAGCTAAGGTATTACCCTACTATGTTGTCCTATGTGAGTACTCGTTTCAAGTCTTAAGCTTTGAAACAGTAAGAAAACCAATGTTTCAAGTCTTAAGCTTTGAAACAGTAAGAAAACCAATTCGATCAGTAACGGAACTAATTTGATTGTAACCTCTGACTCATTGTCAGTAGATGAATGTTGGAACTATGGCACACGTTGTGTCCACTGTCCTGTTAAACTGCTATCTCAGCTGTCCTCTGATAACTGACATGTTCTGCAAAATCACTTGATTCTGTCTTAGCAGTATCTGGTTAAGGATTCCATTATATTTTGCCAATCAGGGGCTAGCAACTGTGTTACAAATTAGTATGCCAAAAGCCAAGTAAAACAAAGAATAACTGGGGCTAATTCTCCTATATCCAGTTTGCAGCTAACTGTGCCTTGATCTGTGTTTGCAGCTAACTGTGCCTTGATCTGTTTGCCTTGGGCAATATTTCTGCGTCGCCTTCTGCCTTTCTCTTGCGGCTGCTGCTGCTGTTATCGCTGCTGCTGCTGCTGCTGTTTGTGGGGTTACTGCTGCTTTCGTCGATGTTCCCGTCACTTTGCTGGTTGTAGTGCTCCTTGCATCTGCTTTTCAGTATGTGGGGCTTCAGCTTGCTCATGTCTGATAGCCGCACTGGTTTTAGGAAAAACTCATCCGCTCCTTCCTCCAGGCATCTGATTCAAAATATCATGAAAAATAAGTCAGTGATTTCATCCAGATTAGGATGCAGTTAAGGTTTTTTTTTTACTTTTTGTGTTTCTACTGGTTTCTATTTCATCCAGATCTGTATGTGTGCATTTGTGTACAGGCATCATATTTTTTTATTCTTTATTTGACTTTACTGCCCTCTGAATATATTTTTCCCTCCATTTGTATATCGTGCAACTTGAAATAGAATAAATCCAGACAAAGACAGGTGGTGCTAGTGAGCTGTCTGCATCAATAAACCTGTTTCATGGATACGGCAATATGGAAGATCTACAAGATTGTTATGCGTATCATTCCATATCTTTTTTTTTTATTATTTTACACTAAGCATGTCGGGATTATGTTAGGACGTGTGAGCTGTGTCATGTGTGGGGCGGTTCCAGTATTATACAACACATGTGATGCCAAATCATTAAGGATTAGAAGAGATTTCCATATCCATATTTGCTCTAAACATATTGTTTCTATGTCTCCATAAAGAAGAAAAAGGAACTTTCAAGCCTTCAAAAGTTTCAAAACCATGTACTATTTCTTTCTAAGCGAGAACACGATCTGCCATACAGAATCATTTCTCTTAAACGATAAAGTTGTTTTTTCCTGCTTTACTTCTACTCAGGCAGTCGCTGATATTTCTAGATAGTTAACTTTGATTTGTTGTTCGAAACAATCTGGAGATAATCTCAAACAATACTTTATAGATCCACAAGAGTCCTCCTCACCTATTGATCCTTGAAGGAATGTTCTCGGACGACATGATCACCACCGGGATATCTCTTAGAGACGATGATTCCTGCTTCAACAAAACAAGCACACATCTTTGTTAGGTCCTATAATCTTCAGTGGACCATCGATGGATCATACCAAGAAACACTTGAGAGAGAATATTACCTTGATCTTCTTGAGCAGATCATATCCTGTCATGCCAGGCATGCAGTAGTCTGTGATGATCAGGTTCACCGCAACCTCCTGATTATATATCCACACAAGAGTAGCAGAATCAGAAACCTTTCTTCAGACTGGGAACACAAGTACAGATGGTTTCTTGATTAAGAAATAAAACCATCTTCTTGTCTTACCAGCTGGTCCTCCTGAAGAGAAATGGGGGTGCTGCTGTCGTGATGGATCCTCAAGAACTCGAGAGCCTTGCTCCCGGAATCGACAGTGGTGACTTGGAAGGAGGAGGTCTTGAGGAGCCTCTCGATGAGCTTCCTGTCCGGGAGGCTGTCGTCCACGGCCAGGACATGGAACGGGGTCTCTGTCGCCACCGCCGCCATGGAAGAACTTTCCTGCTGCTCGTGTTGTGACTAGAGAACGAAGGACGAGGATGCTATGAGCAGCTGCAGTAGAGAGAGTAGACTAAAAGCAGGTCAGGGAGGTAATGTGTTCTTGGCATGAGAGAGGCCTTTAGAGTTTTGAAGGGTGTGGTTGAGCCTTTGAGTTGTTGTTATATATACAGAAGAGGCACATGAAAGGATTCCAGGAGGAGATATGAGGGAAAGTGGAGGGAAAGAGGAAAGATATGTGATGACTAAAGAAAAAAGAAAATCGAAGCGCATGGAAGAAAAAAAAGCAAGATCCGAGGGGCAGATTTGCTCCAAATCTTGCAGGAATTGACTCCATTCGCAACAGAAAAGAATAGAGACCCGGCCGGACCCTCTCCTCTCAGTGTTCTGGAGCAGCAGCACTGCAGCAGGCCCTTTCAAAGGGTCCACCATGATGCATTTCCTCTTGTTTCCTGCATATTTTTTTTCCTGCTGCTGATGATGACATGGCTTTACTCCTACTAGTTTCGAGTTGTTGTCCGCTTGCTGGCTGACCTGAAAGGATGAAAGAAGAAGATACGGGCGGATCATTGTGGAGATTTGGTGCGAACTTGAGATGTGACCTACCCAGTTGATTCGTTGTTAGGAAAAGAAAGAAAGAAAGAAAAGATCTGCAAACACTTGACCACTTGCTTGTAAACCCGAGGGAAGAGTAGTATTGTGTTTGATTTGTTGATTGTGTGCAAATCTGCAGATGGATATCTCGCTAAAACCAAATCTCGATAGTTACGCTAGGATCGTGGAATGGAGATCTGCTGCTGCTAGTGCCAACTCTTCCGACCCATGTAGGAACTGGCCACTCTCTCCAGGCAGCGATTAATTGATTAGCAACGTCGGTACGATTCCTCCCTCGCGCGCGCTCTGCTGCGAGATCCTTCATGCGGTACGGTGGAATGGAATCAATCAATCTCCAAGAAAGATGACAGCCTACTGCTTGCTTGCTTGCTTCAGGCTTGCTGTTGCTGAGAATGCATGATCCCTATGGAGATTGGGCGAGCGATACGATACGACGGCGATCCCACCCAACCCTCCCAGCTAGTAGGTGAGATGGGATCGAATCGCTTTGCTTTGCTTTGCTTTCAGCAGCAGCAGCAGCAGCACACCGATCGCCGCGCGCGATCTCCCAGACAGTGGCGGCGATACGATATGCTAGCTTCAATTCCGCCCACGTGTCCCCTCGATCGATCGATCCGCCCACGATATGTCGCGTTCCCTTTCCCTCCAGCCAGGGCCAACCACGGTCTCGTCAGGTAGCTGTAGCCTGTAGCTGCTTCTACTCTCCTGAGGAAACAAATCAGACATTCATTCCCGGATCATCAGTGAGTGCAGCACCTGCCTGCGGATCAACAATAAATCATATCTCCATCGTCTCGGCGACATGATAAACCTCCTCACTGACAGATAACAACACTACAGATAGCGCGGTGCATCAATCAAATCATCTACCAAGAGAGAGAAAAAAAAAGGCAAAGCCACATGATTCGATCGATATTCGGGTCATGAACTCACGATAGAATACCTCAACATGCTAATGGGTTGGTGGGCTTTAATTCATCATCTCAAAGAAGAATACCATGAACCAAACAGCAAGCAAGCCCAGTTTTGTTGGCTAGATAGATGAACGCAGCGGCTGACCCAAGCAGGCCGGAAACACACAAACATCTCTCTGTCGTGTTTATGGGCCGAATTTTTCATTTGCAGGGAATAGGAATATCATGTCATCGTCTGCTGGGCCTAATCGCCTGACTAAATAAGGTGGGTGATCCCTTCTCCAGCAAAAACAAACAAACCAAAAAAAAAACAGTGTGCTGTGCGCCTGTGCCGGCCGGCGATCTGTGTGCTGCACTGCACTGCAGCCAGCTAAGCAAAGGTGAGGCCATTCCCAACCCAATGACTACGATGGTATCTATAGAATTAAATGAGCTGACACATAGGATAAAAGATGATGTGGCAAAGAAATAAATAAAGAAAGAGGAGGAAACTGGGTCTTGCATGAGACATGGTTTCTACACACTATCCAAGACATAATGAGAGGTGAGCAGCATTAAATTCAAATATTGCATAGTGGTGTTTGCATTGGAAGGGCAGTGTCTAGTGCTAGTTTCTTAGGCTATCCCCAACCCTCATAGTAGGATGGTGTACATAGAATTAATTATAGTGCCACATAAGATTTTTAGGTGATGTGTCATGTATTAAATAAGATAGAAGAGATGGGAAGAAACTGGGTCTTGCATGAGACCCAGTGTCTAGCGAAAACCAATGCACTAGAATTAATATTAGCATTAAGAGAGGGTAGTGTCTATATAGTTTATGAGGAAGCAAGAGATTGGTCAATAGAATGCATAGAAAAAAGTGAATGAAGTGGCTAATTAATTATTTAGACTCTTGGTAGATGTGATGCATTGGACATCATAGTGTCTTGAGTAGTGACCATATGACATGGCACACATAGACATTACTTGGATTGGAAATAGCCTTACTGATGTGGATCTTATGAACAACTAGTGTCTTGGGTTAGGAATAACCTGATCACAGCGTGCGCGACCTGCATGTCATTGCCCGTCCACGCCAAGGAGCATGCCACGTATACAAATATCAATAGTGCGAGTGATAGACTTGACTGTTCGGTGATGTGAAGCACCACTACCGCCCACCATTTCTCAGTACGTTATCTTGCCACACTAGATTGGTATTTTTTTCCCCTTTTGGACTACCCTCCCCATTTGCCAAACACTTTCTACGAAGAGTATAAAAAGTGCAATATAACACCCATTTTTCCAACTTCTTGTTTATTTATTTTTTTTTGACGGGTCAGGGGGGAGAGAATCCCCACCTGATTTCATTCCATTGATCTTTCCTGGCCCCTAACGGCCCGCACAATGATCAAAGTTTTACAACGGGCTACATTTTTTGCGATGGAGGTTTACATTGCTGATGAAAAAACATTACACCATAGGTCTCCTAGACCGGCTTCTTCTCGGCGCATCGGGCTTGACGTAGTGCCTCAACCAGGGTTTGCGCCTCCTGTCTGAACACCACGGCGTTGCGACGTTTCCACAACACCCAGCAGCCCAAGAGCATGAATGCCCCAAACTGAGACGCCGGAACGTCTTGTTTAAATTTTTAAAAACCAAATTCTAACGGCTAGAGTTTCTCTTTCTTATACAACTCCCAACAACCTAATATAGTGTCATTAAACTCCAAATCTCCAATTAAATAAATTCATGGCAAAAGATTGATTTATCAGGCACCCACAATACAAAAGGGTATGCCCCCACAGACCTGGGTCGTGTGGTGTGAAAGATTCTTTGGGTGGGCGTCGCTGCAGCAGAGCATAGCAGCGCATCCCTCGTCAATCATGCTGTGTTCATATTGAAAGTAAAAAATATTTTTTTTAGATAAATAGTGCACTGCGAAGCGTGTTCTGTGAGTGGGATGAATAGAAAAAACTTGTTGAAGAAGTATTTTTTCCTGAATCTGAACACAGGGCTCCCCGACACCCGCACGCACGCGCGGATCAGGTACGTGAAATTATCGACCAAAATTCAATGAACCCGGATAATCAATATCCATCCGTATAACTAAAATTGAATATCTATTATAGATATGTCATGTATATCAATATGTAATACATATCCAGTATATTTTATGATGTCCGTATCTAAATTCGATAAAAAAATATATATATTTTTATATCCGTGTATGTATATCCTAGGATCCGCTTTCATTCCATTATGCCATTATGGTTCTCTCGCAAAAACAAACAAATAAAACAAAACAATGTGCTGTGCCGGCCGGCGATCTGTGTGCTGCACTGCAGCCAACCAAGCGAAGCCAAGGTGCGCCACCTGCATGCCATTGCCGTCCACCGTCCACGCCAACGAGGAAAAAAAAAAAAAGACCATACCCATATGTCTCCACCACGGCACGTATACGAGCTCTACTAAGTGCAAGTGTACTTGACTACCACGACGTGAAGCATCACTACCCTACCGCCCACCATTTCTCAGTACGTGTTCAGTTCCCCATTTGCCAAACACTTTCCACAACGAGTATATTTACTTTTTTCATTAAAAATAATAATTTTTGGGTTTTTATAACTTTTATTATATGTATTAAAATAAGTACATATATATAGGTGCATGTCAAAAGTTATATATCTAGAAAAACCAAACCAATAGTATTTTGCGAGGTAAAAAAGTACACCCATTGTTTTGCAAGTTCTTCTTTAATTTAAAAACAAAAATATAATTACCCATGTTTCTCCATTTATTCCCCCCAAAAAAACATTCCTCACTCACATTGGTCTGCTCTGCTTAAAAAACAAAAAATAATCAAGTGGACCATACCCTCCTAAAGTATTTCTTTGTACCCAAAACATTCCTCACCCCTTTTTACCAACATGGCCTCCATACCCTGCCACACATTCCCTTTTGGACCAAAGCGCCATTAGTTTACAATCACTCTATTATCCAACTCCCAACAACCTAATAATATAGTATTATTAAACTCCAAATCTCCTATTAAATAAATTCGTGACAAAAGATTTCATTTTTTTAAGCAATACTAAAAGCAAAGATTTATCAGCCGCCCACAATACAAATGGGTCGTGTGGTGTCAGAGATTCTCTCCCTCGTCAATCTCACTCACTCAGTCGCTTCCCGACACCCGCACGCACGCGCTCCACTTCCACACTGATCCATCCATCCATTCCCCCACCCAAAGGTCCCAAGCCACGCCACGCCGCCGTCCATGGATGCCACCGTCCTCTTCCTGGCCGCGGGCGCGCTGGTGCTCGCCGCGGCGCTGGGATGGCTCATCGTCTTCGTCGCGCGGCGCCCGTCTCGGCGGCGCTCGGCGCGTCTGCCGCCGGGCACCACGGGGCTGCCGCTCATCGGGGAGACGCTCCGCCTCATCTCGGCCTACAAGACGCCCAACCCTGAGCCCTTCATCGACGACCGGGTGGCGCGGCACGGCACGGGCGTCTTCACCACCCATGTCTTCGGCGAGCGCACCGTCTTCTCCGCCGACCCGGCCTTCAACCGCCTCCTCCTCGCCGCCGAGGGCCGCGCCGTCCACTGCAGCTACCCGTCCTCCATCGCCACGCTCCTCGGCGCCCACTCGCTGCTCCTCACCAGGGGGCCCGCCCACAAGCGCCTCCACTCGCTCACGCTCACCCGCCTCGGCCGCCCCGCCTCGCCGCCGCTCATGGCGCACATCGACCGCCTCGTCCTCGCCACCATGCGCAACTGGGGGGAGCCCGCCGCCACCGTGCGGCTCCTCGACGAGGCCAAGAAGATCACCTTCAACCTCACCGTCAAGCAGCTCGTCAGCATCGACCCTGGGCCCTGGACCGAGAGCGTCCGCCGTGAGTACGTCAAGCTCATCGACGGCTTCTTCTCCATCCCGTTCCCCTTCGCCCACCTCCTCCCTTTCACCACCTACGGCCAGGCCCTCAAGGTGCTCGCCAGTTTGCCCGCCTTTCGTTCCCTTCCCCCGATTTGTTCATTTATCTTATCCGACAGACAATGTGCGCGTTTCCTCTGAAGTTTTGCTGTTTCATGTTTGATTCGATTCAGGCGAGGAAGAAGGTGGCCGGCGCTCTGCGGGAGGTGATAAGGAAGAGGATGGATGAGAAGATGGAAAATGGTGGCGCCAAAGGTGAGGACGATGAGGAAGAGAAGAGGGAGAAGAGGGACATGGTGGAGGAGCTTCTTGATGCAGAGGGTGGGACCTTCCCGGTTGAGGAAATGGTGGATTTCTGCCTGTCTCTGCTGGTGGCCGGCTACGAGACCACGTCCGTGCTCATGACGCTTGCTGTCAAGTTCCTCACCGAGACACCCACTGCGTTGGCGCAGCTCAAGGTACGGAGGAATCATGAGAAATTTGTTTGCCACTTAGTTGAAATGTTCGGTGGTAATTAAAGCACAGTCCTTGTGCACGTGTGGTGGTAGGTAGTACTGTCAACAGTCAAATTAGCTTGGACGACATTGGGTAGCATACGTCAACTGATTTCATAGTATCTTATAATAATGGAGGCTTGGATTAACTTAATCGGTCATACATCGGTTCTGGTAGTGTTGTCCCACAGATAATCTGCACTCCCGCCGGCTTCGTGTTTTTATGTCGAATTCTAGTGCAATTTTTTACTGCAAGGTTTCTGTCCAGTTTGTTTGATTCAGATAACAGTTTTTTCACTGCAAGGTTCCTGTTCTGTTTGTTTGATTCTCTATGGGCATCTTGCAATAGGTACTGATGTGATGTTGCCTATTTGGCTATTTTCGCTATTTCCTTATCTTATTGTTGTCGAGAAAGAATTTGCTACGAGCACAACTCCTTCTGATTTCTTCCTGGAACATGTGCTCTTATCTATTTGTGTATAGAAATGCTTCATTCCTTCTCATTTATGTACCTGGAAGTGTGAACAATTATCCAACCGGATGACCAAAAGTGAGAATCATAGAAACATTATAATGGGCCCGGATCTGAATTTTCGGCCTTTGCTTTCAGTATGTTAAGTCAAATAATTGTGTCTCATGGTCCAATTATTCTGCTTCACGACATATGAATTTGATACCAGATATTTGCTGAATTTACAGGAAGAGCATGACAATATCAGAGATATAAAAGGCAAGAACCAACCTCTGGAATGGAGCGATTACAAGTCCATGCCATTTACCCAATGTGTAATAACTCTGGAGTCCCTATTTTCTTGAAATTTTCTTACTCATTGCAAAAAGGAAAAATGCTGTCTATCAGTTTCATTTTTTTTTTTTGCCAAAAAACAATCTCTCTTAATAGAACATTTGAGCACAGTTGGATTGTTACATTTTTGCAGGTGATAAATGAAACACTGCGTGTGGCTAACTTAATTAGTGGGGTTTTTAGGCGTGCAAATACTGATATTCACTTTAAAGGTATTTCTTTTCTGCAGAAACTATCTTCAAGCTCCCCAAAATTTAGCCAGGGATACTCATTCGTTCGTAAGATTTTGTTTTGTCCATCAGAGTACATTATTCCAAAGGGCTGCAAAATATTCGCTTCATTCCGAGCTGTGCACCTTAATACTGAACACTACGAGAATGCTCGGACCTTTGACCCTTGGAGATGGCAGGTACTTGTATGAACTTTATATTGCTACTGATCTACATATTCTCTGTTATGTGCTGGCTTGTCAAACTAAAATCAGAGTCACATATATGTGAATTGGTTTCTCTAAAAATCATATGCGAATAATTTATTTGTTGGCATTGTGCAGAGTAAGAATAAACTTCAAAGTGCGGTAGGGGCCAGTTTGTTCACTCCCTTTGGTGGTGGACCTCGTCTGTGCCCAGGCTATGAGCTTGCCCGGGTGGTAGTTTCTGTTTTCCTGCATCATCTTGTAACGCGCTTTAGGTAAGGCATCCTTATCCTTCAAGTTTCTACACAATTTTGAGATCCATGGGATGTTGATAATCTTAAGATGAACCTTCAATCTGTCTGTTTCTTCCAACTGGACGCCACTGATTGAATCGTGCACTCTTGACCAATAAATCTGCAGCTGGGAAGAGGCTGAAGAAGATAGGATTGTTTTCTTTCCCACCACCCGAACTCTCAAAGGATACCCCATCAATCTCCGGCGGCGATCAGATTATGTTGTCTGAACTCATATTAGGTTCCAGTTACCCTTATCTTCGAAGCAAGACTAAGCATAGATAAAAGAAAAATAGTAGTAGTAGTAGTTAGTAAATTTTTCCTCCTTTTAGGTTCTTTATCTGTAACTTGGTACAGTCAGCAGTCAGCAAAATCTGTTTTGCTTGTAAAATCACCGAAACAAACTGCTATGCAACGTGTGCTGGTTACAGATAACATTTTGCCGTGTATTATTTGTCCACCATAAAATCTAGCAAAGATCTCAATAGCTGTTGATATCGCTGTCCCAATACACAAATGATTTGACGAGTTTGTATGATCCGGTGGGCAGTATGCTAACCAGCAATTGGAGGGACTGATCACTCAGATTTAATTATTGATCTTTGTCAAGCAAATCAGCATCATGAACTGATGTGTTGGTCTTAAGCATTTCTCTACCTGTCGGTCAGTCAGTTTCCCCGTACCCAGGAGATACGATGGAAATGTGTCGCGTGCCCTGTTCAAGTCTTCACTGCGTTATGCTAGTAGTAAATGCTGCTCCACAACTGTTGGACTGCAATAGCTTGTGCGTGATATACAGTGTGCAATCAGAAGCTCATAACAACTGTGTAATCCATTACACGTACATGGCTAGCACATTGCACTGCACGACTGTGATGGTACATTGCCTGTGCACTATACGTTCAGGGCCCAAAGCATTGCTCAAGCTGCCCAGCAAACAGTGGTGGTACAAGTGATGCATGCATGGCTGTGCCTACCTGCTGGTGGCACTGGAAGGAAACTGTAGGTGCACGGGCGCTGGGTCACGATGTGCGCCCATCACCGGCGTACGTTCGTGATGGTACGTAGTGATGCGTGGTCAGATTGATCCCAAGATCTTGAAACGAGAAGCTAGCGGCATGGGGGGCCACCCATATGCTCGTCGCACGGCATCGTCCTCAGCGCGTCGCCGCTGTCCACGTAACCCTCCCTCAAGCTAGGGAAGGCACACCACGCCGCGCAGCACCATCTCCTCGCCCGCCGCCGTCGTCGTCTCCGGCAGGCCCGCGACGGCGCTGGCCGCGGCCGCTCATGAACCACGCTGAGTCGTCGTCGACAACGTGATCGTGCTCCATCTCCATGAAGCTGCGCGTGAGCATGGAACAACTCGTGGGGCGCGGTGCGGATGCAACATTCCTGGTCGCGTTGTCTCGTCTCGTGGTATATCTGGTGCGGTGCGGCAACAGGAAAGTGCCTCCTGCTGCTCCTGGCGGACGCATCTGTGGCACAGCTGCTCTTGCTCCGACGTACTCTACTTCGTACGTGTGGAAGGCGGCGACCAAGAAAATGCAGTGATCGATGTGTGATTCATCGGTAAAGGGTGAATTGAGTTTGGACACTGACCTGGCCTGTCCCGCCAGCCGCCGTGTCCTGTCTCAACTGGCCTTGGAAATGGAAGCTCGTGGTATGTTGAAATTCGAGTGGATTTGGATCACCATTTGATTTCCAAGTCCAACTCTTAATGTCTTCCTTCACAAGTGATTTCTTCTTTATGATAAAACATTTTATGCTAATTAAATCCAACGAGTATAAGCGGTGATTGATTTTAATCTAAATCTCAAACTGATACTATATTATTATTATTATCAGTCACAAATATCTCAACTCAAAAGATTTACAAAAATAAGAATCAAAATTGATCATACATCGTGCTTCAGCAATGGCAGAGTCTTGTTCCTCGTCAATCCTCAGCTAGCTCCCTCTTGGCGGGCTTTGCAGCGCGAAGCGGCAGAGCGGGCAGAGGCGGCTGATGGCGAGCCACCTTCGGATGCAGCCGTCGTGGAACTCGTGCGAGCATGGCATCGCACCCATCCTGTCGCCCTCCTCGAAGCTCTTCAAGCACACCGCACACTCCTCGTCCTCCTCCCTTGTCTCCTCCGCCACCGTCGTCTCCCGCAGACGCGCCATGGCCTCACTCGACGCCGGGACGAAGCGGCCGTCACCGAGGTCGAGGTCTTGGCCGGCGGTGCGAGTAGGAGCCGGGGCTCGATCAAGCTCATCCAAAATCTATTGCATGACCTGGATGGCGCGGAGGTTGGCCACCTCCGTCGTCATACCGCCATCAAGCTCAACCAAAATCTGCCGTGCGAGCTCGTTGATGCGACCAAGGATGGTCGCCGGCGTCATGTCGCCTCCCTCCGACGGTAGAGGATCTGAGGGCAACGGCGACACAGGAGTCGGCTGTTCCCGTTGGCCATTGCTCACCGGAGATGTGTCGTCGCCGCCGCCGCCGCCGCGGCGGCGTTCCATCTGATGTAGTATGTTGGAGTAGGTTGTGGTGAATAATGGGATTTTTTTAAATAAAAAAAAAGATGCCCTTGGCGGCATTGGGCCTTAATCAATTTGGCTTCATATCTACCTATGCTATATTTTCTAAAAAAAAATCGAGGGAACTGCTAGCGCCCGGACGTCTGATCCGGGCGCTGGCCTCCGGACGGTCAGTTGTTTCAAAAAAGTTCCACGGCAACATGTAACGTATGCTGAATGCAACATCTAGGAAAATAAAAAAAAATCAGTTGCAATATTAAAAAATCATAATTGCAACATGGCAAAAATCAAAACTGCAACACCACGAAAACACAATCGCAGCATCTTAAAAACAATTTTCTATTGGATGCTCACTGCAACAGCCATGTTTCACTGAATGTTTCAGTGTTGTAATGATTTAGTTGGGCGTTGCAAAATTTGACTTGATGTTTCAATATTTCATCAATGTTTCAATTTGCAACATTCCAATGTTTCAGATGGTGTCTGATTTTTATTCTTCCCGTCGGACGTCAGGTCCATAGCATTACCGAAAAATCTACCTACGCTATACAAACAGAATTTGGCTTCATATCTACCGACGCCTTTTACAACACCAGCAAAACTGCACATCTTGTTCAGGGCACTCAGGTAGCCTCTGACGCTGGACACAACAACGTCCATCCGATGCTCCACTCCCACTGAAGCCAACAAGCACAGAGATGAGTTACCGAATAGTAGTAAGAAAACGTAAAAGACATGAAAATGGATTTCCAAATTCCAAGGGCTATGACCAGAAGGAGCGATTGAAAGATTGACTAGTCAAGCCATGTTTGGAGTTGATGCTCACATCTCCAGTGATAACCACTTGAGTTGTTGCAATCGCGTCAATGCATTCTGTCACTGAAGTCATACCATATTCTCGGAGAACAGTTGGAATCTGCAGATTGTAAACACTGTTAGATTTCTCTTCATCTTGTGATAAACAATGAGACAAAGTAATTAAGTCAATGCATTAGGTCCAATTCTGGTTGAACCACTTAGTCCATTTGTTTTCTACTTCACAGTTGAGACTGGTAGATACATACTAGTATTATTTAATATTTGACACTAATTTTAATACTAATACATCTATTTCAAATGGCATCAGAAAGAGTAGCATGCCCAATTTTTCAAACAAAGATGGAAACTGTTGTCACATTGTATGATAACACAGCATTGAACTGGACCTTGGCACCCTACCCAAGTAGCACAACTAACACTTCAATACTTCATGTCTTATGCAGCTAAAAAAAACTCAGACTTGATGTGCTGATCATCATGGTGGTAATCTACAAGTCATGCCGCTACAAATTGCAGCATAATTTTTAAAATAAAGCAAGTGTATCATTTCTCTTGAAATTCATCTGCTTGTGATAAATTTCATGCAAATCCTAGTAAATTTTGTGCATTTTAGAGGTCCATATAAGCCAGAGGCTCACCAGATACGAATAGTTCCATTGTTACCAAAAAAGTATATGCATCCAATTTGTTCCACCCCATCAGTAGTAGTGTACCAGTGCAAGATAGGTGAAAATGTGGCAGATATAAACCTGGATTATTTGATCAACAGCCTTGTAAGCTGCATCGACTGGATCTGTTCTCTCTGCCTGGTCCTATCAATTTCACGGTTGCTGTAGATATACCAAGTGTTCTACATGTTGCCTGCAAATGGGTGCATAACATTTCAGGCTTAGCATATCATGTTCCTATTAACCAAAGTTTAGCCAACTGCGGCTGCATTATACCTGTACGTCAGAAAGGGACCAAATAAAATTAGGCTGGAATATAGATATCATCTGATAAAAATGCTTCTATGTCTTCATCAGTTACATGTTGCAAAGAGTGAACTAACTCGTGAGTTTCCATGCATAGTGTGTCTGAAATTTCAGCTACATATTATAGTAACGATTTGATGACAATAATAATAATAATAGAGTAAGAAAGCAAGCAGCCCACCAAGGAACTTCCAAGGAATTGTAATGACCCAATAAAAACATGTAAGATAAAATGGTGAGATGCAAAAAACAAAAATGTGGTATAAGTTATTAATCAACGGGTGCAATGATTATAAAGGTAATAATAAAACATGGGGAGTATCACACATTCACACTAGCAATAGAGCAAGTACTTCAGAATAAAAAAACTCACCTTTTTCTTTAAAGAAGTCGACGAATTCCTTATCACTGATTTCATATCCAAGCTACAACATGAGCAACAAGGATGTTATCCAGTAACAATAATAACCGTTTGGTTTCCTAGTCCAACTTTTAACGGGCCTGCTCATGTATTCCATCAAAAGTGATTTTTCCCCTTTGTTACTGGGAAAAAAAAGAGAAATCTCTATAGCCTCGACATGGTCTTTTAAGACCAAAGTTTAGGTGCTAATTATTTTAAATACAATTGTAAGATATATATCAGTCTCAAATATCTTACTTCAAAAGATTAAATAAATCAGAATCAAAGTCGATCATACATTAATACATAATAGTCCGTGCTCCAGCAATGGCATAGTCTTGTTCCCAGATCGTCAATCCTCAGGTCCCGCTTGGGCTTGCAGCGCGAAGCGGCAGAGCGGGCAGAGGCTGCTGATGGCGAGCCACCTTCGAATGCAGCCGTCATGGAAGGCGTGCGAGCATGGCATCGCACTCATCTTGTCGCCCTCCTCGTAGCTTTCCCAGCATACCGCGCACTCCTCCTCCCTTGTCTCCGCCACCGTCGTCTCCCGCAGATGCGTCATGGCCTCGCTCGACGCCGGGACAACGGCGCCCAAGCGGCCGTCACTGAGCCTGAGGAGGTCGGGATCGAGGCCCCGTCGATCGACCGCATCCAAAATCAGCCGTGCGAGCTCGATGGTGCGGTCAAGGATGGCCTCCGTCGTCATACCACCGCCCTCCGACGGCACCGGCGATACCGGACTCGGTTGTACCCGTTCGCCATTGCTCACCGGCGGAGATGCGTCGCCGCCGCCGCCGGCGGCGGCGCTTTCCATCTGATGTGTATGTAGAGGCTTTGGGACTAATGGAATTTTTTTTTATTTTTTATATAAAAAACCCTAAGCATATTCAGTATTAGGCCCTGATTGCATATCATCAAACTGGACTGGACTGGATCACCGTTTGATGTCCTAGTCCAATTCGGGCCTGCTCGTATGTCTTCCTTCAAAAAACATATTTTTTTTCTTCATTATTTATAGAGTTAAGTTATATATTGGGAAAAAAATCTGTAGCGACGACATGGTCTGCACTCTCCAAGGCGAAACATTAGGTGCTAATAATTATTTTAAATACAATTGTATGTATAGGAAAACTATATTGTTATATTGAACTAATTCATGACATAAATATAGTGTTATCATTCTGAAATATCTAAACACAACACAAAAGAATCTGAATCGAAGTTTGGAGTGATTGATTTCGGATAAGTGTGAGTCAGAGCTCCGACACAAGGTGATAGCCGTGTGTGTGACTCCACATCATCACAGACACATGAGCTTTATTTGTTTTGGCACGATCTTTACACGACAACGAGAAGGGCTTACAGTTGAGCAGGTCATGTAAATCGTGGCGGCCTCTGTCAAACTAACTACATCGTTGATCACCAATGGCAGTCGCAGTCTCTTGTTCCCAGTTCATCAATCCTCAGCTCCCTCTTGGCGGGCTTGCATCGAGAAGCGGCAGAGCGGGCAGAGGCAGTTGATGGCGAGTCACCTTTGGATGCATCCGTCGTGGAATTCGTGCGAGCATGGCATCGCACTGATCTCGACGCCCTCCTCGTAGCTCTTTCAAGCACACCGCACACTCCTCGTCCTCCCTTGTCTCCTCCGCCGTCGTCTCCCGCAGACGCGCCATGGCCTCGCTCGACGCCGGGACGAAGCGGCCGTCACTGAGGTCGACGTAGTCTGGGCCGGCGGTGCGAGTAGAAGACAGCCGGTGGAGGCCCGCTCGCTCAAGCTCACCTACAATCTGCCGTAAGAGCTCCTTGATGCGGAGGATGGCCGCCGCCGTCATATCGCCATCAAGCTCACGCAGAATGTGCTGTAAGAGCTCGTTGATGCGGCCAAGGATGACCTCCGTCGTCATATCGACGCTCTCCGACGGCAAAGGATCCGAGCGCAACAGGGAGACCGGTGTCGGCTGCTCCCATTCGACATTGCTCACCGGAGATGTGTCGCCGCCGCCGCCGCCTTCCATCTGATATGCATGGAGTAGATTTTGGGGACCATTTTATTTATATATATATATATATATAAACCCCTACGCGTATTCGGTATTGGGCCTTAATTGCATGAAAATATGCAGTAGAATTCGATTTCTTGCCTTCTTCCCATCCCATATCTGTATGTACGTTGTACATGTTTATAGAAACAGAAACTGTATTTCGCCATCGTTGACATCCTCTTCTATTGTATCGCCTTCGTCGTCATCCTCTTCTTCCTCGTCCACGAGCGACTCTGCTTCCGCCGCCGCCGCCGGCAGCGCGAATCGACAGAGGGGGCAGAGGCGGCTGACATGGAGCCACGGCAAGATGCAGCGCTCATGGAAGCCGTGCGAGCAAGGCATGGTCCTGAGCTTGTCGCCCACCTGGTAATCTTCCAGGCATACCGCGCACTCTGCTTCTTTCCCCTTCGTCTCGCCGTCGCCGTCGCCCACCGTCGTCTCCGGCAGAGCGGCGATGGCCTCCTCGGAGGCGGGGACGGCACCGAACCCGCCGTTACTGTACGCGCCGTCGTCATCTACGACGGGTTCGCCGTCCCTGTTGTACCAGACGCCGCCCCGCATGAACCCCACCAGCACAAGGTCGTCGAGGTGGCCGCCGCCGTGGCGCAGCTGGTGGTGCACCGGGAGGCGCCTGGACGGCGACGAGGGAAGGGAGTGGGTGAAGTGGCTCAGGACATGGGAAAAATCGCGCAGCATGTTGGTGAACGGAAGCGGCTCGATCGACGGCGGCTCCGCCGCCTGCAGTTGGTCGACGGCCATCGTCGGGGACGCGCTGTCGTCGTCGCAGGCGGCGGCGTCCATCTTAATCGCTGCCCCCCGAAGAAAGCAAAGCGCTAATGGTATTATAGAGGGCGTGTGAGCTAGGAAGGATCGGTCGGACTCGTCGATTCGTGGTCCTCCATGTCCGTCCCCGTTTCCAGCTCGGCTAGCGGCAGATCGATCGGGCAGAGGCGGCTGACTCGGAGCCACTGGAAGATGGCAGCGTTCATGGAGCTGTATCACCGTCCGGTTTCTGCGCCTGGGCCGCTGATTTCCGAGAATCACAGTCCGCGTATTAGCTCATTACCAAGGAGAATTTCATGAAGCTTAATAATTAGCTCAAATCAGGACAAGGTCCGATTAGCAAGACATTTTGGACCTTTTCGGATACCTTTTTTCCAAAATGAAGAAACCCATACATTATACGTTATCCAAATCAATAAATCAACAAAGTTTTGTATTACAATTTACGAACTACACTGTGAAAGCCCACAAGGTACCGAGTACTGTCTGTTCTGAACCAAAGAGACTGACCTACGAACGAACAATGCATTTCTGAGACCATGGAAGACGAGCAATGATGGAAAAAGAGGTTAATCCTGTTCACTGTATGCCCAAGCACCAGAAAAACCCACAGATTTGGGGTTGTGAAGCCACCCAATGGATTATTATTTCCTTATTCAAAGTATCTATATGGTCTATAAGATACAACTTGTACACTCCACAGGCCCAAAACTTCAGGCCTGTCCTAAGCTACAGGGACGAACGGCGGCACAATAATCTTCACACGGACAAGGGAAACCCCAACCAACCACCCTGTTACTGAAACGGAATGTCGCCTCAACAGTTGGTCATGAGCCATTACATCCCCTCAGCCCCACTGGAGAACCAAGTGGAACGCCAAGCTCACTCTTTGCTTCCAACACTTGCGCTCTCAGGTACCTCACTGCTGGCTTTCACAGCACCAGCAAAACTGCACATCTTGTTCAGGGCACTCAGGTAGGCTCTGACGCTGGACACAACAACGTCCATTGATGCCCCGCTCCCACTGAAGCCAACAAAGCACATAGATGAGTTAACGGATAATAGTAAGAGAACATAAAAAGACATGAAAATGTATTTCAAAGGGCTATAACCTGAAGGAGCGATTGAAAGATTGACCAGTCAAGGCATGTTTGGAGTTGATGCTCACATCTCCAGTGATAACCACTCGAGTTGTTGCAATCGCGTCAATGCCTTCTGTCACAGAAGTCAGACCATATTCTCGGAGAACAGTTGGAATCTGCAGATTGTAAATACTGTTACATTTCTCATCATCTTGCGATAAACAATGAGACAAAATAATTGAGTCAATGCATTAGGTCCAATTCTGGTTGCACCAGTTAGTCCATTTGTTTTTTACTTCACAGTTGAGACTGGTAGATACATGTTATTATTAAACATTCAACATCTCTAATTTTAATTAGCCTGGTTAAAATGGCACGACAAAAGATTAGCATGCCCAACTTTTCGAACCAAGTTGGAAACTGTTGTCACATTGTATGATACCACAGCACTGAAATGAACCTTGGCACCTTACCCAACTGGCCAAGTAGCACAAGTAACATGTATGTCTTATGCAGCTAAAAACATACTCAGACTTGATGTGCTCATAAATCATGGTAATAATCTACAAGCCATACAAGTACATGTCGCAATCTAATTTTTAACATAAAGCCAGTTGTGTATCATTTCTCTTGAAAAGCATCTGCATGTGATAAATTTATGCAAATCCTAGTAAATGTGGCAGATATGAACCTGGATTATTTGGTCAACAGCCTTGTAAGCTGCATCGACTGGACCTGTTCCGATAGAGCATGCTATCTTCTCCTCTCCATCTGGTCCTATCAGTTTCACAGTTGCTGTAGATAAACCTAGTGTTCCACATGTTGCCTGCAAATGGGTGCATAAAATCTCAAGCTTAGCATATTATGTTCCTATTACCCAAAGTTTAGCCAACTGCAGCTCCATTATACCTGTACGTCAGAAAGAGACCAAATAACCTTAGGCTGGAATATCTCATCTGACAATAATGCTTCTATGTCTTCATCAGTTACACGCTACAAAGAGTGAATTAACACGTGAGTTTCCATGCATAGTGTGTCTGAAGTGACAGTACATATTATAGTAACGATTTGATGATAATAATAATAGAGCAAGAAAGCAAGTAGCCCTTCAAGGAAATGTAATGATCAAAGAAATGTAATGATCCAATAAAAACATGTAGGATAAAATGGTGAGATGGCAAAAAAACAAAAAAGTGGTGGAAGTTATTAATCAATGGATGCAATGATTAGAAAGATGATAATAAAGTATCACACTAGCAATAGAGCAAGTACTTAAGAAAAAGACTCACCTTTTTCTTCTCTGCAACCTCTTTGTAGCGTTTAAAGAAGTCCTCGAATTCCTTATCATTGATTTCATATCCAAGCTACAACATGGACAACGAGAATCTTATCCAGTAACAATAACAACTGAAATAGGACTATAGTTGTGACGAGAAAAACAGGAAAACATCTAAGCTGTACCTCCACTAGCTTGGATCTCACCGCATGCCTTCCACTGAAAAACATGGACAGAAAACATTAATATGGATGAGATTTCCAAATCAAAAGTACAAATAGAATAACAGAAGATTAAATATTTGATAAAAAAAATTCTCCCATGTCAAGCAATAGGTCCAGCTCAAGAATTTAGCTGCCATAGCATGATGGTAGAATTATAGAACCTATACATACCCTACTATGTATGCTTTTGTAACAATTACTGTACACACGTCACCAATAAACTACTAGCATAATTATAAAATTTGGCAGCTATAATATATAAGCATTAAAAATGCAAGCATTTGGGGCTCCTAAGTAGGAGCATGACCAACAAATCAGTAAAAACGACAAGTTGATGACAGAATCTCCTGGAGAAACATTATAACAGAATATTCTGAGAAAAATGGGCGAAAAGGAGTAAGGCATGTTGCATGATACCTGAGTTTTCCGAGAACAATACCAAATTCATTTGCACGCGTTAACCCAATATCGTCAGGCGATATTATTTCATAAGTTCCTTTATATTTAAGCATCCCATCCTACAAAAAACAAATAGAGGCGAACATGAAGAACCGTTCCAGTATAACCAAACAATTTATGGAAATAGTTAAGTCATACATCAATGAGATCTTCAACTACAAAAATCATATATCTCAGAAGCTCGGAGAAGTGATGCAAGGTGAAACAAAGACTGATCCATCACAATGGTGAAAATAATGATTTACAAATTACAAAACAACTACCAAGCAAGTGAAAAGGAACAATGCTACAAATTTTGAAACAGCCAGCAAACCACTAATATAATTACAATAAGTTTGTGTAGTAAAGGAGACTACAGATATGTTCACCTGATGAATTCCACTTTCATGAGCAAAGGCATTAGCACCAACAATAGCTTTGTGTGGCTGCACAATAAGTCCACTGTGTTCTTGTACCTAGAATAATCAGATCATTTGCGCCAGAAATTTAAGTCATCTGGAAACTGTAAAGGAAAACAAAAGGAAAATGAACAAGACAAGAAACAATTATTGTACCATTTTGCTTGCCAAAGTAATATGCTGGGAATTGATTCCAGTATATAGACCATCTAAGAGTTCCCCACGACATTTAATTGCCATGACAACCTGAAAACGAGCCCACAAAGTATTAGGCATGTAAAAACACCCCATCAGACAAATTCATATTCCCTATCTGTAAGGTATGTCAGCACATAGTATGACTAGTACATGAGCTCACCTCCTCCAAAGAAGCATTACCGGCTCTTTCACCAATGCCATTAATAGTCACCTCTAACTGCCGCGCTCCTGCACGAGCACCCTAGAGTTAAGTCAATTAGTAACCCGGATTAGTATTAGGCCAATGGTAATAAATCATATGAAAATAGAAACAAACAAGGTTGTACCGCTAATGTGTTGGCAGTCGCAAGACCGAGATCATTCTGGCAATGAGTGGAAATGATAGCATTTTCAATTCCAGGAGTATTTGCCTTTATGTCAGCAATCAACTTCCCGAATTCATAAGGGAGATTGTATCCGACTGTGTCTGGGATATTGAGAGTTGTAGCTCCAGCTTTTATGACTTCCTCTAGTATATGATACAGAAACTCTCTATTTGATCTGGATGGAAAAGTGAAATATATCATGCCACAGCCCTAAGCTCACCAGGAAATGGCATTCTTTGTTTGTAAATACTACTAAAAAGAAATGTGGGCATCACAGCATGAGCTAAAACTGTTGCGTGCTTTCGTTCCATTTCCACTAGCAAATTGGGAAACGACTAAATATAAATATTATTCAAATGCACCAATAAAGCAAATCTACAAGTTTACTAATAGTTTAACATGGCAGCAAAATTTCAGTAGTCACCAACTATTACCCTGTTTTGATTTGTTAATAAAGTTGCTCCCAAAATGTAGATAGTACCCACAAGGCCACCATTTTTTCCCACCAATGATGCTGCTATGCAGACTAGAAGAATGTCGCAGGTATAAATCACTTAGCCTCAAAAACAACTCTGTCCTATTAAATTTGCATCCCTTCAAAATCAATTGGTTGACTGAGAACTTAAGTCAGATTCAGAGAAGATTGAAGTTTAGGTACCTAATATTTGGGCCTTACTCCTTACCACGCTATGATTTAAAGAACAAATTGAGGCAAATGATCAACAAAATTTGCAGCAATTAGTGTTAATAGTAATACCTCCCGGCGTCCTCGGGGCTGAATTCGACATCATGACATCCGAGGCTGCGAGCATACGCCACCATCTCCCTGGCAATAGCCACCACCTGCTCAGGCGTCTTCCTGAGCTTGTGCTGCATATGGATCTCGCTGGTGGCAATGAAGGTATGTATCCTCGGGCGGCGCGCGTGGCGCACGGCCTCCCAGGCCGCATCAATGTCCTTCTTATTGCACCGAGAAAGGCCGCAGATGACGGGGACGTGGCCGTCGTCCCCGACGGGTGTGTTGCCGACCTCGATGGCGATGGAGCGGACGGCGTCGAGGTCGTCGGGGGAGGAGGCCGGGAACCCCGCCTCGATGATGTCGACGCCGAGGCGGGCGAGCTGGCGCGCGACGACGAGCTTCTCGGCGCTTGTCATGGTGGCGCCCGGGGACTGCTCCCCGTCGCGGAGCGTGGTGTCGAAGATGCGCACGTAGTTGGGGTCGTCGATGCGGTTCGGGACGTACTCGGGCCGCCGCCGCTGCGGGGGCTGCGGCTGCTGCTGCGACGCGCGGATTGGGTGGGCCAGCGCCCGGCAGAGGCGGGCTGTGAGGGCGGCGGCGGCGGTGGAGAGGCCATAGGTGAAGCGTGGGGCAGCGGCGCGGGGGGAGAGGGTTGGGGATTGGGATTGCGAGCGGGTGGCGAAGGGGGTGGGGGGTTTGGTGGCGAGGGAGAAGGGTTTAGCGGAGGAGGAGAGGAGGGAGGAGGCCATGGTCGTCGCCTCGTCGTGGTGGGCTCGTCGGCGAAGTCAGGTTAGGTCACAGAGGAGTCATCAGAGACTTGTAGGCAGGGCCGGTGGATGAGTCACATCCTCATCTGGACCTGACTTTGAGCAGTCAGCCGTGTGAGCTTGAGCATGTGCTGTCCTGCCGCGGCGAGGGAGAAGCCAGAGTGGTGAGGGAGAGAGGTGCGTGGCGCCGTGGTGGGTGACTGGTGTGGTGCGTCGTGCGCCTGGACCAGATGCGGGGTGCAAACGGATCGGATACGGACGGTTACCTTCGGAAATGTATACCTTCGGAAATGAACGGATATCACTGTTTATTTCTCGGAAACGGATACGGAAACGGATATCTCGGATAAGATATGGGTTAACATCGACATCATATATATCTGATTTTAAGTTTTCGGATACGGATACGGTGCGGATATTGAATGTCCGGATTCGGATACGGACGGATATAATACCACCTAAACGAATTCGAAATCGGATACGGACTGATAATATCCGCACTGTTTGCACCCCTATGCAAGTCCAACGGCCTGATGTTGATATTTTCCTTTTTGTGGGGCTCGGATAAGCTCGTTTACGATACAAACATCAACGTCAAGCCAAAGGCACCGTGTGCATACTTAAGATGATAGCAGTGGTTTTCAACCTTTTTCACCCGCATTGTGTACTTATATACCATAGGATTGCAGCTATTACCATGAAAAATGAATAATTTTTAAATTAAACTTGACTATATATGTGGTGGGATAAATTGTACCATATACACATGTATAGTAATATTATTCTCTATTAGATGACTACCATGTATATACGCAATGTATGTTGCTTACCATCGCAATTCTTCTATAACTTATATACTCCAAGAAAAGGTGACATAACAGAGCCTATCCATAGGACCCCATTCCTTTCTTCCACCTCGCTAACTGACCTGAAAACCTTTTGAAGTGAACCATGGACACTGATTGCCTCGATAATATTTCCATCATCACTTAACCTCAGCGCTATAACTTGACGCCCGAGTTGATTCAGGAACCAGGAGGCCCGTTGGACATAGCGCATCGGCACCTTCAATATCAACCTCTTGAGCCACGGATAAGTAATCGACCACTCGGCGATCTTTCCTCTCTTGGCATGTAGGCCGACCCAGAACCCTCCTCTAGGGCTCATCCTAATGTTATCCGGAAACCAAGGTATCTGTGCAACTTCTTCTAAGGTTGAAGCCTTTGATGTCTTGATCCAATACCTTAGGATTTTGCCAGTCGTGGTTTCTGCAATGAGTAAATAGTTGCCATCCGTGCTCATAGCTAGACCATTGGCAAAAGCTAGACCCTCAACCAGGACTTCCACTTTGTTGGTCTTCGGATCATATTTCAACAATCTACCAGTTTTGTCACCAGTTATAACTATGTTCAAGAATTCCCTGTAAATAAAGTTTAGCAACTATGTTATGCTTTGTCAAGTGGACACAGTTTAACGATGACAATGAGGAATGGACTATTATGTGCTAACCTCCTCTGAAACCTTGTACTGGTCTCCGTGAAGTAGATGGCTCCGGTCTCGTAGTCGATCTCGATGCCGTTGGCGAAGCTGAACGGGCGGCTCCCTTGCCACTCCGGTACGAGCGGCCTGGACACGTTATCCTGAGGCCCAACCACTCCGAGCCCATGGTACGCGTCCGCGACGTACAGCTCCCCAGTCCTGTCGTTGAACTTGAGGCCCAGTGGGCGCCCACACTCGTGCTCCCGGCCCGGGTCCTGGGAACCTCTGCAGCTGTCCAACCTGCATGCATTGCAGACACCGTCAATGAATGAGCTGCAGTGTTTTGCCTTAGAATAATCGACTACTGGGGCCTCTCATTCATTGATTAACTTGAACTGTTGGTCATAGATGCTGCTAGTATAACAAGAAAGTTGTATCATGATTGATATCACTGAACCGTTGGCCATAGATGCTACTAGTATAACAAGAAAGTTGTATCATGATTCATTGCTCGATATATTAATTTCTCTTTTGCCTTTTTTGCACCATTACAAGCACTTCATTTTAGGCTTTAGCAAAAGAATAAAAATGCTGAGAACAAAGTAGCCTCAGAATTTACTCCAAGCAAAGAAGAGGATGGATGGTATGTTGTTGAGGCCCTGGAAATGGTGTCAAATCGAGTCATTTATACCCGGGAACTTTCAATCATCCATGGTGACGATGACAGGATCAATGTCAGTTTCAGCATTACTTTAGGTCTTAGACGGCCCAACCGTTTTACTTTAAAGTATAAGTTAGACGTGCCAACCGTAAGTCATTTTATTTAGTTTTATATAAAAAAAAAGAGGACATATTGATATATGTAACATCAAATTGATTAAACCTTAATAACTATTGATCGCATCGACCGGAGAAAGAAAACATTTGCATGGTGTACATATATTCTGTCCAATATACCATGATTCTTTTCAGTCATTTTTTTCTTTTTCAGCTGGGAAGATGGCGCGATCGGTGTGATAAGTACACACGAACACGAAGCGGAGAGCAACAGAGAACTAGCATGATGGATGAGGACTTCAGAGGAGATGGGCAGCAGAGCAGAGCAGAGGAGAGGACACTTACAGGTCCGGCACCGAGCAGGAGTGCTCCTCCCACCGCCGCTCCTCCGGCAGCCACCTGAGGACCCGGCCGTCCGACACGCCGGTGAATGGCCCCTCGCCGCCGTCGCCAAAGATGATGGTCTCCGGCCCCACGGCGCCGTCGAGCGGGACAAGCTCGAGGTCGCCGTCCCCTAGCTCCAGCCGCCTGCGCCGCCGCCGCGACCAGCGCGGCCAGGGCAAGCACCTCCGCGCGCATCGCGAGAGGAAGAAGAAGAAGCAGGTTGGCAGGCGACAGGCAGCAGAGTAAATTTTGCACTGTGCAACGGTGTAGGTTGCGGCAGATTTGTTTTAGGTGAGCTACCGCTGTGGCAATATGCTTGACGAAGAACGCTGGAGGCCTAATGGCCTGATCAGCTATACTCAGCAGATGGAGAGGCCGAGAGGCACCATGGGCTTGGCAGGCTTTGATGTGGAGCAGCCGCTGACACGATGCAGCCGGGGCACTGCAGTTAATGCGCGTGGCTCTCCACGCCACGGTCACTGGGAGGCAGCCGGGTGTCCCGTTGCACGGCCGTACTGCGCTCGTACGTGCTCTATTGCTGTGTCTCATTCTCACCGTTGCAACCGCTAGTCTCCTCTGATGATTACCCATCAACTGAAGTCTTGAATGCTGTGTGTGTGCGTGTGCACCTAGCCTGCTAGTACCATGTGTGACAGTGTCACGACACGATCCCCCACACTTAGCTATGGGACGAGAAGCTTAACCAATAACCACCATAGGGTTTAGAGCGTGGAAATTGTACCCAGCACACGTGCACAGGTGCACTAGTTTCAGACAAAACATGATCGTGAGCACGGATCGATCACGCGCTGGTTTGAATCTGGTCTCGTGTAGTACTACGTTGTGTGTGATCATACATAAGTGTACTAGTATTGGTTGGTAGCTGCCACGGATGCGCCGACCGTGACCGTGTGCATGCAGACAGAGGAGAAAGCATTGCGGTGTTTGGCTGCATGCGAGTGGAGCCATCGCAGATACTGTGCCCTCAATCCTGACGGGCGCCGCGATAAGCACCACATAGCTTTGTGAACATCAAAACTTTTTTTTAAGTAGTGAACACCAAAACTTGGTACGTACAATAATCGGACTCATGCGAACAACAAGCAACTTTTAACGGCACCTTTATCCAGGCACACGGTAGGATCACAATTCCAATGACGCAATGGAATGGGCGTTGATGCACCCACCCACCCTGAGACATTCCAATCAATTCCAAGTACAGCACTGTACTTTGTTGGATCTGATCGAATTGTGCCATCATGGACGACGTTTTAAGAGCAGGACAGATCGAGAGCATGCAGATTGTGGAACAAGTGATCAACTGCAGTGCAGGGACCGGTAGGCGGCAGGCTGGAATTCAGAGCAAAGAGAAGATGATATATATGGACTTACAGTCGTGACGACGGTGCAGGGGACGAGTGCTCGACCCAGCGGCGCTCGGCGGGGAGCCACCGGAGGACCCGCCCGTCCGACACGCCCGTGTACGGCCCGCCGCCGCTGGCATCGAACGCCACGCTCTCGGGCCCCGCGGCGCCGCCGTCCACGGGGATCAGCTGGAGGCCGTCGTCGTCGCCACGTATCTCCAGCACCGCCACGCCCTCGTCGTGGAGGCGCGAGGAGTCGAGGGACACGAACGCCGCCGCGACGGCGACGGCGGCCGCGAGCACCACGTGTTGGAATTGACCTCGGTCATGTTTGCATCGATTAAATTCAATGTCGCTGTATTTGATTACAGTATTTCTTTCAAGTAATGATATATAGTTGATGGTGTCAAGCCGATTGACAAATATATTGTTATGAAAGAAGGGTCCCAGGATCAAGTCATTTTAATGCATTAAGGAAATAGCTAGCAATGTGACTAATTCAGGGTTTTATCTCTTATCCTATTTTCGCGAAATTAGTATGGATTTGATGATTAACCTGAAATGTGATTCTGGATGAGGCCGAATAAACAAACTCCCAAATAAGTTAATAAGTGTTCTATCAAGATACTATAGCGGGCTTTAGTTACTGATGTCCCGGTATGGCTGTAGTCCCTGCCGATGACTCATTCGCTAGGTGTTGCTATGGTGTTGAGTGTGGACATAAGACGAACATAAGCTTAAGTTTTAAGATTAAGATTGTTCGATTAAGAGGGAGACTATTGATATGTGTGTATCCACCTGCACATGATCAATATAACAAAATTATAAAGAATAAGTCGTTGACCTTCGGTCATGGGGGAGAATGTTGGAATTGACCTCGGTCATGTGTAATTGGGCCATCAAGCCCAATCCTAATCCTACACTACTCCCTATTAGTTGCCTTTGATTGGAAGGCAAACAAGCCCACTTAGGGCCCGGCCCCACGTCTACAGCACTATATAACTAAGGGGAAACCCCATAGGTTTCCTTAATCTGTGTTAATCTCGTGTTAATCACGAGTTAGTCTATAGGGCTTATTAGAACCCTAAACCTATCAATCACTAAGGGTGCTGGAAGGCGTGGAAGCTTGGTGCCCCTCATCTACATCGACATCGGGGCGTGCTGCTACGTCTACTTCCTCTACGGCTCTACGGCATCTACATCTCGTTAGTCATCCACCAAAAGGGATGAATCTGAATGGTAAGTCCTAAGTTTTCACCAAATCCGTATTAGATCTAAGTGCTAGGTGTGGTCTATGTTAGACTAGATGATCCTGTCAGTTTTATGCTCTAAGTTAAGATCAGTAAAAACACTAACAATTGGTATCAGTCGCCATACACTAGTCTGCTTAGATCGCCTAAGCCTCAGTTCATGTTTTAGTTGAGATTAAGTTTAGACGGTGCATGTTTCCTTCGTAAGATGCAGTACATCTGCCAGCAAGGTTAGATCCGTGTAGTATCCAAGTGATTCCTCTTGATCTAGTTTAAAGATCTAAATCTACGAGTTCGGGTTTCCATAAGTAAAAGATCGATTCGTAGCCCAAAATTGAAGGAATTAGAAGGAGAAAAGTGCAAATTTCATAGCAGAGTGATCACTACTCCGATTCCCCACTCGAAACCCTAACCCTAGATCCAAACCCCAAACCCTAGCCTAAGTCAAGAGGTCTACCTGGCCTCGGCAGTCACGCGTGGCATGAGCTATGCCAGCATCATCACCACCATCGTCAGCTTGCACGCCGACGAGGTCCCACGCTCTTGAGATCTGCGCGCAAACCGCCGGCTAGATCTGGCCGTGCGGCATAAGCTAGCCGCACATGAACACCCGTGTCGCCACCATCTTCTTGCTCGTCGGCGTCACCTTGTGGCTTCAGGTGCCGTCCCGACGCACGTGCACGAGGTCGCCATCAGGGCACCACGGAAGCACCCCTCAACGGAACCGCGCGCGACTTGGTCGCACGCGTGCGCCGGCGAGAGGCGCCACGATGGCTGCCGGCGGTGTGGCTGCGCGGGCTGAAGCTCGACGGCGGCAAGGACGAAGGGTTTCCTCGGTTCTTGGCCCTCGCTCGCCGGATCTGAGGGAAAAAGGAGAAGAAAAGGAAGAAAGGGCGGCGGTGATGGCGAGCGCGGCGGCGCGCGTCGTCAGCCGCCGACACGGCTGGAGCTCGTCTCTCTCGCCGGATTTGGAGGGAAGAGGAAAGAAAAGCGGCGGTGGACGGCAGAGCGCGACGGCGGGAGGAGGAAGACTGCTTCTAGGGTTTCCTTCCCACCGGAAATTTCGGCATTATATACGCCGGCCGACTGAGCGTGAGCCGTCCGATCCAGCGAACGGCTCGGATCGCTGCGGGCGGGGGAGCTGGCGCGAGCTGGGCCGGTTCGGCGGCCCGCACGTTTGCCCTTGGGCCGATGGCCTGCTGAGTGACTCGCGGGTTGCGTGCGTTAGTGGGCCGAACTTAGTTTTGGGCCGCGTCAAGCCGCGAGCGGAGCCGTGAATTAGTCGAGCTGCCAAGCTAAGCTGAGCCGCGTCGAGCCGCGAGTTGCGCGCGCTGCTAGGCCGCGCTGGTTGCGAGCTGGGGTGCGCTGCTGGGCTACGTGCTGGACTGCGCGGTTGGGCTGCGATGGGTCGCACACGTGTTAAGGTTTAGCTGCGCGTTTTATGGGTCTTCGTGGGCCATTTTCAGATCTAGGCTAAATTTAAATTCGCCCTTTTCTTTTAAGTTATTTCAGTATCATTCATTTTGAGCTCCATTAGTAATTCCCTGTTTTAAGTTAAGTAATAATTAAGTACTATTGTAAGATTAGTTTTGCTGCGAATTTTATAAGTGAATTTAAGTTTATTTTTAGTAAAATTTCTAATGATTTTCTAATTATTAATTAGAAAATTATTCTAAGCTTAAGTCTAAGGAATTATTTTAAGCTAAATTCTCAGTAATTATTTTGTAGCAATATCTATTTTTGCTATATTTTAAGCTTGCGCTGTCATCTTGAGACTAATTAAGTTTTATTAGTATTTAATTTTCTAAATTCAATTAGAGAAACAATTAGATTTGTATGAGCATAGTAATTTAAGGTATAAGCTTAAGATTAATTTAGCTATTTAGTTGAGCTAATATTTTAGGCAATTTTCTTATGTACAAAGTACATATTTCATGAGTTTATTATGTTTTATAGAACTATGAGTTCTTAATTATTCAAGTTCTTTGGCAAATTTTGAATTTAAGAATCTTCTCCCTACAACTTTAAACATGGTTGGGATTTATTTCATTAAGTGCCCAATATAGATTATTTCTCCTCACCATGTTTAGGTTTAAGATTTTATGATATTTGAATTGTATCTTTCGAATATTTATTCAAATATTTTGCTAAGAATATTAAGTTTTGATCTACTAAGTGCTAATTATTTTAGTGCAATTTTATTTTGATATTAAGTGCATTTTCTAAGTTTAAGTGCCAAGTCAAAATACTATAAGATATGCATTAATTTTGCATAAGTTGAGCTCAAATTTTGCATTATTCAATGAATACAAGTTAAGCTGAAAATTCTCTTTCCACCAAGTACATTCAGATGCCTCTTTTTGAATGGAACCACCGAGAAGTTCATTTAGAGTATACTTGTAATTAAATCTGACCGCCGCGTTTTAATTATGAGTTTAAGATGAGTTTCGCTTGTTTTCCCCACCGGTGATGCAAGTTGTTACTTATCGCGTGAATTTGATCAGACCACCGTAGGGTTAAATTCATGTCCCCTTTATGTGCATCTTATTGTACTACTACTGAGACATGTTTATGAATTTTCAGTAGATTATACAAAGTTTTGAGCATCATTGAGCATTGTAATGGCACAAACTTCCCTAGTTGGAATAAGTATGTGCTAGGCATTCTCAAGACCTCGGATCTTGATTATGTGCTAAGTGAGGATAAGCCAACTGCTCCGGTGGTTGGAACTTAGAATTATGTTGGTAAGATAAGTGAGTACAACTCAAAGTTAGATAAATGGGAGAAATCCACTTATTGGCCAAGATGGTCAAACCATCATTGAGGCCTTGAGAAATCCTTTGCCTACTACGATTAGAGGTAAGGAATTATCAGTTAAGGAGTTATTGTACTAAATTGAGGAACATAAGTTAGCCAATTTCCTCCTCATAAAATTAACAACCTCACGTTACAATGATTAAGGTGTATTGAGCGTACACGAGCATGGTCAATATATCTCAAGGGTTATATGCATGCTCAAGTTATATGCAACTTTTGCAAATAAGTCAACCACATGCAAGAGTAATACCCCAGATTATTACATAATTAAGTTGTCTCATAAGTTTTCATTAAGTTTATTTGCTCCCACTATTTTGGTGGAACAACTCAGGTGCACTTGCACATTTTGAACCTCCTCCAGGTTTTTCATAAGACTTTAAAGGAGGAGAGCTCAAGGGAGCATAGTCTAAAGACTTCGTCGAAGGCAAGACTCTGGGTTTTCGTATTACAATTAAGTCATTTGCTTTTGCTTAATTTCAAGATGATGATGTACCTTAGATTAAGAAAGAATATATTTGTACTCTGTGATAAGAAAGCATTGACATTTGTGTTCTCTATAAGTAATAATACATCATCAAGTTTGTTTATTGTTTATTATTATATATTGTCTTTGACCATTATTTAAGTTAAACAAGTTGAGAAGTGATGAGACCTTGTCGAATATGTGGCATACTCACGTTTAGACCACAAATTCGAGGGGGAGAATTGAATGTCTCATCAGTTTAGAGTTGACACTCTTGTTGCTCTTGTCAATTGAGAATTGAACTGAGGACTACTCAGAGATATTCTCAAATATCCTCTTCATAAGATTTCATTATCCATAAGTTTTCAAGGGCTTAAATTAAGAATAAGAGCAACTTTATCATGCTAGACATGATTATTCAATTACCATTGTGATAGGACTAACACTCCACAAACACCAATTGTCTCAAATAAGTGTGAATTTTATTCTTTATGCTGGCCACCGCTGGGTATGGGATAATCTTCACTGGTTCTGTTGTTCTATCCATTTCTGGCCACCGCCGTTTGTGGATTAGTTCAATTGAAATCTGAGATGATTGAAGTATGGTTGTGTTCATGATTCTTGGCCACCGCTGTTTTATGAACATTTAATCATAGCTTTGCTACTCTAGTTCATTTTCTGGCCACAGCTGATGTGGGCTAGGATAGCAAGGAAAGTTGTTCAGTGGTATAGAAAATGTCGTGCCAAAGATAAATAAGTTAAAGAGCTACCATTGTAAATTATTTTAGATAAGCTTATGGGCAGACACTTTTAATGTTCTGATTGTTCAGAATTTAATGGAAGCTCACTAACAAGTAAGGAAATGGGGGAGAATAAAATCTTGATGAGATATAGGATAAGTATCCCTATATTGATGATTTAAGAGATATAAATATATGATTTCGTCATATACATCGTGCCATAAGTATTCCTCCATTCTTTACCCCACTCTGTCAAGGATTGACATTAGTTGTCTAACCATAACAGAGATATGAAATGTTTTAAGAGATAAGATAAGTATTGGGCACAAAAGTAAAAGCCTTAGTCATTTTAAGTTTATAATGAAGAGGTTATAATGGAGTATGTGAACTTTAAATATAAGTATGGTTATTTTCATAGCAATTTTCTGATGGAGTCAAAGCAGTAGGCTATAATGGGTCTACGAGTCTTGATAGTGATTCCAAAAGAAACTAAGATGCTAAGTTCATAACTCACCATAAGTATGCATCATGGGAAACCGTGATTCATTTGTAAAGTCAAGGTGGATTAAATTGTTATTATGATACTCTAAGGTGAATGATCTCTCCGTAAGCTAAAATGAAATAAGTATGCATTCCAAGAAAGGAGAAACATGTTCATCATGTGTTTAGACACATCTTGTGTAAGTTTCCCTAGGTTCTGGGGAGCATGACACTTAGATGGGACCTAACTGAGTATTGGGATTGTCACTAAAGAGCTAAAGCTTAGAGAAGTTCTAAAGTGACAAAATGAGAATGCATATACACAATTATGCCTGTTTTTAATTTGTTTGCGTGATATAGCAAAATTATGATAAGTACAAAGTTAAGAATAAGATAAATAGGAAGACGTTCCTGAAGCTTCTAATAAAGCTATATGCTAAGACATATGAGAAATTGACTTAGCATAACAAGCCGGAATGCTTGACAAAATTTTATTAGTCTTAGTCCAGGGGAGGTCCATTGGAAAAAAGTGTTAAAGTTTAATACACCAAATAACATGCTTATTTAATTAAGTACTACTCAGATAAGATTTTGTAAGAGTGTGTGGATATAAATGTGCACAATTAAGTTTTGTATCCTTCACACTTGTAGATATGAGCGATTCTGCAGAAAGCTCTAAAACAAGATTAACATTATTAATGTTGATTTTGTATGGCATGTTTTAATTCAGGCAGGCATATAAGATATGTTCCGGTATAATTATGTTTGCATCGATTAAATTCAATGTCGCTGTATTTGATTACAGTATTTCTTTCAAGTAATGATATATAGTTGATGGTGTCAAGCCGATTGACAAATATATTGTTATGAAAGAAGGGTCCCAGGATCAAGTCATTTTAATGCATTAAGGAAATAGCTAGCAATGTGACTAATTCAGGGTTTTATCTCTTATCCTATTTTCGCGAAATTAGTATGGATTTGATGATTAACCTGAAATGTGATTCTGGATGAGGCCGAATAAACAAACTCCCAAATAAGTTAATAAGTGTTCTATCAAGATACTATAGCGGGCTTTAGTTACTGATGTCCCGGTATGGCTGTAGTCCCTGCCGATGACTCATTCGCTAGGTGTTGCTATGGTGTTGAGTGTGGACATAAGACGAACATAAGCTTAAGTTTTAAGATTAAGATTGTTCGATTAAGAGGGAGACTATTGATATGTGTGTATCCACCTGCACATGATCAATATAACAAAATTATAAAGAATAAGTCGTTGACCTTCGGTCATGGGGGAGAATGTTGGAATTGACCTCGGTCATGTGTAATTGGGCCATCAAGCCCAATCCTAATCCTACACTACTCCCTATTAGTTGCCTTTGATTGGAAGGCAAACAAGCCCACTTAGGGCCCGGCCCCACGTCTACAGCACTATATAACTAAGGGGAAACCCCATAGGTTTCCTTAATCTGTGTTAATCTCGTGTTAATCACGAGTTAGTCTATAGGGCTTATTAGAACCCTAAACCTATCAATCACTAAGGGTGCTGGAAGGCGTGGAAGCTTGGTGCCCCTCATCTACATCGACATCGGGGCGTGCTGCTACGTCTACTTCCTCTACGGCTCTACGGCATCTACATCTCGTTAGTCATCCACCAAAAGGGATGAATCTGAATGGTAAGTCCTAAGTTTTCACCAAATCCGTATTAGATCTAAGTGCTAGGTGTGATCTATGTTAGACTAGATGATCCTGTCAGTTTTATGCTCTAAATCAAATTAATCTAACACCACGAGCCCGACGGTCTTCATGGATGATGGATCGATCAATGGATGGACAAGTATACAATTTCGAAGGCGCCGTGTGCAATTATATTAATCAATGGATCGGCCGCGCCTGGCGTCCACAGGAAGTCGATGATGAGGGATAAAGCAGCTTCCGGGAGGAAAACATGGAGCGGAGAGGGAGAGGGGTTAAGACGTCGTGCTCGGATCAACGCGTGGGTTTGGTTTGCAGACGAAGCTGAATGTGTCCGCTGCTGTTTTCGTTCGTGCCAAAAAAATCCAAGGCAGGGCACGCGCAGGCTGGGCTTGTTGTTGTGTGCGTGGACAACAAGCCCAAGGGACGTATTGCGGCCCATGTGGAGCCTGCCGCGTTCTCTTTTGATGGGCCAGCTGGTCCACTGGCTTTTCTAGTTGGGCCGGCCTTGGGGCTTCTTTCGAGCCCAACACTCAATCTAAAGGCCGCGCAACGAGCAGGGAGCGCAGCAGCAGAGTGAGTTCCGTACTCCATCCATCCAGTCTTTGCCTCCTCTCGCTCATGCCCCGTTCCCGTCCCGTCCCGTCGTGCTACTCCGCGTTCCAGCTTCGGCACGTCGTCGGTCGTGTGACTTTTCCACATGATCGGACAAAGATGATTTCCAGTTTCTTTTTTCCCCACCTTTTAAAAGAAAGGTTCTTTAATGTTCCGCCCTCTCTATGTACTTTCCTTTTCTTTATTTCTCAGCTTCACTCGTCTTTTCATTTTCTTTTTCTCAGCTTCAAATTCACGTGTATCTTTCTCCGGTCCTTGAGCGAGCGGCGCCATCATTGTCTTGTCGCCAGCACATAGCGCTCTTCCTGGAGTCCCAAGAAAGCAGCCCCCCCAGAGCTAGTGCTTGAGATGGTCACTAGCTAGCTCAAACTCTCACACCACAATTTTGTAAGGTAGGTCTGTGTAGGTGTACATAAAAACTGCTGCCTAGAATTGAGCTAATAACTCCAGTAGTACAATATTATATTGGAAAATAAACCTGGATCTAATAATGTATTGTATTCTGCCCTTTCGAATGTTCTTCAAAAAAGGTAATTATTTTATTTTTATTTTCATTGTCTTAAAATAGATTCAGCCGCTGGCATGTTTGGGGTGAGTATGATGACCTCTCTTCCATTATTGACTTCAACAATTAGTAGCTAGCCCTACAAGGCTATAACGATTAACGAACGACGCTAAAACGGTAAAGCATGGGCCTATCAAAGGGACTACGTCTGTCCCCTCGTGCAGACGCTGCCGAATGCCGATCGAGACGACTGAGCGGCGGGGCAGCAGATCACAGATGGAGGAGCGGCGAGAGCCCTGAGTCCCTGACACAAAAGAGAAGACCAAAAAAAAAAAAAAGACAGCCTCGACGAGCCCAAAGCATCGATGAGCTAGCATGGCAAGGAAAAGTCATGGCCTGTCTTGATGTGACACTACCTCCGTCTGCCTGCCTTGCAGCACCTCTCAGGCTACCTGCAGGTATCAGCCCGGTTGCCTGCCGCTACCTGCAGCTGCAACCTCAGCTCTGCCTCCGAATTATTTGTTCGTTAATCGGGCAGAGCTGCGAGCTTATATAGCAGCTTTACTGCAGGAATGCATGCATGCTCATCATCAAGAATTCATGACGGTGCGATCTGTGAATTCACGCTTCCCACGTTACACGATAAATGATGGCACCATAGTTCTCCTGAAACAGTTATCCCTTTTCTAAAAAATAGTTCTCCTGAAACAGCTACATATTACATCTTTTGGTAGAGGGCTTTGCTACTGTACTCCTCTTACCTCCTAGGAGGTAAGAGTTTAAATGCACCTGGACCCTTGAATTTTAGAAGAGAAAAAATAAAAGTAAAAAAAAACTAGCGGCTATGGAGTTAACTGCATGCGGCCATGCATGTGGAAGTTAGAACGTGGCATGCGGTTTTACATGTGCATATTACCTTTATTATTTTGTGTCAGGTTAAGATGAAAAAAATGTATAAATATTATACGGTGTCATGTTAGATCATTTCTTTCGTGATCACCAATTTGCATGTTGGTTTAAAATTAAAAATACCTTAAACAAATTTAATTTATATGTAGAGAAACATGTAACTGCCACGTTACATCTAATTGTCATTGTTAGATCTAATGCAAAGATATTTATCCATTTTCTAAATAAAAAATATAAAAATGTACGTTTTTTCTATTACCTCCTAGGAGGTAATACAAGATAATAATCGTCTAGATCTACATAAATGGACGGTCTACACTCACTTCGGAGTACCATAGCAAAGCCCGTTGGTAGGATATAAATGGTTTATTTATTACTTCTTTGAACTAGATATTTTCTTGTAAAAAATATGCGCAACTGACTTGCAACGTGCAACGTCCTGAGCTAGGCCTAGCAAGGTGGGTAAAAAAAATAGATTCCCTCATGTACTGCACTGTACACCGTACATTACAATGAAGACATATGCTGATATGCATGTAGCAGTACATGAGCGAGAGAGCAGGTTGCTAGTCGTAGTCGTAGCACAGTTATCGCTTATCAGTCGCTGGCTGCGCTGAATCATGAGTCTGTGTATGACTGTATGCCGGCTGCCAACTTGAAGATTGATCGATGCTCAAATCGAAAGCACTTGCAGCAGCAGAAAGAAAACATGGTATGATGCGTGTAAGGTCCGATTTTGAACGTACTAGCCACTCCCTTTCCCTTGGAAATACCTACGACGCGCGTGCATGTTTAGTGTTCTTTTCTACCGCCGTAGCTTTATTACAATGGCCCATGGGTGGATAGCTAGGTCAAAGCAACAGGCTTCAAAATATACGCCAAGAGAGAGAGCTGGAGGATATAACTGTTCCAGCCAGCATGGAGCACGCAAGCGTGTTATTCCCGTTGTTTGTGTTGCCATGCCTGAACAAAAGAGGCATCCGTGCCATGCGCTCCTGCTTGTGCAACGTCCACACATGCACAGAGATGATATGGGAACAGCTGAGTTGTGGGATGGGATGGGAGCACTGTTGGGTGCCTGTGCCTCCTTCTCCTTCGCTCGTCACTTCACTTGTCGTTGGCATGCAATGCAGCTGACTGCGTATGCACCTTCCTGCAGAGTGCAGACACATGCAAAAGAAGCAGCATGCTGCATGCATGGGATCAAGTTCGAGTTAAATATCATCATCGATCCATCAGACAGGGCGGGAGGAGGCCAGGAAGGAGGCAAGGCAGCGCCATTGAATTGATGGGACGTTGGATCACTGTAAAGATTCTCTCTCGGCGAGCATATGCATGGAGACAGCATGGGTGCATGTACGTGCAGCATGCAAACGGCAAAAACGATCGAAACAAGAGGGTGGAAAGATGCTGGATGCATGCGCACGCTTGCAACTCAACAAACACATCAGGCAGTTCTATGTCGTCGCTGCATGCCAACTGAAAATAATAAGCTTTCGATCCATGCCAACTGAAAATAATAAGCTTTCGATCCATCGTGTTCCCAGTAGTTGCTTGCAGTAATTTAGTGGTACCAGTAGCTAGCTTACCCTTAATTAATTGAAGGGATCGATCCATCGGATAGCAGAGACAAAAGAAGAAGATACCGTCACCTCACTGGATCTGCTTGCTGCCCACACGCATTATTGTTAAAAAGTCTTGTCGATGCCCTCGCTAATGATAACTCCAAATCAAAAGTGTACTGATCGATGTATAAACTGTGCATGAAATGAAGAGTTTAGCTAGCCGTCGGGCCATGCCATCTTACTATTACTAAGAGGTTCCTTTCGAAGGCTTAGATGTGAAGCCACTAGGATCCTAGGTGGACATTCTAAATAAATAAAGAAATTCTCACAAAAATAAAAACACATCTGGCCATCAAATTGACAACTCTAATCATAATAGCTACCGATTCTGTTATTTTTTCTAATAAGCTAACCACCTCTGCCATTATGAAAATAGACTCAAATAACCCCCTAAATATGTATCTAAATTACCCACCTCTGCCATTATAGAAAATAATCCCATGTATCCCTCTCTTTATGTAAATTACCCACCAATGATATTATAAAAATAATATAAAAAATTAGCCCCTAAATTTGCATATAAATTATTCAATGATGTCATTATTAAATGTTGAAGAAACACCTAAACCTGAATCTAAATTACATAATTATAATAAAATTGCTAAAGTACACCATATAAATTCTAAATGACTATTTCTATCATCATTACTATTAATATAAAACTATTGTCCGTGATGTGTGTCAGTATATCACCATATATTCATGTATGAGAGAAGAGATAAAAATATTAATTTTTATGCTGTTATCATAGCTCAACACAAACTATTCAATTAAATACATATCGAACATATCTGGAGGCATGTGCGAAGTTTAAAAAATGTTACCAACTAAACATATCACAATTATTACACCTAGATAATGACAAGTATGTGTTACAATAATTGATAGTTGAAAGAGCGTTTCATATAATAATTATAAATATCAGCTATTTCTGACTTGCACTCATTGAGACGCATCAGAGAACGTACACATAACACATGCTGCTTAGCCAATGATATCGATCAATGACAGGAGGGAGAGAGTGAGAGAGCTGAGAGGGTCGATGCAGGCTAAGCTAGAGAGGAAAGGAGAGGAGAGGACAGTGCTAGCTAAACCCAACAGTGGAATCTCCAATCGAAGGAACAGTCGAGGAGGAACCCACGCCCTGCCGCGGCCGCCCGTGGACGGAGAGAAGAGGAGACCACGCTTTTATTGTGAGATGTTAACAGTCTCGTCGCATAGTAGCCGCGTGGGGCTCGCTCACTCGCGCGTACGGGCCCGCCTTGCTCGCCACTGCACAGTAGTCCTCCGTGCCACAGCGATCGATCGAGCTGCATATATATGCTGCTGCTCATTTGTGTTAATGTGAGTCACAGACACGTACGGTCGCCGATCCTCCTCATGGGAATCTACTGCAGTAACAAACTGCAGAGATGGAGCTTGATGACATCCATATGGTACTGCTACTGTCCATAAGAATGTAGAGAAAACTGTGGATGTGCACACATCCATGATTAAGGGCATGCATGCTGACGATAACAGTACGTACACAGTCGTCTCTCTAGCTCTCGTTGGAGTCTGGACTAGCCCTACTGTAAAGTTACAACTTTTTACTCTTTTGTCTTTTTGCAACCTTATTGTGCACATATACACGGCTAACTGCTCTCGGTCAGTTACTAGCATCTGAAATATGAATTCAACGCCAGAAATGAACACATAAATTAAACTAAGGTGTAATGCCCAGCTGCATATGCCTGCTGAAATATAGGGAAAGCGGCCAGGAGTAGCATCAAGGACAAATAACGCAGCATGTAAAAAGTTTCCATGTGCACGTGATCTCGGTACAGGTACTGAGTGGAGACATAATTGTATGAGTGTACTTGTACTGTTGTACATAATACTAGTCATCTACAGAACCATGTATGGCATTCATATCATCTGCGGATCATATATTGGAACCACAGAGAAATGTGGAATGTGCTTTCATACTATTAATTGCAAATAACAGATTAACCATGAATTTCAATTACAGAGAGATTTTATCTTTTTAAATGTAAATAGATTTTGACATGTGGGGTGGATTATAGCTAGTGGTTCTAGCTGTGTTTCAAATAGATTTTAACTTTTTAAATGTAAATAGATTTTCAGATAACATCAAACATCATTGTGCTTCATGCATTGCAGCTTTCATTTCTTTAATTTGAGGCATATATCTTTCATCTATATATGGGGGGTTTATTATTTCAGTCCACTATGCTCCCATATATAGATAATTATGTAGTCTAATCATGTAGTCTATTAGGTTCGAATACAATGTGCTATTAACTCATATTGTAACTAAAAAAGTATTCAAAGAATTGTTTCATGAACAACTATCTTTATCATTACCCTAATAAGATTTCAGACACCCTTAAAATCACAAATATGGTTTTCTGATATATTACTATCTTTTAAAATAAATTGGGAAAAGCTACAAAAAATAATTATCAAAGTCCATGTAAGACCACAATGATATCTAAGCATAATTTATTTCTGAAAGAAGGCATGCATATATTTTTTAAGGAAGAAACATGATTAGAGAATCAGATAATCATCACTTGATCTTTTATAACTTTTAGCACTTGGGTGTACCCCCTTATAGAAGTATAGAAGACAGGTTTTGGTAGGGCAACAAATCAAAGTAAAAGACGATATAGAAAGAGTTTTTTTATGTATTTCATGTGCACATAATATCTCCAAAAAATTAAAAAAAACTATATTGTAACCACGTTAGCTTGCCAATATTTCTTCCCTCTCTCTCTCTCTCTCTTTCTTTGAAGATTATTTCCCTCTCTAGTTAAGGTAAAATATTCAAACATTTGTCAGCTTGCTTTTATTTTTGTGTAAAAGGGGCTATATATGTGTGTGTGCAAATCAATGACATTCTTTCCATTGTCCCTTAATTAGTATATTTGGAGAGGTGGACCAATATTATTGGCAACTTCAATAGATTTGGTCCAATAGTTATATTTTTTTTGTCGAAACTTATATTTACTACAAATTATGGATTGTGCAGTATTTTACCAGGAATAATAGCCCATATGATTGTATTGTCTTCGTGAGAGAGGGAGATAATTAACAAATTAAATATCCTTGATATATGTAGAATTTATTGTAAAACTTGGCAGTCTTGGCCGATGTAAGCTGCAAGAGTGGTGAATATAATTAATCAACAATAAAATTTATGAGAGAAACAATCACAAACAGTACTAGAACTGCAAGTGCAAACAAATTCTCATGACCACCATTGTTCCTAGCATTATTTACTCCTAGCGAGCTGACTGGTAAAGCTCATGTTTTAATCGGGTTGTCACTGGCCAAGAATCATATTGGACATGTGTTCATGTTGTGCAGAACCCATGCCAATTGCAGTGCAAAAATTAAAGCCTGATCAAGGGAACAATTCAGCTAAAACCCAGAAGGAGAAATTTCATACTCCAATGATGCACAATTGATCTCAAAATAGTTGTATAGATAATAATTTTTTGAGACACGGGCTATGTAACAGGAGAAATGTATGTGCAATTACTGTACCATTCAAGGGAACAATTCAGCTAAAACCCATGCCAATTGCAGTGCAAAAATTAAAGCCTGATCAAGGGAACAATTCAGCTAAAACCCAGAAGGAGAAATTTCATACTCCAACGATGCACAGTTGATCTCAAAATAGTTGTATAGAATAATGATTTTTAGACACACGGGAGAAATGCATGTGCAGTTACTGTACCATTCAAGGGAACAATTCAGCTAAACCCATGCCAATTGCAGTGCAAAAATTAAAACCTGATCAAGGGAACAATTTAGCTAAAGCCCAGAAGGAGAAATTTCATACTCCAATGTTGCACAGTGGATCCCAAATAGTTGTATAGAATAATGATTTTTGGACAGACGGGCTATGTAACAGGAGAAATGTATATGTGGAATTACTGTACCATTCAAATCGATGCATGGATCCGTCTTGTCGACTGAATGGCAAAAAAGAAAGAAAGGAAAAAAAATTGGCAGTCGTCTCTCCCCAATATAATGGCTCACATGATCTTGCACCCCGCTTTCCTACCATCCAAAGGCTACTACAGTCTCCAAAAGCTGCACTGAATAAAGACATGTAAAAAAACCCAGCAGCTAAATCCTCATGCATATGCTGTACACTAGTACTGCTGAAGCTACTACGACCTTGCAATTGCAAGCTCTGGAGTGGATTGAATGGAGGCCCATCGCAAGATTATTCATCACAGTATCTAGTGGAGAATTTGAACAAAGCAACAGTAGTTTGTGCCCAATTGACCAATAATCATGCCAGAATCGAACCATCCACATCAAATACCATGAAATTCTTGCTCATAACTCCTAGTCAAACAGTAGCAAGCTACATCATCTCAAACAGAAATAAGCACAAAAGATCCAATCGAGCTTGAGAACACGATCATCCATGGACAGAAAAAAAAAAGACAATGCTAGATAAGGCGAATTACTTATTATGGGAAGCCACTGGGGAAGTACAAGTTGGATGGGCTCCCCCGGCCGCCATTATTCCCTTTCCTCGCCTCGCCGCCGGCGATCGCCGCCGCCATCTCCTGCCCCTGGTACATGAGCGTGGAGTTCATCGTCAAGCTCACCAAGCTATCGTCAGCATCGCTCCTCCCGAAGTTTCCGCCGCCATCACTTCCCCCCGCCTCGCCGCCGGCGCCGCCACCCTCGTCGCGCGTGGCCACCATGACCGCGGACTGGACGAGCTCGAGGCAGAGCCTGAGCTTGTTGGGTTCGATGTGTGTGAGCCCCGGCACGGCGCCCTTGAAGAGGAACTCGGAGGTGAGTCCACGCAGCACATCCAGCGGCGTGACGCCATCGAGCGTCCTGGCGCTCGGATCGGCGTGGTGGTCGAGGAGCACGGACACCATGTCCGGCGAGACCATCTCGGCGGCGAGGTGGAGCGCCGTCTTCCCCGCCGGGCCGGCGCGGGAGTTGACGTCGGCGGCGCCGAGCTCGAGGAGCGCCTTGACGACGTCGCGGCTGCATTGCTGGACGGCGTAGTGGACGGCGAGGGCGTCGTCGAGGTCTAGACCTTCGCCCATCACCATCAGCTTCACGAGCTCGATGTCGGCGGCGTCGAGGGCGCGGCGCATGCGCCGGATCTTGTGGTCCCGGTCGGCGGCGGAGGAGGATGGCGCGCCGCCGTTGATGGGGAGGTAGTGGTGGGTCAGGAATGGAGAGCGTGGCGTGCTCGTGGTGGCGGTGATGGGGGATTTGGCGCGGATCTCTTCGATCTTGGCGACGACGTCGATGGGGAGGTGCTTGGCGAGGAGGTCGGCGGAGAGGCCGGAGCGCGCCACGAGATGGGAGCAGGTTGCCCAGAGCTCCTGCATCTCGAACTTGCGTGACGCCATGAGCACCTTCATCACGTCGTCCACGGAGGCTTCCTTCACCATGCTCTCCAGCTGCTTCTGTAATAATGCGCCGAAATGAAACACCATATGATGGTTAATTAGTGCCAGATTCACTAATATGCATCTATCAGACACAAGAATGTTTGTCAGGTGATTAGGATTAGCAGCAGCATAAAATGAAGTGCCTGATATATGGATCAGCAGTGTACTGCTGCTGCATATGCAGTTCCTCACTGCAGCAGCAATATGTGCAGATGCTAGCAGGCATGGAGCTTGACTGTACTTGCGTCGGCATGGCAGTTGTACAGCAAGAGGTGTTTTGGAAATGATGCACGGCATCGAGTTGTTGGAAGGTGCCGGATCGATCTTCGAGAAACCCTAGCGAATCAAGGGAGATGCAAATTGCAATATTATTGCGATGAAATGAAATGCAGGGGCGCGCGTGCAATGGGGATAGATGGAAGGGACAGCAGACATAAACAAGGGCGTGACAAGACCCTTCCTAGTAAAGATGAGTCAGAGAAGCTCTGCTCGATCCCATCCATGACAAGTGATGACAGGTAGCAACGGGAAGCGGCAGAAAAGCAAGCGCTGCGAGACTGTGAGAGACTAGAGACGACTCAGCACCTGCAGCTCCTGCCAGGACCCATCGACAGATTCCACACACACGACGACTGAGGACGCAATAGAAATTGTAAAAAATCGTTAAAATAATGGGAGAAGAGGAGAGAGCTCGAGCGAGCACTGAAGAAAGGAAAAGGATGATACTGGCGCAGGCAGGCTCAGAGGGCACAGTGTAGTCCATGAATCGGAAAGGCAAAGTGGCAACCTAGGGATCTAAAGTCGAGCATGCATGCAGGCCGGATTGCAGGAGCAGCTGCATGCTCGATCGGCATGCGATTCTTCGAATTGATGCCAGTCAGTGTGCCACTGAAAAGATGCTCCAGCTTCAATCATCCATGGCGCTGGGAGATTAATTAGCTGCAGATCCGAGAAAAGGAAAGAAAGAAAGAAAGAAAGAAAGAAAGAAAGAAAGAAAGAAAAGAAAGAAATCCATCCCCAAGGTACGTTACCTGGACCAGCAGCGCGAGCTGCTCGACGCCGAAGGAGCGAGCGGCGGCGAGGGTATCGAGGGCGAGGTCAACAGCCGCGCCACATCTGGTGTGCCAGCACCCCCTAGCTCCGCACCCGGGGAGGGGCCCACTCTTGGGCGCGGCGACGGAGGCCTGGCCGCTGTAGAGGAACTGGAGCACGAGGACGAGCACCTCGTACCGGATGGAGCTCACCGGGATCACGAGCTCCGGCGTGGCACGGGCGGCGCCGCCGGCCGGCGACGGAGGAGGAGGGGGCTGGTGGTTGGGGTCGAGGCCGCAGAAGAGCTTGCGGAAGAAGAGGCTGCGTGCGGCGAGGACGCAGCGGTGGGCGTGCACCAGGCGGCCCTCCACGCTGAAGGCCACGTCGCTGAAGGCTTGCCCGTTGATGAGCAGGTTGAGGTAGTCGAGGGAGAGGGACTTGAGCGAGTCTTCCGAGCTCATCATCTCATGTGTTCTCTGGGCAACCGAGGTAAAGGCGACGAATTGGCCTCGCTTTTGGGGAGAGATTTGGAAGGGGAAAGGGAGAGCAGCTCTCGCGCACGAAAGGAACGAACTGTGTGGAGGGTGAGGAAGACGATGAAAAGGCAGGCAGGCAGGCTTGCTACTTGCTAGCAGCTAACTAGGGTGAAGGTGAACACACTACACACACCCCACTGTACGTGAAAGGGAGAGCGATGGATGGAGGGCCTACGTACAGCGGGCGAGGAGGGGATCGCTGTGGCTTTGTGGCGTTCGTGGGTGGGGACGCCCGGCCGGCTCTACCGCTACAGTCTTTGTCTACAGTTCCATTGATGTGTGCACTCTGAGCGCACAATATATGGTGGTGGCCATTGACGAGCCAGAGAGCCAATGCGACAAGCTATACCATGGTGGAGGTGTACCTCTCTCTTTTACTGTGGCCTCCGTTGTGCATGTGTTGGGTTATTATCTTTAGGTAAAGTCAGTTCCAATTAAAGTGGGGCTTGTCATTGGTCCAGATCTTGGTCGTAGCTGTATCGTCATCGCTCAAAAGGTTAGACGTGCAACAAACAAGTAGAAATTTCTACTGTGCTTGATTTTGGACAGTGAACATCATATGCCCCATTGAACGGGCCAAGAACACTGTCTAGAATTTGGAAAATATGATATGTCTATATTTTACATGAAGATATATAGGTGCTATAAACATTGCTGGTATTAATAACTTGGACCGAATTAAAGGCATGTTATTGGCCCATTTTATATTCATAAAAAGTATTTTACTTTGCTGAGTCAAACAAAAGAGCATGTGATATCCTAAAATATTACTCCCCTCAACTATAAAACTATAAGCAAAGCCTAAACTATCTTTTGGTTCATTTTACCCCCTAAACTATGCCCCTCGGTCTATTCTACCCTTTAATTTAATTTGTCTTTTTTTATTTATCCATGCACAAGTTGAATTTTAATTTCAAATTTTGTATGATTGTAGTGAACATCACAATGTATGTCAAAAAATATAATATGAATGTTTTGTCATTAGTTTTGTATAATATCGTAACCTAAGGATTAATTCATTATTAAATATCTTACACCCATCAAAATAATGACAAAAAATCATTTTATATTTTTCTATCGTGCGTTATGATGTCTACTACCATCTCACAAAATTTGAACGTAATATGACACTTCTACAAGGAAAAATAAAAAAACAAATTGTATTAGGGGGTAAAATATGCCAAATGACATAGTTTAGGGGGTAAAATAAACCAAAAAATAGTTTAGGGGGTTATATAGACTTTTATTATAGTTGAGGTGGGGAGTAATTTAGACTTTTTCCAAAATTAAAATGAAAGGTGGGGTAAGTAGTATCCGCCCAAAAATACGAATTAATCATTGCTTTACCAAGTAATATGTGCACCACTAAACGAGAATGTATCAGGTGCAAAAGATCATCTCATATCGATCCGTGAAAATGGCTGCATCCATATCGATCCGTGAAAAGGTTAGAGGTTCAACAAACAAGTAGTAATGTCTACTGTGCTTGATTTTGGTCAGTGAACATCGTATGCCCCATCGATCGGGCCAAGAATACTTCTAGAATTTGGAAAATATGATATGTCTATATTTTACATGAAGATATATAGGTGCTATAAACATTGCTGGTATTAATAACTTGGACCGAATTAAAGGCATGTTATTGGCCCATTGTACAATTAGTTGTACCATGCATGCAACCAACCATGCATAACGCATAAGAGCTTGCGATTCAAGTTTAAGTGAACCATTATATAAGATCCTGAATTTGTACGCAAATTAAATGGCAGTTTGTGCAGCTACACCTGTACTACTTCAAGATCAATCTGGCCCCTTTACTAATCTCATGTCTTAAGTACGTTATTCAAGGAGTGATTTACACACGCAAAAACAGATATTTTAATTTGATTGACATATCGGCATGGTTTTTTTTGCCATGTAAATATTGCTATGCCCGCGATCAGCACGCATCATGCAGAAACAGTCGTATCACACACAGTACATGAAGTCAGTAACATTTGGCATGCTTCCTTTTTATCTCCGTCCTCTCTCTCCCTCGCGTTGTTATTTTCACTTCCACAATCCCAAGCACCCCGGGCACTACATAAGCCGCACTGCACGGTCTTTTACTGTTTGCGTAGTCCCGTATCATCGTCAGTACAGAGCAGAACGGAGAGTATGTACCGGCCATGCCTGGATCTTTTGACGCAGCAAAAATCTATATTTTAATCATCTGAATATATATCTTTAACATGTAGGACGATACGTGCACACACACAACACTGCATTGAGCAGCGTACGATCCGGTATGCTTTGACCGCTGCACACACGAGCTAGGAACGAGATCGCCTGACGTTCGGCTCTCAGCGGCAGGGGGACGTTCGAGTGGTGTGGGTGTAGAGTCCTGATGGACTCAAACAACCCTGCGGACCATCCTATGGGCCGGCCCATGAACAAGACTTGACGCACAAGACAAGGATTAGTCCTAGTCAGTTAGGATAAACTGTATTTGGGAATTAGAGATAAACTTGTAAAAGTCTCCTAGTCTTATACGGTCTCCATGTAACCCTGCCCTCCGGAGTATATAAGGGGAGGCAGGGACCCCCTCTAAAACATCAAATCAATACAAGATACACCATACAGGACGTAGGGTATTACGCTCCGGCGACCCGAACCTGTCTAAATCGTCTCTTGTCACCTTCGGCTTTAGATTCTCGACGACTTCTCCCTAAACCCTTCTCTCGGGGCACCCCCTCGAGAACCTAGTCAGCATAAATCGCCGACACTTTGGCGCCGTCCGTGGGATCTACTCGTCGAGTCTTCATTAAAGAGTCGATGGCTTCGTTTAGCGCCTTCATCGTCACCAAATTTGAGGCAGGCGCCTCCTTTGTCTTCGGCTCCTGGCTTTGCATCGCAAACCAAGAAGGCAGGCTCCAACATCAACTGCGCGACGTGGTGGCTGCACCAGCTTCGTCACACGCGCAAACCGCTCCGCGAGGATCTCGGAAAACCTCCAATTTCGACACGATCTCTGGACCGTATCCTACCCGCAGGAGTACATGGCGCCCGAAGCAGGCTCAAGCTCGGGCCGACTACATCAACTCGACCCCTGTCAAGGGGCAGGACCAAGCCACGCGTCCACGATTCCCCGGCAGACTTCGGATCACCTCCGACTTCCGCCAGGGTTCAATGATAAGGACCGTGACAGCAACCCCACGGGTACCCAGGAACCCTGGTTCCAGCCCCTGTGGGACGAAGACTTCACCGCATGGATCGTGCGCACCTCAGTTTCCCTTCGGGCTAACGAACTCAGCCGCGATCTACCAAAAGCAACTGAAGAAGAAGGTTCTACGACCTCTCCAAACAACCTCGGACCTTGTCATGACCACAACTCCCTCGGGGGTTATCGTTCATTGGCCTGACATGGATCCCGAGGTACTTCTCCATGAAGCAAACGTACCTTCTACGGTACGGGATATTCTACCTCTGCTTCCCTTCCAGGCAGGCAGAGAACTTCCTGTTACCAAGAGTAACAGAAAAACCGGGCCTAACAACCCTGGTCGCCAGTCCTGTGTCATCCTCAATGAGCACAGCGACGACGAAGTTGTCTCCGACGACGCTCCAACTGAGGAAGGAGAAACCGATGCGGACCGAGAACTCCGTGTCGAGCGCAACCGCAACCGTGCCCTCCGACGTCGCTTCATCCAGAGGAAAAACCTCAACTCTGAGTTCGACAAGGAAGGCATCTTCAACTCTCTTGTGGCCAACATCATGTTCTGGGTCAGCGTCTTCGAAGGGTTCCAAACTACCCCGGAGATTAACCTCGCCAAAGCCCGCCTAGAAGCCGCAACAGTCATGGTTGATCGCTTGGACGGAGGCCGCTCCGCCTCCAAAAGCAAGAGTTTTTCGCGCCACCAAGCACCGTCAGCTAGGCGTCAGAGCAGCCACTACGGCAGCTCCGCTGGACGAACAAAGGATATGGCCAGGCCTCATGAAGAACCCCGCCGTCCTCGCGAGGAACCCCCCAGGTCCCAGCGCCGCGAAGAACCCCGTCCGGCTCGCTCTTACGTTACACCGAACGATGCCCGCAATGACATCATCCGGATCCGAGAAGGGAGAGCTACCTCCCACGTCGCAGATTCTGCGGGAAGATGCGACGCCCCCAACCCCGATGCTCTGCCATGCTACACACGCGCCATCCGCGTCAGTTCCTTCCCACGAAAGTTCAAGCCGCCAGGCATTACCAACTTCGACGGGAAGCAAGACCCAAACATCTGGCTACGCAGATATTCTTCGGCAATTGAAGCATCGGGGGGCGACGACATCTCCAAGATGCTCTACTTCCCAGTTGCGATGGAGCAAGGTCCTCTCACCTGGCTTGAGTCCCTTCATCCAGACTCCATCGACAGCTGGCACGCGTTGAAGAAGGCTTTCGTCTCCAACTACCAGGGTTCTTTCGAGCGCCCTGGCAGCAAATATGAACTCCGCGCGTGCAAACAGAAGCCAGACGAGTCCCTGCGCGACTACAACAGGCGTTTCTTCGCCATCAAGGCATCCTGCGTCCCCATCCCCGATTCAGAAGTCATCGACTACTTTCAGGAAGGGATGACCGACCGCAGCCTCTTCCGTGATTTCGGTCACAATCGTCCTCGCGACCTCGAGGAATTCCGCGCAAAGAAGGGAAGAATTCAATAAACTTCTCAAGAAGCGCTGCCCCTACCACCCCGACAGCAAGCACACCATGGGCGAGTGCACGCTCCTTCGGGAGACATTTAGCACGCCCAACAAGAGGCAGAAGTCGGATGGAGACGGAGACGACAAGCACGACAAGGGAGACAGTGGTTTCCCAGATATCACCAACACTGTCAACGTCATCTTCGGAGGCATGGCAGTCAGCGACACCTCGCGCAATCGCAAGAATGCGCGGCGCGAGGCCTACGCAGCAGAACCAGCGGTGGTTACACCCCTACGGTGGTCAGACACCACCATTACCTGGTCCAGAGAGGACCAATGGACGGAGATCACTTCTCCTGGACGATATCCTCTCGTCCTAGAGACCGTAGTGGCGAATAGCAGGCTCACCAAGGTCCTGATTGATGGAGGCAGCGGGCTCAACCTCATCTTCGCCAAGACGTTGAAGCAAATGGGGCTCGACACAAGCACGCTGCAACCGGCAGACACTCCCTTCTATGGCATCGTACCCGGGAAAGCTGCCATCCCCCTCGGGCAAATCACCTTGCCCGTCACGTACGGTACTGCATCCAACTACCGTACAGAGTTCATCAAGTTCGAAGTTGCCGACTTCGAAACTTCATACCACGCCATCCTCGGGCGACCAGCGTTGGCCAAGTTCATGGCCATCCCCCATTACACCTACCTCGTGTTGAAGATGCCGGGACCTCACGGCGTTCTCTCCCTCCGCGGTGATATCAAGCGCTCCTACCTCTGTGACAAAGAGGCAGTGGAGTACGCCGTCAGAGCCGCGTCCACCATCGATCGCCAAGAGATCCACCCCCCGGCCGCAACCATAATTGAGGAGGATGATGATACCCCGACGCAGAAGAAGACACGAGCCATCAAGCCTGTGGACAAGGTAGCCACGAAGACAGTTGATCTCCAAACAGGAGATCCAACGAAGACGGCGGTGATTGGCTCCACCCTCACTCCTGCATAGGAAAGCGCGCTCGTCGACTTCCTGCGAGCCCAGGCTGACATCTTTGCTACAAAGCCTTCCGACATGCCCGGAGTTCCCAGGGAGTTGATCGAGCACAAGCTGGACCTCAATGAAAGCGCAAAGCCTAAAAAGCAGCGCCTCCGAAGATTCACCACAGAGCGCCGAGAAGCTATCAAGAAAGAGCTAGCTAAGCTATTAGCAGCCGGCTTCATCAAAGAAGTCTTCTATCCGGATTGGCTAGCCAACCCGGTTCTTGTAAGAAAAAAGAATTCAAATGAATGGAGAATGTGCGTTGACTATACTGATCTCAACAAACATTGCAAGAAGGATCCCTTTGGGCTTCCTCGCATTGATCAAGTCATCGACAGCACCGCCGGGTGCACCCTACTCTGCTTCCTCGATTGTTACTCGGGATATCATCAGATATCGCTGAAAGAAGAGGATCAGATCAAAACTTCATTCATCACGCCATACGGCGCATATTGTTATACAACCATGCCTTTTGGCCTGAAAAATGCAGGTGCCACATATCAACGGGCGATACAGGGTTGTCTTCAAGACCAACTCCACCGAAATGTCGAGGCCTACGTTGACGATGTGGTTATCAAGACAAGAAATCCCGAGGATCTCATTGCTGACCTCACCGAGACGTTCGACAACTTACGCAAATGGCGGTGGAAGCTCAATCCCGCCAAGTGTGTCTTCGGTGTTCCGTCAGGGAAGCTCCTTGGGTTCATCATCAGTGAACGCGGCATTGAGGCTAATCCAGAGAAGATAGCAACTATCATGAACATGGAGCCGCCGCGCACCGTCAAGGACGTCATGAAGCTCACGGGCTGCATGGCTGCACTCAACCGCTTTATCTCCAAACTTGGGGAACGCGGGACTGAGTTCTTCAAGCTACTCAAGAAGCAAGATAATTTTCAGTGGACACATGAAGCTCAGGTCGCCTTCGACAAGCTCAAGCTGTTCCTGACTACACCACCTGTGCTCACTGCACCGCTCCCGGGCGAAGATCTCTTGCTCTACATCTCAGCAACCACCAACGTCGTTAGTGCCGCCATTGTTGTTGAACGCGATGAGGAAGGTCATCTCCAGAAGATTCAACGGCCTGTGTACTTTGTGAGCGAAGTCCTCTCGGACTCCAAATCAAGGTACCCTCAAGTTCAAAAAATTCTATATGCTGTCTTAATGACATCCAGGAAATTGCGGCACTACTTCGACTCCTACAAGATCATTGTGGTTACGGGATATCCTATTAGCGAAATTCTTCGCAATCAAGACGCTACAGGGCGTATCGCCAAGTGGGCTGTCGAGCTTGGAACATACAGCATAGAGTTCCGTTCTCGCACAACCATGAAGTCTCAGATCCTTACTGATTTCATATCGGAATGGACCGAGCACAATCTCCCCGTCGCCACCACAAAGCCAGAGCATTGGATCATGTACTTCGATGGCTCACTCAAGCTGGAAGGCGGAGGCGCCGGAGTTCTGTTGATTTCACCTCGAGGAGATCAACTCAAGTATGTTCTGCAGATTCAGTTTGCTGTCACCAACAATGCTGCAGAATATGAAGCACTTCTTCACGGAATGAAGATGGCCATCACACTCAGTATCAAGCGCCTATTGGTATATGGGGATTCAATGTTGGTCATCAAACAAGTCAACAAAGACTGGAATCGGAACCATGAAGACATGGATGCGTACTGTGAAGAAGTTCGCAAGCTGGAAAACACTTCCTCGGCATCGAATTCCATCATGTCGAGCGAGATTACAATGTCGCTGCAGACGTTCTGTCGAAGTTGGGTTCTTCCAGAGCAGAGGTGCCTAGCGGGGTGTTCGTCAATGAACTCTCCAAACCATCAATTTCTGCAGCGCCAACTTCTGATAATATAGCCTCAGCTTCTGAGGTTATGCTCATCGACGCCGCTTGGAGCGCTCCGATTATAGATTACATCTTGCACGACAGACTCCCTGCCGAGAAGGCAGAAGCTCAGCAAATCGCTCGTCGTAGCAAGTCCTATATTATAATTGGAGACACCCTCTACCGACGCGGTGCACGTTCTGGTGCACTGATGAAATGCGTTTCACAGCAAGAAGGCGTCAACATCCTGGAGGAAATTCATGCGAGCGAATGTGGCAATCATGCAGCTTCTCGCACTATCGTGGGCAAAGCATTCCGCGCTGGGTTCTACTGGCCTACAGCTCTACACGACGCTGAGGAAATTGTTCGTCACTGCAAGGGTTGTCAATATTTCGCTCATCACTCACATCAGCCTGCGCATAAAATCAAGTTGATACCTCCGTCATGGCCATTCGCATGCTGGGGGCTTGATATGATTGGGAAACTACCCAGAGCACCTGGTGGATTTGAGTATTGCTTTGTTGCAATCGAAAAATTTTCAAAGTGGATAGAAGTCTTTCCGGTTGTCAAACCAACCTCTGAGAAAGCAATCCAATTCCTTCAGGAGTTGATTCTTCGCTTCGGAATACCGCACCAGATCATTACAGATTTGGGCACTACCTTCACAGGCAACAAATTCTGGGACTACTGTGAAGAACGCAGCATTGAGGTGTGTTACGCCTCTGTTGCTCATCCTCGTGCCAATGGACAAGTTGAAAGAGCCAATGGCATGCTCCTCGATGGACTTAAAGCGCGCATGGAACGAACCCTGAAGAAAGCAGAAGGCCGGTGGATAAAAGAACTCTTTCCGGTCGTCTGGGGCCTACGATCCCAACCCAGCAAAGCTACGGGACAATCTCCTTTTTTCCTGGTTTACGGATCTGAAGCCGTCCTCCCTGTTGATGTCATGCATGGCGCTCCCCGCGTCGAGGAATTCCAAGAAGCCATGGCAGACGAACAAAGGATGATTGAGGTTGATACGGCCGAAGAAGCACGACTGGCAGCCTTGTTACACAACGCTGCGTATCTTCAGGGTATTCGTCGATTCCACGATAAGAATGTGAAGACAAGATCTTTCCAGATCGGTGATTTGGTGCTACGCCGAATCCAGAACACAGCCGGCCACTCCAAGCTTACTTCGCCTTGGGATGGTCCATTTATTGTCTCCAAGGTCCTCAAGCCAGGCACCTACAGACTTCAAACAGAAGATGGTGTTGACTTACCAAATCCTTGGAACATAGAACATCTACGCAAATTCTACGCGTAGTTCCTTCACTGCAAAAGTGCTCCGGCACCACAAGAACCACCTGCTCCGGCATCCAGAGTTCTTCCGAAACATTGCTCCGGCAATTCCTGGCCTGGTTGCTCCGGCATCCAGAGTTCTCCCGAAACATTGCTCCGGCAATTCACGGCCGGGTTGCTTCAGCATCCAGAGATCTATTGTAACATTGCTCCGGCAATATATGAACTGATTGCTTAGGCATCACAAGTTCTTTTGTACCGTTGTTCCGGCAACGAGATATATTTCAATTAAATTCCCATCACTGGGTTGTTTATTCTGTCTTTGTGACATCATTCAAAGCTTCCGTGTTCTTTCTAGAATCGGACAATATTCGGAGCACCACAATGAGGTCTGTCCGGGTTCCTTCGGGGCCAACAACGGATCTGTTCCTCCAATATCGCTATTCTGCGATAATCTTCAGCTTAAAGCTGCCGCTCCGTGGGTCTTACTGGGTTCTTGCTCTGGCAAAACACATACAGTTTGTTCCCAAGTATTCTCCTGGGATACATTTTAAAATATAGCTTATGCTATAAGAAATCTCCCTGGGTTTCTTCGGGTCCTTAACAGGGCTGTTTTTCAGTTAAAATTTACGCCATGTATATTTTGACTAAGTCCTGGTCATTGACACAGAGACGGCCAAGGGTAGAAATCCTTGGGTTTTTCTTTGGAACTTCCGTGTTCTTTCAAGACTCGGACAGTATTCCCTTCATGCATTCGGAGCTCATTCATGAGGTCTATCCGGGTTCCTTCGGGGCCGAGAACGGATCTGTTCCTCCAACTTCGCTACTCTGCGATACTCTTCAGCTTAAAGCTGCCGCTCCGCGGGTCTTACTGGGTTCTTGCTCCGGCAAAACACATGCAGTTTGTTCCCAAGTATCCTCCCGGGGTACATTCTAAAAGATAGCCTAGGCTATAAGGGATCTTTCTGGGTTCTTTCGAGGCCTTAACAGATTTGTTTCCCATGACTAAAGTCCCCAAAACGACTTTTGGTCACCGCCACACTATGTGATGGCACACCAGGGTTCCTTCTTGAGAACTCTGGATTCTTCTTCATACATGGAAATATTGCAATTCATTGCATAATACTTATATTACAAGAACATTTGTTCAACTTACAATCTCAGGCTCTGAGCAATTGCTTCGGCAACTGGCTCGGCCTCTTGTTTCAGGTCCCTGAAGGCGGCTTCGCTACAATTTGGCTCCGCGCCTTCTACAAGTTTGCCTATGTCTACTTCAGGGTACCTAGACCTAATTACAGCAAGGACATGCACAAGACAAGCTTTTGATGATCTCTTGATATAAGCCTTCAGCTGTCGTGGCATGGCCTTAAGGCGTTCCAGGAAAGACAGCGGCGATGCAGGGTCTTCAGGGACCAATGCCTTCACCACCGGGTTCGCTGCTTTCTCCAGCAATGCTATCCGGTTCAAGGCTTCGGCCAGATCGTCGTCCGACTTCTTCATCTGCTGCAAGGATTCTTCAAGCTCCGACATCCTCCTGGTTGCCTGTTCAAGCTTCTCGTCCAGGGCCTTCTTATCTGCAAGATTCTTTTGCGCCTGGCCGAGTTGCATGGATAGCTGATTTTTCTCCTCGCGAGCATCTTCAAGATCCTTGGCAAGCTTCTTTTGCTGCTCAATGATTTGAATCAACTGCGCGTCAGCATCCTTGCGTTGTTGGACTGCTACTCTGAGTTCTTCTTTGATGACATTATGTTCTTCAGAGAGAGTCTTCAACGCTTCTTCATGGCGGTTGGCCACGTTGGACCAATCCGTCATCTTGCTCTGGGTTGTTATCAATTGTTGTTGCACCCCTGCTCACACAAGACAATGACAGAGTTGTTATTCAACGAAAGCAACGGATAAAATATTACAAGATTCTGGCAGTAACAGAGTACCTTTGAGCTCTGGTTTGGCTGCTGCGAGTTTCTTCTTCATGTCCTCCTTTTCCGCGACCAATTCCTTGGTGCACAGATGCAAGGTGCGGATCATGTCGGCATCTTCCGCCTCCTGGAGTTTGCGGTCTTCGCGTTCATGCTCCAGCTCCTTTTGGAGACGGTCTGCCTTGGCATGCATCATCGAGATGTTGTGGATATACTCCGTTTTCTTCCTCGATGCTTCGCCGACGGCCTGCAGAAATATTATCATAAGATACATTCAATTGGACTACAAGTACAGGGTTGTTTCACGTACCTTGAAGTAGGCTACTGCTCTCTCGGCGTGGTACAGTCCCCTGTCAATATGTTCCTCATCCTCCTCCGCGTCGAAGATATACTCGAAGGCTTGCGGATTTGGATTCAACATTGGATCGTAGCTCCCAATGCGGAAGCTACCGATTTCCTCCTCAGCACCAGTACCTCTGGGTACTCTGGGGATTTCTTCAATAGTTCGCTCTTCGTGGGTTGATGCTTCGGCTTGTTTACCCCTTGAGCATTCCGCTTCTGAAACTGTCTCTGCCCCGACTTGGGTTGTCTTCGTGACGCTCGGGGGCTCGACAGGGTTCTGGTCACGGCGTTCAACTTCGACAACCGCCTGCGTGACCAGTTGATTGATGTCTGCCAGCACCTCGGCAATTGTTTCTTGAACTTGTGCCTCTGCAGATGCTGGCGGATTGGAGGGCGCTGCTGTTTGAATTACCGGCAGGGTTGTTTCTGGCATCACCCTGGGTTCTTCGGGCACTGTGGCCTCTGGCTCTACGGCTGCATGGTCCACTGGGGGCTCTTCCCTGGTTGTTGCTGGCATTTCTTCAGTTCTGCAACAATGATTTAATTAGTCACAAAAGTATATTACGAAGGTACATTCCGTACTGCTCGACAAGATACTCACATAATGGAAGGTCGCATGGGGATCTCTGGCTCCCCCAAGGTGAATTCCTCTTCAGCCTCCTGCTCCGGCGCTGATGGTCCAGCTAGACAGGGTTCTCCAACCACTGGTGTTGTCCTTACGAAGGGCACGGAGACAGGGTTGAAGATGTTGTGGATAATTTCCTCTTCTGATAGAGGATTCTGGGCACCGCCACCTTGTTGTGATCGGCTTGTTTCGATCTCACCGATGGATATCCCCTCAGAAGATGGCATCTTTGGTTGTGGGGGTATCTTTGCCCTTTCCTCTGGGATGGTCCTGGCTCGGGGCTTGGGTAGAGTACGTGCTCTCTTGGGCACAGGTGCTAGTACTTCTGTTGCTGCGGTCCTCTTGGATCCCTCACCTCTCTTGGAGGTCTTCTCTGTTTTGGCGCAGGGTTCTTCTGTTACCTGTTGTTCAGCATGTGCATGTGATTCTTCAGGTTCTTTAATAGCAGATTTCCTGTGTTGGCGCATCGGATCGCTCACCTTTGGATCCACACATCGAGCCAACAAGGCTGCTTCTTCAGCATTTGTTGGATCCAGGGGTGGCAGGCTCACATATAATGCGCGCCGGGCTTCATACTGTTAACATCAAGACATTAGTCAGTCCTATTGTTTTCGAAATAACAAGGCAGTATATTGACATTCAGATATGATTCTTACCTCAGGCGTCATGGTGATCGCTGACACTTCCATTATCTCTGGAAATTGTTCATCATTGACCACCAGGAACTTCTTCAACAGTTGTGACACCCGCTTGTCTGGCATCTCTCCGGTGGCATTCCTTGAGGGGTCAGATTCTCCAGAGTACAAGTACCCTGGATTGCAGCGTTGTTTGCAAGGCTGGATTCTCCTCAACAAAAAAGACCGATATACCACGGCTCCTGTCAGCCCTTGTGCTTTCAGGTCTCTGATCATATTGAGCAGCTCAGGGATCTGCATTGCTTGATTGACTCCAACTGTTTCACTCCAGAATGGCTTCATTATTGGAGGATTCCCTGAGCGGTTGGGTAGTTGTGGCTGGTGGTTCCAAGCATAAAACCACTCCTTCTGCCAGTCCTTCAGGCTCTGATTGGTTGCATACTCCAAATACACTGGCTTCATGCCCTGACGGAACTGGATAACCACTTTTCCTACTATTTGCGATGGTCCGCTTGAGGTCTTCACCCTGAAGAGATGGCGGAACAGCGCAAAATGCGGATCTATTCCAAGAAATGCTTCACAAAGATGGATATAGATTGACAGATTCAAAATAGAATTGGGATTTAAGTGACAGAGCTCAATTCCATAAAACTGCAGCACACGCCGAAAAAAATCGCAGGTTGGCATACCAAAACCAACTTCATAAAATGCCTTCCATACCGCGATTTCCTCGGTATCTTCAGTGGGGTATTCATGCTCGTATGCGCACCTCCACTGGCTGACTTCTCGAGTCGCTAGGAACCCATCTGCTTCCAGAGCTTTGATGTGTTTCTCCTTCAGATTGCTGGTTGGCCAGTCACTGATTGGATCTTCAACAACTGGCATGTCCTTCGCGGGCATTGTTTCCTCGGTCGTCACGACCTCCTTCATGGCTTCCGCTCTCCTCTTTGTGCCCTTGCTTCGGCTGGATCCTTCACCACCGGCCATCGCAATCTCTTGGGACTTGGTGTGGATTGGATTTGGGTCGGGGGAAGATGTGGAAGATTTTTGCGTGGTCTCTGGATCGCAAACAAAGCAACTGTCGCAAACTCTAGATCTGTTTCGCAAAAGGCGTGCGAATACAAAGGGTCGCGGACGGTTTATATTGGCTTTTCGAAGCGTTACTTCGGTAATTTTCACTTATAGTCCTTCTTTGATCCTATATTTGAATTCGTTCAAATTTAGGCTCGGGGGCTGTAGGAGTATTTTCAGGAAATATTTTTCTGAGAATTTTCAGCTTCAATTGATAAATTCAAGAAGAGTTCTAAAAGAACTCGGGTTTCTTCAGAAATTGATTCTCTTTTGGTTCGGACTTCGAAAGAACCTCGAATTTCTTCTTCAAAGATAAACGAGGCTCGGGGGCTACCCAATTGGGCGCACCTAGTCGGTGCGCACCAATCCGAACTTCGAGAAGACTTATGAGCACATCATTACCTATTGAACAGCATGGTTGCAACTTCCAAGAGCAAAGAACCCTGCGGGTATCTCAAAGAACCCTGGCGGATCTCAAAAGAACTCTGGAGGACTTCAAAGAACTCTGTACTTTCAACAAGGCTGTTCTTCAGGAGATAAGGTGCTCGGGGGCTTGTGGGTGTAGAGTCCTGATGGACTCAAACAACCCTGCGGACCATCCTATGGGCCGGCCCATGAACACGACTTGACGCACAAGACAAGGATTAGTCCTAGTCAGTTAGGATAAACTGTATTTGGGAATTAGAGATAAACTTGTAAAAGTCTTCTAGTCCTATACGGTCTCCATGTAACCCTGCCCTCCGGACTATATAAGGGGAGGCAGGGACCCCCTCTAAAACATCAGATCAATACAAGATACACCATACAGGACGTAGGGTATTACGCTCCGGCGACCCGAACCTGTCTAAATCGTCTCTTGTCACCTTCGGCTTTAGATTCTCGACGACTTCTCCCTAAACCCTTCTCTCGGGGCACCCCCTCGAGAACCTAGTCAGCATAAATCGCCGACAAGTGGCGTGGAACGTTGGTTGGGCATCGGATGGGAAAGAAGCAACAATGCAGGAACAGAACAGACCCATCGGCCCAATAGCTAGGTGCAGCCCAACTAAAGGAGGAAAAGGGCGCCAGTCCGACGGAAAAGAGCGCGCAGACGACAGAAAAGGGCGCGAGGACGACGGCAAAGGGCGCGAGGCCGACCCAAAGGCCACCAGGAGGACAGGCACGGATGATCGCCGGAGAGAAAGTTGCTCTGCTCTTCAACCTTGTAAGTCTTAATATGCCTTCTCCTGCCATCTTTAACGTGAAAGGTTCAATAAAAATTGTTTGATCTCGATCGAACTTTTCCTTTTCTCAGAAAGAAGCAGCCGACTGAAACTTTCTTAGGTAGCATTGATATGGAGGAAGAGGCTAACAAACACCATCATGCTCTGTAAGTAATACTACCCCCACTCTGTTATTTTTATGTGACATCAAATTAATTTTAGTTGTCCCAGTCTCGCGTGTTTGTTCTCTGGAATTGCACTAGTGTCTTGCTTGTTATCTGCAATTGCAAGAGTGCCTTCTCATATATTTTTTTTGCGTTGCAGAGATATGCTGCCTAGTTTTGTACCTAATGTTGGCATGGAATTTAGAAATTCGGATGAGGCTTGGGCATTTTGGCTTAGCTATGGTGGACAGAAAGGCTTTGAGGTCAGAAAACGGTACACAAACAAAAGACAAACTGATGGGAAGGTCACATCATGCAAGTTTGTTTGTGCAAATGAGGGTCATCGATTGAAAGACAAAAGAGACCATTTAACAAAGTGCCCTCGAGCTGAAACTAGAACTGATTGTCAAGTGCACATGAATCTGATAATGGACCGAAACAAGGAAGTTTTGAAAGTGACTGAACTAGTTTTGGAACACAACCATCAACTGCACCTTCCTGAAAGCATGAACTGAATTGGATTGCTTACTGTCTCAAATTGACAATACTGAATTGATGTGTCCCTTGAAAAATAGGTTTCAGACCTATAACGATTCATGAGTGCATTCTGCTTTGCTGTGCTAAAATATACTTGACAGAAAAATCACCTTTCTTAATTAGCCATCCTGAATTGATAGCAAAAGATAAACACAAATACAAGAATCATACTCTCAATTTGACATTTCAATTTGACACAATAATAAGGCTCAAATTGGCAAACACATTCAGTATTACATTCAGTAAGAATTTCAGTTCACGTATGTTTCCCTGTCTGAAAGTTTGGCTTCCCAGCTTGGCCATTTGCCCTCCTGTGAGGTGGCCTGGACGAAGCGCACGCCGGCGAGCTCAAGACCGAGCGCGAGCACGCGAATGTGCTCCGGTGTCAGCGGCGCCTCGCTCCCGTGAACCCATTCAGCTGGACGTCGAGCTAGCACATGAGGGCCGTGGTCTCCTTGTCGTCGTCGTCACCGGCGGCGGCAATCAACGCGCACAGCGGCGGCGTATGGCGCCAGGAGACCGGAGGGGAGAAGTAGGATAGGCTCATGGTCCTACAGGTAGTGGAGCGCGGAGGGGAGAAGTTGGAGTAGGCAGTGGAGCGCGCCATGGCGGAGGCGCGGTTGCGGCGGCGGCGCTTGCGCTCACGCTTTCCAGCGGACGGAACGAAGGGAGGGCGTCATCTTGTGTGCAGATCTGGGCTGATTATTGGGCTGAGTTATGGGCCATATGGTTGGACTTCTTTGCTGCAAGCTTGTACCATTAGATGGCCATCCTACGAACCACAGCAGCCGGACGTCCCTCTGCCGCTGAGAAGCAAACGGCAGAGGATCTCGTTCCACGAGCTCATGGCTCGGACCAACCAAAGCTAGCGTTTCCTGTTGGTGTGTGCTGGTTCAGAATTAAGTGATGAACATGGTGCACTGGCGGAGCTGTGTGTTGGCCAAGGTGGCCCATGGCCCCCTTCCTCCATGCTAACCACACTAGATATCTAATGTTTCTCTAATGAGCATACTTTAAACCATCTAATAAAAAGTAAAAGAGAGATAATATTTGATTCATCCAATCAGTTTACTCCCCCACGTACTTAAACCCATCTAATGAGCATATTTTAATTCTGAAATGTTTAGGTAAGCATCAAATAGTTAAAGTTGCTGTGATTACTGTAGCAAAATGGTCCCTCCTTGTGTTTAATCCTAGCTCCGCCACTGCATGGGTGCATTTGTTTTTGGGGCAGAGGCCCATGCATAACAGCGTTCGGTGTCAACTGCACAGCCACGGAGACACAAGGGGCCGCCCGGTAGCATTCCGTTTGCTGCGTACTCAAGGTGAACGAAAAGTGTGGGAGCAACAAGGAGAACCAAGGTGGCTATAGCTTGCTTGGGACCTGGCCATACCACTGCATTAATGCGCTATAGCCGGCCGGCCTATAGTACTGATCATGCAATTATTACTAATTGTTTTGAATTGCCTGTGACTTCAACATGAAATTGATGGAGGGTACTAGAGTATTAGAACTCTGTTGTGGTCTTAAGGGCAGTCCCAACCCAGACTCTATCTTAAGTCTAAACTCATTTATTAGCCTTGTATTAAATGTATTTTTGCTGATGTGTCACTCAATTATTTGGACTTGGTTTCTTATTTGGACTCTAAGTCTACAATTTTCAAGGTATGGACTCTAAGATAGAGTCTAGGTTTGGGACTGCCCTAAATCACACCACATACAACATTTTCTCTCCTTTTTTTTTAAATTTCAACGGAAAATGACATGGTCATTCCTATGATGGGCCAGTATCTGTTTTTTTTTCAAAGGAAAAATGTCGTCGACCGGCGATTGTTTACAGTAATGGGCCGGCGAGGTGGCCACTGTTTTGTGCTGGATCAACGTCCTTCAATTTCCTTTGTTTTAGGCCTGCACTTCAAGTTCAACGCAGACAAGTACGTTGCAGTTGCAGATTTACAACTTGTCCTCGTGCAGGAAATTCACCTAGCGTGCGCGTGGCGGCTATATATCCAGAATATCGCCACTCTCTCCATAGTCCTAGGAGGATGGCTAACTTTGTCCCTTGCTTCCTAGTGGATACGAAAAAACCAAGACAGCACGCATATCCTCATGCCCAATGCATGGGGTAACAACTTGGATATTCTCTTACAAACATTGCCTCGACAAGGACTCCTAGTTATATGGGCCCCAAACTTGCTTATCACATCCATCTCCCTATCATTAAAAAAACAATTGTTGATATTTCTTGTTCTCGATAAGTCCGCCTTCGCATTGCGTACAAGACAAGAATGCCCATGCGTATAAATACCCCACGACCACCAACTTGTAAGACCTGCTCCTACTCAGATTACTGAAACTGTAGCGTGTAGGTGAGAGCTTAGCTTACCACTGTCACTCTGTCAAGAGAACGAAACGAACACCCATCATGCATCATCCTTCTACCGAGGAGACGGGCCGGGCCAGGCGGCTGGCGCATCTGGGCTGGGCCCTGTGCGAGTGCGCGGCGGACATAGAGGCCGGGTCCATGGAGAAGGCGGCCCACCGCCTCTCGCAGGCCGTGGGCCTCAAAGCCGCCACAGGCGACGGCCCGCTGCCTCGCCTGGCCGTGCCCGCGGTCGATTGCCTAGCGCGCCGGCTGATCCGCGGCATGGTCCCGGCCGTCGCCGACGCGCTCATCGACCCTTCCGACCATCTCGACCGCCGCTGCGTCATGGCCGCTCGTCGCAGCTTCTTCGACCTCAGCCCCTTCCCCAAGGCCGCCGTCGCCGTGTCCAACCGAGTCATCCTCGAGGCCATGGAGAACGAAAAGGTTTCTCGCTTGGGTGCTAGCCAGTAGCTCACTGAAACTGTGGTCTAATGAAAATTCAAAATAACTCTCTGTGACAGTGTGGCACTATCAGATTTACCATGAATGAAAACTTCGGACTGAATTTTTTTTTTGGTTCACTGTTGTTGCCTTGAACACAGAACGTGCACGTCATCGACTTCGCCGGGCCAGCAGCGCAGCCATGCCAGTGGATCCAGCTCTTGCGCGACTTCAAAAGCCGCCCTGAGGGCCCACCACACCTGCGCCTCACCATCGTCTACGACGACGAGAAGTTCCTCGCCACCGTGTCGGAATCGCTCGTCGACGAAGCCGACGAGCTCGACGTCCCGTTCCAGCTCCACTGCGTCGCCGCGCAGATCGAGGCGCTCGACTTCAACGACCTCCACGGCGTGCTCGGGCTCAAGTCCGGCGAGGCGCGCGCGCTCGTCTGCACCCAGCAGCTCCACCGCCTCCTCGCCGCCGCCGCCGACGATGACGGCGGCGGCGTCGCGCGTAGCTTCAGCGCCGCCGGGCGTCATTTCAACAAACAGATGGCGAACGTCGCGCGGCTACAGCAGATGGCATCCACCAGCTCGTGCCCACCCAGCATCGGTGGCGCGTGCGAGGACGACGACGAATCCGCCTACCGCAGCCCCGCCACGCCGCTGAGCTTCGTCTCGCCGCCGCTGACAACTCCTCCGCCGCAGTTCCAGATGCCACCGCCGGCGCTGGCGAGCTTCCTCGCCGCGGCGCGGACGACGATCTCCCCGAAGGTCGCCGTGCTCGTGGAGCAGGAGGCGAGCCACAACGGCGTCTCGTTCCGGAAGCGGTTCGCGGAGGCGCTCCACTACTACGGCGCGGTGTACGACAGCCTGGACGCGGCGGCGGCGGCGTACCGGCGGCCGGACGCCGAGCGGGCGGAGGTGGAGCGCGCGGTGCTGGCCGTGGAGATCAGGGACGTGCTCCTGCACGAGGGCGCTCGCCGGCGGGAGCGGCATGACCGGCTGCACCAGTGGGGCTTCCGCATGGAGGTCGCCGGGTTCCGGAGGGTTCCGCTGAGCTACGTGGCGATAAGGGAGGGGGATGATATGGTGAGGAGGTGTGGGTTGAGAGGGTGTGAGAACAGAGAGCATGGGGGATGCCTGATGCTGTGCTGGAGGTCGTTGCCTCTCTACTCGGTTTCGGCATGGCGGCCGGACAGAGGCGCGGAGGCTGATGGAATCGGTGGAGAGTATCTGCCACTGTCGGAATCAATCGGCAGCTCCTGCATCTGCATGGAGCTTTGAGGAGGAGATGATGAGCTGATGTGCTCGTTGCAGGACAGAGTTAGAGATTGGTAGTGAGTGAAGGAATGATTGATTCCACTACTTGTACTTTGACGGCTTTGGTGAAGATTGACTGCTTGTATGTAGCCTTGCAGGAGCATGATTGATTTATTTATGCTGGATGACATCTCACACCGGAGGAACACCAAATATGCAGCAGTTTCTGTGCTACTTTATTTTTATTTTCAAAGTATACTGTAGATTTTTTAGAACATCTTTTTAAAAATAGATTTTTTTAGAAACATTTTTTAAACATAGACGATGAACAATATCTCTAACTACGATTCCTGGCCAATTCCAAGGCCAGAGAGCGTGTCCACGTCGGCGCAAATTACCAGCCGTCCGATCGGCCGGGTGAACGGCCGAAATCGTGCTTTTCTCTGTCACTTTGCAAAAAAAACCCTCGGTTTCCACATAAATATAACCCGCAGTCCACTCCCGTCTCTCAGGTTTTTGTGCAAAGGAATCCCTGGATTTCGTCAAAATCAACCCACAGTCCACATGAACAGGTCCAACAATATATTTAGAAAACCCCCTGATTTTTCTCAAAATTAACCCACTATCCTTTTATTCTCTAAGGAATTTTCTTAGACAAACCCTTGTATTTTACTTAAATCACACAATAACCCGTTTTATGACTTATTTCACCATACACAAGATTCAACCACCAAAACGCGTTCGAACCAAAACATGTCCAACATAAAATTTGTTTATAATTTCAGAACCTATAACTTTACTATAGAACATATTTTTGAACTCAAAATACTTTCGTACAATTGTCTACAGTCCATCCTACAAACTATTCCGATTCAAAAAATGTCCTCAAATTAAGAAGTGTTCAATAAAAAAAATAAAAATTTGAAAACCTTAATATTCTTTTCGCAGCAAAATTTTTAAATTCTAAGTGTTTCAAACATTTGTTCCCACAAATGATTATATGAGATCCGTTCCACTATATAGACACCAAAATATCTTCAAATAAAAAAAGTTAAACATATAAGGAGACAAGTATACTTTAATGCAAACTTAAAAAATCAAAATCATTTTTTCAATTCCCCCATTTTATAGCTAACTTTCAACCAGCAAAATGAATTTGAAAACTAACAAATCTACTATACGCAGACTTACAAAAAATCAGACTTGCATTTTCAATTCCCCACCAAAGCGTTTTTAAATTAATAATTTATTAATATAATTTTTTCCCAAACATCAAAACCTACATAATTCCAATCTAGCGAATAGCATTTCAACATAAGATAAACTCCTACCAAATCCAAAATTTACAACATTTTCATATATCGATTTTATGTGTTCAACGCGCTCTGGCATTGACTTCTAAAAAATATTTCTACAAATAAAAGTTTAAAAAATCTTAGCACGAGTACATCCACTGCCCATCCGCGACAACGCCGCGGCCTTTTGTGAATCTCAGCCCACTCCCGCTGGTCGGTCCATTATACTTCAGCCATTTTATGGCCCAAGTCTAGGCTGCAGCTGATGGCCCATATTTGCCTGCTCATAGGCCATACCCAAACGCAGCTTCAGTTGGGCCCTACCTTAGTCTGCGTGCGGTCGCAAGTCGCAACGACTCGGGCACTCGGCGGCAGTCCGGCCGGCGGCGCGCCGCCGACCGCCACTCTCCGCCGGGCAGCCAATGCTTCCTTCGTACAGACCGAAGGCAATCGCCAGGCCCGATTCCCTCGCGCGGGCATCACAACGGCGCCCCAAGCGCGCGCGCGCGGCTGCATCCGGGCTCTCACGGATTCAGGTCATGGCTTTGTTGTGGTAAATGAAACCTTTTGCTCTCGTTGATTGATTCAGTTAAGTTAATGGATGCGCCTAGTCTTCTAGGGTGAAATGATGCATTGTTTCTGTGGGCTACCAAACTAGCCGCAGGTTCATCCTGATTTATGAATCTACCACTTTCTCTGTAGTCCTTGTCCATATATTCAGTTGAGTGAAATGCCTATTAATATCTGATTAGCCTCACTGAAAATGTCCAAGATTTAGATTGTTATTAGCGGTTTATTTTCTTAATTATGCTAGACGCTTGCTGGATTCCATCTTAATTATTGTTCTAGCCACTTGGCTAAACTCCAACGTATAGTGTATAAGCTCTTATGGAGAGAAAATAGCTAATGACAGTGCATGTGGTTGTCAATGTTTCAGATTAGTATGTTCCATACCAATTGTCCTGGTCCGCAGAAGTGCAGAACAGGATGTTCAGGTGGCCAGCCGGTCACGCATGCCTCCAGCTATGACTAATTTCTTAGTCACTTGAATTACTGGTGAGGGCATTTTTCGAAAGATGATAGTGACATGCACTGCCTGTGTATATTTTGCCATTTTAAGTAAAAATGCACATCTATTCAGGAAATACCACTTTTTTTTTTTTTGTTACCCATAACGCAGGAGGAGTTCTGAACACATGTGCCATCAATAATGTAAGTTTTGAGAAGTTTGCAAAGCATGCTATTCAACGGTCTTACTATGTTGAGCCCAAAGTTTGTCGGTTCCTACATGGTGGATATGAAAAAAACAAGGGGGCAAATCCAAAGGGAACAAACTTCCCATGGCATTCGTTTTCAACGCGGATCACTCAACATGTGAAACTTTGTTATTACCATGAGTGCTTCCAAATGTCATAGTGTTGTCCTATATAGAGCAAACCCTCCTTGTCAACCTAGCTATTAGGTAATTCATGATATGGAAACACATCCTACAAATGTGGCAGTGGGCAACAGATGTAAGTTGCTCAAGCTCAGACCACCCAAACTCTAATTGCCAAGTGTTATGTACAGGCCACTGATGCAGGATCAGGGCACTGCGGATCACTTAGCACAGCTTGGGCCGATCCTGTATGCATGTGCGGCTCATGTAATTGAGGGATCCTTTGAGAAGACTGACATTTGTCTCCGACAGATTAAAAGGCTTGCCTCCATAGTTGATGGGCCGCTGCAGCGTCTGTCCCTGATCACTGCTGACAGCCTAGCCCGTCGTCTTCTCTGCCCTATCCAGGGCTTTGCTGGTGCCCTCATTCATCCATCCGACTACTTCGAGCAGCCAATCCTTCAGACTGCACGCTGCAACCACGCTGAGCTCAGCCCCTACATCAGCACTGGCTTTGTCACAATTAATCGAGCCATCCTTGAAGCGGTGGAGGATGAAAAGGTCACAGTATATAAAATACAAGTATTCATTCCATTTCCATTTTTGTGGTTTTTGTATCTTCATTCTGCTTTAAAATATGTCGACTTTATTTTCATAGGAGCCAGATCTTTTTTTTCTTTGGACGAAACAATAGGGGAAAAGTCCCCTAGTGATCTTGATTGTTTGTATAAGAAAAAGAAAAACTGTAGAAAAATAGACAAAGGGGAAGGGCATGGAGAAAGTATGCCCCTCCCTGAAAGAACAAAAAGAAATACAAGAGGAATGAAAATTATAAGGCCAAAAGCTCAAAAGAAAAACTACAAGGCCACTTGCCCAAAAGAGCGATCTATCTAAACTTGGCCAACCAATTTTGTAGCGCCACCTTCTTTGCCCCCCTTTGATTTAGTAATGGTTAATTCCATCTTAATTTTCCATATGTTGAGGCTCTTTTGTGGTCAAATATTCTATTGGGGCGTGCAAAAAAAGAAAAAAGGCTTCACCTGGCTTCTAGTTCATTTTTTGCTTCAGTTTGTCAAATGGCTTCACACTACAATGCCTCAATTCGTGAAAAAGAAGTTGAAGCCAGAGGCAGTAAAAACCCTCCCAAACGGGGCCTGGGTTTCCTTTAGTAAAAGGCCAAAATGATGTGTGCCGATGCCGATTTGGTGTCAACACTGATGTTTGGTTGCTTTCGGATAATGCTGGCCTAGTAGCAATAATCCTCACTATGTAAATCTTTGAGCAATACTTAAATGCATTATAAATTGATCTGAGTTTCAAAGGTTTCAGGTAGCCCTAATTTCAGATTGAGCACAGTATTATTTTTTAAAATCAATTTTGAGACAATTATTGAGTAAAGCCCATTTAGATGCCAAATTTCCATAATCTTAAATTTGTGATATTGAAAGTTCGAAATACAGAGGTTTCAGGCCTGTAGAGTATAATTGCTGCCTACTCCGTATGGTAGAAGTTAATGTTCAGAGTATATGCATGTCTGTGACTTTCTGTTTCTGATGCCACTAGTAACTGCAGGTTGTCCACATTATTGACCTGTCTTGCTCAACCTCGCACCCAAGGCAGTGGCTCAATCTCCTTCGTGACTTCCATGGGCGAAAAGGGGGACCACCTGAAGTACGCCTCACCGTTGTTCATGATGACAAAGATTTCCTGGCCACCATGTGGAGGCTTCTATCTGAAGAAGCTGACATGCTCAACATCCCATTCCAGTTTAATTCTATGATTGGCAGGCTTGAGACCTTGGAGTTCCGTAATCTCCGTGATACCCTAAATGTAAAATATGGCGAGGCAATTGCAATCAGCTGTTCTCTACAGATGCATCGCCTACTCGCGGTTGATGACAACCTGAGCTATTCTGGTATTGGTCAGCTCCAGAAAATGGCAAACATCGCACGACTTAAGCAGATGGCGAGCTCAGGGTACAGTCCAGTTTCCACACTGTCCCCTCAGTGCCAGACACCAAAGTTGCTCGCTAGTTTCCTCAATGCCATCCATGCTTTCAAACCAAACATCATGTTGGTGATGGAGCAAGATGCAGACCACAACGCCTTGTTGTTCTGTGACCGGTTTGTGGAGGCACTTAACTATTATGCTGCCCTGTTTGACAGCTTCCATGCAGTGGCTGCAGGCAACCCGCGGAGGGCTGATGAGCGGACACGAGTAGAAAGGATGATCCTGGGGGAAGAGATAAAGAACATACTTGTGTGTGAAGGTGTCCATCGGCATGAGAGACATGAAAGGCTGCGCCAGTGGGCAACACACATGGATCGATCTGGGTTTGAACATGTGCCACTCAGCTTTGATGCCATACGGAAGGCTAGACAGAACCTCATGAGCTTCGGATTGGATGAGCGCAATGGCAAGGTAGAAAGTGATTGCCTTCTGCTGTGCTGGGGTTCCACGCATCTGTATTCTATATCGGCGTGGAGACCACATCAAGGCTCAACATCTGGGAGCAGAGATCATATGGATGTGCAGCCACAGGCAATTAAGCACCTCCGTTCATTGTAATTTCTTTCTTTCTTTTTTTTGCTGGTGATGTGTAGCTTAGAAGATGTCTGGGCACTTTTTTTTTTGCTTTAGAGTAGCAGACAACATTTATGTGAAGCATGATTATATATGTATAGATGAAAGGATTGTGTATGGGAGCCGGCGAGGTAACTTAATTTATTGTAAATTTTTTAATTGCTGCCAATCAGTTCCCAGTTTCTCACTTTAACATCTTGTTTGCTGCCAATCAGTGGGAACGTCTCCTTATGATAGAGATGTTTTCATGTGAAATGTGTTGCTTTGGCCAAGTGCTGTTGTATTCCTCTTTTGGCTCTCCATCTGAACATAAAGTAGAGAGCAAATTTTTGTTTTTGTAAATTGGCAAAGTATATGATCTTGAGATTATGCTGATAAGTTAATATTTTTTTGGGGGGGAGGAATAGGCTCCTATAATTGCAGATATATTAAGATTGTCATCCTTACGTGGCTCAAGTATTCCAAGCAAACAAGAACAGGGCCTGCTCCTCGTTGTCTTGCCCGACCATAAAAACTTTCTGCAAAGCAGAAGAAGTTAGAATTCTAGGCCGAAAACAAGGGCATGTGGCCAAATTTCATTGAATACTCCAAGAAGGTCCACCTTGCAATCACCTAACATTTTTGTACACCTGACGAAACTGAAGTATGCGCTTCTTGTCCTCTAGGAAAATCTACATGACGCATGAATGCAAATTTTGGAGCCATGTTAGCACCATTTGAACCTCACTGGTTGTTCATAGAAAACAAGCATATAGCTTGAGTTTTCTGTCAACCTCTTGTATCGATCTCTATGCAATTTTGTATTGGGCCACACACGCACACTTTCAATGGCCTGGAGGAGGACCAGAGGATTTGATCACAAAATTGTTTGGTAGCTCCTGATCCAAAATGTTGTAGATATGTTTCCAAGAGAATAATTCCAACCTGCTTAGTTATTCCACCGAGATGCAGACGACATCCCTTAGCTCTTGCCGCATATGCAACCAATTCTGCCCTGTCCTATTCTCGCATCCCATGACGAGGTTAACACCAGCCAGCCACCTTGGAACGTATGAACTCTAGACCTTGCAGCCTTGCAACATTTGTCTCCACACCAAGATCCAACAATGGAGTCCTCGATCGACTCCATCACCGCTATATCCACTGCACCAATCCATTGGCGGCCATAGCCACATCCAAATTAAAACCGCAAGTCTGAGCAAGGATTAATTCTGCCCCAAAGTCTGAAGAAACAACACATGGACATATTCCCGGAGGACACGGTGTCGTCGGCGACATCATCTCCGGCGTCGTCGCTGTACACGCCGTCGCCGCACGGGTACGGCTCGTGGGTGCAGGAGCTGAGCCATGACCAGCAGGGTGTGCAGCTCATCGGCCTCCTCTACCAGTGCGCCGCCGAGGTGGGCGCCGGCGCGTTCGACCGCGCCAACCTCTCACTTGAGCAGATCACCCAGCTGGCCTCCCTCGATGCGCCCCACACGCTGCAACGCCTCGCCGCCGTCTTCGCCGACGCGCTTGCTCGGAAGCTCCTCAACCGCGTGCCGGGGCTCTCACGGGCTCTGCTCTCCACGGCGAACTCGCCGGAGTCCCACCTGATCCCGGCGGCGCGGCGCCACATGTTCGACATGCTCCCGTTCATGAAGCTGGCGTACCTGACCATCAACCACGCAATCATGGAGGCCATGGAGGGGGAGAGGTTCGTCCACGTCGTCGACCTCTCCGGCGAGGCGTCCAACCCGGTGCAGTGGATCGCGCTGTTCCACGCCTTCCGAGCTCGCCGTGGTGGCCCGCCGCACCTCCGGATCACCGCCGTGAATGAGAGTAAGGAGTTTCTCGCCGACATGGCCGGCGTCCTCGCCAGGGACGCCGAGGCGCTCGACATCCCGTTCCAGTTCGCCGCCGTCGAGGCCAGGCTCGATGACCTCGACCCCGACGCGCTCCGGCACGTCCTCCGTGTCAGGTCCGGCGAGGCCCTCGCCATTAGCGTCGTCGCGCAGCTTCACCGCCTCCTCGCCGCCGCCGACGCCAGCCGGAGGCATGTGCCGGGGAGCAGCTGCTTGACACCTGTCCAGATCATGGCGCGTTCCAGCCCGAGCAGCTTCGGCGAGCTGCTGGAACGAGAGCTGAACACCCGGCTGCAGCTGAGCCCCGACGCGTCGTCCATTGTCTCGTCGCTCTCGCCGCAGTCGCCGGCGGTGCAGCAGCAGCAGCAGCAGCAGCGGCCGGCGGCGGCGAAGCTGGGGAGCTTTCTGCAGGCGGTGCGGGCGCTGTCGCCGAAGATCATGGTGGTGGCGGAGCCGGAGGCGAACCACAACGCGGCGGCGTTCATGGAGAGGTTCGAGGAGGCGTTAAACTACTACGCGTCGCTGTTCGACTGCCTGGAACGCGCGTCGTCGTCTTCGTCGCCGGCGGCGGGGCAGGGCCGGTGGAGGGCGGAGAGGGCGAGGGTGGAGAGGCTGGTGCTGAGGGAGGAGGTGTGCGGGGTGGTGGCGAGGGAGGGGGCGGAGAGGAAGGAGCGGCACGAGAGGCTGGCGCAGTGGGGGAGGAGGATGGAGGCCGCCGGGATGGAGAAGGTGGGGATGAGCTATGGTGGGATGATGGAGGCGAGGAAGCTGCTGCAGAGCTTGGGGTGGGGTGGCTATGACGTCGTCCATGACGCCCGTGGTGAGGCCTTCTTCTTCTGCTGGCATCGCAAGCCGCTCTACTCCGTCTCCGCATGGAGGCCCGCCGCCTGCCGCCACGGCCGCCTCGCCGGTGCGTAGGCCGTGGTGGTGGTGGTGGTGCTGTGTATGATTGCACTGCACGTATGTACAGCATCGGTCGTGCCGTATCTGCGTGCGTTGGTCTGAAATCTGATTAAGGTGTGAATGACTGAATGTGTGATTGAATTGACTGTTGCTTGGTACAGTGCTATGTTTGGGTTCGAGTTCAGAGTTGGCTGAACTCTGAATGTGTGATTGAATTGACTGCGTGCATTGTTCTGAACTCTGATGATTAAGGTGTGAATGTGTGATTGATTTCTGTTGCTTATCCTAATGTACTATGTCCGGGTTGGAGAGGAAATTGAGCTCTTGAACGTTGTAGAAAGAAATTGATCATCTGTTTCTGTTCAAAAGAGAAAAAAGGGTCCAAAAGCTAGCTCATGGTCCTCCCAGGGTGATTGCTGCACCTGCATGTGTATATTGTCGGATGGTACAGTGTCCTCCCAGGGTGATGTTGCTTTGAGTCAAGAAAAGACGGTGAGAAAGGCTGTTTCCTGACCCGTTTGTGCTTGTCACTAGAAAGGGTACATGGATGGCGCTTTTACTACTGACTTGTGCGAAGTGTCTACTAGAGCAGTCAACGATGTGGCTTTAGCTTAGCTTTTGCGCGTGGAGATATATACTTGGGTGCAATGCAGCCGCCGGAGTCGGACAGCTTGGTGCAAACCAGCATAGGAAGTGACATGGTAATGGGGGCCATTCAGTGAAGTTGCGAGTGTGGATACTGAAACTCTTGCTCAAAGTTGCAGCAACTTCGTTGCCCCGATAGTGCCGCCGAGATTTGCAGTTTCCCAATTAGTTGTACCAGTCATTCGGATTGCAGGTCACCAGAGTACGTGCACGAACGGTGTGGGTAGGTTTAAGATTGGGGGGGGGGGTGGGGTGGGGGGGACTTTAATAGAGTTTGAGATCTTTGACGATGGTAAGAGTGTCACAGCTGCCTGATCACACAGCTTGGCAATTTTATTTTGATCGGGTTTGGCCACCGTTCATGTTTTCATTCCTTTCTTCTTTCTACCAAGGCAATGCACACATTTCATCGAGAGAGAAACACACTAACATTACGCTAAATTTTCAACGCCAACTTGATCTAAAGACTAAAATTGTAACATTGTAACTTCACCAATAATGCTGTGTAATCTAATTCTTGATCATTTTTTTATTTCTCCGATATAATTCGACACCTTTTTCACCGGAGTTCCTTTTTTTTAGGCAAATCCATATGTCTTTTTATAAAGGAAAACTTCCATATTATTTAATTTTTACAAATTAAAACTCCGGAAGCGTTGTGACGCTCACGCATGCTGCTTCAATTAAAACCACAAAAACTGTACAACAGTACAAGTACCAATTGGTACCAGACACAAAAGGTGTTGATAATGATATATCATAGCCTTGTATAATTGCCTAGTAGGCTAGTAAAATGCAACGAAATGTTGGACTAAATATTTTTTTTTACAAACACAATCAAAACATTCACATATGACCATTTGCTAAGTACAATACAACATATATGGTGTTTGTTTTTTTAGAACAGTATGGTAAATGGACATTATATGACGTCTAGTCTAGCTAGCAGAAGATAAGTTGTTCAAATTGAATAATAATTTACCATAAACAATGCCATAGATCGCGCCGAATAAAAATGAGAACGGCAGATTATATATGGTCTCTATTTAATAATTTAATTATGAGAGGTAGATGGTTCATTATATCGATGGATCATATTACTCCATTAGACAAGGCAAACAAGGAACAATATATATTTGGGCAGAAGTCCTAAACTCCATTCGCCTAACAACGCCGACTTGGTGGACAGTTCATTCACAACTGCATTTCTCTCTGTTTTTTTCCTCTAAAAAACCTCTCCATCTCTCGTATAAACAACAACTTCGCAGAACGCAGAGTTATGTTGGTTCATCATATCGATGGAGGAAGAACACATGCAAGTATATTGACATAGATGGCACCAACGAAGAACTGCACCTAGCAAGACACGCGACAAAAAGAACATAGATCACCACACGTCGTCGTCAGACCCCTTGCATCATCATGCGCGAAAACTCTTTGAAGCAGACGAAGCCATCGCCGTCGACGTCGACGCCGCCGATCATGCGGCGGCAGTCCTCGACGGAGCAGCGGTCGTCCCCAAGCGAGGCGAGCACGGCCATGAGCTCCTCGGCGGAGATCCTCCCGTCCCCGTCGGCGTCGAACACCGCGAACGTCTCCTTGAGCTCGCCCTCGTCCACCGCCTCGGCGGCGATCTCCTCGAGCAGGACGCCGGACTCCGCCGCCTCGGCGAGCATCTCGGCCAGCTCCTCCTCGCTGGAGACCACCCTCCTCAGGGCGATCGCCAGGTCATCCCTCGTCACGGTCCTGGTGATCTTGTTGGCCCCGCCGGAGCCGGACGCCATGGATGCCGATGGTGGTGGCAGGACGGTGCGCGGCGTCGTGACGGACGAGCACTCGTCGGAGGATGACGACGATGACGTGGAGCCGAAGGAGTTGCTCTTGTTGCCGTTCTTTGTTGATCTCGTCCTCTTGGACGACAACTTCTTGCCGGAGGAGGAACCGAAGAAGGGCACGCTAAGCTTCATGGCGATGGTACCTGAGGGATCGAATTGATGATCTGATCGAGGAGAAGTCACGAGGTAGGAAGGGATCGAAGGAGGCAGGAAGGTGAGGGTGGAGAAGACGATGCGTTTATAGCAGGGAGGGAGACGCGCGCGGGACAGGGAAGGCGATCGATCGAGTGAGCTTCCACGAAGCTTCGCGCGGGAAAGAAACGGCCGGTTGGCACGCACGGGACCTAGCTAGCTAGCGATGGCGATGCTATTCTTTCGCCTCTCCGTTTTGAAGGTTTTCTCAATCTCTCGCTTAGCAAGTTAATTACGGCAGATGCGCGCGTTTGCATTGCATGAGACCAAAGAGAAACATTCATCACTTGCATACTGCACGCCTGACGCTGGCATCAAGCTCTAGGTCTCTTTTTCATTGACGTCCATTCATGCATGAGGGTTTAATTTTTTAGAACTCTCGACGTCTCCGTCGAATTTTTTTGACACGGTCGAAAAACAACTTGGTGCCAAACGCAAACGGCAAAACCCAAACACGCAACAAGGCAAACACAAGGTGACATGAAAACGTTTCTTCCTATTTAGAAAAAAAAGGCATCCAGCAAGAGTGTTATTGGGAAAACACAAGCTAAGGTGTCATGAACACGAATACATCCACGTATGCTGTCACCAGCCCACCACCGACTGGAAAGGACTAATTTTACTTTTGCAGCAACTTGCGCAGTTGCGCTAGGCGGACAGAAATATTGACCCCGGCCGGTGACAATAAAGGTCAAGAGTTAGCTTATATTTAAAAAAACTGAACTTTTGTTAGCCACGCACTAGGCACTCGATCCAACAGGCAGTCATCGTGAACACACGGGTGCATGCAGAATAAAAGTTACAACAAGAACTTACAGTTCAGTGACAGGGACATTTAGTCGGCAGCACAGTAACATATACTTGAACCGGAGACTTTCACCATCACCATAAGTTTTGGTGTCGTAGACGGTATATCCTATACGTTCCTACTAGTACACACGCACACACACATACTTAGGCTGCCTACGTGGCTACGTAGGCTGTGTACTTCACGAAGGATTTGGTTGATGAAGGTGCCAGGAAATTTCCGGCTGGTTGCGTCTCGTACGTAAAGTTTCAGGAAACTAACCTGACGACGACTACTCTGCGAGGACGAGGGTACAGACAGCGTGACCTTGATGATGGAGCGTGATCGAGTTGCGTTGGTTCGGAAACTCATCAGGAATTTCGGCTGCGTTACGCCTGCTGTTCTTGTCCTTGTCTACTCGAAAACTGCAAAAGCCAAAGCCGGCCATCCTTTTTGCGGCGCGGCGCGTGATTCCGATGGCTATGGCATCAGCAGCAGCACCCACAGACAGGATTAGTCGTCGCACCCACCAGCAGTTACTTGCTCCGAGAGCCAACCTTCTCTTTTACGCACTTGTTCAACTGTAAAGTGAATAATGTCCATGCTTGCCAACGCCGTAGTAGTGTAGTAAAATTCAGGCTCTGCACTAGCTAGCGCGTAAGCATCAAAATCCATGCAAGTTGTGCATGGCCGTAGTGCTTTGTGCTGACAACCAAATTCAGCATCGTTCATATATTTTACATTGAATTAAACCCTAGGCTTAATGATTCTAGAAACGAAACGATTGCCCATATATCCACCCAAGACAATCAAAAAAACGAAAAAGGGGCCGAGAATCAAACTTAAGGCCAGCCCAACAACTCTACCGTATCAAACAAATCGAAATTGCAACTTTTGTGCTATTCGGTGCCCACGTACGGTTGGATGGAGCGGCACCACTCTAGTGCAACAACTCCATGCCTAGAATTGTAGAAGCTTCCAGGCAGGATACCATGACGAAGCCTATCGCTGCAACCCCTCCGATCCGCCACGCTCGTCTTGTAATCATATGACCTTCATACATGTTTTTTTCCCTTCAAAATTTTCACTCGTCATGCTGTTTGAACGTTCCATTTGTTTCAAATTTGCTTAATTTCTCATGGCAAAAATTCCTTATTTCTGTGGATTTGTTTGGAGCGTTCAAGTCAGGCATATATGAATCTCTGTGCGTGTTTGTATTTGCTTCTCAAGTATCCTCCTACGGCATGCCGCTTAATAATCATGCAATAAGCGCAAAACATCTGTGTTGAGCGTCCTGCAAACGAGCGAGTTCCATGCAATTTGTACTTCTAAGTTCTATGCAGTCAAACTGTTCTGCATGCATGTTCTGTTCTAGGTGCTGTTCTGCATGCATATTCTGGTAGCAACGTGGATGTGGAGCAACAAAATAACACCAAGCAAAGTCACTGCAGTATTTATCGTCCAACCTCTAAAACCTGTGAGATGCTACTCTTTCAATAGCATATGAAAACATACACCATGCACTATCGTATTATACACAGAAAGAACGTTACTCAAACATTAATAAAAATCAAACATTCTATAATCTACATGAACATCCGTCACAAGGGTTTTCCAACAACATTGCAAGGCGTTTAGCCGCAGGGAGTGAGCTTTTTGTTGCCTGCACCACGAGGATTGTCATCCTTCCAGTCGTCCCATGCCCTTGCTTTTGCCTCCTCGGCATCCTCATCCTCTTGGGCTGAGCTAGTGCCGTCCTTGTGCCACGCAGAGTTTGCTTCTTTGATCATTGTTGCGGTCCTTTCTTGCCATTTCTCCATCATTTTCATTTCACGTAGACCAGCTTCTTCTATGCTCATTGTTGGCAGCCTATAGATGATTCAAGTGTTAGAAAAGGATACACTCAGTTAGCTCAATGCTCCATGAAACATCAAAGCATGGACCATATATGATCAATCCAGAGGTGTGATACATTTTATCAGTATGACATTGTAACTTATGAGTGAGTTTCATTAGGAATTGTGGTAAATAGTGTTCATTCCACGTTAGTAAAAATATAGAAAACGGCAAATATTGCAGCAGGTGCATTTTAAGAAATACCTGTAACCAGGCTGAAAAACTTGTGCAGCCATTCTTTCCCTTTCACTGGTTAGTCCTCCACCAACAAGACTTGCAGGTCCAAATATGAGGGGTTGGTGTTTGTGCTCATGAGCTTGTGAAACACTTGCTCTACCTTCAAGGACGTCTTGAGCAAATGTTGCGCAAGTGATTGGATCAGCCGGTTTGGAATATGGTGCACGGTTTGCAGCATTATGGTGCCATGCTTCAGCTTTTTTCGTACGTTCATCAAGCATATCACGAGCAAATGCCTTGCCGTCCTACACAACAGCAAAGGTTGCAATAGACAATTTTTTCTGTTTAATAAAAGTAACTGTTGCTTTCTTTTTGTAGAAAATCTACTGGATTAAATGTTCAGAAATGATTGGTTCTAGACATTTTAATAGCAAAAGTTTCTTCAAAATATGAACAAACTAGTCAACAACCAGATTCACACCATATGTAACATTTTTAGTATTTCTCAAACAAAAAGGAACTCATGGGAGGAAACTGAGTGTTCTGTAGCAGTTCCCAGTCATAAGAAAAGAAGCTATATGAAGAGATACAAATCAGAAGACATCACATCTTCCGTTAACATTTGGCAGATGATATGTTGAGAACACAGCTACTCTAAAACTTTGTGCACTAATATAGATGAAATCATGAAAAGTTACTGCAATTTCTATTCCAACTTTTTTTTTTCTTAAGACTGCTTATGATTTGAATTTCTCATTATATAGCTACAATACATCCCATCCAAATTGCACATATCAGAAATTCCATGCATTTAAGTGAGGCAGAACACCAGTCTCAGAAGATAAAGGTTTCCTAACGACAACCGACCTGAGATGCTACTGACAAGAAATTGCTAAATCCCATATTAGCATTACCTTTTCCTGTCTTTCCTTCACAGCTACAAGCATTTCTTCTTCCTTCTTTAGCATGTCGATAAGATCAAAAGCCTACATAAGGAACAAATTAGATCTATTAGCGCATGAAATAGTACTATTAATGCAAGTACTACAATTTCAGAAACAGAACTCTCTAAAATCAGATTATGTAACATTCTTTTCATAGCAAACAAACCTGGCAGAGAGCCAATGAGATGGTAGCTAACCAAGCCTGCAGCATGGGAACAGTAAATCAGAACCAGAGCATATGTTACAATTAATTATAAAAATGAAGTCCAAGGCAATAGTATAAGCCTTGAAAGCACAAACTGATAGTTATATGAAAACACTATGCACAAGATCCAGAAAGGACCATTTAGTCGTGTAAATTTAAATAGCACAGAAAAAATAAGGCTTAAGGATCTGAAGAACTTGCAGTAAAGATTCATTTCTAGAATGAACTTTAAAGTAGTTAATATCCCGGCTCAAACTAATTTGAAATATTAAATAAATCTTTCATGTCAAGCCAAGCTATATTTTTTAGTACTATATCACAACACATTTTAAATTGAAATATGATGAAATATAGAAACCAGAATAAACATATGGCTCAACACAGAACACCTTCCAGGTGTGGGATGCTAACCTCTCTTTCTTCCTCCCCGTCATCTTCAAAGGCATCTTCCTCCCCAGCTTCAATAGGAGCAGATAAAGCAGATGCCCTCAATGAGCGCCCACGCCTTTCTTTTCTCTCTTTAATCTCTTGGAGCTTTGTCTCTGCAGCTTTTTGGCGTTTGAACCGGGCAATCTAGGCACCATACATAAGAAAAAGAGTACATTAAAGGTGATTAACCGAGTCAAAAACATGTCAAGAGTAAGCAGCCTATGTGTAAGATTGTGTAGGATGCGTATAACGTGGTCGATGTATTGCATTAAGCCTCTAGGGGCGAATATATAGGAGTACAGAGTCTTGGAGGATAAGGCACCTCCGTGGATACATATGGTAGTCCGGGATTCTATCCTAACCTACCATCTATACTCTAACACTATGTGTGCAAGATTTCACAGGCTCAATGGAAGCATCATATCACATATGTATTTTCTTTCTAGCGTTCTATTATTGACTGCAAACATTATAGATTGCAAACTGTTTATATTAAGAGGGGGAAAAGGTAAATGTTTTCTCACCTTCTGTGCTCTTCTGTTTGCCATAGTATCAGGCTGCTTCTGTTTAGATAATTCAAGCTCATCCTCCGGAATAAGCTCTAGTACTTCACAAAGTGCAATGAACTCCTGCAAAACATAAGAGTGATTCATACATGAGGAATGGCTGATGTGCTGACAAATGAATCAATGTGGCAGGGCAGATTGCTAACCTTCAAGTGGTTCTGTGACGCCTTAAGAATTGGGATCCTGTCCTCTTGTGCAATCTTCTCTGTCATTTCGCCGAGATAGTATGGGACCTAAATTACCAACAAATATCAGAGATACAACCATTGTAACAACTGATCTGCAAACACAGGCAACTATAATTCTCCTAGCCTTTTTGCGATCCAAGCTGCATTGGCACCTGGCAAGCCATCCGGTGCCATCTGTTCGATGAACTTATGCTTATTATTAACAGAGCAGAGAGTATGGAGGGGTTGCGTACAAGCAGGTATTTGAGGTTGGCGGTGGAGACGTCTTCCTTGGTCTCGTTGGCGGAGAAGAGGCCGAGCTTGCTGACCATCTCGTCGCAGCGCCGCAGCAGGTCGACGCCCTTCCGGATCCCTTCCTGCGCAGCACAATTATCAAGCGCGCCGTAATTAAGCAGGGCAAGAGCAATAATCTCTTGGTGATTACGAGAGAGACAAAGCGATCCAGAATAGGGGGGCGAACCTGGTCTAGGGCGGAGCTGGAGGCGAGGCCATGGAGCCGCGATGCCCTGTCGAAGAGGGCCGGGAGCGGGAGGTCGGCGTCGTCCTCCGGCTCTGAATGGAGGCGCATCTGCGACTGCATCTTGTTCCCGACCTCCTCCACCTCCACCATTTTCGATCGGGCTGCCTCGCGGAAGCGAGCCGGAGATCGGCGGCAAAACCCTAGAGTGGGCGGGGTAGAGTCGCCGTCGCGGTAGGAGAGGAAACAGAGGAGAGGAGGGAGAGCTCGTGAAGCGTCGCGGTGGGAGAGGGAGCAGGCAAGAGAAGAGCCGTGTCGTGTGTGGCCTCAGCCCTGGAACCAAAGACTCGAGAATCTTCCTGAAACGATGAACAGAGCAAATGGAAAAGTATAACCAACTCAACTACATTTGCACTAGGCATGCTCCCATTACAAACAAAAGAAAACCAAGGCCACGCAGCAGCACAACACAAACATCTATTTACAGGCACCAATTTGCCAGCAGCCCACTGACTGCACAAAACAAAAGCTACAAACTACTCTCATCTCCCAACAAAACACTGTCGATTTCGCCACATGATCAAGATCCACTTTCTATCCCCAGCCCTCACCGTTTTGGCAAGCCCTGTTGTGCATTGGACGCCATTCCCGTTCCTTCCTCTATGATCCTGCCAGCTGCTTCTCTGGTGGTCCTGGTTCCTCTGTTTATTGTTCCTCTGCTGGAAGTATCCGCCGCCATTCCGTTTCCTTCCAGACGAGTGACTTGGATCCTCCTCCCTGTATCTATTATTGTTGGATCCACCATAGGGGTTGTTACTTCTGTTGTTTGATGTATACTGGTTGTCGCTCCAGCCGCGCCAACTAGGAGCAGCACCCCAACCAGAGTTGCCATCACCCCACTTAATGGAGGATTCATTCTTCCCTCCCCATATCGCCTCGGATCCTAGATTGGCCTCCAAGTCCCACTTATTTACTTCAGCTGGCTTTTCTATATAGATGTCCCAGTTTCCAGATCCCTTCTGGTTATCTGCCCTGGCATTGGTAGCCAGGGCTGAACTATTATCCGAGTCAAATGGTAGCCTTACCTTATCCAGATCAGCTACCAACTCAGGGTCAACTTTGCAACGGTGGTCGACCTTATCAATGTACATATCACGGTCCGGCAGAGGAATATCAGAAGGTCGGCCATGATAGTTAGCCCAAAACCTCGCCTTTGCATTCTCAAAATTCTCAAAGGCTCCTGAATCATCCCACTGCTCAAGGTTATTGTATACTGAAACATATTGCCTGTTTTCACAGAACCTCTGCCAGGAAATGTTGCCGACATAACTGCAGAATTCCCTTTCCCATAATGGGACCGAGCAGTGTTCGTGTCCTGCGTACATGAAAACAAAAGTTACACCATGTTAATACATGATTTGCTTACGGCTAACCTACTGCATTCAGCAGCAAACTGTAGCAAAAGAAAACACAAATAAAATTATCTTATGGTCGGATTGATCAGTAATATCCATGAAATCTGAAAGATATCACACTGAAATTTTAGAATGAGTTCAGTAACCGGGAAGAAAAAACACTTTTTTATTTTTACTATTGAGAAGGGGTAGAAACTGAGTGCCCTAAAGATAAAAGTTGTTACAATCATCCATGTTTACTGCAGATGAGAACAATGGAATCCATAAAGAAAGATAATTTAGAAGCTATTATGTCCTCATTCAGACAGATACTTTCAAAATTGGCTATTGTATTAATCACGTGTCAATATAATACTACGCAGTGTGAGAGTGAAAAGCATGTTGTTCTATCATTCTGATTTCAATGGCATTGTAAACTATGCATGCTATTCATGTTCTGCTCTCTAATTACTGGAAGGGAATGTTGTTTCCAAGTTATGCTGACCTCATGCACCAGTAATGATGGTTTCATCAGTAATAAAATGGTTGTGGCATTTTTGCTCTAAAAATTAATAAAACGCAGACAACTACTTATACCACCAGAATAGTTAATGGAACCCAACCGTAATGTCAAAAGTTAATGACGGCGAGAAGTTTATAACACTCAAACAGGAAAGTTGAAATGCAGTTCAAAGAATGAAGACAACAGCTATGATGCCCAGGAAAGAAAACCCAGGTGCATTCTTTCCCTCTGGTTCTGTTACAAGAGCATTTTCCACTATGTCAATGTTGGGCGCCTATCCAACTTGCTCTGAAAAAAATACCTAACCAAAGAACATTAAGTTTGCAAATTCACGTGGAGAATGTTGCATCTTTTTTATGTTGATGGTTAACTAAATAGGTATTCCTTATATTTAATGAAGTAGCTTTTTTGACAATTTGCAAACTGGTTCGCTGAGAGTATTCCCTTTTTTTATATTAAAGTTCTTTTTTTCCTATTAGATCCGTAGGAATCCTGTTAGTATTGAGGATAGTAAGGAAAATTCTTAAAACAAAAACCATATCCCTAAAGGCTAAAACAGTAAACAAATCCAATCCTAAACCCCTATCTTAAGCAAACCCAATATTCTAGGATTACTAGCTTCTGAGCCTACATCCATAAGGTGTTTCATAAGCCAAGCTCATGATGATATGTCCTCGCACAACACTTTGGGGTAGGGTATAAACTCATTAATTGTACAGATGGTCTTCCACTTCCTCTTCGTTAATTTCAACGAACAAGGGCATGGAAGGAATGGTGGACGGTTTTACGCATAGTGTCTAAATAAAGGAATCATTAAAAGTTCTTGATAAAAGGGCCTGATCCTAAAATGGCACCATTCCTTGTGAAGGTAAGTATCTGTCTCTTACACAATGGGATTCAGTGTCATTTATTCAATGATAGTAACTAGTAATGCAGGAAGAAAGCGAACATGTCTTCATCATATCATGACTTTGAGGTCCTATGATTTACACCATGTGTGACCAAAGGTAATACCTTCATTGGAAGGGACTAGCAGCTAGGCGTTTAGACAAAGTGCGCAAAAGGGCAAAGTAATCAATGATGACGTGCAAGGCGCGAAACGAGCCCTGAATCCAGAAGATCTCAACAGTTGGAACTATGTAAAGGGAGAAATGAATGGTTGCATTGTTGCCAAATAGAAGTGCGAAACATTCAAAATCTTAAAAACAGTGCACTGCCTGTATACCTCCATGTATTTTCAAAATATTCTGTGTTAATTTCTCCTCATTAGTCACTACCAATTTGAACCATGATTATAAATTATTGTTGGAACAGATGATATACTGCAAAATGGGCTGGCCAGAAATCACAGCCTATTTGTACCAATTGGCACGGTTGCAATTGCCGTATGACAGTAGCCTACCCATTCCTATTTCCCCAAAACAGGAATGGCTATCTCCAATAGGTGCAATGGTCAAGTAAAGCTAGCATTTTTATGACACTTTGTTGTATCATTCTGCAATGACAAGAACAATTTAGACACATGACAGCCTAAAGCAACAGACTAGTCTGCAGTGCACCAGCAACTCCAATTTCAAGCTTGAATCAATGTCCAAGTGACCAAATCTATGTTCAATAACATTATGAAGTAAACGAAAAGATCGAACAGGATAAACACCAGTCCTAACCCAAGAGATTGCTCGCTGATTTCAACCAAATCGGAACATCTGGGTGACAGGGAGGCGTCCGTACGTACCGTAATCAGGCGGAGGGAGACGAGGACGCGACGGGCACCGGGAGCGGCCGGGCTGCCTCCTCACATACCGCGACCGATTCCAACCCCCCATCCTGAGGGGAAAGAGGAGGAGCACCCTGCCCCCAACTCAAGGATTCGCCGGAGCTCCTCCCGGCGGCAACAAACCAGGGCAGCCCAATGGCAGGCAATCAGAATCCCCCAAGAATTAGCTCCTTATGCGGCTACAAATCCATCGCGCCGCGAGATTGGGGACCCGCCTGTGCAGCGCCGGTGATATCGACACAGCCGAGTGAGGAGAAGGAAGGGAAGCAGAGAGCCGCGCGGCGAGTGCGAGAGGAAGAAGAGAGGACGGCAAGAGAGAGAGAGAGGAGTCCGAGAATTTCGCTGCCTCGGCCTTTGTTCGGCGCAGTTTTATGGGCCAGACCCAACATAATCTTTTTGGACGATCCAGCCCAGCGTTGACTGAGCCCAGGCCCATTATCTAACGTGCTTCTTCCCCATTCACCAATTCCAATATCGATGTCGTTGGCAGTTGCTTGTCCACTCTCACTCCACCATGCTCTCCGCCGTGGCCGCGCGCCCCGTGACAGCAAGCAGCTCACCCCGCCCTCGTCTTCCAGCCCGGGATGCTGCCGCTACTTCCTGCCGTTCCTCCCTCCCTGGTACGTCTGCGCCCGCGGTTTGCTCGCGCGTCATTATTTGATTATTCCGCCTCTTCCTATTTTTTTTTTGTTTTCCCGTACAGTGGTTCGTGGTGTCAAATCGGAGGCGGAAGCGACGCGCTCGCTCCTTCCTCTTCGGTGCGCCTTGCTGCTGACGTCTGTGGCAGGTAGCTCCGAGCTTCCCTGTTCCCGAATTCCCGGGATACTTACTTCGGTTGCAGTTTGTTCGATGAAATGGCCATAGACTGATATGAGGGCGATGTGTGGGTTGCAGTGGGGGGTCTGGTTGCCGCTGGTGCCGCAAATGCTACTGATCTATTGGATCCTCTGGTTAGATCCACATGCCATCAATTATGTTCTGTGTTTACTGTTTGATGTTCATTCAGGAGTTGTCGATCCCTGATTAATTGTGTCCAGTTATGATTACAGCATGGCTATTGGCTAATATGTTCTAGAAATATTGATTGCATTTGCATAAATGGTACCATCTACCATGTACAAGTTATAGGAAAGAGTAACCACGCACACTTTTGCCTCTGTAGTGTTAAACTACACCTCTTATATTTTGCTGTGTGTCTGTTTGCCGAGACTTCCATTGCAGCCGTTTGTTGCTTTGCTTTAATCCCTGCAAACCACTTCATTTTCATCAGCAGGGACCATCAGGACTCCTCTTGGCTGACCTTGGCATTGGAGATTGGTTTGGGGGTTTGCTGTTTTCGGCTGGGCAGCAAGCTAATGAGGCTGTTCAGGATCAGCTATCTGCTCTCAGTTTCTCTAGGTCTGTTTTTGTTTTTCGCTTCTGTTAACTTATAGTTGGCAGTTCTACCTCAGTTTTTCCTTCCCCGCTTACTGCCAATGTCTCTTTTTGTGTAACCTTTACCTTTGTTTCTCCAGCTTGGCAGTCATTTTTGGTGCTGGACTTGTAACTAGTTTGTCTCCTTGTACACTCAGTGTTCTACCATTGACTCTAGGATATATAGGTAAGCATGTTTTCTATCTTTTCAATCTGATAGGTTCCCCAGAATTGGTTGTCAGTGGTGCGAATACAATTCTTTCTTCATAAACTTTCAGGGGCATTTGGTTCAGGGAAAGGTCAGGCTGAGGTAATTGGGGCCTTGTCTGCTACACAAAAACTATAAGGAAAATGTTATTTATCCTTCGTATCTCCTGATTTAGCTTTTCTTTTTTATAGGTTGTTGGAAATTCAATAGCTTTTTCATTAGGACTGGCAACAACCTTAGCTATTCTTGGTGTTGCTGCTTCTTTTGCTGGAAAGGCTTATGGTCAGGTTGGACAAGGGCTCCCAGTGGCCGCTTCTGGGTTGGCTATCGTCATGGGATTGAATCTTCTGGAGGTAAATCACAGGGGGAAATGAAAAAAAAAAATCATAACATAGAGCATGCCAAACAAGATGTTCTCCTACACTGTTTTGCTCTTGTAGCAATACATTTTTCCCTAAACTGTTTATTTCTTATTGTTCTGTTTTTAACAGGTAGTTGAGTTGCAACTTCCCTCATTTTTCAGCGATTTTGACCCACGAACTGCTGCAGCTAACCTCCCTTCAAGTGATGCCTCCTGACACCATTGCTCATTTCCTATTAAGAATACTAATATGCATAGCATCACACTTTTGTTTTTTTTTTTGTCACAAATAATATTTTTATTTGAAAATAATTGGCAGGTGTGCAAGCATATCTTGCTGGTCTTACATTTGCATTGGCAGCATCACCTTGCAGCACACCTGTTCTAGCTACTCTTCTGGGATATGTTGCGATTTCAAGGGTATGTATGATTGGATGAATAAGTTGCTCGGTCAATAGTTAATTACTGCTGTTTAACAGCACAGCAAAAAATTTCGTTACATTTTTATCCTGGAGACTTCGATTGGTACAGTATATAATTACGTTCTGCCTCTTGACATCCTTGTTTAAGTTTATTTTTCTTTCAGGATCCAATTGTTGGAGGAAGCTTGTTGTTGACATATACAACTGGCTATGTGGCACCTCTTCTTATTGCAGCTTCCTTTGCTGGAGCATTGCAGGTGAGAAGATTGTCTTATCATATTTTCTTGATGAGTTCATGGTGTGTGTAAACCGCAGCCGTGGGCCCCTCCCTATTTATAATTAAGTTAATTCCCTTCTGTAGAGTTTGCTGTCACTCAGAAGGTACTCAGCATGGATAAACCCAATCAGGTATATACTTCTAACTGATCTGAATTTTTTCTGTTACGCATCTAGGTAAATGCTGAATTGAATATCCATTTGTGTTTTGTACTTTCTAGTCATGATTCTGAAACTAAAGCCTTCTGTACCAACCTTTCATTAACTTTCAGATTTCACACATACTCACATGTGATGCAACTACTTAACTCGCCTATCTGACAAAAAAAAAACATGTTATCTGAACTCTGAACTAGAGATCATTATCGATTATTCCTTCTTCAAATACTCATTTTCCTTTTCTTGATATATGTCCTGAACTTTGTCTTGGCAGTGGCGCATTCCTTCTTGGTGGAGGTGTTTATACCTTACTGGACAGGGTGTTTCCTGCAACATTAATGTCATCGATGGTAATGTAGGTCTTTGTTGGACAAGAACGGCATGGCAACGGTCTGTTGAACATAATCCAACTTTAAGGAGTAAAGTAGCTAAATTATGCTAACAGTGTATAGTTATGTACAGTGGTTTGGGAATTGGGACAACCATAGCATCTTGGCCTTAGTAGTCTGTATGGACCTGGATAATTGGAGCTTGGAGGTCTATCTGCCAAAGTTTATTCTGGATTTTTTTTAATCATGCTCGGGCGTGAAAACTTCTGGCTAAATCAACTTTGTGCTGACTGTAACTGACTCGAACATTCTTGAAAAAAGATTGCATATTAAGTTAACAGGCAGGTGACACATAAATTCGTCAGCGAACCTCATTTCCAACCAGTTTACAACATCCACGAAGGACTGCCAATTCAAGTGCCAAACACATGTTAGCTCCGAAACACAACACATTTAGTTGACATGCCATCCTAGGTTCTTCAGGTTGCAACAATAAAACATTACTTGTTCATCATAAAGTTGGTTGCTCCTTGAGTTGCACGTTTCAGAAGCAACTTCCTTGCTTTGGTTTCTATTCCCTCTGGCTACACCACAATGGAATTGGAAGTTTAGATAGGTGATGGAATTATTTTGTTAACTTTTCGAGTTTTCCTTCTTCTGCAAAATGCACCCCTTACCTCTTCTGGAAACCAGACACCTGGCTGTGTGTTGCCCTCAAGAATTGCCATGACAAATGCAGTTGCTGCATAGCCAACCGATCTGAAAATTCACTCTATTGTGCTTAGATGCAACGGAGATGGCATCACATTTCTTTTTTAGTGACTGACAAAAACTCATAGATTGAGAGGCTTTGAACTGCATGTGTTCATGTTTGTCTACTTTTATGGTAATTGTATCTCACAACATTTAGTTTTACAACAATGCGAAACTTTCTATGGGCAAATAATGTGAAACTTCAATCACAACCAAGTGGTGTTTTGTTGTCGTCTTAAGTAAACCATTTGAAACTTTGGTTACGTGTTACTTTTGAAGTGTTGACTTGGATCATTTAAAAATGCTATGAGTAGAATTATCTCAAAATGTAGTTTCATAAAAGTATAATTTTGTAATGTTTTATAAATATTTTGTAACAGTAAGGACGAGTCAGAGTTGTACGTTTTAGACCTTTTGATCCTAAAATATCACTTATTTTGTGACCAGATGGAGTAGGTAACTATATTGAGGTTGCTCAGTTGATGCTAGGTACTTACTTTGATAACTTTCTGTGAGTAAATAGTCCAAAAATATTCTGGCCATTTGAATACTCCAAGTCTACCTGCAGAAAGAAAATTAATTTGATTGCAGTAATGTGATTTAATAGCCCTGATTCGTGCTTATTCTAGATGCATATGGATTATAATTCATGTGCTGCCATATTTTCAGTTGTGCAACCTTTTCTGTTTTATTTTTTGAAAAAAAAGAGATGCATAATAATACGTACTCTCATGGAGACACACTCTCCAGCAATGCCATCAATAGTTCGAACAATGGGATCAATGACCTCAACTAACTTGGAAACCTTCTTTTTGTCCCTCAAGGACTCCTATAAAACACAAAGATGGAACCAGGTGTAATGCTAACACGAATAACCTTTTTATTATCGTACACTCGTTATCTCTGTCAAATAGTGTTGATTATGCATTCAAGTGTAATAAAACTTATGTTATTTACAAAGCAACTTCAAAAGGCATAATTTGGTTAAAGAAGTACATACAGTAGGTAAAAAATTAGCAAAAGTATGCATTCCCCAATTCCAGAAGAAAGGATCGGAACCAAATCGAGCACTAACAGTTGGCACATCTAAAATCTTAAAAGCGCTCTTCACTTCAGGCAAATTCCTGGAATAGGTAACATAATATGAACTTATTAGCTTCCTTTATTGTTATTTGATTTCCACTTTATCAAATATGCTAAAAGTGAAATATTGACCAGAAGCACTTACAATAAGTAAACATTTTTCTTTCCAACGCCCTTCCCAAAATCAATGTTCAGAACTCCACTGTAGGGCTTCAGCTTGATTTCCTCTCCTAGATTGGTAATAACACTGACCTGACTCCTAAGACATTCCTCAACACTGAAGAACAACATAAGTGTATATATGAATAAAAAGTACCCTTGCTATAGGTAATGACATCCTCCCCAAGAAGGTAAAAACTCGACGCCAATGTCATTGGGCCAACACCACCAGAACCTGCAATGTAGTAGAAAAAACTAGAAAATAGATTTAGTGAGTGCATAACAATGCTGCTTAATAAATTCATAAATTTTGAATTTACATCTCTAGATGATAAAGAACCCTAATCTTAATCTTTCAGGTTTGCAAGCCTTTTCGATTGCAGCATGCACAAGCTCTGCAGCCATCACTGTCACAAAAGAAAAATTGTTAGTTTTTGCAATAAAAAGACTGTTCACCTCTATATATTTTAGCAGCTAGTACTGCTTAATTAAGCACGTGCACAACCATTTCTATAATTTTTTTATCAATCAGTTGCACAAAAAGTGTATGGTTCATATCGCATCCCGTCCTTGTCTGCCTGATGAAGGCATGTATTTTGAGTTCGTTTACCAACAAGGATATTATTGGTTCGTATTTCCCTTATGTTGAGTATTGAGCACTTGCAAGTAATCGATTTTATCTGTGGTTTGAAAACAAATTTTCGTGTTTTACATTATTCATATTTCCTCCTTGACCGCATAAGCATGTATCTTATGCTTCCATTGGAAAAGTACTGCAAGGCATCATGTCACTTATCTCTAAACTATTGTTCAAAAGAGACGGGTTGTTATCAATCAAAGAGCAAGCACGAATGACAACTGAGGTACCAAATTAATTTAGGAAAAAATAGAAAAGCAATACTCTCAAGTATTGTATCAAGGGAGTTGTGAAAACCATTGCTCACTCCAGGACATATGCCAGCTGTAATAATAGCTGGAACACCACTAGCTTTTGCCTGTTCATGGAGACCTTTTGCTCTCCATGAATATTCCACGCCATCACAAACATCAACGTATGCTGTCTGCGCAGGTAAACTGAAGTTAGTAAGCGTTTCATTAACCTCAACATATGCAATGAAAACTATGCGACGGCTGAGTGTACCTTGGTAGATATTGCCGCCTCAAGACGGTGCACTTGTCCTCCCTTTGGAAAGGGCCAGCAGCATGAACAACTAAATCCACACCTGGGAAAAGGGAATGCATTTTATGAGCTAGTCATGTTTCATTATCAAGCAAAATGTAACCAATGCAATGGGGCTATATAGGAGTAAGAAAAACATATGTATTTACGTTACTAACCATACAGCGCCTCCTCCAACATGCTTGCATCATGAATATCAACTTGGACAAATTCAGACCGCTTTCCAAGTTTAGATGCCAAAGATTTACCCTTTTCCCTGGCCAAAAATATAGCATTGATATTCATTAGTGGATAACAATTAGGCCTTTCCATTCTTTAAGTTAATTTTTCAATCTTATATGCCATGGCACATTAAAACAGCTCGTCTGACTTACACATACTATACAATCACTTATTCACCTTTGCAAAACTTTTATTTTGCCACCACCATTTGGGCTTTGTTCTTAGCTTTTCACTATTTTTACTTAGTACTCCTACTCAAAGATGATGGCCATAAATGCATTGCTTACTGATTCCTGCCTCCGATGAGGATGTTGAGGTCAGGGCGGAACTTGGAGAGCGCGGTGGCCGTGGACCAGCCCACGCGACCGGTGCCACCCAGCACCAGCACACGGGGGCTCCTCAAGCCCTTCTTCATCTTTGCAGCAGCTTCGCCGACAGGAGGGCTGGGGAGCGGCATGCATGCTCGGACGATCATGCCCACGTTGACCTTGTATTCCTAATGAGTCGTCTCGTATCTCTCGCAAGAGCTCTCCATCTATGTGCAGGTAGCTAGTACTAGAATATATATAGACTACGAGCATATGCCACGATGGCAAAGTGTAACTGTGTAAGATGTAAGTGATGCAAAATTTTAATTAATGAAGCTACTTCGCATTTAGGTTTGACATATTTAAATAACCCGCATTTAGGTTTGGCCACATAGAGTAACACGTATATGATTATATATTCCTACATTTGTATTTACAAAAATATAGGTCATAAGAAATATTGTAGATTCTTTTCATCAGCTTCCATATGACAAAGAAAGAAATATAAGAGGTGAGTGTCCACTCGAGATCATGTGGCCACGGCTCAATGTCGACGAATATGAGCAGATCAGATTAAGAAAGAATTTGTTGCAATAAAAATGAGGGGGTCACATCATATCACTATATCAGATTAGGCAAGAGTTTGTTGGTACCTTGTGTCGATTATTTACTTCTTGTCCATAAGAAACAAACCGAGGACTGCACATACTAAAATGACGCCTTCTACGACCTGTACGCCACCCAAAAATGTTGGACATGATAAAATTGGTGGGTTGTGGAAGCTATAATTATCTCTTCTAGAATCTGGTCCCAACATGAGTATTTGATAAAAAAAAATACTGGTATAAGTTTCCGATGGATATTAATTGCTTCATCTCAATACATAGTTGGTAAGTTGAGATCTAGCAATATATATTCTGCCGTCCAAATATGCAAGATGTGGCCCAGTGCCACCATATGCATTTGCGTGCAGCATTCTCTAAAAGCATCTCCAGCAGGAGAGCTATCCCACCCGCCATTAGCAAATTTGATCCCTGCTCCAAAAACGCACGCTCCAGCAGTCACGCCATCGGGCTCACCATCCCTATTGCATCGCCATCGAGCCCGACTGAACCGGCAAATGTAGAGGCCCGTTAGAGCATCGCCATCCCACTGTTCCGTGACAATGACAGAGAGGGGCTGAGGGCCAACGTGTGTTTTGCTTCAAAACTTCTTCTTTCTCCCCTATTTTATAAATTTAAAAAGTAATTCTATCGAGCTCCTAGAATTGTGCTTATTTTTTTGGTAGAATAAATAACAAAGAACCAATTTTAACTAGGTTCAACTCAAAATCTCTTACAGTTTTCAAATTAAAATTTCCCAAATTTTAACTTTTTTTGCTTCTTATTTGAACTTTAGGTACCAATTTAATTTTAAAAAATGAGGTAAAACCATTTTAATTCATGTTAAATTGGTAAGATGAAATGTAGGTTGATAAGATATGGAGGGTGGGATTTGGCTAGTCTGCTGGAGCGTTGAGTAATATAGAGGGGATTTTTTGAAGTGGATAGCCAAATGAAGATATAGAGGGTAAGATATGGCTAGTCTGCCGGAGATGCTCTAAGGACGTGATGAACAGAATTTGGGACAAGGACTAACCACCGAATCAATCTTTGATCGATTCCTGATTCACTTTGGTTGGTAGCAAATAGCAATAGTACGTGTCCGTATTTCAACATCGCGTGTGTAGGGCAGTCGCCTCTCGTCGTGCCGGAGCTGTACGCATCAAGAATACGATGCAGGTTAGTTGTTGGGAGGGCAGCACGACATCAGTCAGTTCGTTTGCTCGTCTAACTATTCACCATCATTCCTTATTTCTGCCTTTGCAATTACTTTACACTAATGTTGCATAATACTTTTGTTAAGTATAACAGTTGACATATATATATGTTGGCAACGTATCATATGAGAACTCAATTCCTATGAGAACTCAAATATGAGCCACGTGATCTTGATCCAATGGAAGCGTGTACGGAGAGGTGAGAGGGCGGATTTGCAAAAGTATGATTAACTTTTGCAAATCCCCCTCCCACCTTCCCCTTGGATCACCCTTAGATCAAGATCATGTGACCCAGATTTGATCATGTGACCCGGATCTGAGTTCTCATAGGAATTGAGTTCTCATAGGATACGCAGCCATATATGTTATAGTCATCAAACAATTACATATTTTTCTGATGCCTAAAGATAAGAGACACTCCATTTTTTACTCTATATTTGAGTCTCTATTTGCCTCTTAAAGATTACACTCTATATTAACCATATCAATTCAACATAGGGAGTGTTCGGTTGCCTGCTTTCTTGGCTTTTTGGGCTGCAGTTGTGGGCAATTGCAGTTCCGCTTGGCTTAAAGCGGCAGCGGTGCAGCTGCAGCCCAGCGAACACTCTTGTAATCTCCATTTCCCATATTTTATTTTGGCTAGCTAAATTTGACTAGCGAGGGAACCAAATTAGAGAGCCAGATAGCTTGGCGAGTTAGATACCAAATTTGTTGGAGAGCTGTTTTGGTGTTGGCTTGGAGAGTCATTTGGCTAGTCTCTTGGAGATGCTGGTGCTGCATGTACCATGCTCCCACTGCCATTTAAGTGGATCATTTGTGGTGCAACAAAATCGCAACAATCTCTTTCTTTATAACCACCGTATTTTTTTTATATACAGACCCTTCAAAAATAAAATAGCTCAATCAATCATGCAAAACACTTCGTGCTCAGTCTGGGCCTCCTGGGGGGGGGGGGGGGACCTCAACATGCTGCTGGCTGTCACATTCGACCCGTATGCACTCCCAAGATTTAGTTGATGAGCACCGTCAGCGTCCAAGAATTAAGGCACGCTATCATCTTCTCACACATAAATCCCTAGACCGACTTCCTTTGGATCAGTTTCTACCATCCAAGAAGGCCTGCGAAGTTCAAGCGGACGATCATGTTTAGATCAACAAAAACACGGGTTAGAACATCAATAATGCTTTCATGGTTGCCGAAAGAGAAACCACTTGTTCATCACGAAGTTGCTTGTCCCTTCTGATGCGCGCTCAAGAAGCAGCTTCCTTGCTTCCATTGCTATTCCCTCTGGCTGCATAACATATGCATCTAATTGAGACGGTTAAGTTTGGGGAATAAAGCTCCTTTGTAAAATCCTCTTTTCCTTTCCTCTTCTTTCAGTAAGGCATTACTAACCTCTTCTGGAAACCAAACGCCTGGCTGGGTGTTGCCTTCAAGAACCGCCAATGCGAATGCAGCTGTTGCAAATCCAACCGATCTGAAAATTTCAGTCAAGCATATGCTTATATGCGGTGCAGAGTGTTTTGCCTGTAATTTGGCTCACTTAATAAAAGAAAATGAAGACCAGACAACAACTCCTCAAATGGACCATACATGAACTACTTCCCAATTTTCACTATGGGTTCCTGGCAATATGGTGATGCCTGGCTAGAAACTTAAAGCTGACACTAGCATTGCAAGGGAATGGGGAAAACAAAATCAAATCTGAAATAGGAATTCTCCCAGTATGATACAAAAGGAAACTATCAATATTATCCGTGTTGTGCTTTGGACAAAGTTGACCTGAAGCTTCGTATTTGCAAATAATCAAATAGTTAAAAAAAAATCGAATAGCAGACGCTGATTAGGTACTGGGCGAGAGTGCTTAATTGCTTATGATCTGTACTTAGTACTTACACAGATTGCTTTCTATGAGTAAATAATCCAATAGTATTCCGACCATTTGAACACTCTAAGTCCACCTACAGAAACGAAATCAATTTGATCAGACAATGTCCATTAGTAGTATAGCACTAATCTTGACACAGGTAAAGAACTTACTCTAATGGAGACTCGTTCTCCTGCAATGCCATCAATGGCTCGAACCAAAGGATCAACAGACTCAACCAACTTCTGAACCTTATTTCTGTCCCTCAAGAACTCCTGAAGAGGACCAAGATAGGTTCAGATCAAAATTAACAGGAACTGAATATCATGTATAGGTTCTATGATTCCAGCTCACAGCAAACCATATAGTTTAAAGAGAACTACTGTTTAAATTATATAGTTACAGAAAGATAAAATATGATAGCTGTTTACCTAGTATTACCAGGAGCAACCATAACTAAACAGGCTCAAATGAGTTAACTTTATATAATGCATAACCTGAGGAGAAGACATACAGCAGGTAAAAAGTTTGCGAAAGCCTGCATTCCCCAATTCCAGAAAAAAGGAGCGGTACCAAACTGGGCACTAACAGTGGCACACCTAAAATCTTAAAAGCACTCTTCACTTCAGGCAAATTCCTGGAACACGTAATGTAAAATTTATTAGCTCCATGGATATTCAGTTTGTAAATTATAAGATATATAAAGGTAAATTATTCGCCCAAACTACTTACAATAAGTAAACATTTTTCTTTCTGACCCCCTTTCCAAAATCAATGCCCAGAGCTCCACTGTACGGCTTCAATTTGATTTCTTCTCCTAATTGGTAAACCAAATAAGAATGACTTAAAGATTTTTCTAAGGAAAACCATAGGTACACAAATGAAGAAGTAGGAGGTACCCTTGTTATATGCAATCACATCCTCCCCAAGAAGCAGAAAGCTTGTTGCCAGTATTGTTGGACCAGCCCCACCAGTACCTGCAGTATAGTAGAAGAATCTAAAAAGGCATTTAGCAGCATATAGAATAGGTATGGATGTGTAGAACACTGATTACTAGCTTCATAAATCGAGGAATTGTTTACGAAACTGATTAATACAATGCAGCAATATGCAAGTGTTTGTAAAATAACATGAGTACTCTCGTTCTATCTAGCTAATAGGAGAACCGTATTATGATTGTACGATTTAACTCCTACATGCCAACAGAAAGCCATATCCAGCTCCAGCCAGAAGCCACCCTTTCCATACACTAGATGACTTCTAGTCAATAAAGAAGTTAAGAACTCTAACCTTAGTCTCTCAGGTTCTCCGTTTTCACTTCTGGCAGCATGTACAAGTTCAGCAGCCATCACTGTCATCAGAGAAGAATACAGTATATTAATAATCACTAACAAAATCAAGTATTCCGCCTCTTCTAGATAGCCACTTCTATTACTTCATTGAGGAAGCACCATCTATGTCAAAATTTCATTGAATTATTTGTAAAGATAAGAGGCTTGATCCATTTTTATTTGCATCGCGTCGTGTCCTGCAAGGAGGACGTATGTAGTCCTTTCCTCAATTTGGTGAGGACAGGTTATCTAATGTTTTGCGATTAAATGATAATCCATTGATGAATTTCTTAGCACTGTATGCATTTCTTTCCTCGACAATGGTGGTCCCACATTCTTAACCTTGACCATCAGAAAAATGTACTTAGGTTTACATAATGGAAGTGATACTGATATCTCACATAAAAATCCATGTATATGACATTTCCGGGGTTTTGACCATCATATCGTGATAAAATAGAACAGTAAATGTTATTTATTGGAAATCCTGCTAAGTCGCTGTTATGCATACACGATTACACACTCATTTCCATATGTTTCAATGCCAGGCATACACACTCAACACTAATCTATTTTCCCATTCCCCCTCTTCACAGTTCACACTAGTTTAAGTTCACATGACTTATGTAAATTGTCTTCTGAAAACTTGTGGCTGTGCTTATCAAAGCATGCGGACAAACAAGGAAATTTATGAGTACCAAATAACAGAAAGAAAATTGTACCATTGCTGACTCCTGGATATATGCCGGCAGTAGTAATAGCTGGAACACCAGCAGCTTTTGCTTGTTCATGGAAACCTTTTGCTCTCCACGAATAATCAGTGTCATCGCAAACATCAATGTATGCTGTCTGCTCAGAAAAAGGAAGTGTGTCAATAGCGTCTTAATTTCCTAACTTGAATGGATTTCACACAAAATATGCAACCATGCCTCAAGCACGGCATCTTTCTGTACTAGTACCTTAGTGCCTGCAATACAGTGCACTCCTCCGCCCTTTGGAAAGGTCCAGCAGTATGGATAACTAAATCCACGCCTTGAGAAAAAAAAGAAGAAAAAAAATCCAGGTAGTTATGGTTGTCGTCAAGCAAAACTAAACATAGGGAGCTCAATGCAAACAGGCAGACATCAGGATTCAGCGAATGGTTCTTTGGAGCTTTGCAGCTGCTACTGCTATTGTGTGGAACCGAACCATGAATTGAAATATTCTGGATTGCTTCAGTCACAGCATGAGTTTTGCATTGCTAACCCTGTAGCGCTTTCTCCAGCACGCTGGTATTGCGGGTATCGACTTGGACAAATTCAGACTGGGCTCCAAGCTTAGTTGCCAAGGATTCTCCTTTCTCGCTGGCAAAATTAAATTAAATGGGCCACCGGTAAGTGACATTTGTATTGTACTATACAGGTTGAACTGAAGACATAATAGGGGTCCTCTCCTAAGCTGGGCTCTGGCGGTTCAAGACTTGAGAGGAGGCGGTGGTAGTTGAAGAAGAAGGGTACCTACCGGTTCCTGCCCCCGACGAGGATGCTGAGGTCGGGGCGGAGCTTGGAGAGCGCGGTGGCCGTAGAGCCGCCGACGCGGCCGGTGCCGCCGAGCACGAGCACGCGGGCGGTCCTCGAGGACCTCTTGGTCTGGGCAGCGTCCCTCCTGGAACTGGAGGGAGCGGCGGAGGAAGCGCCCACGGCGGCAGGAGGCGCGCATGCTCTGACCACGCCCATGGCGGCCATTCGGGTGCCGCGGCGCGCGAGGAGAGGATGTGTGTGGCCAAGCGTTGCCTGCCACAACGTACGTAACGACGACATGTCACAACACCACACCGGTGGCGGCAAGGAGCTGGTTGGGCTTCTGCGTTCATCATAGGGCTTCAACCAACCATCACTTTAGCTGGGCTTCTTACTGCTGTTCATTGTTGGGCTGTCCATTAAAAACAAAAACTAAGAGCATATCCACTGGAAGCTTCTAAATGGGCTTCTACTCTAAATTTTAGGATCCAAAGCCAAAAAAAACCCTCTTCGGTGGGGCTCTAAACTCCCTCCTATTTTACATGCTCTCCTAAATTTTCCCTCCAAGTCCATAGATTTGAGAGTCTCTCATCCTCCCTCTCAGACCATCATTCTTCTTCTCAAATCATGGATCCTACCATTTTGCATGCCTCACTAGTGTATGGATGCATGCTCTACTAGAGTTGGATGCAAATTTAAGCTTATAAATTTTACACGTAGACTTATAAAATAGAATTTAGGAGCTCAAATTTACGTGGTCCGCTGGATATGCTCTAATTCTCTCTTCAAGCAAGAAGAAGAATTTGGTTGTATGGTGCCGCCGCCGGCAGCTATTTTTGACCATGCCAATTGTTCCAATTTTCGCCCACCAAGTCAGCCCACTGGATACCTCAAAAAAAAAGTCAGCCCACTGGAGAATGCTCCTGCAAATTATATACGAGGAAAATAGACATCTGCCATTCTGCCCAACCCACTCATATGCGTCGGTTGTGGGAAAGGAAAACGCTGTGTTTATAAAATACCTTGCTACTTTGCTAGTGTTTTACATGACCTCGCAACCACCGCTACCTCTGCTATCCCCCCCCCCCCCCCAAAAAAAAAAAAAAGAAAAAGAAAAACACCGCTGCCTCTGCTCTACCGGGAGAGAAGAAACATGATGATCTCGTTGCTGTTGGCCATGCTCTGGGTGCTATGCATGCTGCACCCCATGTTTTACATGGCGTGTGGATGCGTCGCTGAGGAGAGGGCTGCTCTCCTGCGCATCCGCTCTTCTCTGCAGGAGGCGGGCAGGTCTGGGAACGTCCCGATTGAGCCATTGGAGCACACCGGCGATTGCTGCTCCTGGAGCTACGTCTCGTGCGACGACAACCGACGAGTGAAAGGCCTTCACCTCTCCGGGCTGTATGATCTCGAGGGCTCTGTCGTCACTGCCAAAAGTCGATGCTGGGATCTGAACATGACGCTCTTCTCCCCGCTTCGTCGGCTTGGGCTGCTGGATTTATCTTGGAATTCCGCTTGCTTACACAATCTTGATGGTACGCATGCAACTTCAGTTCCTTAATTCCCCACATATGGACGCTAGTACTACTTCTTCTTCTCTACCAAAGTAAACCACATATTATTTTTCATATAGCATGTAATTCGAATAAACCTCATGCATCGCCTCATCAGGTTTCCAAGAATTGACCAACCTACGGCAACTTGACCTCAGTCATAACAGTTTCGCTGGGAATGATATCATGGTCTCTCTCGCCACGCTGCCTTCTCTTGAGGTCCTGAATCTTGCTAGCACCAACATGAGCGGTCCTCTTCAAAACATAGGTGAGACATCGGCATTCTTTTTGTGTTTTTTAGATACTTGAGACAATGTTTATTTTGCGGCAAAACTTGATACAATGTTTCAGATGTTAAAGCAAAGTCTCCCTCCTACTACATGCATGTTTTTTATGGGCCTAGTAGTAGTTCTATTTTGTATTTGCAGCGATATAACTCTATAGATGTTAGTAGTCAATAAAGTGTACATTGGCGAGACTGTCGATCTGTCTATATCCTGATGGATTTATATTTGGGCCATGAGAGAGCATATATATATAGTAGGCATGAGACAACGTAATATTTTTGTAGGCCAAAACCAATATAAATGAGGATCTATGAAATTCTTCTCTATCAAAAATAGGTAAGAGGATTTACCTAAAGCTTACCGTTCCTAATTCGAAGAAATCTCATCAGGTTTTCAAGGATTTTCTAAGCTACGACAGCTTGACCTCAGTCACAACAATTTCATTGGGAGTAATGGCATGGGATCTCTTGTCAGTTTGCCTTCTCTTGAAGTTCTCAATATTGCTAGCACCAACATGAGTGGTCCTCTTCAAAACATAGGTGAAACAGTAAATAACATTTTTCATTTTTTTTCTGTTGATTATATCTATTATATTAATATGTTTTTTTCATGACAGCTTCCAAAGAACTCAAAAGATTGCGAGAATTACATGTGGGATCCAATCGATTGAATGGAAGCATTCCAGCATCCTTGTTCGAGCTTCCACACCTCGAGTACTTGGATCTTTCGGAAAATTTCCTCTTAGGAAATATACCTATAGGCTCATCTTCAAATATGTCTTCAGTGCTTCAGACTATCAATCTATCAAAAAATAATCTAAACGGGGTGTTTGATTTCTTCTGGCTAAGTAACTGCACCACGCTCAAGAATATAAATCTCTCCATGAACACTGATTTGGCTGTCGATGTGAGCTTCCGCGGACAAGCACCATCATTTCAGTTGAGATCACTAATGCTCTCTGCTTGTAACCTGGACAACAACATCATTGCTGGACCGAATTTCTTTGTCACGCAAAGCCATTTGCAAGTCCTCGACTTGTCCAACAACAACTTGACAGGAAGTATTCCCAATTGGATTTTTACGAATGAAGCGACCCTTTATCTAGATCTTTCAAACAACTCACTAACAGGGTCATTAGATCTGATCTGGAGCCACCCATCTAATATTTTAGTTCTCAACATATCTATGAACCAGTTTGAAGGAAAGCTTCCATTGAACATCGGCTTGGTATTTCCAAACCTAACATCTCTAGATGCTTCTCACAACATTATTTCTGGAGATGTGCCAACATCATTGTGCAACATGACCAACATGTTTTTTTTGGACTTATCAAATAATCAATTTAAAGGAGAATTGCCAACCTGCTTGTTCACTTGCTCCACAATTGAAATCTTGAAGCTCTCAAACAACAATCTTCGGGGTCCAATACTTGGTGGGACTAGTATATTATCCATCAGATTTGCACTACACCTTGACAATAATAACTTCGAAGGAGCACTTCCTAGCAATTTGTCTGCAAATGATATGGTAATCTTGGATTTACATAATAATAAGTTGTCTGGCAAACTCGATGTTTCATTTTGGAATCTTTATTCACTTCAAGTTTTGAGTGTTGCTGGTAATAATTTAACTGATGAAATGATTCCAGCAATATGCAATCTCAATGATCTCCGGTTTTTGGATCTGTCAGACAACAACTTTGCAGGGTATATACCAAACTGTAACAGCACCTTGACACTACGATTTCTCAACATGTCAGGGAATTCTCTATCAGGCCTTCCAAGTGCATTTTTCAATAGCTCCTATGTTATCTCTTTGGATCTAAGACACAATAATTTTATAAGCACTCTTGATTGGATAGGGTCTCTTTCTCAAATTAGGTTGCTTCTCTTAGGCGGGAATAGATTTGAGGGACATATCTCCCCAAGTCTATGTCATCTCGAGTATCTGAATGCAATGGACTTGTCACATAACAGACTTTCAGGTTCATTGCCACCTTGCATCGGTAACATCCCATTTGGAGCTCATGCGTCTGACATTCCATTTTTGTTCACCGATGTGGGTGGGACTGTCATTGTGAATTTAGACGGGGATGATCCAGATTTCGAGTGGTCAACTCCTTCATATGAACTCCAAGGATTTACTTTCTTTACTAAAGGTAATCTTTACACATATGGTCGCAATTTCATCACTATGATGTTTGGAGTGGACCTATCTGGAAACATGCTATCTGAAGAGATTCCTCAAGAAATAGGAAATTTGAGGCTTCTAAAGTCCCTCAATCTATCGTACAATTTATTCACCGGCCACATTCCAGCTACCTTTGGAAACATGACGGACATGGAAAGCTTGGACTTGTCCCACAATGAGTTGAGCGGGCCAATACCACTAGAGCTAACTCAGCTTTGGTCATTAGAGATGTTCTCAGTGGCCTACAACAACTTGTCAGGATGCGTACCCAACTCGGGTCAGTTTGACACGTTCACTATGGATAGCTACCAAGGCAACAAGAATCTCCGAAACTCGTCACTCGGGTGCTTAGGTGGCTCAGGTCCCATCGTGCATGCATTGGAAGATGTAAGTGAGATGTCTGATGACCCGATCCTTTATGTGATTAGTGTTGCCTCATTTGTATTGGCATTTTGGACGACTGTTGTGTTCTCGTTTTGCCATTCACATGGGACGTACGGTTAATTGTAGATTGTGGCAATGACATTCAAATAACCAATGGCCGAGGTCGCCGCGGCTAAGCAAAGCAGACGTTGCCTCGCCACGTCATTCATAGAAAGCGTGCTTGTCCTTGTCTTCGACCTCCCACCTCGCCCTTTTCTTGTGCTGTGTTCATTCCATTCCAAAATTCCCCTCCCACCGTCTCCTCTCCCGTGATCTCCTCCCATGGCCGGCTACCCGCCTCACGGCTCCGGCTACCCCTACGGCCCCGGCGCCGGCGGAGGCTACGGCGCGCCGCCGCCCTACGGCTCCTCCCCGGCCCCCTCCGCACCTCCCTACGGCGAGAAGCCCCCCAAGGAAGGCAAGACCTCCTCCTCCTCCTCGGCGCCCTACTACGGCGCGCCTCCCTCCTCTCAGCCCTACGGCGGAGGCGGCTACGGGGCCCCACCCTCATCCCAGCCCTACGGCGGCGGCGCAGGCGGCTATGGGGCCCCGCCGGCCGGCCAGCAGTACGGCGCGCCCTACGGGGCCCCTCCGCCCTCGTACGGCGGCGCGGGCGGGTACGGCAGCCCCTTCGCGTCGCTGGTGCCGTCCGCGTTCCCGCCCGGGACCGACCCCAACGTCGTCGCCTGCTTCCAGGCGGCCGACCGCGACGGGAGCGGCATGATCGACGACAAGGAGCTCCAGTCCGCGCTCTCCGGGTACAACCAGAGCTTCAGCCTCCGCACCGTCCACCTCCTCATGTACCTCTTCACCAACACCAACGTCCGCAAGATCGGTATGTCCCCCCTTCCCTTCGTGCTCTCAATCTCTTTCGTTAATGAACAGAAGAGTGCGGCTTCGGTGCGTTCCGGCTATCATGCTCCTCGTTTAGGTGTTGCGTCGTGGCCACAGTGACCGCAGCGCGTAACATGTCTCTGGAGTTGCGAATCGCTCTGACTAATTGCAAGGTGTTTGACTTTGGGAATCGGGAGATTTGACTTCGACGTTGCCTCATGGGTTCTCCATGTGCAACCCTTCGTTGGTTTGATTGTGATAGGCACACAGAGCGGTCTGGTCTGCTGTTAGTACAATGTAGTGGGCTAGTGGCAATTTGATCCTTTCTTTAAGGGTTGGAGAGTTTACTTCGTCTTGGACTAAGTAGCCAAATGTTGAATTGATCCAACTAGATCCATTTATTTTTGTGGAAAATGATGATGTGATAATTTGTTGTAGAGGACTTTAGGTCGTTATAGGATTCTTTCCATGTACTGGTTATACACTGTACATACAGCTTCAGATAAAGTAACATGAAATTCCTGTTATCAATCTTATTTTAAACCATGGGACCTTTTGTAGTGTATGTTATATATATGAAGTGTTTCTATTGGACATGTCAGCCTGTTGTTTAGCATAGCGTTAATGTTTGCTAGGATTCTTTGGATTCCGATTCTTTTTGGCACAGATTCTTTAAAGATTTTCATATACTTTCATTTCCTTTTCCTAAACAATGTAGAGTTCAACTCATTAGTTGTGAGTTTCTAGTGTCAAAAGATCAAGTGCTAAATTGTGTCCCTTTGTTCTATTTTGCCAGCTAGTATGAAATATTAGTGTCACACTTTCCCTTTTGTATCCTGTATATCTTCTCTATTTTGAAGAATATGCTATCTTTTGTCATTCCAGGGCCCAAGGAATTTACTGCTGTGTTTTACAGTCTTCAGAATTGGAGGGTAAAATGATCTGCAAAACTACAAACTTAATGTTCCTCTTTCCCTTCATTTTTTTTGCAAGCAAATCAATCCATTAATCTAATGAAATCATGTTTATCATTGTACTAATGTTTCACCTCGTTGTTCAGGCAATATTTGAAAGGTTTGACCGTGACCGAAGTGGAAAGATTGACTCATCAGAACTGCGTGATGCTCTTCTCAGTCTGGGATATTCTGTCTCTCCAACCGTGCTAGACCTGCTTGTGTCTAAATTTGACAAGACTGGGGGCAAGAACAGAGCAATTGAATATGATAACTTCATTGAGTAAGAGCCCTCCTTCAACTTAACTGGTTTTTATTTGTTAACTGTTTGCCTGGCTATGAATTTATTTCAGATTTTTCTGTTATGGATATAGTCTCATGGATCATGTAGTGTTGTTGTCAGAGATGTTCATTAACTCATATATCCTTTGAAATTTATCACGCGGTGGAACAGAAAAATTTCCATGTTTTGAGTTAAACTTGTCTTAACTAGCAAAAGATCAAACTAAAAACTGGTATATTCATCAACTGGTCTCCAAACTTTCAGCCATGTTTTTCCGATGCAAGATGATCGTGGTTTTTAGTACTGGAAAGAAATGAATATATCCTATATGGTTACAGTTTGCCCAATACCACAGTCCTAGCTGTTTTTCTTATATATCCTATATGGTTTCAGTTTGCCCAGTGCCACAGTCCTAACTGTTTTTCTTTTCTTTTTTTTCCCATCGCCTCTGCAGATGCTGCCTCACTGTCAAGGTATGGCTCCTACTGCCCAAGTTCAAAGTCTCTGAACTTTCTTTTGGTAATCCTATTCCAGTATCTTGTGCTCATTTGTTTGAATCGGGCAATTGGCAGGGACTGACTGAGAAGTTCAAGGAGAAAGACGCCGCATTGTCCGGATCGGCAACTTTTACTTATGAGGCTTTCATGCTGACCGTGCTCCCATTCCTCATTGCGTAGTTGCACTAAATTCAGAGCATGTCAGTTGTGTAAAAATGGTTGTGTTCACCTAATTGTTGTTAGCTGAGTTCAAATTCTGGGATTTGACTGGTGTTGCTTTGCTGCAAATCGAGTTGTACTCTCAGACGGAGAAAATAAACGTTGTGATATTCTCGGATGCTATGGGTGCACATTGTTAGTTCAGAATATGCAGCATGTTTATACGTAGAACTTAATCTGTTGGTTTTGTCGTTAGCTGTCTAGCTTGGCTCGGCGAAACTGAACGGAGAGGGCCAGGAACCCACATTTCATGGCCGTGGCCCATAGCATCATTTTTCAGTGCCGTTTGCTAATGCGGTTGTATAAAACTGAAAGAAAAAAAGAGGGAGCTGATTTTTCAGCATCATTTTTCATGGCCCCTCCCAACATGGAGAAAAACATTAACCCCTTTGCTTAATCCTGGGCCAATTATAATGGTGCACCTAGACTACGCATTTCAACTAAAACTGATTCAATGGTTCTCCATGGTTCTCCAGTTGGGCCAAGAGCAGCGGCGGCGGGACGGGAGACGGCGGTGGCGTCGACCATTGGGGGCATTCCGACAACGGTGGCGAGATGCCCGGATGGGAGATCGCGGCCTGACGGCGGTCCACACCGTGGCGGCGTGGCCATCGGAGGCAGGCGGCGAGAGCGGGTCGAACCCCTCGAACCTGGCCTCTGACTCTGTTGAACCTAACATGGGCCGGTTCATTTTCGTAGAGCCCTAATAGATCATTTTCGTTGGCCGGTTCGGCGAACCTTTGGGCTGGACCGACCCACACCCATCTATACTTAAACTAATCAGCATCGAACGAGAGTACCCAGCGCGTCGGTTCAGTTCACTCTGTCGCGCCGCCTCCTCGAGGACCTCGAGTCCTCGGCGATCGGCATCCTCGCCTCCGGGCCTCTAGCATCTACGTATTGTAGTTCTGGATGCTTATTTGTAGATTACTTTTTGAAGAATAATCATGATACTAAAAAGGGAGACTATTGATACTTTTTTCAAGAAAAAAGATAGCGTGGCTTCTGATTTGCCCGAGGCTAAGGACCCCGGCTCTGACTGTGAGACAGGTCTTAAGAACTTCGAACTATATGAATGCATATTATACATATCTTAAGAACTTTGAACTATATGAATGCATATTTAGTGACAGATTTATTTTAAGATATCAATGTAGTTTGATCTATAAGAAGTACAATTTCTATGTGCTATGTGTGTTTAGATTGTTACCCCCCTGGAAATATCCTGCTACGACATGACATCATGCTAGAATGTATTGAGCCATTATCTCTTGTGCCGAAACTCTTGCAGGGTTAGGAATAATGTGGAAATTCAATCGACCATCTTGCAAGCTTCTTGAACTGCGAAGTTGAAGATGAGCCGTCAGCCTCTGCATTTGGTGTTGAACGAGGGGCGTGGCTTGTACTCGCTGAGGCACATGGACGTATCCAAGCTCTTCTACCCATCGACGGCACAAGCACTGGAAGCAGAGGCTAAAGCAAAGAAGAAGAATGACATATATAAGCTAGGGGGCGTCGGCTGTTTGCCTAAACAAGCATACACTACCAATCATTCTCGTCTGCTGCCTCTGATCCCTACAGTTCAGCTAATAATGTGTTCGCTCTCTTTGGCGAGAGCAGGAACAAGATCCTCTACCCGGACATGGAAGGCAACACCAACATCTTCAACAGAGTTATGCTCCTTCGTGGCCATGCCTGCTCTGAATTCTCCCAAGGGACCCAATTGCATGGGTGCTCATATAACCCGTACGTAGTTTCCTGTGGTGACAATCAACAAGGGGAGCGGATCCTCCGTAGGATCATGCACAAGTCCAAATGCCTCGTCGCGGACAGGATCGAGTACGTGCTATGAATTTCTTGCGATCATCTCATCTTCTTTTTTGTGTTGGTAAAGCCGGTACTGAGATTCTCAATCACCGGTAGGAAAAACGATTCAAGTGCTGATCAAGTTAGTGAGTAGAAAATTTTCCCCACCAAAAATCTGTCGCCTGCAGAGAACACGGTGTTATTGAGCCGGCATGCTCTCAGCGAACTTTATTGCTAATCCCATTCCAGTATCTCTTATGCTTATACATATAACTTGGACCTTTTGATTCCATCGTTAGCTGCCACAGCTACTGCCCAGTCTGGCTGGCACTCTGCCACCGACGCAGATGATCCCGAAGTCAGGAACCCACATTTCATGGTCGAGGACTCGCGTGGTCCATGGCATCAATTTTCAGTGCCATTTGCATGTGCAGTGGTATAAAGCTGGAAGGAAAAAGAGCTAGATGTGCACGTTGGTTAGCAATGAGCATTACAGCACGAAGTCTCTGAATATCTCTACGTTAGTCACCTCTTCTGTACCAGAGCTTGGAGACTATCTGGGAGCTAAAGGATGAGCTCAGTGAGAAATGGCCTGAGCCTATGTAAGGCAACACTACACCACACACTCGCGTCATTTACATGAACGATAGTACCAACAAACATGCATGTCTAGAAGGGAGTCTGGCACAGCGGGCAGGTCGATTTGTTGGACGTTGAGAACCACTTGTAGAGGCAGGCACCGTGGAACTTGTGCTTGCAGGTCTTGCACGCCAGACGCGGAACGCTGTGGTTGCTCGTGTGGAGAATACTGTAACAGATTGGGCACTCCTCCACGCCCTCAAACTCCTTATCGAAATTACTCTTCCACGTGCGGATCGCCTCAGCTATCGCGCCATTCTGTAGTGAAGCAGCAACCAGCTTAGTTTGAGCTACATTCTCTAACAGAAACCTTAACGAGTATATGATCAAATGTTTTTTTCCCATGTCCTTACTCCTTGCGTCAGAAGCAACCAGCTTAGTTGAAGGCTACGTTCTCTAATTTTTATACTGGGAACAAGAAAATACCTGGTTGCGGACGAATGATGTGAGGGAAAGCAACCATTTCCTACACTTCACTTCACTGATACCCAAACTTCTGGTGCATTCGACCTCGACATGGCGCAGCGGGTAACAGTTGGGGAGGCGTATGACAAGATCAATTCCTGTCTCCTCCTTTTTGTAAGTAGCAACGATTTCATAAGCTGATCGGTTGACGGTAACTGAGAAATTCTCATCAGCATACACAGAATCCTTAACCTGCAACAAGAGGTATGGTTAGTTGCAAGGGCAGTAACAAAGCTTCAACTCCAAGGATCATATTATTTCAACTGGAATAACATTATCTGATTTACATGTATGGGGTGTACGCGCTCAACTGTCACTACATGAATTCAACAAAAGGAACAATTACTGAAGATTAAATGAATGAGTGAGATATAATGTTGCCAAGTTGCCTCACATGCTAATATGTTGTTTTTCTAAGAGAGCAAGCAATAGCTAATAAAGCACTAGCAATAATAGAGCTGGTGAACAAATTACAACACAAAGGGCCCTCTTTCACGAATGTCACCACATACCTGAGAAAATTCATCTAGCAGAAGAGGAGGGCTGCACCATTGTCTAGTAAACAACTCGATTGAGTGTGATAATGAACGGTCCCTCAAATTAGTAAACCATGTGCGCACAAAAGAAGGTAGCAGTCTAATCATCATGCCATACAATGATCCTGCAAGTGAGGCCATTTGCCAAGTCCCGACTGTTGAAAGAGATTCCACATATGGCAGCAGGGAACAATTAACTATGGCATCCTTAGAAGCTTTGGCAGCAGCCTCAGCTTCAGGCATGAGTTCATTATCCTTTTTCTTCCCACTAGGAGCAGCAATCTTTAATGGGATGTGTTGGAAAATGCAATCCAATATGCAAGGACTGACCTTCTCTTGTACATATTGAAGTACATTTTCCCTAATAATGGAAGATGATGGTAGTGATTGCAGGTGTGACAACAACAATGCCCATGCAATGAATACATCAACCTAGTGAAAGAAAACACAAAAGAACCATTAGCACATAAAAGAAAATAGCTTCTAATTTGAAAATAGATAAATATAGTATACCCTATCTTGCGCTGTCAGATCTGTTTTCAGAAGTTCAGATGTTGGGAATTCAACTAAGACTGAGAGTTCATCTCTGAGATAGAGAGTCTTCTCTGAATCTGGCACCAACTCGGCACTTTGGCTTATGTCTGATTGCTGAGCAGAAGAGCCAATGTCTCCCAGAGAACTATCTTTGAGCAATGAAAGTTGACAGAAGGGCTCAGACAGAAGTAGAGAGAAAGCAGCAAACTGCAAGTGAAATATTGGTTGTGAGGAGAAAAGAATTGAATACAGTCCACTAACTGGACCCTTGGTGAGTCCCCACAGTTCCATCGACTCCAGCGCAGACCTTCTAATCTGTGGTGAAGCATTCTTTATGAATGATGCTACAAGTTCCCAAAAATGCAAATAAGCATGGCGACTAGAACTTATGATGGATGAAGCCTCTTCACCCAAGGATTTTGCGATTGCCTCTGAAACACCAGTGGCCAAGAACAAACGGAGGGTACTCTCCACCATCTTGTTAGTGCTCTCAACATAGTCCCCTGATCTAATAAGCTGCAAACTCTGGGAATTTTCTGCTTCTTGGAGATTAACAAGATGGCTGAGGTGACACAATGCAACCAGAGCAGATTCCGCAAGGCTTAATGTGAACTTGTCTGTAGTGCTAACCACTAACTTAAGCTTCTCCAAGGCATCTTCACTTGATATCTGGTTAATTACTGCATCATTTATGCCATCTGTTATTTCTTCCACAAGCAAGGCAGATGATTCGATACACTTGAATACCATACGAAAGACAAAATGCCAATCATTTTCCTGAAGTTTTGTCCAGCAATACCCAACCATAATAGCCGTCAATTTCACCCCCAGTAACTCAACTATCCTTGATATCACAGTTTTGTTAGTGGACAACGACGAAGCCATGCTATTATAGAAAATCTGGTATTTATGAAAGAGAGACAGCATTAATGATATCTCTGCATCACTGATCTCTCGCCCAACCGCAACTACCAATCTCTGAGCTCCTCCAGTTACGCTCAACGGGAAACAAGACAGCGCCACTTGCATCCAGTCCTCAATATCTGACGAAGTAAGAGATCATATTACATATTTGAAAAGGCAATATTGTACCAGAGTTATGGAGTGACAATTCTCATGAAGCTTACCTTGCACTGGTACTTCCCTTGGGCTGGATGACAGACAAGAGATGGTTGCTTCAAGCCAACTCGATATGCTTTTCCCGACCAAATCACCATATGAGGAATCTTCATTCAATTTCTGCGGCGAGGGTTTTATGATGGTACTCATAACAAAGGGAAGAATCTTCAGACATTTTCTGTTTACTGTTGATCCCATGAAAAGTTTGCTCAATAGTTGCTCAAAAAATGCAAGTGTGTCATCTTCTCTCCAAAGACAATCCTTGGTGTTAGTAGTAAATAACAAAGCCACAAGAGCACGGACAAAACGGTCTTGAATTTTCCCAATCTCGTTGTCATAAAGATGCCAAGCATTAAAAAGTACCCATGGACCACTCTCATGCATAAGGGCACCATCTAACAGTGTTTCAAGCAACAAGGACACAATGCCAACCGCAAGACGTGGTTCCTCTTTCATGTACTGAACCAGAGAGGGTAGGAATGTTTTCAGTGCACTTCCCCCTTCCCATGTCCAAGTGCAAAGGATCTCACCAGCAATCCATGCTCTAGACAAGGCAGAGCTAGGTGGAGTAATATCAATTGCTTGTGATGTGACACAATGTAGATTTCCTGGAATGCCTAAAATCACTTCACTAAAGCCACGATTGAGAATAAGCCTATCAATGAAAGCAACAAACCGCTCGTGTTTCAGTTCCTGCACCCAAGGGATTAATGATTTAGTTCTCCAGAACCACTATAGTGATTGAGAACACTCACAACTGAAGTGTCATTTCGTACTTAAAAAAAAACAACTCAGATAGTTGACAGAACAATACAAATCTATACCTACTCCTAAAGCACGTAAGGTTTCTGCCCTCTTTTTTTTCGTCCGTTGTACGGACAGGGCCCACCCGCCAGTCATATGTATCTGCCTCAGATTCGTTCAGCTTCCTGAGTATGTCTGCCCTGCGAAAGTCAACCGAAAAAAAAGCAAGAGAGGCGTAGGCACAGATCCAAAAAGCTTTGGATGGGAGAAGGTTGAATCGGATCAAAATCCAGATCATGAGATCGAGCTCTTGCAAAACCATGGTGACAAATTTAAATCCAATTGAAGCAAATCACCGGTTGTAGATGAAAAAAAAACAATCACATTTGAAGCACCAAGTCGAAGACAGAGAAATCAATCCACAGAGGAGGCGGGCGCATCCGTGCGGAGGCACGTGCAGCAATGGCGAGCGTGCAAAGAACATGGTCGCTGCCATCTTCTCTGAAGAAAGATTTGAGGGGCGAGGCGAGAGATTCTAGAAGAGAGGGAGTAGCAGCTGACATTTAAAATCCGGGCCCGGCTGCATACAGAAATAGAGGTGAAGCTGGCAATGTCATTGGTCGCCGGAGCGCAGCCGTCGACAGCTCAACGCCCACGCTCGCGACCTCAACAGCGCGCGAGGACGCGGACGGGGAGGCGACTTCAGAGGCGCTGGCAGAGCAGCCATGGGCGGTGGCCATGGCGACCGCAGGCAAAGCTAGCGCAGCCACGCTGGTAGACGGTTGACTCGTGAATCACAGGAAATCAAGAAAAAAAAGGAAGATTAGATAACAAAGCTGCGAGACGGAATCCACTAGGATGGATGAATCTGAAGCTCAGGGGTTGAGATCTGCCTAGACGAGCAAAGTTGGAGGTGGCGCAAGCCGGAATCGGTGAAGCTGAAGCAGGCGGACGGGGAGCTGAGCAGGAGCGGCTGGCCTTGATTTGAGAGCAGCAGAGATTGGTGAGGAGGAGGATAAAGACTAGGGGTAACTGGCAGCGTGTCCCCAGACCCACCCTTGTCGCTCGCCGGTGAGTGCCTGTGTCCTATGGGCTGTCGAATGACTGGGGCTTGTTGACGCACGGCCAACAGTAAAGCAGCAACGGGCCTCAGGGATGGCAAGTGTTTTGGCTTTTTTTTCTTACAAGACTCAAAAAGCACATACTATGCGTTATTTAAAAAAAAACACCCACACTTATGTTTTATACATGTAAAGTGATCCAAAAATATGTGTTTGGACAAGTCATTTGGTGTATGGTATAATCCAATTTAACTTTAGGATTACCTCTATTTTTCTTTAGCTCTCTTTTCATACCCCTTTTACCAAAATTACATCTCTTAGTCCACTTTAATAAAGAATCTATGTTCGAACGACATAAATATAAATTACATGAATTATAAAAAAAACTGATACAAACGACGACAAGTTAAGAGAGAACAAGGGCACATTTGGATTGACGCCGATGGCTGCCCTGCCAATCATTGGCGTGCTCGTGTGATTTTGGCGTAAGTTTGGATTGACGCCCATGTGTTAGCACGCCTGTGCGACTGCGCACGCACAACACGTCGTAGCTCATTTTTATGCCTAACCGGCGCACGGGACGCGGGCGGCACGTTAGGCTTGCCCGAGCCTTGGCAGGGCAGAGCTGGGCATAATGTAAACGAGCCTTTAGGAGCTCGTAGCAACGCACGGACATTTGTGCTAGTCACATAAAATTTGAGGATACGCTGCCTACCGCGGATAAGCAACACATTTAGCTAAGAACTACACATAGATTTTATGAAGATACGATCATGTCAAAGAAAGTGCTCGAACATTTTATGCTAAATAAAAGCAAGGACTATGGGAGAGAGAAGACAGAGAAAGAACTTACAATTTCATCTGTAATAACCGGCTCCAGCTCGACCTTCACAGATGCATGCCCATTTTGTAAACATGGCTTCAACCAGAGAGGCCAATATTCTCCCTCGGATAACAATTGATCATAAAAGATTTGCAAGTCTATGTCATCAAGACAGAGGAGCTTCAACATTTCCACCACCCACTCAGAACATAAGACGGCTGTCCTTTCCACATGGATGTTTCTCGTCTGAAATACAGAACACCTGACAGATTGGGCTAGAATATTTGCCAATCTATTCAATGTGCACGAACGAAGGTTATTCCAAAAGGATGGACTTAAGCTTTGGCAGAACAAATGTATGCTTTCTGCAAGGTTAACCTTCAAATGCATTTTATCATCCAAATAATAGTTTGAACTTCTGTACATAGAAGAACCAACATCCATATCTTTTATGTGACCTTCCAAATCATTTCCATCATCAATAGCCAAAGACATGCTACATTCCCACTCAATGACAAACAGAGCTGCGAGAATAGAAGGAAATGCAGAATCTTCCTCAAGTCTCCCTAGTGAAAAGAAGCTACCCTGAAGCACTTTAAAAGCAAATTGAGCCATCTCAAAGTTATTCTGCAAGGGGTTTCCGTCTGGAAGCTTCGAGTGCTCAGGTTCAGAAGGCAACAACAGAGAATATGCAAGCCTTGCCCATTCAAAAGTCGATGCCATGAGTACCGATGCCAAATCCTTTAAAATAGATCGAAGAACTTTATGAACAGTTTCAGCAGAAAGAAAACAAATTTGATCCTCTTGATCTGAGCCACCAAGTGCAGCACTGAAATTTTACACATACAAATTAGGTCAAATCACACCAATGTGCTGGTACCTGGAAACAAAGAAATCATGAAGGAACAAATCCGAAGGGGTTGAAAAGCACATACCACACAAAACTAACATGAAGATCTGAAGCAGGCAGATCACAGAGGACAGAAGCTGCAGTAGAATCCAATAGATCATGCCGCCAATGTTCTGGCAGATAACCATTCTTCTGTAAGTTCCTTAGCTTTCCTCTAGCGATTCTTTCTCTAACTTTCTGAAGTACCAGCGTAAGCAATTCTAATCGGTCCTTGATATTTGAGGTCTTATCATCAATGGAGTGATTTTGCTCAGCTCTAGTATATTTGATGATGGAACACCATTGCTCAAAGAATGACTCGTCTTGAAATAATGAAAGCAACAAATCAATCTTTGACTTATAGGTGCTATATTTTCCATTAAAACACCAAGGGAGAAGGTCATCATTGAACAACTCTAGATAAGACTTGACATCTGACTCCTTATCGTACTTCAGATAATTCTTTAAAAATAGGGGAATGGGCCCAAATATTTCAACCAAAACTGAAAGAAGCTTAACCAGGCTTGGAGTGTCCTGCATCAATAGCACACTGTTTTATCAAACCAACTTCAACTACTAAGAAAGTTTCTCAAGTAGAGCATTGTACAGCATGAATTCAACGAAGGATAACTCTGTCTTGATATCCATACCTATGTGTTGATGTAGGACATAACAAATTGAAGTAAACTGCGGCAAGATCGGTGCTAAAAAGGAAATTATCTCAAGACGTTGAATACTTGTTTTAGCAGCATCCAGGTAGGGCTGATCCTATGCCAACAGAGCTCTAATTCGACAATTTCTAGAATTAACATGTTGGTGTCCAAATGAAGGACTCATGTTTATCCATTTGCATACCAATAAAACTATTTGTAGTAGACGTTGTAACCACTGATTCAACACCTGGCTCCTTAACCCATTCTGCGTGATTGTGTGAAACTTTAGAATTAGGGTAGGGGGAACAGGAATTCCAATCCCTAGGGTTTATTACAATTTGAACCAAATCCCACAACTTCCAGGACGAATTCTCCTCTTCCAAAAGCCCATGTGTTTTATATTTAGTGTGGTGTAGACATGCATATCATGTTCAGGAATAATAAAAATTATAAGCAATGTATGAAAAAAAATAATGTTAAAATAAAACAAGTGCATGGTATGAAACTATTTGTTGATGAATCTAGTAACATTATTCTTGCATTTTCAATGTGTAATTTATTTATTGACAGTCAAAGCTAAAAAGTTTTGACCAACAAGAACACTAAAACAACTTTTTACTAGATTATGTAAAATCCAGGGTCCAGTCTTACCGTGAACTTGATAGCTGGCAAAGATTGTTCAACCAGCGGTCTTGCTAATCTTTCCAGTGGCCATGTTATACCTTTGTGTACAACAAGTTGATCCAAAGATAGGAAGAAAGACACAAGTTGTTCTACATGATCCTGAAACTTTGGAAGCTTCTCCCCTTGTTGAATTATGTCCAAACAGTCCCTTACAAGCAACTCACAAGAAACATTGAGCAAATGATCTTCTGTATTCGCAATTACATCCAGTATTTCAACGATACATTTCTCCAAATCCTGAAGATAGTACACTGGGTACTGTGTGTTCGCCGCCAACCCAGAATTTTTATGAGATAACGGAACGCCACCACTAGTTGTGTCAACAGACAATAAAAGATAGTCACGCCAAACTATTTTGGCAAGGATATCAGTTATAAGCTTGATGGGGGTATCATCAGAAGAAACTTCTCCAGAATATCTGTAGAAAAAGAGAGAAAGCTAATTACACAAGAAATCCGAAAATCACAAAACAATTGTAATTCAAACTAATTCAGAATGGGTACCTTGATACATTTTCTAGCAGCCAAGAAAAACTCTGTTTAAAGGCATTACAGAAAGCCAAACTGTCAGCAGCTGATAACTGCCTCTGGTTCCTTCCAGCCCAAAGATTATGCAAAAAATCAAAAATAAATTGTTGACCCATGACTGCTTTAGGTGGTATAGAGTCCAAGAACTGAACTAAAAGAGGATATGAGACTTGTTTGGACCCATAGCATCCATTTTGTAGGAAATTCCATAATCGACTGAGAACAAGTTTGTGAATATTGCAATATGACCAAGCCTCTGGAAACTTTCTAGAGAAAACAAGAATCGTATTCCACATAGAAGAGTGACATGACGCATCTTTTTCATGGAATGCACCAAGTAGAGTAGGAGAAAGTTTCTTCAGGGTTTCTTCATCAAAAACATGAGGAACATGTTTGATATAACTTGTAAGCAGTGAGTATGTAGCTGACCGTACAGTGGCACTTTTTGACTTGAGCACATCAAGGAAACATTTATGCATACAAAATGCAGCTTCAGCAGAAGAAAGTGTAGCAGATCGAACTTTTAACAGACTCCTATTTTCAGTGCTGGTACTGTCAACATCACAATTTTGCAATTTCACTCCTAGTAAAATGTCTATAATAGTTGCCATAGCTAGCAGTGATGATGATATTACCTGCAGAGAAAAATAGAAAAATGTACAACAGGTATTAGAACACAGTAGGAACTTACAAATGGAAAGTTCAGGATACAGGCAACCAATGACCATGTCTAAGATTCTAAGAGCAACAAAACAACATGAACACTGCTCGGAAAATAGAATTACTATTTGAGAATGAAGACTTCTTCCTTCTATTTAAAGTAGAATGGGGGCACTGATTATGATAGTTGAAATATAGCATCAGTTGAGAAATATTAAGGAAAGAAAGGTGGAAAAACAATTACAAGATAACAACAACAATAACAACAACATAGCCTTTGGTCCCAAGCAAGTTGGGGTAGGCTAGTGATGAAACCCAAGAAACAAAGGTCAAGGTTTCAGGCACGTTGATAGCTAGTAATTTAGTTACAAGATTGCATAACAGATTTCTTTTGTATCAGCCAGAACTCTCTTTAAACTAATTGCACACATGGAAAAAGAAATACTTGCAATGGAAAGCCGAGTGATCAATACACCACATCCAAGACCATAAAGCATACCCTCTGGTGCATATCTTCTAGTTCATCCATTGGTGTAGCCTTGTCAGACAAAGCTTGTGTTGTTAGCTTCAAGTTCTCACTTAAGTAAAGAAATGTTTCCTTTACACATAACATTAATGCATCCAATCTTCTCTCTGACTGTGGGAACGCTGCCTACAGAAAGAAGTGAAACATGTGAATAGGTCATTAACCATATTACAAAGATAGAGCAAGACTATATTTTGAACATACTGATTTTCAACAGTTTAATAAATAAAAAAAAAAGATATACAAAGCATGAAAGCCAGATTGGACAAAGCATATTTCACCAAAATAATAGATCTAAGCTAGGCTGACAAGACTAAATAGCCGGCATGTGTTCTGTCTTCTGTGCTTCTATAATTGAGAATCAATCTGACCCTTTAAAAAGAATGAGTTCACAAAAATAACTCCTAGAACTTATCTTGTATGTGAATTCAAGCTAGTACGGTTTAAGTTCAACTAGACTATATACATAGGCCATGGGTAGGTAGCTCAGTTCTCTGCAATACTGTTCTAGCGATTTTGTTTGACATGTAGCAGTGAGGGCTCACTATGAAAGAATTAAAGAACAATCCATTATTCTTGCTTACTTAATACTTCCTCCGCTCTCAAATATATGTCCATCTAACTTTAACCAACAATATCTACAAAAATGTATTGTCTTAGATGCAAAAATATATGATCAAAGTAGTTTTCAAAATGAATCTACATCAATTGTCCATTTCTTGAAGTTAATTGTCAAGAGTTAACTTTCAGTTATTTGAGGGCTTACCTGAACTCGTGGGGATTGGCCTCAATCCCTTTGGTCGGGTGGAAAATGAACTAACTTTCCTGCCAGTCCAAAGGGATTGAGTAAATCCCTGTCTATCAAAACAAGCCCTCAATGGGTTTAGTTTTAGTATAACATTCCAGGTAAGAATGGCTGCAGAAATTATAGGTGGTCCAGCTGAAGTGAATTGCAGCCAGTAACATTAATCAGAGAAGGTATAGCACACACCTCGAATGACCGCCGTGCAGCCTGTGCAACCTCAGGAGCAGGGTCAAATTGAGAAAACCACCAAGGACCCATCAAGGACTTCAGATGTGGAGCTATACCCTTCCTAAAAATTGATTAAATAATGCCCACTCAAATATTGACAAAATGATTGCAAATTAAATAAACAGAATTACGGAAATCAACTGAGTCCTGCTTGGGTATAAAACCTTTTCTAACATGGTACCCCTACCAAATATTAAACAGCATAGACCAGATGCACCTCAGTTGAATAGAAGGAGATGGACATACTTGATTGCTGTGACAAGGCTAGACATGGCCTCATGAGTAGCACGGCGAACTTCTCTGTTATAGTCAAGCAGAAGTCTCTTGTACTCGAATGCCTATAAAGATGGAAATAATATATTGTGTGCTTTTAATGATGATGGTACAGGCATAATCATGAAACAGATGTTACAATCAGTGGATTGAAGAATCAAAATACTCAAACAACAACAGAATAAAAAAATAATGAAAAACAAAACATGTAATGCAACAATAAGTATTGACCATGTTAATCTTTCCTTTTTCACATTAACTTCAAGTTTACTAGGAATATGTGCACATATGGCACTAACATGTGATAAAGTAGAACAGCTGGACACTGATTTTTCACTCATGATTTCATTTCATTTAATAACAAGTATACAAAACCTAACATATTCATGGGTTATGGGCAAAAATTAAACAAACTCACACTTCCAATTGATTGTACGAAACTAGATCTCCACATAAGCATTATGCTCTGATCAAAGACCTTGCATATAATATAAATATATTTATTTAAGAAAAAGAACATTACTTTGGCACTAGGCATATTCTCATAAAGATATTAAAATGCTATAAAGTACTTCATAATAAAATTACCACAAAAAAATACTTGTATAGGGAGCCATAAGTATATAACATCAACATAAAAATGCAGCAGAGCATAGAGAAAATACCCATTGTGGAACAATCTGCACAACTTCCTCACCAGGTTTTTGGGCAAAGAGTATAGAGAGTGCAGATAAGGCCTTGAGCTACATTGAAAAGAAAAAAAAATAGAATTGTGACGTGTTATGGAAAAAGACTTATGAAAAGCAAATCAGCGAAAGCATATGCAGTGTATTTTTCAGAAATTAAGGCATGTTTTCATAAATGAGAAATGCATCTAACTACACATATCTAACCTTCGAAGGTTTAGAGAGCATTATATTTCTGTGTGTAATGTCTAAAATACTTATTTTCTATGTTATACTCTTATAGACATGAAAGACTAATCCAGTCTAGTAAACAAACTGATAATATGATTTTTAGGTTAAACAATGCATTGACATGATAACTACTAGGGATGCAAGTGAGTGCTCCATGGTGTTTTCTAGGTCAGCTAATTAAATGCATGGCATGTTTTGTTGTTAACTTTAGAAATTTTTGGGTCGACCCAATGACCCAAAACAAGTGGAACTCGCAGTCCTAATGACCACAAATAACCATAAATAGCAAAAGATGGTAAAGTAGTGATGTTATCAATTTTTTATATTCTAAGTTATTTGAAAACTGTAGCATCTCTTCTGAGTTCAGACTTCAGACACATAGTGATCAAACCTCAGAGTTAACAAAACAGTCTCTCTCTTATTGCTTGAATTTGTAAAACAAGAACATCATTGATTTTTGTTGTATAATTATTGACACTGAATTTTAGCTAACGTTTCTCACTACAAGAATACAAGCGTTACTAGTACGATATGCTGAGAAAAGATCTAGGTAAGCAAAAATAATATGACTAGCAGTCTGACCTTTGTTGTTGGATCCTTCCTTCCTAGCCTTTTTAGGTTCTGAAGCACTTCACCATCCACGTCCTTCATACAATTGTCAGAATCAAGATATGAAAACGCCCATGAGTGCGAAGCCAAAAAAAGAAGCAAACTGAAAACTGAACTAGCGAACTCAGAGGCTGTTTGCGGTGCCATGTGGAGATAGATGATGCGGAACTGAAACATATAATTAACAACGAACTCATAGGCTGTTTGAAGGTGCTATACACCTTCAAATTCGGATCCAATTCCCTACCAATGCTAAACTGAACCTTGATATCACAGAGGACTTGGGAATTATTGCTACTGATTACTATTAATTCGTCTGATTTCGCTTGGTTTGAGAGCAAGTACCGAATTCGCGATCCAAAGTGGTAATAAAACTAGACGACAGGGCAAATGATTCCACTATAGTGAACTCAACTAATGCAAGGAGAGAGGCTCGTCGATAGACCTAAAGAAGAGTCAGAGAGCATACTGGGGTGAGCCGAATCGGGTCGGAGGGGTCGGAGGGCGCAGCGGGCTCAACACGGACGGCGCCGTGGAAGCCGCCGAAACCGACGGTGGGGACGGCGCCCTGGGCGTGCGGCACCAGCGACGCCGCCATGCCGCTGCTGGACGCGCGGCCCTTCTTCTTCCCCATCGGTGCCGATCCCCTCGTCTCGCCTGGTACCCCCACCGCCGCGGCGACGCCACCACCGCACGAGTCTGCTGAAGACGACGACGGAAGCAAAACCCGAGCTGGCACAGATACAAACACAGATGAAGAATTTGGTTTGGTTCGGTTTCGGTTTGGTGTTTGGTTCAGTTTTTTTTTTTCCTCTCTCTTTTGCTTCGGCCCTTTGCTACGTTGTCGGCCCATGACGAGTATTTTCGTCGGCTCAGCTGGCCCATTTCAACCCAACACAACCCAATCACTTTTTTTTTCTTTTGTTGCTGATATCAGCGGCCGTGTTCATATTTCAAACTAATCACTATTTATTTTAACTTTTCACAATTCAACTATTCCTTCTTCTCATAAAATACGCTTTCTATAGTGTTTTTCTATAGCTGTAGTGTTTTTTTCAACAATATGGACACAGCCTGAGCAGCCGTAGCTTAGATTCCTATAAAAAGCAGTAGATTAGAAATGCAAGAACACGCATAGCTTGAGGTCCACATATTCCGCCTACTCCAAAGTTATAGCGCATTCGCATGTGAAAATCATATCTTGACTAGACTAGATCAGCAAATTTCAGTATAGGGAAAGGCCATTCATTTCTAACAAATCAATGGACTTGCCATTCATTTCTAGCAACGTCATCAATCCGCATAGTATACTATATACTCACATGGGTCAACAGAAAACACTTAAAATGGTTGCCATGTTGATGAAATAATAGATATTTGCTTTGGTAAATAACTAACTCATCGGTATGGCTTTCATGGTAAAGCAATGCAAGCAACAATTGTGACCAGTCAGTTTTACAACATAAAACACATCCATCAATTACAACACGACTGCAAATTATTTCAGTAGAAAGGTCTCAAGACATGATGGCAAACAACATGAGAACTACTAGCACGAGACAATACGTTTATGTTTGGGTAACGGGATCTTGCATACACGGAGAGACTCCTTAAGCTCATTTGCTTCTCCGTTTCTTCATGCGCTCTTTAGTTTTCTTCATCGTCAGTTTCTTCATGCTTTTTTTAGTTGTCTTCATCGTCAGTGACCTCGACCTCCTTATAGTCCTCAGCATAGCCTTTCTTACGAAATTGTTTGATGAGAGCTCGCTGGTACTCGAGCACGTTGTCAACGATGGCCTTTTGTTTGAAGTAGGCTTCGCGGAGTTCCTGAGAATATGTGGCCAGCTTCTCTTCACGGAAACCATCAAGGGGGTTGAAGGGGTTTGAAATTATGTGCTCAATGGCCGCCCACGGCACCAGGGTCTTCTTGATCACCTTCTTCCTCCTCTGTTTCCAGCCGCTGGCTGGGGCTCCTCCTCCTCCTCCGCCACAAAGAGCTTTGTGTCCCTCTTGAGCCTCCGGATCTCGGCCTCCTCCGCCGAGGTGCGCTTCCTGAGAGCGGCCCCCTCCCTCTTGATCCTTAGGATCTCGGACTGCTCCTTTGCGCTCGCTTCCTTGGTCATCAACACCCGGGCAGCTCGACGTAGCGATCGCAGCGACCTAGCTTCAAGCTCTCCCTCCTCGCTCTTGTCACAGCCCGCCATCGCTCTGCCTCTCAAGTCTCAAAACAACCAGACTGAGGTCTCGAGATCTGGGTTGCAACGGTGGCAGAAGCGAGAAGATGAATGATGATGGATCGATGGAACAATGGATGGGGAGGGTTGCTGTACATTTATAGGCTAGATAGAGGACGCGCGGCCGGAGTTGTCAACTCGTTTCCAGTTCAGTTCCTGAGCAATCGGATCGGCTTTCGTCCGGCTGCATATTGATTCCGAGTCGCTCCATCGTATTCGAGTCGGATTCGTTCACAATGGCCTGGCGACGAAGGGAAGTTCTTCATGCTTTCCGATTGTACTGTACTGCTCTTCATCTAAGCAAACAAGAAAGAAAGCAGAGCACAGCAGCCAAGCTCGACGAACTCGGATACATGCATTCAGCTCGGGTAGTTTCAGGTCCAAAAGAACGCCACGACAAGGATCGCCGCCATCGGAGTATGTCGTGCAGCTATTGCCGTACTGGGCACTCATGACCGTGAATCCTGCAGTGCACGCAGTCGGCTTCCCTGGCTGCCTGAGCTGAGGAACACAATAACATCACTCCCACTCCATTGATAAGCAGATCGAGCTGGCACAGATACAAACACAGATGAAGAATTTGGTTTGGTTTGTTTTTTTTTCCTCTCTCTTTTTCTTCGGGCCTTTGGTATGTAGCCAGCCGATGACGAGTATATTTGTCGGCTCAGCTGGCCCATTTCAACCCAACACAATACAATATATTTTTTTTCTTTTGTTGCTGATAATCACGTTGTGTAGCAATAGCTTAGAAATGCAAGAACACGCATAGCTTGAGGTCCACATATTCCCCCTACTCCAAAGCTGTATCACATTCGTACATGAAAATCATATCTTTTTAATAATGGAGTAGACTAGAATACTAGATCAGCAAGTTTTAGTATAGGGAAAGGATCCCCTCGTTCTTCCAAATCAGTGGACCGGCCATTTATTTCTAACAACGTCATCAATCCATAGTATACTCAGAGGGGTCAATAGAAAAACACTTAAAATGTTTGCCGTGTTGATGAAATAATAGATACTCTCATCAGTATGCCTTTCACGGTAAAGCATTGCAGCAACAATTGCGACCAGTCATTGCAGCAACAATTTAGTTGTCTTCATGCCCTCTTTACTTGTCTTCATCAGAGCATTGTCGGTTTCCTCATGCTCTCTTTAGTTGTCTTCGTCGTCAGTGACCTCAACCTCCTTATAATCCTCAGCATAGCCCTTCTTACGGAACTGCATGATGAGGGCTCGCTGTTGCTCAAGCAAGTTGTCAGCGATAGCCTTTCGTCTGAAATACGATTCACGGAATTCCTGAGAATAGATGGCCAGCTTCTCTTCAGGGAAACCCTCGAGGGGCTTGTGGGGGTATAAAATCATGAACTCAATGGCTTCCCTCGGCACCAGGGTCTTCTTGATCACCATCTTCCTCCTCCTCTTGTTTCCGGTGGCTGCCTGGGGTTGCGGCTCCTCCTCCTCCGCGGTGTGATTTATCTCCCTCATGATCCTCCGGATCTTGGCCTCCTCCGCCGGGGTGCGCTTCATGAGGACCTTCGCCTCCCTCTTGAGCCTCAGGATCTCCGACTGCTCCGACGCAGCCGCTTCCTTGATCGTGGCCAACCGCACACACCGCCGCAGCGATCGCAGCGAACGAGCCCCATGCTCTCCCTCTTTGCTTTTGTCACAGTTCGCCATCGCCACGAACTCTCGTTTCCTCCCTCTCGAAACAGACGCCCCCAACCTGTGCCTCTCGCTTTCGAAACAGACCGATCGAGCTCTCAAGATCTGGATTGCAAGGATGGCCGGATGGGAAGGCGCAGCTATATATCGATCAAGCCCCAGTCAAAAAATTAATTAGCCGCGTACAGTTGCCGGAGACCGAATCCTATCACGTCTCTGTACGCTCCCGGCTGAAAGAAACGCCGTTCTTCACCGATTCAAACTCGGAATCCCCGACGATTGGACACACGTACCGATCGATCGTTAAAATGCCATCGATGCATACGCTCGCCTGCTCAGGTTCACGGCACACACGCCCCTCGCGCGAAAATTTTCCTCGCCACCGGCCACTAGGTTCCAAATCACCATCTCTTTTACATATCAGCAACAGCAAAGGCACGGAACAATTTGTTAAAACTGAACCTAGCCACTAGGTTCAAATGCGACAGCTTGTCGATCAGTCTTCTTCAGTTATATGTTATCCAGACCACTGGGAAGCAGCGTGTAGCAATTTGGACTTTGAAGGATTTTCATATGATTTAACTGGTATGCACTTCGAGATGGCGCCAACAAAATCAAGTGGATGGATCCAAGGCCAACACTTCACAACCAAAGCTGCCAGTTAAGTGGAACAGTGCTAGCAAAAGTGTCCAGAAATTATATATGATAACTGCTTCAAATGCGACTGTCACGCCTACTATTCCAATAAAGACCAAATTGCTGAACATATCACGGAAAACATTAATCTTCAGCATTTCCCTGCTGTTTATTTCATTGAACACCTGGAGTAACATAATTGAAAGATCATCATCAATCAAATCATATTTATCGTTGCTTAGACATTAAAAAATGAGGGAAGAATTCAGATGCAGTGATCATCTCTTGTTTTTTTTTAGAGAAATGGCAAAATGGCAAAATATTGGTTCAGAATGCAGGCAAACATGTAGTAGTTTTAAGATTAGGGCAAAAAACACAAAGCATTAGAAGTGAAGTTTGACCTCAGCAAACCATAGGCATTAGGACTGAAAGTGGTGTTGATGAAGGTTACAGTGCACTCACCTGGCAGAACACAGAGGAGTTGAAGATGAGTGCATTGATAACAGATTTAGAATCGGCACCCTTCATATTCGGAAGTTGTTCCTCACCAAACTGTGATTTCCAAGTACAACCAACTGATATAAACAATTAGTTTGTAATCTCTTTTTTATTCTGTAAGCCAAATGTTTCTAGAATAACATCCTTTGATCAGATCAAATTACCATTATGACAGATAGGGATCACATAACAAATTTGGAGGCACCAACAAGACCTCAGAGCCCTACAAAGCTGTAAACCACCATTCCACCACCAGTGTTGAATGCTAGCTTCGGCTCTTGGAAAAGTATCGACAGAATGACAAGTTACATGTCTTCACTCTTCCGGACACGCATTACTTTGCCTGGTGAACAGGCTCCAACACTGGGAACAGCTTCTCTAATTTTGCATTTGATAGGACCTTGTTGGGGTCCAGCTCCATGCGTGCCTTGTTATATGCATCGACAGGGAAACGCCTCCTTAACCTGGCCTGTAGTTCTGCTAGTTCGTCCTTGTCCTTTGGGACCTAGGCACGAAATTGACGTAAATAAATAACTCAGCTAGGTACACGTGCAAGTGAAGCGGTCATTGTCTTTAAATTAACCAGATTGATGTTATTTTCAATTATGTGTTCAACAAAGTCAATCAACTGAAATAATGCCCGCATAAATCTTAAAACCAGAAGTAGAAGTTGGTACCTCAATTTTGGCCCAGTGTTCATATGCAGAATAATCATCCCAGATACTTTGCGCCAGGCTCCTGTAACTGAAGAACTCTTCCGTAATATCCTTCCTTTGGCGTGCATCTGATGTTGGCAAGTACATAATAATACCAACCTGCATAGATCACAGTAAGTTGGTGAATGAGAGTTCCTACAATAGGTACAAAAGAAAACCAGGTTTTACAGGCCATGCACGGCTAGATATATTAGAAGACGCAGGAGGTGCAGAACTTCCAGAAGCAGTTGAGAGTTATAAAGTGCAACTGTTTCGGAATGCATGTGATTGTTTCAGAAACATGGGAAAGATAACTACAGTAGAACAATATATTTGTCAAAGTAGGAAGCAAAAGAACAAGTTCTGCTATTCCCCCCAATCCCCATATATTTGTCGTTGTAGGAAGCAAGAGAGCATGTACTTCTGCTATTATATTTAGGCATTTACCATTAATGATCAGAACAGAACAAGGGAGATCGATGGAATTGTAAAAACTTTTCGAAATCAAATTATCCAGGACAAAAGTCAATGACAAACATTAGTATGAGGTGCAAATGAGCTTTTAGGTAGGTGATGACAGTGGCAACAGCAGCACAGATTAAACATACAAAAGAAAATCTTGCAGAAGAATAAATTGTTTACCCATGAAAACACATCATCTTCTCCAGAGCTTGATGCTGGGCTCATTGGACTCTTGCTGTTGGCAGTCCAACGCTGTTCAATAGGTGCAGGTGCGGGTATATCTTCATTTTCAATCAACTGCAGCAACTTCTCTATGTAATCCAGATCCTTCATATTTGGCTTTGTTCGGGTTCCTGTGGGGAAGCAGTTTTCTGAAACCCACTGCTGCCCCCCACAGTCAAAGCCCAGTATTTCATCACTCCAGCCCATACGATACCCTTCAGACTTCTTCCAATACTCAGCTTCTGCTTTATTGACTTTAATCACATGCTCTGTATCCAGTGGATCAAGGGCAAGCAGCTTATCCCTCAGTTCTGTAAATGAAAGTGTATCTATTTCTGGGTCATTACTTTCGGTTTCGGTTCTGAAAAACATTTATAAGGTGGCGTAAGCAAAAGAAACAGGCAAATACCATTGTTGAATACAGCTAGAAAATTCTGCAGAAAACAACATTATTTCAAAGTTACTTCATTTGAATAGATCAAATGGCTCCAACAGTATAATTTGATTTTTTGTGCATGTTGCCTTAAAAGTAAACCCCCCCCCCCAACCCCACCCACCTACACTTCCTCATCACCAATTTTTAGTGAACAGGCAAGGGAAACACCCCTTTGTAATTTCAATTATTAAAATCCAAAAAACATCCATCAGATCATAAATAGAAATGAAATCTTCCTCTGAGATTAATTAAGGAAAGAAAACTCCTAAGAGAAGAACAGAACTAGCAAGTGCACCCACATATTACCATCTTTTCCAGCTGGCAAGGCCTAGCAGGTGCTACTGCACCATCAGAACACACATAACAATAATTGGTGTATCACCCATCAGACAAATACAACTCCTCTAACTGGAATCACATCTTATTTCCGAATGAGGTTCAATAAAGGGAACAAAACCTAAGTAACAAATGGACAGACTCAAACTGAAATGGAGTATAGTAAAATATAAATGGATACAACAAGAGTACAATGGATAATCAGTTCAATTTCTAAGCAAGAGAATATTTTATCTATTTCTCAGTAAGAGAATAGCAGGTAAATATGCATTTGCATATTGAAGACCATGGTAGCATTATAACTTGGGTTATCAAACCATAACATGTGTGCATACCTATATTTTTTCAGTGACTCCCGATACAGGCTGCGAACATGCTGCAATGCTTCATCCTTTCCGTATTTTGATGTCAACTTTGGGGCCCTCCACTTTGAGGGAGGATTGCATTGGACAACAACAACTGTGTCAGTATAAGGAATCCACAAGTACTTAATATGCTTGTTTTCTGAGAGCCACTTCCTGCGAAGGAGAGAAAGGAAGAAATCTGAGGACGTTAAAGTGCATAGGAAAATCAGGTATATAAAACTAGGTACACAAAGATCGACACCAAGAAATATTACTTGTGGTTTTTCTTGACTTCATCTGCATTGGAAACAAATGTATGCTCGACAAGCTGGTGTCTTTCTACACATTGAAGAGTAACTTCGGCTACAACACCTAGGCCACCAAGACCACAGCGAGCAAGATAAAATAACTCAGGATCCTTCTCCCTTGATAACTCTATTGTGCCTTTAGCAGGGGTAACCAGTTTCATGCTAATGACTTGCTCGTCAACAGGAGGCAATGTGGCACCAGTGCCATGGGCACCAACCTGCGTCCAATCATGATGAATAGACCCATAGACTAATCAGTAGTGTTCCTAATCAATGAAACAAAGAGGAATAGTATCTCTTTAGAACTTGGAAAGAAGATTTTTTTTCTTGCAACAGACATACCTGAATGAAGCCTCCGACCTGCTGTTCCCTAATGGATGCAAAATTCTGCAGCGTGAGTCCATGTTCCCGAAGCGCGTCAACCAGCTCCGCGACACGAATCCCCGCCTGCACGGTGACGGTCTTGTTCTTGGCGTCGACGTGGAGCACCTTGTCCATGAGCGCGAGGCTGACCATTCCGGCCCGGGAGAGGCCGATCCCATTGGGGGAGAGGCCGGAGCCGAGCGGCCTGAGCTTGCGTCGCTCCTTGTGCGCGGTGGCGAGCGCGTCCTCGAGGGCCTGGAGGGAGTCCGGCTGGAGGAGGACGCGGGCGTGGACCTCGTGGGTGGCGCTCCAGTTGGAGACGGCGTGGAGGTCCTCCGGGAGCGGCGCGTACCTGAAGGGGACGGCCTTCTTGTGGCGCGCGTCGGCGGGGAAGGGGAAGGAGTAGTAGGTGGCGGCGCCGCAGCCGAGGAGGAGGAGAGCGTAGCCGGCGTACTTGCGGAGGTCGGCGTCGGAGGAGACGGGGGAGGGGGCGGAGGAGAGAGCGCGGAGGAGGGGGAGGTGGTGCGCGGTGGGGCTGCTGCCGCGGCGGCGGAGGAGGAGGCGGGGGAGGAGGAGGTGACGCATCGTTCTGCTCCGTTGGACGGCGTGCCGCGGCGAGGGGACAGACAGGGGAGAGCGGCGCCGGCGAGGGGCCAGTGGTGATGGGCTTCACACCATTGCAGTGTGTCGCGCGGCACCTGAGCCTTCGCCTTCCTGGGCTGAAGGCCCATGCGGAGAGCAGAATGCCGCCATAGGCGTGGTCACTTTGGTCAGGGATGGAAACGAAACGAAACGAGGGAAACTGAACCTCATTGAGTTCTGTTCTTGTCCTCTGCAAAACCCACCTCTTCGTTCTTCCAAATCCATGGACCGGTCATTCATTTCTAACAACATCATCAACCCGCATAGTATACTTAAAGAGATCAATAAAACAACACTTAAAATGTTTGTTGTGTTTAATATATATTTGCCTTGGTGATGAAATTGTATGGAGACAATGACAATTGCAACCAGTCATTTACAAGATAAAGCACATCCATCAATTCTAATACGATTTTACACTACTCCAGTAGTAAGGTTTTAGTACGGCAATAACATACATCAAGACATGATGGTAAACAACGTGAGAACTACACACAGAGTACTTGACCCAATTTGCTTCTTCTTCCTCCTTAGTTATCTTCACCATCAGTGACCTCGACCTCCATATAGTCCTCAGCATAGCCCTTCGTACGGAACTACTTGATGAGGGCCCGCTGATACTCGAGGAAGTTGTCAGCGATAGCCTTTCGTCTGAAATACATTTCGCGGACGTCCAGAGTATATATGGCCAGCTTCTCTTCACGGAAACCTTCGAGGGGCTTGTGGAGGTGTAAAATCATGAACTCAATGGCTTCCCTCGGCACCCAGGTCTTCTTAATTACCGTCTTCCTCCTCTTGTTTCCGACGGCCGGTTGGGGCTGCAGCTCCTCCTCCGCTACCACGGTGCGATTCATGAGAGCAGCCGTCTCCCTCTCGAGCCTCCGGATCTCGGCCTCCTCCTCCGGGGTGCGCTTCATCAGATCCTTCGCCTCCCTCTTGAGCTTCAAGATCTCCGACTGCTCCGACGTGGCCGCTTCCTTGATCGTCGCCAACCGCACACATCGCCGCAGCGAACGAGCCCCAAGCTCTCCCTCGTTCTTCTTGTCACCTCCAGCAGCCATCGCCGGCGATGAGCCACGAACTCTCCTTCCTCTCGGAACAGACGCCCCAACCTGTGTCTCTCGCTCTCGAAACAGACCGATCGAACTCTCAATATCTGAACTGCAAGGATGGCCGGATGGGAAGGCGCAGCTATATATGTACGATCGAACCCCAGGCAAACAAATTCAGTAGCCGTGTTGCGCGAGGCCGAATCCTATCATGTCTCGGTATTCCCGATTGAGATCGACGCCGTCCTTCACCGACTTGAACTCGGAATCCCCGACGATCGGACAGACGCACCGATCGATATAATGCCTCCGATCCACATACATACTCGTCTGGACAAAGTTAACAACAAACATCTTCTCGCGCGCGAAAATCTTCCAAGAACGACGACGACCATGGAGCAGCGTGCCGTCGTGCGTGCGTGTCCCAAGTGGTCAGTGGTCAAGTTCCAGTATCCATCGCCGGCGCACTCCCGTCTCCCAGTCTCCATCGCTAAACCTTTTTGTTCTTCAATTCTTTGCATCTCTATAGGCTCCAATTCAATTGCTCTGGAGCTTGGTTTATCTTAAAAAATGGTCTGGAGCTTGGTCGGTTCAAGCTTCCTGCCGATTTGTTTATGCTGAAACATTTCCTTTCAATTTGCTACAAGGAAGTTCAAGCAGCGATCCCTAAAAAAAGGTCGAGCAGCCAGAATGCTGGAGGAAGCTCAAGTTCTTACATGGCTTTATCTATATTTTTTTTATTGGTTTTCACACAAACCTGAAGTACCAAATTTTCAGGCATGTGGAAACAATTGCATACACTAAAAAAAACTCAATTTCTGGTTCCCCAATTATCTATCAAACGCATTGATAGTACATCGAGTACCATGACTTCAGATGTCTTTCTCACTTCCCAAAAAAATACTATGGCTAATTATATAAAAATATATATTAAATTTTATGATGCAATATAGGTAGCATTAGATAGATATTTAGATCGATCTAGTTTTTCTATAAAAATATTTGAAGACTTAAATGTTAAACGTATTTTCTATAAATCTAGTCAAACTCGTGGCACGGATATCCAAAACGACTATAATTCTGGGGAGGATGGAGTAGCTGGCTACTTTTCCACAATATGGTGCCATCTAAATCTTGTATTTTTCTTTGAAAGCATATATCTTGCATTTAGTCCTTCGCTTATGTGAACTATAGTATTTTGCGCATGGGTTGATTAGGCGTTGAGATTCGCCAGCTCCGCCACTGCCTGGGTGACGAGCCCCCAAACTAATAAGTAGCTTCCTGATATATATGTTCATGCCTCCCCCCCCCCCCAAACTGTTCGATGAAATGCTACCAAACAATAATGTTATTAACATTGCCTTCATATCCAAATTTGTATATGTAAGAGATAATATGTGTGCTGAATTAATCAACAGATCTTGACAGGTAGATCTTATCCATTCTAACTTTACTTCACCAGATTAGTAGCAGTTATAGTTATTTAGCAATGTGTACTTTGAGGATTTATGAAGACAAGTGTTAATGCATGCATCCAAACACCCTTGCTGATTTTTTACTATGCTGACAATCTTGATGAACTATTAAATTTATTTTTATCGTCTTCCCATCATCTCACAAAGTACAGGTCGATACAACTTTATCCTTCTAGAACAGTAGTCCATCGCACTTTACTGGTGATGAAGAGCCAATTAGTTTCAATCTACAAAGTTGTACTAGTTTTCTAATCTAGTTGCCTCCATGCCCTAATTGTTTGATGATATTTCACCAAACAATGTACATTTATTTAATTAGCATTGCCTTTTCTAGCCAACTTTCTGAATGAGAGATAAATTTTGCTAATTTAAGTGTGTTGACTTCTATGACAGCAGCAACCTTCACAGGAGGTGCCAAATCCTTGTGTGAACTATGTTCCTTCAATTAGTAAGTATGGTTCTTCAATTGCTTACACATGCTTATTTTGTTGGAGGAGGTAGCGCGGAATCTGGGGAGGATTGATTGTGTACTTGGATGATGTTTCTTGCTAGCTTTTAATCCAGTGCTGGGTTGGCTTACATGTAAAGGCAGAACATTTATCTAGCTCTCACTGTTATTTTATCTTGCAAATTCCTTATTTGTAACTTTATTCGGTATTTTCAGTGCCACCGTGGATATTCATAAAACAACAAGAGCCTTCGTAATAATAAGTATATTAAGCATTATTCGCAGCAATAAGGAATGTGGTGTTATAATTTGTCAACCATTCATTGGATGCTTGTTACCAATGTTGTGTTGCCTCATATTTTTCACCGAACCAGAAATAATATGTCAACAACCTAGTTTCCCTGTGTGAGCTTGCTAGAATTCATATGCAAGTTTACATAGAGGCGATTTAGTGTTCTGCCCTGCAATTCTTTTTATTTGCTCTTTTTTTCTTGAAGCACTATCGCTTGGCGCAGCTCTCTAAAAAAAGCATGGTCATTTGTCCCTGTAAATATTGATCTCAGTCATTCCTAATTGTGTTATATATAAAACATGGTCTACTCTGCCACAGCTTTAGCATGTGCATCAAGCTCTCGATGCTTATCATCTTAATTATTCAACAAACATCTTGCCATCGTGCACACAACAGCACTGAGCCAAAACAGGCGCGGCGAAGTGCACCACCCTATCTAGTTTATATTTGATAACCGGATCTTGCGCAAACACAAACTAGCTACCTGACCCCATTTGCTTCTTCGTCATCCTTAGTTATCTTCATCGTCAGTGACCTCGACCTCCGTATAGTCCTCAGCATAGCCCTTGTTGCGGAGCTGCCTGATGAGGGCTCGCTCTTGCTCGAGCATGTTTTCAGCGATAGCCTTTCGTTTGTAATACAATTCGCTGAGTTCTTCGCGGAGTTCCTGAGAATAGATGGCCAGCTTCTCTTCACGGAAACCACAGAGGGGGTTGTGGGGGTTTAAAATCATGTACTCGATGGCCGCCCTCGGGTCTTCTTGATGATCACCTTCCTCCTCTTGTTTCCGGCGGCCGGCTGGGGCTGAGGCTCCTCCTCCGTCGAGGTGGTGCGATTCATGAAAGCATCCGACTCCCTCTTGTGCTTCCTCATCATGAGCCTCTGGACCTCAGCCTCCTCCTCGGGGGTGCGCTTCATGAGAGCATCCGCCTCTCTCTTGAGCCTCAGGATCTCCGACTGCTCCGACGCGGCCGCTTCCTTGATCGTCGCCAACCGCACACACCGCCGCAGCGATCGCAGCGAACGAACCCCAAGCTTTCGCTCATTCTTCATGTCACCTCCAGCAGCCATCGCCGGCGATAGAGCCACGAACTCTCCTTCCATTCCTCTCGAAACAGACGCCCCCAGCCTGTGTCTCTCGCTCTCAAAACAGACCGATCGAACTCTCAAAACCTGGACTGCAAGGATGGTCGGATGGCGCAGGTATATATCGATCGAGCCCCAGTAAAAAAAAAAGAAGAAGAAAAATCAGTAGCCGCGTTGCGCGAGGCCGAATCCTATCACGTCTCGGTATTCCTGGTTGAGATCGACGCCGTCCTTCACCGACTCGAACTCGGAATCCTGGACAGTCGGACACACGCGCCGATCGATATAATGCCACCGATCCACATACATACTCGTCTGCCCAAGTTGACGAGACACATATCTCTCGGGCGATCAAAAACCTTCCTGGCCAGTGGCCACCGGACGCCCGCTTCCAACAAGAACGACGACGACGACCATGGAGCAGCAGCACGAGCAATGGCCGGCGGGCGACGACGTCCTCCCGGGCTACCGCTTCAAGCCAAAAGCGCGGGAACTCATCCACCACTACCTAAACCCCTGGGTAACAAGAAGCCCCACCAGCCAGGCCCCACCATTCGGCGAGGCCGAGAGGATCGTGTGCGCCGCCGACGTGTACAGCACAGACCCAGGCACGCTCACGTCACGTCTCTCTCACTTCGGCCACGACGACGGCAACTGGTACTTCCTGTGCGTGGCGCGTTGGAAGGACGGGAACGTCGGCACCCGGATGAGCCGCGCCGTCAGCGGCGGCGGCACGTGGCACGGCTCCGGGAAGCGGATCGCCGTCCCTCGCCACGGGTACCGCCAGACCTTCGAGTACCGCCACTCTGGCGGCGGGAAGAGCGCCTGGCTCATGGAGGAGTTCGGGACCAACCTCCCCGAGGCCACCGGCGACGATGGCGTCAAGGTCATCTGCAGAGTCCACCGCACGCCGAAGGCGGCCGCGGCGGCGGACGACGCCGACGCAGAGAAGCTACTGGCGCCAATAAGAGGCCGCGGCGTGCGACGAGCCAGGAGCAGCACGGGTTTGCCGCCGGAGATTACTGGACGAAGGCGACGGCCGATGTTGGGTGCTCCTATGCCAGCATTTCCGGTGATGCGCCGCCGGAGATCGCTGGGGGCTCGGGCACCGGCTGGCAGCAACCCATGATGGGGATGGAACAAGGCTTGGGCTACCAGTGTTTGGGCGTCAATGGCGGCGGTCTAGAGTTCAAGGAGGAGACGGAGCCATTGGAGACGATACTTGATCCAGACAAGGCGTGGCAGGAATTGGTAGACATGGGTTATGGTTTTGGCGATTATTCCGCTGAAAATGATCAGATGAATGAATGGATGCGTGACACCTTCTCATGTCCACAGCCAAGCGACGGTGCGCCGCCGCAAGAGGACGATGATGATCCTAGGGGCAAACAGACAGCAACCTGATATGTCGCGGTGAATTTGGCATCCACTGCTGTAGAGTTTTGTAAATTACTTTGAATCGTTGAGTAGTTTTGTACTTTAGTATCGATTCCATGATCCTATACTAATGCAGTGTATCTATGTGTTGGGCTCTGTTCAGCCATGTACAGTGGCAACAAAACAACCGTGTTGCACAACTCATTAGGACTGTACTTTACAGTACAGTAAATGTGATTTCTTTTCAGAAAAAAAAAGTAACTGTACTGTGCTTAGTCAGGAACAATGTTTCCGTGAGCCATACAAAATAAAGCGTGGTGTGTTCATCACCATCTCTTTTTACATATCAGCAGTAGCAATCAGGCACAGAACGCTTGTTAAAACTGAACCTAGACAGTGGTTTATTAATTAATTATCCCAAACAGGGCTCAAAATATAACGTAGCCGTACGTGGTGCATTGATGGATTTGAACATTTTTTTGCCAATCCTTCTTCTCCAGTTATATGTTATCCGGGCCACTGGAAAGCGGCAAGTATCCATTTGGACTTGATGGATTTTCATCTGATTTAACTGGTATGCACTTCAAGATGGCGCCAACAATCAAGCTGATGGATCCAAGGCCGACACTTACCAACCAAAGCTGCCAGTTAAGTGGAACGGTGCTAGCAAAAGTGCCCAGAAATTCTATGATCACCACTTGAAATGCGACTGTCACGGCTATGATTCCAATAAAAAGCCAATTGCTGAACATACCACGGAAAACATTAATCTTCTGCATTTCCCTGCTGTTTATTTCATTGAACACCTGAAGTAACGTAATTGAAAGATCATCATCAATCAGATCATATTTATCGTTGACCAGACATAACAATATGGGGAAAGAATTCATATGCAGAGACCATCCCTTGTTTTTTTAGAGAAATTGCAACATGTAGGTCCCATACAACTATATTGGTTTAGGATGCAGGCAAACATGTTACAGTTTTAAGATTAGGGCCAAGAAAAACAGAGCACTTGAAAGTTAAGCTTTACCTCAGCAGACCATAGGCATTAGGACCGAAAGTGATGTTGATGAAGGTTACAATGCACTCACCTGGCAGAACACAAAGGAGTTGAAGATGAGTGTATTGATAACAGATTTAGAATCGGCACCCTTGATATTCAGAAGTTGCTCCCCGCCAAACATGAGAGTTCCAAGTACAACCAACTGATATAAACTTTGCCCAATGATATTTCGCCACATGACCTTGGTAATGAAATTCTCCCCGCGCCGAACAGGCGGCCTCTTCATCATGTCATCATTTGGAGGTTCAGTAGCAAGAGCTAAAGCTCCTAATGTATCCATAATCATATTGACCCACAACAACTGTACTGCTGTGAGAGGAGCACTCCCTGGAGAGCAAAACTCAAAAGTATTGTTAACTATATCAATGAAATAGGCACAATCTCGTGCCCGTTCGTTCAAGAAAAAAGTATTGTTAACTGAATAGTGGATATCAGGAATCACTAATGGAACAACCATGGAAGCGCATATAGAATAAAAAAGTATATAGATGACGCCCGCACCTGTAATGCATGCTGAGACAAAGTTGATGACTAAAGCAACAATATTGACAGTCAACTGAAACTGAACAAACTTCTGGATGTTTATGTAAACCGCACGACCCCACCTTGCAACATTGATTATAGTTGTAAAATTGTCATCGAGTACTATCACATCAGCACTCTCCTTGGCTACCTGCAGAAGTGTATGGTTACACCATTATCTTTCAAGGGTCATGGATAGATGCTGAAGGACAAGCTTTTGCAAGTCAGGAGTTGAATTCTTATACAATTCTAAAAACCTCTGGGTGTTACAGTGCTACCAAACATGTAACCAGTCAATCAGTCATCATGAGTTAATCTCTGTGAAGACATAGAAATGAACTGTTCAAATCACAAAGCTGGAAATGGAACAAGAAAATGAACCAAATAATTAACTTCTACAAACTTTGCCATCTTAGAATCACTATCTACGTACTCAGCTGTGACCTAATCAGTTCCTGCTAATGCCATGTCTATGCATGAATGCATAATAATACAGTACCTCTGTGCCTGCTATGCCCATAGCAAGCCCGATATCTGCTTCATGTAATGCTGGAGCATCATTTGTACCATCACCAGTCACAGCAACCACCTCATGAAACATACCTCGCAAGTTTGTCACAAGGGTATGCTTGTCCAATGGTAAAGAACGAGCCATCACCTGCCAATGTTAATTGGTAATTAAAATTTGTTGCAAGATATTGGTATACATATAGGCTAGGCTGAGGGGACGAAAATGCACCCGAATCTTGGGTATCAAGTCCCTCATCTCTTCTGGGCTCTTGCTACGAAAATCTGGTCCTTCTATTGCTATGCCATCATCAGTCAATATTCCACATTCTTTGGCTATAGCCTTAGCCGTATTAATGTTATCGCCAGTTACCATTCTCACAATAATACCAGCAGACATGCAGGCCTTAACAGCATCCTTGACTCCTGGGCGCACAGGATCCTTGATGCCAAAAATGGATATTAGAGTAAAACCATCTGTTGGACTATCTGAATTCTCATTGAAATCATCCACCTCCTTATATGCCAGGCACAATGTCCTCAAAGCATCTGAAGCAAAAGAATGGATAATATCCAAGATGTTCTTTCTCTGAGCTTCTGATAAGGGAACACTATTTCCATCAGCATCAACCATCCTGTCACACATCTGCACAATAATTTCTGATGCACCTTTGGAGAACCAACGGTGTGTGCCATTGGGCAATGAGACCAAAACTGCCATCTTCTTCTTAACCGAATTGAAAGGCTCAACCTTAACCTTGGTGCAGGTCATGTCTTCCCCATTGTGACCTCCTTGCAATTTCAAGCCAAATTCTAATATTGCCCTTTCTGTTGGAGTTCCTAAAACAGTTTGAGTGTCGTCCTTTTCTTTAACTACCTCTGCACTGGTGTTCTCAAAAATGCCCTGCAAGAGTAGGCCCAATGTGGTCGAAGAAATAACAGAATTCAAATCTTGCAAAGTATTATTACCGATAACTGACTTTGAAACCTCAGATATCCATATCTTGTCAACCACCATATGGTTAGTAGTCAAAGTTCCTGTTTTATCTGTGCAGATGGTACCAGCAGAACCCATTGTCTCACATGCTGAAAGATGTCTTACTAGTGCTTTATCATTCATTAGCTTTTTCATTGCAAATGCAAGACTCAAAGTAACAGCTAGAGGCAGTCCTTCAGGAACCGCAACAACAATAATAGTGACTGCTGTTGCAAAGTAGTTAACTATGGTCAATGCATCAGTAGAGTACCATTTGGACAAACCAACTGTTAAACCTTTTTCAATAAGGAATCTAACCATCAGGACAACAAATGTTAATGTGGCAAACAGCAGACCAATCTTCCCAATAATGGTTGCAACTCCATTTAGCTTAACCTGCAATGGAGTCTCGTCCTCTCCTCCTTCACTCAACGTGCTCATCAACCTTCCCCATTCAGTGCGCATACCAACAGCAGTTACCATCATCTTAGCCGATCCATCCTGAACTTTAGTTCCTGCCAAGATGAATGGCTTATCTTGAGAAATATAAACTGGGTCGCTCTCACCTGTCAAGCTGGATTCATCAATCAAAAGGGAGTATCCATGAATGTAGAGTCCATCAGCAGGTACTTGATCCCCAATTGATAGATGCACGATATCTCCAACAACCAAGTCATATATAGAGATCTTTTGTCGAGAGCCGTCTCTGGTTACATGGATAAATATCTTCTTCTTTTCATTGTCTAGCTCCTTGAACTGAAGCGACTGTCTATAGTCACTGATAGCAGTAACCATCACGACCAACAAAATGCTGAGTATTATGCCCAAGCCATCATACATTCCCTTGGGAAAACCTTCGGATGCCAGGCCGACAACAGCAGATATCAAGGCACATACCATAAGAATGATAAGAGTCATGTCCTGCAAAGCATCCCAGACAAACATCCAGAAACTTCTTGCAGGTTTCTCTGTATAACGATTGACACCATAGATGCCTTGTCTTGTTTCCAAGTCACTAACAGATATGCCTCGGCCAAATGTAGAACGTATCTTTTTGGATATCCCATCTACCTCACCATGCATCCTCAAAGCTTTCACATCGTGCTTGCTTGTGATTGATGCCAATTCATCTGGGTTGATGGAAAATCCAGCATTCCTAATATCCTCTGTTACCCGGTACTCTTTATTTTTGGCACCTTCAGCATCAGATGGTTTGCAGGTTAGACGTTGAGCTAGTAAAGCACTACAATAAACAGTAACATGATACATGGCAAGTTATGTAGTACCATCAATGAGAGTGGCGGCGGCCTGATGCACAAAGAACGCGACCCGCAAATTACGGAAATTTTCCTGGTGAATGAGAGAAAAAAAGGAATGAAATGCTTTTGCAAAATCCACGTGCACATAGGAGTAGATATAATTAAGTTCTTTAATCACATATAAGATATGAGATGAGGACAGATATTAGGCAACTGTAGTTTAATAGCATACTATAGCAAAAAAAAAAAAGAAATTCCAAAAATGGATGTGCGCCCAACCTATGGACCAAACGTAGAGCAAAGCAAACAAGAAATGGTAAACTAATTGTGGAATGCATTAAACTAGGACAATTTTATATGTGCCAGGAGATTAGTCTCATTGGCAGAACCGATGTGGCTAAACTACAAGTACATGTGGTACAGCCTTTGGTTTGTCGCCCGGGTATGGTGGCTTCCGGGAAGCTTCCTCGAGGTCGCAATCACACTCGGTTCTGCCCGGATGACTGGCCCGTGCGTGAACCCCATCCAGCCATTCTCGAGGAACAGAATGGGCTACATTTGGATGCGGTGCACACTACTATCAAATGTGACACGGCAATAGAAACGCTCTAACTAGTATTTCCGAATCCGTTCGAATCGGCAATTAGATAAGCTACTAGATTTATATTTCCGTACGTGCAGAACATTTCAATGAGAGGACGCTTTCGGCGTCACGATCTGATGGCAGGACAAGCCCAACCGGGGGTAATCATTCAGGCCGTGTTTAGTTCCAAAAGTTCTTTTGGACTCTCAGAAAAGTTTCCCAGAAAAGTTCTCCTTAACACCTTTCAACGTTACTATTCATCCCTCTTACAAAACACGCTTCCAGAAAAACGCTTCCAGAAAAAGTTCTTTTCCTCTCCTCCCAAATAAACACACCCTCTGCTTTACGAGTTTACGCCAGGGGTTTTTTTACCGAACCGGACGGCCAAACCGCCGCCCGGCAGTAGCGGTAAACCGGTCCGGTTGGACCAGTTACCGCTAGAAGCCGGACAAATTCGAATTTTGAATTCAAATTCGGTTTGACCGGGTAGCCGGTCGGTTTGACCGGTTTCTTTTTTTTTATTTAACTTGTATTTGCCAAAAAATATATCAAATGAGCAAATATTTGAAAACTTTTTACACCAATAGATTACACACACCTTGAAGTATTTTTAGAAATTTTTACGACATTTTTCCATTTTTAACTTTAAATTTGAAAATTTTGAATTTCCACGGTTCAAACCGCCCCGAACCGCTATCGGTCCGGTGGCAGTTTGGTCGGGAACCGGTCAAACCGGACCGGTTCCCGACGGTAAGGTGAACCCTGGTTTACGCTACAGCAGTGGAGCAGTGATATGCACTTGTGCTAGCAGGAAAGATAGCGATGAATCAGATGCAGTTAGGCAGCAGCAGGGGTTTAGTTATTCGAGCGAAGGAAAAGGCAAGTTGCGTTTGGTACGACTTGGAAAGGTCTAAATAAAAAATTGCAGATGCAAGAAAATGTCAAGTGCTGGCGTACGGAGAGGTAGAGGGCAGGCCGCCGGAGGGGAGAGATCGGAATCAGAGCATGGCCTAATTGGCTATGGAAGTGCTGGAACATGGAAGGAGGCGAGGAAGGTTAGGGCAAGCACCTGGAGGGATCGGCGTTTGGTTTCGTTCTGGCTGCGGCTGTCGAGGTCGGCGACCATGCGGAAGCGGCGGCGGCGGTTCTTGACGAAGGAGACGGCGGAGCGCCATCGGCGCAGGGCCTCGTCGGAGGGGTGCTTGGGCGGCAGATCGAAGTTGTCCTGCAGGTTCTTCTCGAGCCACTCCATCTCGCCGGGCGTCGCCGAGCGAGGCCGCGGCAAGGGGAATGGCCGTTGGGTTTCCTAGTCCACAGAGAGAGCAGCGATGGGCGATGGCAGCGAGCCGAGTATAAAAAGCAACCACCCTGTGGTGGGGACGTGGGAGCTCCCACGGCGGCGGCAGCAGCAGCAGCAGGCCTGGCCCCAGAGGAGAACCAGAGATCCTCGCGTCCCTCTCGTCCGCTTTGGTCCGTGTTTAGTTGTGGTGGAGAATTATTTTTTCTAAAATGCGTGTTATGTGGGTGAGGATGATGAATAGAAAATGAGAAAAATGAATTTTTTAGATACGTGTTTTGCGAGGGGATGAATAGGAAGTAAAAATTACTTTTGGAAACTAAACGCTGCCTTAGGTTTGTGCCCAATCAACGTGCACTCCGTGGGCACAACACACTGGACAATTTGGGAACATCAGTCGGAGGAGACACTAGTACGTGCTCGTGATTCCATATGACCGTGGCTCCATGGACATGCTGTGCTAACATAACGTTTCGTGGCTAAACTTAAACTGGTACGCATCGATGGCTGCTCAGTTTGTCGAGGAATGATTCTCGGCACCGCATATGTGGAATGTGGTGCGTTAATTCAAACGATTCCATGTTACCACCGTCATTGATTTCTCGCGCACTTGCCACCTGAAGCAAGCACATGGATGTGTTCAACCCCATCACCAGCCCCCGGCTTGCAACTAATTGACTTTGCAAGATTCTTCTTGCCCATCTTACACCCGGAGACAAGCACAAAAAAAAATGCGCGTAGAATGTTCAACCAGTAAGCGTAGAATGTGTGTGTATGCATGCCATGACTCGACTAAAGAAGAAAGTTCTTCACACGACTAAAGAAGAAAGTTCCCAAATACTATTCCTTCTGTTAAAAAAAATAATTCCCCCTTTTTGAGAAGTCAACCAATTTAACCTTAATGAAATTTATATAAAAAATACTAACATTCATGGTACAAGATGACTATCATTAGATTTGTCATAGCCTTAGGGCTTGTTCGGCAACCCAGAAATTGCTCCCAAGCTGGAAATGGTTCTATGCATGGTTTGAGTGGTTCCATGTATGTCACTCAAACCATGGGGTTTGGTTCCATGAGGTCATACTCATGGAATGAAATAGGCCTTTTTGGCATAGAACGTGACCAAGCCATGCTGGGTTTCAAACCCTTCCATGCCTAACCGAACAAACATTTTGGGTAGATTGGGATTGATTCCATGCCAAGATATTCCATATGGTTTGCATGTCATTCCATGCCAAAACGAATAAGGCCTTATAGGATAACTTTTGTAATTATATTATTTAAAAATATAAATATTGATACTATGAGTTACCTTTGAGACTCTCTGACCCGATAAGATTCAAATCATTCAAATAATTTAATCCTTTTTTTTAACATAGATAGTAATATTTTCCAAACAAGCAAGCAAGCTAGTGCTACTACTTCAAGCGACAAAGCCCATGGGCCGATCAATAATTTCACCTTCTCCAGCCCGGCAGTCCGTGCGCGATGCCTTTCCTGCGGCGGCTGAGAACCTCCGTCGCCCTCCGCCGCGGCGCCAACGACGGCGGCGTCCTAGCCGCCATCCGCTCCGAGCTCTCACACGAGCTCGCCTCCTCCGCCCCCTCCGCTCCCGCTCCCTTCAGTTCCCAGGTAACGCACAACATCCTCCTCCCCTCGCTCGCTGACCCACTGACCCCAAACAGTCCGATCCAGCGGCGCGCGCACAAGTCACACCCCACACCTCTCTGTTCCCCAATTCGCAGGACGCGCCTGACTTCTTCACTGTCTCGGACGCTCCGCAAGCTCAGGACGTGCTCCTGCGCCGCCGGGACGATTCCGAGGAGGTCCTCGTGTCGGCGCTGCTCGCCCCGCTGCAGTTCGTGGACCAAGCGCCGCTGCCCCGAGACGCGCTCATGAAGGTGTTCAGTCCGGTACCACCCAATTCCTGGTGAAGCTGGAGAGGTCAAGTATCAAGGGCCGGAATTCAGGTATTGTTCAGTCCGTTTCATGGGTCTTCTTTGGATATTTCTGTACGTGCAATACGTGAACTGGAACTACAGTAGTAAATTGAGCATTTGCTGCAAAAAGTGTATTCCTTTGGCACATTCAAGTGGAGCCGCGGGATGATTTTGATTCACATTATCTTTTGGTTTGTGAGTGTCACTGTGTTACTGAAACTCATGCTAAAACTTCTCCCACAATTGAACCTATGCCAGTAAGTAACCAGTAAGGCTGTGTCGTCAAGAATAACTGAACCTATGCCATTGTATGGTCGGTTAGTCCTGAAATTCCTGTCTGTGATTGTGATTTCCAATAACAGTTGATGTGTGAAACGAAATACTAATCTCCATGGACATATAAAGCTACCAGGACCCAAAGATTAGACTCATATGGAAGTGCATTAGTGCAACTAGGCATCACCTGGTTCTCGATCAAAGTAGATATATCATTTTTGGGATGACATCGTCAAGTTATTCTGGATTCCTATGTTCTTTTTTATACTATGCACTCGTTGCAATTTATTTCAATGTGTTAATCTGAAATGGGCAAGCACAAGGTATCTGGATGTGGGGAATTTGATTGTCCTGGATTTTCCTTGGATGCTCCTAATGTCAGCGAGGGATGTTCGATTGGATGACATTACTAACTGGTGTGCTATGTAACTAGGTTTAGTTTAAATCTGGAAACTGGGTTAAGATGGTGGTCATCACTTCAAGTTTTTTGAATGACAATGAAATGTTATACCGTCATCAGTCATCAGTCGCCATTATAGCGCTATACACAATCCTTTATTGAACGGAGAACAGTGGGGAAAAAAAATCAAGAAGTAAGCCAAGAAAATGCAGGAGTCTTGCTGCATGCTATTTTTTAATGCTTGTCTGTTCCTTATGCGAGCTGGAATCGAAGTTGACATGGGAAATTATTTATGCTTTTTAATAGAGCATAATTATTGGGGAAATGTCTCACTTATTCTTTGTGCCACTAATTCATGAAGTCAGGCTTATGATAATTAATTGCATTGTTACTTCGTATATGTGGTTCTTTGTGAGAAAAAAAAGGTTCTATTATCCTGTTGATTGGCCAAAGGGCGTATATCATTTGTGAACATCAAGATACTTGCTCAGCCTAAGAGGTTTGGTTTGTTCCTAATCCCTAGCATCCAGTGACAGATTCTGCCTTTCTATGTGCAGAGACTTGAATCCTGGGCTACAAGCTGCATTCCAAGAATATCTAGTGGTAAGAGGCGTCAACTCCAAACTGGCAAGCTCAATTCTCCAACACTTGCTTCAGAAGGAGCGCTGCCAATATTTGAGCTGGCTGAAGACTATGGAAGAGACGTTTGCCAAAGGTCGTTGATCATGTCCTCACCTGAACATTTAGCAACGATTTTTCTTGCTGCGTCAACCGTACACCTTTTTTTTGTTGCGCCGCTGCTGAAACAGTACAGTAAGTGTCCGTTGATGTCGATTATCAGATCCGAGTTCCGGCCTAAATCCCGTGGTGAATTTCGTCGTCTCATTTGAATTTCTCCCGTGAATTACTAACTGGTTCATGTACACGAACTGCCGTGTATATTGATACATTCGGTTATGAACTGGATCCGCGAATCACGTTTTGGTTGCCTCGACAGAAGAATTCTTGAAACAGTTTCGACGCAATCCCGTTTTTCTATTGCAGGTATAAACGAAGATTAGTAGTGCCAAACCAGGATTATAGACCCAGTCAAGACTCAAGATCATATAATGAACGAATTAGGCAACGATCAATCTGTCCCAAATAGATCATAGCGTTATTCGGACCAAATAAACATGGGTGTGTTATGTGTACAATAATGCGGTAGTTACTGTCACCAAACCTCATTATATTTTTAACAGGTGTTCAAGTTCAACTACATATTACGGAACGCGATAGCTTGATACACCATTGGAAATAATTTTAGACTACATAATTCATAATATAAAATAGGTTTGATGCTCATTGGAAACGCTAAGTCCTGTAAAGGTCCTGATCGCTCAACACACACAACACAGCATACGGGCGCAGCGAAGCGCGCCTGACATCCTAGTTTATTCATCCACAGAAAGAACATCTTCCCAACAAACTGACAAAGTTCTTTAGTTTTGTTTGACTAAAACATACCGATAGCACAAGTTACGAAAATTATAGAATGTTCAGAAGGGGATATACAGATAGCACTTGAATACTTTTAACAGAGCATGGTTCTAGTCCCCATGATGTAGCCAACCATGAACACGTCACCATCATCATGAACTTCAGGTTTATCCTTCGGAAGACACCAATATGGCATTGGACACAGGCCACCTATAGTTCAAGACAATAAAATAAAGATTATGGAGGATGTGATTTGAAATATCTGACTAATTTGTATTTTACCTACGAGTTGTGTATGAATTATTTAGACCATCTATCTACAATTATTGATGCAGTAATTCTATATGATGAAATGCCACAAGTTTATGGTGTGTACTAATATCCATCAGGATACCCACCTGTTAAACCTATCTGTGGCATCTGAAGGCATTTTCCAGAAAGGCCCACCAGAAGGATCACTACCATCGCAAACTTCAACATTACTGTCAAGCATATACCATTGATAAATAGATTAGGCTTTACTCAACCTTAGTCAATAAGCTTGTTAAAATGTTCAGACCTATAATATATGTGACATGCACTTGAATACCTTTTTCCCTCAAATGATGCTAAAATCTTGCAGATGTGTCGCCATGACAAAAAAGGGGTTCCTATTTTCTTATCATAGAAGTTCATTCCAAGAACATCTCCATCCAGGGTAATGAGCGGGCCTCCGATCCCAGCCTAGCAAGGTGACATAGCAAGTTGTGATTTCTATTCCATAAAGGTACTGCTAGCCAATTCACTCTGATGCAACTATACAACAACAACAACAACAACATAGCCTTTAGTCCCAAGCGAGTTGGGGTAGGCTAGAGATGAAACCCAAGAAACAAAGCTCAAGGCTCAGGAGCGTTGATAGCTAGTCTCCAAGCGCTCCTATCGAAAGCTACCTCCTTGGAAATATTCCACTCCTTAAGGTCTCTGTTTATCGCTTCGTCCGTAGTCAATCTAGGTCTACCTCTACCTCTCTTTATATTATTGGCCCGCCCTAGGACCCCAATACGCACCGGCGCCTCCGAGGGCCTTCGCTGGACATGTCCAAACCATCTCAGCCGATGTTGGGTCAATTTCTCCTCAATGGGTGCCACCCCGACCTTCTCCCGAATGTCTTCATTCCGAACTCTATCCCTTCTTGTGTACCCGCAAGACCATCGCAACATCCGCATCTCTGCTACACTCAGTTGCTGGACATGTCGCCTTTTAGTAGGCCAACATTCTGCCCCGTACAACATCGCCGGTCGAACCGCCGTCCTATAGAACTTCCCCTTCAGCTTTTGTGGCACCCTCCGATCACAGAGGACGCCAGAGGCTTGACGCCACTTCATCCAGCCTGCTGCGATTCTATGCTTAACATCTTCATCAATGTCGCCATCCTGTTGCAACATTGATCCTAAATACCGAAAAGTAGCCTTTTGGGGGACCACCTGTCCGTCGAGGTTAACGTCTCCATCCTCGTGCCTAGTCCCACTAAAATTGCACATCATGTACTCAGTCTTGGTCCTGCTAAGTCTGAACCCCTTCGACTCTAACGTGCGTCTCCATAGCTCTAGCTTCTCATTAACACCTTCCCTACTCTCATCGACTAGCACCACATCATCAGCAAAGAGCATGCACCAAGGGATATCCCCTTGTATATCTCTGGTGACCTCATCCATCACCAAAGCGAACAGATAAGGGCTCAATGCTGACCCTTGATGTAGGCCTATCCTAATAGGGAAGTCAGTGGTGTCGCCATCGCAAGTCCGGACACATGTCATAGCATCCTTGTACATATCCTTAATGAGGGTAATGTACTTCGTTGGGACTTTGTGCTTCTCTAAGGCCCACCACATGACATTTCTCGGTACTTTGTCATACGCCTTCTCGAGGTCAATAAAGACCATATGCAGGTCCTTCTTCTGCTCCCTATATCTCTCCATCAACTGTCGGATTAAGAAAATCGCCTCCATAGTTGATCTTCCAGGCATGAACCCAAACTGATTTTGGGTCATACTCGTCGCTCCTCTTAGACGGTGCTCAATAACCCTCTCCCAGAGCTTCATGGTATGGCTCATCAGCTTAATGCCACGGTAGTTAGTACAACTTTGAACATCTCCCTTGTTCTTAAAGATCGGTATTAATATACTTTTCCTCCATTCTGCAGGCATCTTGTTAGACCGAAAGATGAGGTTAAAAAGCTTAGTTAACCATATCGTCGCTCTATCACCTAGGCATCTCCACACCTCAATGGGGATACCATCAGGGCCCATCGCTTTACCGCCCTTCATCCTCTTCAAAGCCTCTCCGATCTCTGCCTCCTGGATTCTTCTCACAAAGCATCTGTTAATATCATCAAATGAGTCATCTAGCTCAAGGGCAGGACCCTCAATCTCCCTATTAAACAACTTGTCAAAGTACTCTCGCCATCTGTCCTTGATCTCCTCATCCTTCACCAGAAGTTGATCTGTCTCATCCTTGATGCATTTGATTTGGTTGATACCCTTGTCTTCCTCTCGCGAATCCTAGCCATTCTATAAATATCCCTCTCTCCTTCCTTCGTGCCTAGCCGCTGATATAGATCATCATAAGCCTTACCCTTTGCTACACTCACAGCTCGCTTTGCAGCCTTCTTCGCTACCTTATAGCCCTCGATGTTAGCTGCACTCCTATCAAGGTGGAGGCGCTTGAACCACTCCTTCTTCTCCTTAATAGCCCTCTGCACCTCCTCGTTCCACCGCCAGGTGTCTTTCCCTTCCTGTTTGCCTCCCCTACTCACACCAAGGACTTCTGCGGCCACCTTCCGGACACATGTTGCCATCTTTAGCCACATGTGGTCTACATCTTCTCCTTCGTCCCAGGGCCCCTCCTCTACCATCCTTCCCTTAAAAGTTTGCGCCGCTTCTCCTCTAAGCTTCCACCACTTCGTTCTTGCCATCTTGGCACGTTTGTCCTGATGGACACGTACCCGCAAACGGAAGTCCGCCACCACAAGCTTGTGTTGAGGGACAACACACTCCCCAGGTATCACCTTACAATCTAGGCAATCATGTCTATCGTCCCTCCTCCAAGGATAAAGTCGATCTGGCTCGAGTGTTGTCCACTATGAAAGGTCACTAGATGGGATTCCCTCTTTCTAAAAAAGGTATTCGCTATCAACAAGTCGTAGGCCAGCGCAAAATTCAAAACATCCTCTCCCTCCTGTCTCCTGCAACCATACCCGAAGCCCCCGTGCACTCGCTCAAACCCTACGTTAGTTGCCCCCACATGTCCGTTGAGGTCTCCTCCTATGAAGAGCTTCTTGCTGATAGGCACGGTGCTAACCATACCATCCAGATCTTCCCAGAACTGCCTCTTCACACTCTCACTGAGGCCTACCTGAGGGGCATAGGCACTAATCACATTCAGAGTCGAGTATCCAACTACCAACCGAACTAGGATAATCCGGTCGCCTCGCCTCCTAACCTCTACAACTCCGTCCATAAAGCTTCTATCGATCATGATACCTACGCCGTTCCTACCCGATGTTGCCCCCGTGTACCAAAGCTTGAAGCCAGTGTCGTCCACCTCCTTCGCCTTCTGGCCCTTCCATTTAGTCTCCTGAACGCATAGAATATTTACACGCCTCCTAATAGCCGCATCAACTACCTCTCGTAGCTTACCCGTTAGGGACCCTACGTTCCAACTACCTATCCGAATCCTAGTTGGCTCGGCTAGCTTCCTTACCCTTCGCACCCGTCGAGGGAAGTGCGAAGACCCTTGCTCATTTTTCACTACACCCGGGCGTAGATGTAGCGCGCCACTAAGGTTGCGACGACCCGACCCTTGCTCACTTTTCATCGTACCCAGGTCACGATACGACGCACCATTGGAGGGATGGCGACCCGGCCCTTGCCCATTTAACACCACACCCGGGTTCCGATGTAGCGCGTCGCTAAGAGGGTTACGCCCCCAACGAGTTTCTTATGGGTTTCAAATCCATTAGAGTGGCTGATATTTTCCGCTGGTTCGCCAAACCTAACGCGGCCCTCCTCCTTTACCCGGGCTTGGGACCGGCTATGTTGAAACGACTCAAGAAAGTCTTCCAATCAACATAGGCGGAGTTACTCTGATGCAACTATATATTTACTAAATTATAGTTAGGCAATAAAAGAACATAATATCACCTTAGTGATTTTGCATGAGGAACGCACAAGGAAGTCGCAATCAAGAGTCCCTGACCAGGAAACCAGTCGCCCACTCATAGCCATTAGTGAGCCTGACTGAAAGCAACGCCCTACAGCAGCTACATGAGAGATCAAGGACATAGAAATCCGAGGATTCACTGCACGAAGATGATGGCGATCCTTTACACTGACTAGAGCAACATTGTAATGTAGATTATAATGCTCTAATGTCCCTTCTTTGCGTTCCATGCCTGGAAGCAACACTTCAATCTGAAAAAGATACAGTGATGAGACTTCAAAGCACCTTAAAAGAAAAAAAGCAATAACAGAAAATGGGCACCAACCCTCAAGTTTTCATTGATCTTGTTCTCATCACCAGAATTTCTAACCAAACTTGCTGATGTCAAAATAGCTGTAGATTCATTCCAATCAATAAAATAACCTGTGCATGCAAAAAACCTTTTTTGTCCTGCACCAGATTCTGGTTATCATAGAGCTGTGTTCAAAAGAGATATAAAATAGTAAATGCCATATCACTAAAAAAAAATCACCATTGAATGAAGCCAGCGCGACAACATTGCGACCCATGCTAGAAGCTGCTTTTTTACTAAGTTTCCTCCAGACACCTTCACCACATGTATCGCCAAAAGTTTCTTCAAAACTATTGACCAAAATCATGCCAGCTGAAACATACATTTTAGAATAGGTGTTAGTAGTACAGGATTGCTATAAAAGGTCAGCAAATTTAGAAACACTAACTCACCATCTAACATGGTTGGTGGTAACTTTGGGTAACCCATAGAGTCCAGATCTAACTGTTCCTGGTTGAGAATATCTGTGTGTGTTGGTGCAACAAGGTCAAATGATCAGCACTGGCATATACTGAATTAGTGATACTATAAATTCTGCATGTGCATAATGATCAGCATGTAATGTCAGTTATATGACAGCCCGATCAGCAATCCAAATTAGAAGCGTGTATGAACATACCCAAGAATGTCATGTACATACGTTAGTTATATGATACCGAAGAATGCTCAAGCAATGTAATGTTAGTTATATGATACCCAAGAATGCTCAAGCAATATATGCATACAAGTGAAAGAGCAGAGCCAAACTAGTTAATATAAAAATGTACTACATCCGTTCGCCAATAGATGACGTTTTGGACAGGAAATCCTGCTGGGAATTGCATAAAGTGGTTGCTCAGAGTGTCAACTAAACTTTCACAGCTTCTAAATAGATATCATAACAAAGCTGCAACAATTTGCATGGCCCCGCAATGTCAAGAAGTCTCAAGAGTGGCTGTACGCTCACCTTCTGGATAGCTGCTAGATTTACCACATGCAGGTGCTCCAAACCTGTAGAACAACATAAAAGTTACTACTAACTCAAAAATAAAATGGATCAAGTCAGTGTTCTAATGCACAAAACGATGCCAAGCAAAATAAGAAAGAGCAGCGACTGATCCAGATTATCACATGTGCTATCAGGAAAGCAAAAAGTCCGACCTTATAAGCTCAGATCAGGGAAGGGAAAGTTAGGTAGAATGGATTAGGAGAACCAATGAAGGGCACACATAAATTAGACATACCCGTAAACCTTCAAATTTTCTGGTGCTGCACGACCTGCCACCTTTTCCCAGTTTGTCCAGTACGACTCCAAACGCTTTAAAATTGTGCTCCATGGTAGGAAAATGGCTTTTCCCGTGACCAAAAACAGGTTCATGCCAACAAATTCCCCATCAATAGAAAAAATTATTGCGCCTTCCCAAGCCTAATAACACAATAAAGGTAACAAGAGGGTTAGATTTGAACAAAATGCAAGTGATATGGGACAAGAGTTAAATATAAATAAAATTCATTGTTATTGCCTACATGCATATAATAAAAGAAATAGAATAAAATGGACATATCGTCATGCCAGTGTACCTCTGCAGTCTTACTGTCAAGATCTTTATCATTGTTAGATACCCTTAAATCACCACCCAATTCCACACTCCTGGCCATTAGGTCACCAGAGAGACCACGGCCAACCACACATGCCTCACCATAGGGCACAGAATCCAGTAAATGTTGTAAAATTCCAACATGAACATCAAGGTAGGCACAGACGTTGACAATTACAAAGTTTTGATCTAAATCATATTCCTCCATAAAACCCATGTATGCTTCCTTGCCTTCATGACGCACTTCAATCTACCAACAATAATAAGGAAATAAATGATCACATAATGATCGGAAGCAAAAAAAAAGAAAAAAAGAAAAAAAAAGGTTGAATGTCAGCACCAACCTTTAAGTCAAAATAGTGTTTCTTTCTTTTCCCATCCAAAGCTCTAGCCAAACTTGCAGAAGTCAGAATCCTTGTAAGGTGGTGGTCAGGCTCACTGCGTGCTATAGCTATGCCCGAGCATGAAAACAAGGTTAAGTCTCCTACAGAAGATTAAACCTCAAATGATTTAATTGCTAGTGTTTCAACGTATATTTGTTGGAAAACTAAGAAGACTACAGCAGCATGTATAATCACCAGTGCACAAAGAAATTGAGACAACACTTCTACAACAATCTGATGTAACCCAATCAAATGGTATACTGCGACCATCTTGATTAGAGTCCCCATCACGCAAGTGGCCTAGTAGGAGAAAAGAAAACATTAAGGCAACTAAGAATGCTGAGATGAAACAGTGAAAATGTGGAATGAAAAAACTAGCAGAAATGAGGAAGAATTAGCAGACCTGAGACCCACTCAGGGTCACAAGCTTTCCTGTTCTTATGAAAGCTTCTACTGAGATCACCACCACCCCTCTTAGCTTTCCGCATGTTATTCAAGGCTGAAGCAGAAATGTTTTAGAAATACAACAAAGGGGCAAAATGTAGTGTCACAACTCACAAGAAGTGTAAAACTATAGCCGACCAACCAATCAAAGGAATGCTAATGGCCTTATGTCAGGCCTGAAAGACCAATGTTGATCATTTCAATTGGGGTCCCGAAGAAGATGGCCAAAGAGAATGATTTCTTAGTTCAAGTATCAACCATAACATGCAGTACCGACATGAAAATGCCTGCACACTCTACACAGTACCACCTGATGTGTCGGAAGTATCTAGCAGCTACTCTATTCCTTAGGTTTTGTCCAACTGTATTTAAAGTGTCATTTTTGCTCCTGTAAAACATACACATCGATGGTATCTTGGAGCAAAGGATATTACTGCAGATAACTGAAAGAAAAGAGGTCACTTAAGCCCATACTTGTCGGTGCTAGAAGGTAGTCAACTCTAGGCTTTGCTCCATTGGACTGTATGTAATATGTGCTCTACCACCAGTACTCCAGACCGGATATACAAAACTATCAAAGCAGTCAAGCAGCGATATATCATATATGTTTAAGATTGCCTCTTATCTGCCTGCCTAGAAGAGGCCGTGCAAGCATGTTGGGAGATTTTGTAACAGAAAAGGGAGGAGGGACGACCATGGAGCCTAGTGAGAAACAAGGTCATACCTCTTAATATGCTGCCCCGAAAATAAACTCTCGAAAATTCAAAAGGAATAATCCGAAGCTGTGCGTCAATTCTTTGGTCGGATCCCTAAACAAACGTTGTACACTTGAACAACAATATTGTACCACCCAGTCAAGCGGACCTTGCTGGAAGAAGGTACCGCGTTCCAATCATATGGACGCATGTAATCGGCGTTCCCAGTGGCCACAGTACGTGGTGCAGCGAGTAGCGATTCCCCCTCGGCTGCCGCTAAATTTTAGGTCATATCTAGGGTTTTATGCGCCTGAAGCCACAGGGGAGCGGGAAGAGGGGTGCGCGGTTGCTCGTACGGCGTACCTTGGATTGGAAGGCGCAGGGCGGTACGACACCCCGCAGGATCGCCCGGTACGTCGACGATCGCCGGCAAGGCGGTGGCTAGGTGGGGCGCGGCGGCGAATCGAGAGATGTTGAGGTCTTGAGGACAGGTCGTGTTGTGCGGTTGGCCCATGGTGGAGAAACAGGTCGTGACTGTCTGGGCCTTGCGACGGGCTGTCCGGTTTCGGGTCGGCGGGGTTCTTTTGATCCATCATCATCTATCTCACGGCCTCGCCTTTCCCTCTCCAACCCGAAGCAGACCCCATGTCCTCTCCGCTGCTACGCGGACGAAAAGAAACCCTAGCGTCGGCGATGGCGTCACCGGTGGCGCAGCTCGGGTACCTCAACCCCAGTTCTGATCTCTCGGATCCGACCCTTGGCCCTGACCATGGGTCTCCTGTCAGCGAATTCGAAGGTTCGTGGTTCTATGATGCTTCGTTCTGCCTTTTACACAATGTTTCGTTGCTTTGTCCGCACCGTGTGCCGCCACCTAGGCCCCTGCACTGCGCTTATTAAAGTGACTGCCGATTTCAGGCGATGATGACCACCACGTCTTGGCGATGTAGATCACCTATCCTAAGGTGGTGGAGGAGGACCCGATTGACTATGAGATGACCTGCCCAGGTAACAACTGTACAATTTTCCCACGCAGCAGCGTGCAGCACGATCGAGTTCGTCTAGACTACTACTGTGTGGAAAATAGGATTGCCTGCTAATTGGCACTGCAACGTTGAGTTTTTCAGGGCAAAGCTTCACCAACGAACAAGGAGAGGAAGTTATGCAAAAATGGAGGGATAGACGCAGCCGACTCATGGCGGAATTCGCGGAGCTGTAAAATAATATTCTGAGCCAGGGAGATGGCATTGTTTCGTATCCTCCAAAGCCTTTGAAAGTACTTCCTGAAACAACATATTCATGTGTTGAGAGAAGATACTGCTATAACCGTGAATACATCACCAGTGATACCTCAACGAGTAAGTGTCGGTATGCAGGATCCAGTAAATTACAGTGTTATATGTGTATGCTTAGCAATATTGATGTGCTATCTCCCTTTTTCTAGCTAGATCAACCCTTGGATTTCGCAGGCCGCAGCAAATGATGCAGGTCTTCTCTCTGAGGTTTTCAAGCTACAATTTTAAATCTTATCCCATTAGTATTTATGGAATAATCGCTATACGTGATGACCTTGAGCCACTGAGGAATTACGTCTTTAACTGTTCTAGAGATGATCCTGTCATGATTCATCAGGTAAGATTTATTTGTTAACTAGTAAACCAAACATACTTTAGAATCGTTTTTTAGATGGGAAAAAATTATGACCCAAGTACAAACACATGTGAATTAGTTTTTTTTTTAAAATTGTGTGACCCTGGAAGTCATGGGTTCATGACATTTACCCAACCAACTTCATATGGTTCATTCCCGTACAGCATTTTAGAATGCTTTTGTTTGCTTCCTTGGTTCAATATATGATCAGTGGATCTTGATTTCCATTGTCATACATCTTACAGCGCAATATGATACCTTCTTTTCGGGGTGCATTCTGTGGCCACCATAACATGCCACATAATCACCGAAGGATTTATGTGAAACCAAGAAGAATATGCAAAACTGTCCATATTACTGATATTGATAAAGTACCATTCAATATTTCATTTACATGGGTTAAGCTCTGAGTTCTAACAAGTTGTCAACTGTAGGATTATTCCTCTGCATTACCTCTTTGTAGCCCTTGCCGAGGAATATATGTACTGGATCATGCATTATTGGAAGTTGATCTTTGGGTGAAAAAGGACGGGGATGGTTTAAATGATGAGAAGTTACTTTCTCTGTATGCTGAGATTAATGTGGGCCTAAGTTTTGATATGAAGTTCATAGGACGGATTCAGAGTGACCGTTGCATTCTGGATATGGACTACACATTGCTTTCAGAGGGTGTAGAGGCAATTATACAGGTGCTCACAATTCTTGACAGTCCACATCATGTGAGATTCAGTGCTTTCAGCAGTTGTTTCGATAATAGGATTGTGCTTTTCGAGGGCAAATGTGTAAAAAAGGGTGAAATATTCAAGCATGTTGTTGCTGTGACGGCAAAGGAAAAATTGTATATTCTTTTAGAATTGGAGAATGTACATTTCGTGTGGAGTTTTCAGGATGGAGCTGCTGAAGCTTTGAGTTCCCCTAATGATTACTCAATCTTGGATCAGTTTAATGTGAGAGTGTTCTTTGCTCCGAAGAACGGTGAATGCAGACAATCAAGATACCATGCTTGGAAAGAAAGCTGCAGAACTAAGGGGGGTACTTGATTGCCTAAATAAGCCTCTTTGAGATTATAAAAATAGGAAACTAGGAGCAAGCAATTATAACAATAGGTTGAGTTTTTCTTTTGTAAGCCTTGTCGCAAAATAACAAAGTCTGTCTCTGGACGTTTTTAGTTGTATCTTCAGATATGTTAATCCCCTACAAATTTATTCAATGCATGTTTGGTGTTATATTTTGAGCTGTAATAATGTCCCTTTGATTTCAGTTCAGTGCATCATGTGTGTTCCGTTGGTTCACAAATTCCACTTTGTTGGTCTAATTTGATACCGTTGTAGCTGAAATTCTGTCTATTTGTTGCAAATGTTAAAGGAGGTGTGCTACATGTCTTATTGATCCGAAGAATTATTTCTAGAACTTGAGAAGCTGATATTTCTATCATGCCGGTGTACGAGATGATACAAGATCTGTCTCCATTTGTCAAGATCACACATTTCACCACCAATGTTGGGGTAACATCTGAATATATATAGTTTGGATAGTATGTATGGAAGTTGCTAGAAAGCATACTGTATTTTCCTTCACATTTCTATGTGCCATTCTTCTCGTCAAATATTTATGTGATAGTTTGGTCCCTGGTTGTTGTTCTGGTGAAATGAAGGTCGTGTGCATTTACTACTCGGTCTCTTCTTTATAAAGAAGATTGTGTGGTCATTGGTTTCATTTGGGTCAGAGGTGGCTGTGTTGTTGGCCTGAGTTTCATTTTAAAACCTAAGCACTACTGTTTGATTAGACTTCTTTTTGGTACTTTTTTATCGTAAATTATCATCATGGAGAAAGCATGAAAGCCTACTTGAACTGGAAATATTATTGATCTATGAGTGAATGACGATTATTTCTTTTGATGTTGTTTCACTATGATTTTTTTTCCGTCACAAAATGGTGGCCCAACTGTAGAATTACCTTAGGTAAAATCATATAGTGACTGTTGATGAGAGAATCTAGCTGCTTGTGTTTTAAGTTTGGTTTATTCTATTTGTAGTCTTGTGAACCATCATCTGCAGAGAAGCCAGATGCTTGTGTTACCTTTGTGTTTATTCTAATTTCTAGTCTTGTGAACCATCATCTGTCAGTTCAAAGGGTTTTTATTGTGTTTGTGTCTCTGCAAAATACTGACATCAGAAAGACTAGACTGGTGCCATTGCTTTTTTTTTTTAATTTCGTTTTTCTCATCATGTTTTCATTGAACTGGTGTGAGGTCAACTATTATGATATGCATTTCTGTTTCTGGTTCTGTTGATGTGATTGAGGGGCGCTGGGATTGGGTATTGTCTCTTGTACTTGTTCATGTTTGTGGGGGTTACGTCTTGGGGGGCAATGCCGGTCCCATGCCCGGATACAAGTGGAAAGACGCACTTCTTTGTTTGTAAATTTCAGGCAGGAGCTCATGTTTAGTTTGCATAAGGCTTTGGCATTCGTTCAAGAGTCCAGAATAGATTGGCTCCTTATCATTTAATAAGTTTGATTTGAATGGCAGAGCAGCCAAGGAAGATGAGACTTTCAACTGGAACTGACGACGTCGTTGTCAATGGGCAAAGCTGCAATGCGGTAACGAACGGCATGACCGCAAGAGCACATAAAAACAAGGCCGACCTTGTAGCTATCGAAACTGTGTATATCGAGCAACACTGCACCAATTGTCCATTTCTTTGAATTTTCAAACGAATATGCCACAATCCAACTGTCCAGGTCAATTGATCAATCCAGGCTCCATGTTGGCAAGGGAACTCCACTGAACCGGTCAGACTCAGCTGTCGTAGACTTCAAAAGAACCCATGGAGATATCTAAGCTTTTTGATGCGACCGTCGCGAGCGAGCGATGCTTCCAATTCCATTGGACATTGTCCATTTGCTACACCAGGTGCTGGCGGCTATATAAAGCCAGCCGTTTGGTACAACGTATCTGAGCTTTGAGCTGAGCAAGATGGATCGGCTGTCTGCTTCCAAGCTGGTTGCTGCTCTCCTGCTTCTCATCGCCCATTTTGGGGCCGTGAGCGCGCAGTACGGGAGCAGCGGCGCGGCGGGGACAGGCCCTGCTGATGGTGCAGGCTACTTGCTTGGCATCGCCGCCGCCGTGGTTGCCGTTGCAGCGTTTGTTTGGAACTGAAATTACTGAGCTCAAGCTCTGAAGTTAAGACTTGTCTTCGTGTCAGCGTGTGTGCTTCCATTGAATTCTGATGGTTTTCTTTTTATGATTGAGATTTGTGAGATGGTGGTGATAGTTTTCTGAATGTGTGCTTGTGCGTAATAATGTTGATAAAAAAAAACTCAGAATTGTGTTGGCTGTTTGCCTAGCAATGATGTAAAGATTGTTACTAAAGCTATGCTGTATCTTGGACGAAAATTCACTTTCTTGATTTGCTGATCAATGGAAAGAGGGTGCTCGTTTCCCTGTACCTTTTTGTTTACCAAGCCGTGATCCTGCTCATATATGCCGTATGCCCGCAACCAAAATCGTGGGCAATGAATCACCACGTTTGCACTCGAATGACACATTAGCCTTCGGTTCAGCTCAGAGACTAATCCATGGTGGTTCAGAGTTTCAGACTAATCCATGTTAATTGCCTTCCTTGTTCGCTTGAGATTTCCGAGTTGTTTCTGAAAGTGTTAATCATCAATGGAATGGAGACATAATAATCTTGCATAATTATGGTAAGGATAGATTCCTCTAGTTTGTTGCTCCAGCCTCCAGCTGTTATTTTCGTTCATGAAACACTCGAACTCGTCTTGTGCTGCTCTTATATGCACCAACACATTCAGGGGCATTAGCAATACATTTTGTGCATAGGACATTGGAAATACATTTTCTGATGAGCATACTAAACTCTGGAGACCTAACAATAATGGACGGTGATTAATCAACTGAACCACCAAAAAGCAGTCACTACATTTTTACTTGTTGATTGCAGTTGCATGGTTCAGTGCCACAGCCCACTGGCTTCATGGTTCTAGTCTTCCAGATGCACTTCAAGTTTTCAACCATTGCAACCAGCTTCTGTGTGATTTCCATCTTGCAGGGATTAGACTAGACTGGAGCTTGTGGTTTTGTGGCTTCTATCAACTAGGTCAGTGGGGAATAATATAGTTACATACTTGTATCCATTTCCAGTTTATCATATAGTACACAGTCATGATTCTCGCATGCTCCCATTGTGCCATTGCTTTGCACTGTTGTCATGTTTTAGGAACAGCTGTGGACGAGATCTGTAGATGCAGATTATACAGTTGAAGAGAGAAGGGGAACTGAAGGCCCTTTCACAAAAGTTACAATCTTTCAGAATAAAGCACATGAGGTAAGAGCAACCCCCCCCCCCCCCCCCCGGTTTGATTCATCTATTTAGTCACTCAAAAGTGAAAACACATGTAGACGATAACAAATGCATGGCAACTCACTTATCCTAAAAGGAAAACGGATATGGATTAAGTTTTACCTCACTGCTTAAAGTGATATGATGCAGGATTTGCAATTGTTAACTGACCATGGGGAATGTTGCAAGGCCAGCTAATGGAACATACCTGCAACAAAAAAAATTATGTGCTTATTATGTTGTTTCTGTCGTCAGCAGAAGTCTTGTGTGGCTGTTAGATTTTTCACTTTTTAAAGGATCTTATATTACTTTAGTGGAATCCTTTCATCAGTGTCCAGTTCATGGATTTTGTTCACTACAATAAATCATATTTATACTATATACAACCATTGAATTCAAGGTGCTCTCTAGAAACATACTTTACTGTCAAGAGAGATGGCGTGACTTCAAATTTGACTCGATTACTTGAATGGGCACCATAATATTTTTTCCCCATAAAATGTCTTTTATTTTATTGTCAGTTGTCTATACTCGCATCAACAAAACATTATCACTGAAAACTTATTTCTGAAATCAACACTTGCTGAACAAAAAGGAGTCACAAGTAGCCAAACTCTGAAACATGGGGTATGTGCATCTTAACATAGTGATATCACCAAATCTTGGCCACACAACTGAGCACTTGAAGTTACAACAAAATTGATAAGGCGTTATTTCGTTTTTGATGATTTTAATGCTTGAAAGCACAAAGTCAGCTACAAGCACTGTTTTTATCTGCAATGGATAATCTGCTGTCAAAGCTATTCGTCTGCCATTCTAAGATTCAATTTGCCATTTTCTTTCCACTACGCTTATTAAACTGGTTATACATCTTAAAAGGTTGTCATTTACAATATAAAAAATATTAATGGGTACTTGGATGAACTGGCTGTGGTAATTGTTGTGCAGAAATATCGATGACATTGGAAATGTCGTTAATGAGGTGAATTAACGAGGGTATATAAGGCAGATAGGACAAACTTGCGACACTGGTTGGTGCTTCTAGTTTTTTTTTCTCGAATACGCAGGAGAGCTGCGTATCATTGTATTAAGAAGAGTGAAAACGGTCCCTTACAAAAACACAGCCCCAACACTCCGGACCGAGCTGTGCGGGGCTGTTACAAGATCATGTATATGGTGTAATCTATCACACACACACTTAGGACAAGACCTGACCGACACTAGAGAAACCTGACCGACTAGGTCGGCCCCTCTTCGGGACCTAGGTCCCGCAGGGAACGGGCACCAGCTATGATCCACAGGTGCTTCTCATTGTTGAACTCTCTCAAAACCGCTTGGATGCATGGCCGACCACCTTCAAACACGCAGAAATTTCTGTGCTTCCAGAGTGTCCAAGCGCCCAAGATGATCAAGGAGTTAAGCCCTTTTCTCTTGGATTTGATGGCACGTTTTCCTGCTAGTCTCCACCATTCCGCAAACACTTGATCATCCTGACCTAGGGCAACGCAGCGGCAGCGATTTTAGGTGTGATGCTGGCGGGTGAAGAGTGCGGTTGGGCGGGGGTAGGGAGGATGGGCTCGGACGGGTATGACGTGGGTACGCATGACCAACCCTGTAAAATTAATGGCCCCGAGCGAAATTAAAACTGGAGCCTTTCAATGTTTATATAAAAAAATATTCATATCAAATAATTTGCATATATTAACTATGATTTCATAAAGTCATCAACTTGTTTCGTTCCTTTTATTTTTGCATTAGTGGATACATACCTTCTAGATTTGAATATGCTAAAAATTATGAAAAATTAATCAGTAATTGAAGTCCGCTATTGCAAAGATACAAAGATATTAGATTGACTCACAGAGATATTACAGATTAATGTGTGGAACTCTCATACCTCTATAGCATCTAGCATCACTTACCAATGTTCTATCAATTTATTATTATTATTGATCAGTCACCTAATGTTGCGAACACCCAATATTTGTTTGAAGTCATTCATTAGTTAAATATTTAAATATATAAAATATAAAATTATCTGCTGGTGAGATTAATTAGGGCTTAGGAGGAAATAAAAATTCCTACCATGGATTGCTGTCTTCCTATATGCATTGTTGTTCGCATTGCTACATTGCTAGCCGTCTGCTCTTGTGTGAGGCCATGCGCTGCTGCTTGGTGACCTGTGTCATCCACTTCTGTAAGCGGCTCCTCTCGATCTGCTGGAATCACCGAATCAGCTACGGCAAGAGATCGACAAGACATGGAGACAAGTTGACAGAGTCCCGGAGGATCGAAGAGGCAAGCACATACAGGGGCGCGCGATGATTCCCGTCGTGTTCGGCCCTGTCTGTATATCCAGCCCATGTATCCGCGTATACGTACCTGGCCAGCTGAGCCCGATGGATGCAGGGTGGGCGGGTAGACATACCTGGGTGACAAAATAATTAGATTTTTGGCAGAAACATTTTCTAAATATCAGTTTTGGTGGGTTTGACCCCCTCCTCACCTTAGTTGACCCTTATAGGTGGGTCCGGCGTGAGGGGTAAGGTGGGTCCAAATTGGGTAAGAAACGTTTTCAATTCTACTCGTTCTTTTATAGATAGATTTGGTGACGTCGGCGCGAGCTGGAGCGTGACGCCGAAGACGTCGAAGCGCGCCTCGCCGTAGGCGGCGACGGCGACCCGGCGGAGATCCCGAGCATGTTGAGCATGGAGGCGCGGCGGAATGCGTCGGTGCGGAAGGCGACGGCGAGGGAGTAGACGGCGACGGGCATGAGCGCCTTGAGCATCTGGATGAAGGAGACGGAGAGGTAGATGTAGGCGGAGTTGGAGAACCAGAGGGAGAGCGAGTAGAGCGCGCCGATGGGGACCACGGTGGTCAGGTAGAGGTTGGGGGTCATCGGCGGCGAGGTGGGCACGTCGACGACGCGGAGGACGCGGACGAGGACGGTGGCGAGCGTGGCGCAGAAGGCCATGTGGATCATGGTGAGCGAGATGGGGAATGGCCCCCCGTACATCTTGGGGTCCAGGATGTACTTGTTGTAGATGATCACTGAGAAGCTCAGGCTGATCCAGATGCCCACGTACGCGTACGACACCAGCACGGACCGAAGCACCGACGGCGGCGGCGATGGCGTTGCCGGCGAGTTCGACGACGACGAGGACACCTCCATGGAGGCCTTGGTGTCGTCGCCGGCGCCCATGGCGAGCGGAGGCCTGGTAGATCGACTAGGCTTTGCGAAGAGTATGAGTATCTGCTAGCTGCGCTTGCCTGCGCCACTACAAGTGAAGCTGCCCGCGCAGAGCCTGCTTGCTGCAATGAGCTCTGAAATATAGGCGTGCGCGTTGACATTTACTACAAACTTTTGTAGCCTGATTTGGTGATGAAGCTGCCCGGGAAGCTGGATCGTCGTTGATGGACGGGATGGAATCAATGGGGCCTTTACGTACGCTGTGCTTCAATTGTTGATGAAGTAGCTTCAGACTCGGAGATCTTCAATAATTGTCAAGAATAATGCAGCTAATTAGGTAATAAGACCAAAAAGTTGGTCGAGAAGGTACCGCTTGTGATCACACGGCATTTTCCATTTTATACCTGTTAGAAATTGCTGCAGAGTGCAGACAAAATGGCTGAAGCCGAAATTTCTGAATTTGCTGCGTGATCTCTGAATTTGCTATCAGCTGTTGACCTACTGTTGGTAGGGTAGGATCAGAGGACGATGAGATCAGACTCGAACGGTGACTTTAGCCACCGTCAGTGTAACCAACGTTGAAGCACACCTTGTGGGATTCGGAGAAAAACACTTGTTTACGAAGAGAGAAGAATCTAGGCAGAGCATAGAATAGTTATGCGTATTCCAAGCTCCCATACAATGGTCGGGCAGTCTGACATAGCTATGTTTTTACAGTGTCATTAATGTCACTATCTTTTGGATGTGTCAGTGTCCGCTCCATTTTCATTTTGTTTTTTCTTTCTTTCTCTCTGATCTTTTTCTTGTTTGCATTGGACATGTATGTGGCTTTGCCGCCAAAATTCCCATAGGCTTCGTAGCATGAGCTTACGATGTGGCGTCATCTTCGGATTGATTGAAGAATCGCGAAGACTTGTGATCCAGAACGAACTCACCCTCGCTTCCAGGCACCATGTTTGGCAGAATTCGTGCTCCTGACTTGAAATGAGTAGTTACCCGAAAAAAAACAACTTTAAAAAACGTAAAAGAAGGGCCACGATGCACGATGTTTTAGGCCATTTTGGAGTCTCCTTGTGTGAGCTTTAAGTGAAGATGAAGAAACTTGAGTGATTAGTCGACGTGGACTAGGAGTATTGTATTTAGTTCAAAGTAGGGACGAGTTACCAGCCGCCGCCTAACAACTCGCAGTGCATCAGTTGACTGTGACACATTCAAATGGTACATCTTTGGTTTTTTTTCCCCTTGTGCCACTTTGAGTAAACCTAAAGATTTCTTAGCATGTCACTTGCAGTTGTAGCACAGCAACAACCATTCTTTTTCATGACCAAAGGCGTCCAGACCATCAAACTACTTGCGAACCAACAGTCCGATGGTACATCGTCTAAACGATATAGTATGATGCTATGTTTTTTTTTTAAAAAAAAAAGAATACATCAAGTGCTAACCGGCAGGTAACTCATTTCCAAATCATTATATCACTAAAAAATAGAACGTCCTTCGTTCCAGACCATTTATCAATTGCATTTCCTGTACTGAAGAGCCACAAAACTTAGGACAACATTAATCCGATCATGAATCAAACCAAAGTTTCAGAAATTTTCAGAAATCCTAGAGCCCAAATAACGAATAGTCGCAGTACAACATCTGAATATTCATCTGGCAACGGGTCATCCACTTTTGTGGTCACCACCAGCACCGCCGTCCTTCTCCGGCAACAGCCTCGCGCCGGCCTCGGCGTCATCCGGCTTGGCCACCGCCATCGCCGCCGCCTTCCTCTCTGCCTCCTTAGCCTTGAGCCCCTGCAGCTTGGCATGGTTGTAGTACGCCACGCCGAGGAACGCGATGCCATAGCCGACGAGGTTGACGGGCGTGACGGTGTCCTTGATCACCGTCCACGAGAAGGCGATGAGGAGCCAGTCCTTGACGACGCCGGCGACGTTCATCGTCAGCGCCGACGTCTTCCCCACCAGCAAGAACACGGCCAGGTTCAGCGCGAACGCGCACAGCGAGTTCGTCCCGAACACGAACACGTCGGGGCTCGCCGCCGACGATGCCACGGCGGCGCGCAGCCGTGGAAGCTCGACGGCGTACCACGGTAAGGTGAGGAACGCGAGGCAGCACGGCGCGATGTAGTAGAGCGAGGTGATTGGGTTGAGCGCCATGCCCCTGGAGGTGAGGAGGATCTGGATGAGGACAAGCCGGGTGGCCTCGGCGGCGACGGCGGCGAGCTGGAGCGTGACGCCGAAGACGTCGAAGCGCGCCTCGCCGTAGGCGGCGACGGCGACCCCGGCGGAGATCCCGAGCATGTTGAGCATGGAGGCGCGGCGGAATGCGTCGGTGCGGAAGGCGACGGCGAGGGAGTAGACGGCGACGGGCATGAGCGCCTTGAGCATCTGGATGAAGGAGACGGAGAGGTAGATGTAGGCGGAGTTGGAGAACCAGAGGGAGAGCGAGTAGAGCGCGCCGATGGGGACCACGGTGGTCAGGTAGAGGTTGGGGGTCATCGGCGGCGAGGTGGGCACGTCGACGACGCGGAGGACGCGGACGAGGACGGTGGCGAGCGTGGCGCAGAAGGCCATGTGGATCATGGTGAGCGAGATGGGGAATGGCCACCCGTACATCTTGGGGTCCAGGATGTACTTGTTGTAGATGATCACTGAGAAGCTCAGGCTGATCCAGATGCCCACGTACGCGTACGACACCAGCACGGACCGAAGCACCGACGGCGGCGGCGATGGCGTTGCCGGCGAGTTCGACGACGACGAGGACACCTCCATGGAGGCCTTGGTGTCGTCGCCGGCGCCCATGGCGAGCGGAGGCCTGGTAGATCGACTAGGCTTTGCGAAGAGTATGAGTATCTGCTAGCTGCGCTTGCCTGCGCCACTACAAGTGTAGCTGCCCGCGCAGAGCCTGCTTGCTGCAATGAGCTCTGAAATATAGGCGTGCGCGTTGACATTTACTACAAACTTTTGTAGCCTGATTTGGTGATGAAGCTGCCCGGGAAGCTGGATCGTCGTTGATGGACGGGATGGAATCAATGGGGCCTTTACGTACGCTGTGCTTCAATTGTTGATGAAGTAGCTTCAGACTCGGAGATCTTCAATAATTGTCAAGAATAATGCAGCTAATTAGGTAATAAGACCAAAAAGTTGGTCGAGAAGGTACCGCTTGTGATCACACGGCATTTTCCATTTTATACCTGTTAGAAATTGCTGCAGAGTGCAGACAAAATGGCTGAAGCCGAAATTTCTGAATTTGCTGCGTGATCTCTGAATTTGCTATCAGCTGTTGACCTGCTGTTGGTAGGGTAGGATCAGAGGACGATGAGATCAGACTCGAACGATGACTTTAGCCACCGTCAGTGTAACCAACGTTGAAGCACACCTTGTGGGATTCGGAGAAAAACACTTGTTTACGAAGAGAGAAGAATCTAGGCAGAGCATAGAATAGTTATGCGTATTCTAAGCTCCCATACAATGGTCGGGCAGTCTGACATAGCTCTGTCTTTACAGTGTCATTAATGTCACTATCTTTTGGAAGTGCTTGAAATCAATTATTTTTTCATCAACCACGTTAAGAATATTGATCGAATGGTGTAGGATGATGGTTGAGAAAACCAGATGATTGTAAGCATTTTGAGAAAGATCATAGCAGCCTCCAACACAGGGCCTTTTTTTTTCTACAGAAGCTGAGCCTTTTCACTCTGTCGAGTCGTACCATTTGTCATTTGTGTTCCTTCTATCTTAGTTGATAGCATGGGCAAAAATGGCAAACATGTGGACTAGAAGTCAATTTGGGCTCAGCCCAGCAGACCCACAGCCCATGCCTCCATCCACTCGGTGTCGTCCTCCCTCTCCCTCACTACCCCGGCGGCCCGGCCCAATCAAGCCGCATCAGCCAGCCCCACCCCAGCGCCCCGCGCCGCCGCTCGCTGCTCTCCTCCGTCCCTCGCCGGCCGCCGCCTCCCTCACCAGCCACCGCAGCACGCCATATTGCCCTCCAGATCCGCCGCCGCTAAACCTCGGGGGAGAGGAGGCGTCTCCACTCTTCAAGGAAGATGGGGTGGAAGGCTGCGCAGAAGCTCATCACGCACTGGAAGATCCTCCGCGGTGATAACGTAATGTTCCGTCATTCCACCACCCCCCCCCCCCCAGTTATTCTTGTTAATCCTTCTCTCTTTCTCATCGCAATATCTCCCATTTTCTCGTTTCTATTTTTCACTGCTAGGTGATGATTATCAGAGGCAAGGACAAGGGGGAGACTGGGCTCATCAAGCGGGTCATTCGGTCGCAGAATCGCGTCATCGTCGAAGGCAAGAACTTGGTAATTCGCTGTTCCATGCCCTTCCTCAGTTAATTAGCCTGAGTGTGCAATCAGTTAGAAGACGTGTAATGCATACTAGACCTGGTGGTTAAATTGGACATAGCACATTTGCATAATTAGCATTTTAGCTTGCTGCAGACTGGCTGTTTGTGCCCAATTAAACCTGGCACCTCAGTAGCATTGTGCTCAAGGTGTTTGTCGAAATTCCCAGACCATTAGGGATGAAGGTGGCCAGTCGTAAATTTGTGTAAATTCCTCAGAGCTGAGATTAGTGTTGGAGCTGTGTTCATGGTTTTAATCCAGTGTTGCAAGTGATTTGATTATGCCCAACCTTTATCCCATCATGCTGCTTTGAAGCTACGTATTCGAGTTGGATTGTGACAGATACTCTAAATATACCCAATAGATGCTTGATAACTCAGTTGCTATCTTATAACGTGGGAGTCAAATGATTTTTTTTGTTGTGATTTCAACTGTGGTGAATGCCAAACAAGAATTATGAAACCGACCATTTCTAGCGTATCTAAGATCATTATGTATTCGTTAAGATATGTTGCACAATTTCTTGTCTATTCTGGATACTAACTGCAACCATCAAAGGGAAAACATTATTTTCATTGTCCGTGCATTGTCATTTCCTCACACTCCTACATATCAAGGAAATCCATGAATAATTGTACCATTATTGTTTCAGGTTAAGAAACACATTAAGCAAGGGGAAGGGCACACCGGTGGTATTTTCTCAATTGAAGCTCCACTTCATGTTTCAAATGTCCAAGTAGTTGATCCGGTCACTGGGTATGAATATGATACCTGACCATGTTTACCCATAAAGACATTTCTTTTATTCACCTCCTAATTTACTAAAATCCTTTGTCATCATTTACCACAGGAAACCATGTAAGGTTGGATACAAGTATTTGGAAGATGGGACCAAGGTCAGATTCGCTAGAGGAATGTATGCATCTGGTGCTGTGATACCCCGGCCAGAAATTCTGAAGGAGAGAAGAAAACCGAGACCCACATCACGTATGTCTCATAATTATCTTTTAAGTTTTAACACTCATTATATGGTGATTCACATCATGCATGTCTCATCAATACATCTTGTATTCGCACTATATGGTGCTTTTCGATATACAACATTACATTAATTACCTAAACAAAGGTGTGAACTAATGAGCTCGTCTTATGCTGTAGTACTTTATATTTATATCACATGGCCATAGCTAGTGTTTTCTCCATTTCTCGACTCCATCTCTGTGCTGGAAGGAGAGTTGCAATTTAACAGATTATGGAGCAAACAGACACTGATATTGCTCTATTTTGAGCAATACTTATGATTTGACTCCAAAGATGACATGAGTTGCATAAGTAAACAAATAAGGAGGTCAAATCAGTAGTAAAAAGGTGCATTACACAGTTTGCTATATGCTCTTGTCATTTCATTAGGGTGATAGGGTCTCAAATACATTCTTTGGCTATATGGTTATTTCTCACATGTACATTTTGCGATGAGAAGTTCTGATTGTTTCCTTCCAATCATGCAGCTGGTCCAAAGGATACACCAATTGAGCTTGTGCTGGAGAAGACATACGATGAGAAAGCTGGGATTGGTATGCCTGATCTATAGGCGCCACTTTGGTTGTGCTGAGTTTAGTATTTGGGACCAGGTCCTAATTAAGGTATTAGGGATTCGATGATCGATGCAGATGTACTGTTTTCCTCGTAATAATCATGTATTAGCAATTGAAAAGAGTCATTACTGGCATGCACGTTGTTTTCTTTTGTCCAAGCGTTCGGGTTGCAAAAATGTGTTCTTAGATGAGAAACGACAATGATTTGCATCTTCTTCATGAGATATCCAGTTACGAAAACAGATCGAAATTCAACTGGCTCCTTGCGAATGTTGTTATCCCTATCTGCACTTGGTAGTTGGTACCATCTGTTGTCACAAAATGCGGTTCTTTTAGAGTGGGGATTTTCTTCAAAGGAAATTTGTTGTTACAGCATAGTTCAACGGGAGAGGCAAAAAGAATATATTGACAAATTGTCCATGAACATATATTTTCACATGATAGTGTATCTTTTTGTACTTAAATGAATATGGATGTTTTGTAATCTACACTGTGTATTTATGTTGAATGAGTATGAATGTTACTCTGCTTTCTTGCATAATACAATCCGCGTGTGTTACCTGGATGTGTTAAAAAATGACAGGTTTCTCTGATTCACTATACAGAAGATGACAGGTTCATGTGAAGAAGAAAATCAGTTCATGCAAATTGTTCTGAAATAGAATCTGCATTTTTTTTTTTGGGATGATCTGCAGAGTGCTATTATCTCCAACTAGATTCAAAGTGCACACAAGCTAAAACGATTTACTAGTAACATTCATGGAGACGTTACAGCGTTGTTACATTCAGGGAGGACAGAATTTCACCCTCAGTAAAATTCGGTGTTCGTATCCTATGCTGCTATGCCTACTTCTGGATGGAAATTCCACTTTCTGCTACTGCTCTTTCAGCTTGTCGATCGGTCTACTAGCAGCTCTTGTACTACCACAAGAGTGTCCGAATGAATCACAACACATAACGTTTTTACATTCAGGAAGGATAGAATTTCATCCTCAAGTAAAAGTTTGGAGTGTCGCTATCCTATTCCTATTACAAGGTACACGATATGATCGTGAAGCCTACTTCTGGATGGAATTCCACTTCTGCTACTGCTCTTGCAGCTTGCCTGTTTAATTAAGCAAGAATCTCTTCTTTGGGCACCAAGAGAATTTCCTTCTCCAACAACTGGACCATATCGTCGAAACTCATCGGTGAGCCCTCAGAGTTGGCAGCCGCCTCGTCCTCTGCTTCGGCTTCCGCCAAGGCGTCTTCTAAGGACTTGGCCAAGTCGTCGCCACCATCTTGAAGCGCCGCAGGGGACTCTCCCTCGTCACCTGCTTCGTCCCTCATTGCTTCGAGCGGATCAAGTATCCTCTGCACGGACGCCTGAGGCCGGCAGTGGAGTGCCGGCGCTTGCACTGGCATGTGTACCACCGGTGGCGTCGGCGTCGGCTGCTGCTGCTTAGGCTGCCCAAGCTTCCGCGGTGGCGCAGGCGGTTGCATCGCAAGACGGGTCGGAGCTGGCGCGGGAGTCTGAGCTGAAGCCGGCGATGGTCGTGTCACCGAGGGAGCCGACGACGGAGGAGCCACACCATAGTGAGGCACGCACGGCCGTGGTAGCTGCACGACCTGATGTGAAGGAGCAACGGCAGCAACCCGCATCCTCTTGGGGCATGGCGGCGAGGCGATCTTGGGAGGAGCCACCGGCCTCTTGGGATTCGCCGCCGCCGCCTGCGCCATCACGACGACGGGAGCAGAAGGTGGTGGTGGCGCAAAGAAAGCAGCGGATTCTTGGTGCGCCGCGGAGTCTTGACGAGCCCGAGGGGACACGTAGATGTTGCAGAACACGAGCTGCCTGTCGCCGCCGACGATGGCGTCCTGGAGGCCGCACGAGTACTGATCCATGAGCCAGTCCGTGTACTTGCCGCCCTTCTTGTACGCAGCTTGGTCACCTCGCCGACCTTCTCCTTGTCCTTGTTCAGGACGTCCTTGGACCCCTGCGACTGCCACGACCCTGCGCCAGCGGCGCGCGTGGCCTTGATTGCCTTCCCTGCCCTCTGCGGCTGAAGCTTGCGGCTGGTGAAGAAGAAGCGTTGCCCGGTCTTGGGGAGCGGGCGGAACATGCGAGCCAGCTCGCCGGGCTCGCCGGCGTAGACGTCGGCGTCGTGCACGAAGGGGCTCATCGCCACGTGCAGCTGCGCGCCGGCGATCAGGTGCGGGAGGTAGTAGCTGACGACATCGATCGGCTTCGGGTCAAAGCGGAAGCCGAGGGAAAAGACCTCCGGCCCCGGCGACTCCATGTGGACACTACGACGGCGAGGAAAGGGAAGGATGGGATCGTTGGAAGAAAGCTGGGCTAGCGATGGAACAACAAGCAAGTAAGGGGAGGGGAGACGTGAGATTTATAGACGAAGAGCAGGCGGGCGCACAAGTGGGCTCCGATCGGGCACGGCGACTTCGAGTCGAACACGAACTCACAACGGACAATAGGACACGAGACAATGGCAACGGGTGACAGTGATGTCACCGCACGTGCGCGTGCGCGGCGAGGGGCACGCCGGCCTCGGCGAGCGGCGTGGCGGCGGGCGACGGCACGGGGGAGTCGCGGCAGACGGGGCAGGTGGCGCTCACGCGGAGCCACAGCTCGGCGCAGGACGCGTGGAAGCCGTGCCCGCACACCGGGCTGCCGCGCCGCAGCGCGTCGCCGCGCGCGAGCTCGCCGAGGCAGATGGCGCACGGCCCTTCCTCGCCGGCGTGCGGGTACTTGGGGTAGAGCGCGTCGATGGCGGCGCCGTCGAGGCCTCGCACGACGGCGGTGGAGGAGGAGGCTGAGGTGGGTGGACCCGCGTGGGCGTCGGCGGCGAGGAGCGCGGCGCCGGCTTTGGTGAGGACGCAGAGGTAGGAGGCGAGCATGACGGTGGAGATGAGGACGAGGATGCCTACTGCGATGGCGATGCCGTAGCCGAGGCCCACGCCGCCGCCCGCTGCGGCGGAGGTGAGGCCGGTGGCAGGAGCAAGCGCCGGCGCGGCGGCGATGGCCGTGGCGGTGGCGCGCAGATACACGCCCATTTGGTGCGGCGGCCAGCAAGGGATGACGAGCCGGTAGTAGACTGAGCCACGGCGACAACCAAGTGGGGATATCAGTGGTATAGAACACCGGAATGGAGAGCGAGGGGCTGCTGGTGCTGCTCTGCATTTCGTGCTTCATGTGTGTGTTGGACCGAGAACAAAATTTAACTTTTGTGAAATCTAGAATTCTAGATTTTTTTTAGCGTGCCCCAATGATCGAGACACGGGACGGGGTTTGCATCATCGCACTGTGTGGCGATCTGAACTCGATTCTGGCGTCATGAGGCATGAGCTACGTGTTTTTTTAGAACGGCCATGAGCCACGTGGTGTGTGCATGCCTCACACAGTCAAAACTCTTGCATGGTGGCCCAAGCCCAAGCCTAGCCTTCAACTGCGGCCCAAACCCAAGCCTAGCCTCGAACAATCAAACTCTGCCATGGTCGGCCATCTTCCTGGCTGGGCCACAAAATGCAACTGCACACTCCCACCCACGGTCACACCACACCAGAGTGAGCACCCTAGATCCATTTCGCCGGCGGCGGGTGGCTGGCCACCGATGGCTCCTACCAGCCGGGCGCTGCCCCTCCCCGACGAGCTCATCGAGAACATCCTCGTCCGCGTCGCCTCCCCCCGTGAACTCGCCTTCGCCTCCGTCGCGCACCCCGACTTCCGCCGCATCATCGCCGGCGCCTCCTTCCCCCGCCTCTACCGCTCCCTCCACCCGCCGCAGCTCCTCGGCATCCTCGGCGTACAGGGCATCATGCCCGCCGAGGCGCCCCACCCCAACGCGCCCGTCGCCCGCGCCCTCGTTGGCGACGCGGACTTCTCCTACGACCACCTCCCCGACGCCGGTGGAGCATACCACTGGCGTCCCTCGGATGTCCGCGACGGACGCGTCCTTCTGAAGCGCTCTGTTCCTCATACCGACTCCGTCCTTGTTCCTGTCACCAACGACTGGGTTCAAAATTTTCGACCCTTATTCGAACCTTCTCGAGACTATGAGGACGCCCACTTCAAGGTGGTTGGCTAGACTTGCGACGATGCAATGGCTGTGGTATTTATATACTCTTCACTTTCTGGCATCTGGGCTGTTGGTACCGCTGCTTCTTGGGATGTACTAGGATTTGGAGACGTCGTAGAACAGGATGATTGGTTTCCCAGTTACGCGTATGGGTGCTTTTACTGCCATGTGCCTGAGAGGAACAAGTTGCTAAGGCTTAACATCGACAGGATGGAGTTCTCAGCTGTTGGCCTTCCGCCCGACTATGCAAATCGATGGGTTTTTGCTGTGGAGGCTGGCGAAGGAAGGGTTGGGATATTCACTCGCACTTTTGTTCCAGATATTCCTAGGGTTCTGCAGTACTCTATTAGGCAAAATGAGGGTGAAAATGCCATTGAGCATTCAAAGGAGACTACAATTCTTCTGCCCAGTGATTGTATAAGGTATATTGTTGTTACTGCGACGGAAGGGTATGTTTTCCTACTAGGTGGACCATCTCGCGAACCAGCGTCAGGGTTTTTCACTCTTGAGATCAAGACGTTGAAGGTTGAGAGGCTCTGTTCACCAATTGGTCATGACTGCGCCTTTCTGTACCCCGGGTACTTCGGATACCCACGTTTCCTGTCACCGAGGAGGATATGAAGTGGTAAGTCTGTAAGATAGTTTTCTTTACTGTCCCGCATTTCATCTTGGATGTGCATCTCACGCATCATGGCCTTTGAGGGCAGTTCTAAAGCAGTGGACTTATAGCATTTTCATGTCAATCCATATCCTTGTCATCTGTTTGAAGAAGTGACTAGTCTGTGTAGTGCTGGACTTCTATCTATTTACTGCCTTTTACCCATGCTTGCACAAGTTTGTTGGACATTGAATATACCCCTCTGGTTTTAGGGCCTTTTGACATGCATCTGATTTCACATGTTTGTGTTTCTGTTTTGTATCTATGTGGCTTGCCTTCTTGCTAGGGGTGCAAGTTATATTTATGTTGGGTCATTGGATTGATCCAAAAACTTAATAAGATGAACTAGGATGGCATTTTAATTTGTAAGAAGAAATAAACTTGGATGACATGTCATCATAATTATTTAGTTGACCCATAAAAACCATTGGGTACCCACTTGGCCATTTGCATCCCTACTTGCGGTATAGTTGATCACTCAACATTTCGAGCTTATAGGAAGGTGGCTTATTTATCTCACGAGGCATAAACAACTAGTGTAGCCTATGAGAGATTTAATTGCTTTGTCTATAACTGTTTTGCATATCCCTGGAATCTAACTTGTGTATATAGCTTAGGTCTTGTTTAGTTCGCCAACTTTCACCAACTTTCTACTCACATCGAGACACATCTTCTCTCACAGACACGCTTACCAATGCACTATTCACACCTCCAACTTACCACCAACTTCCTCATATAAACAAGGCCTTAGTCAATTGTTTATTTTTGTGTGTGCTAATTTGGTCTTGTGACATCTGGTGCTGTGATACCCCAGCCAGAAGTTCTGAGGGAAAGAAGAAAACCAAGACCCACATCACGTACGTCTCATAATTTTCCTTTGGCAATCATTATATGGTCATCTGCATCATGTATGTCTTATTAACACATTGTATTCTCACAATATGTTGCTTTTCAATGCAAGATTAATTACCTAAAGAAAGGTCTGAACTAATTGGCAATTCTTACTGCAGTACTTAATACTGATATATCAACTGGCTGTATCTAGTGTTTTCTACATTTCTTGACTCCATGTCAGCACAGCAACGCTATATTCACCCTACTTTAGTTGACTTGTCTCCTCTCACCTGTGCCTTTTGGTGCTTGCTATACATGTTGGGTACCTTCCCAGTTCTGGAAGGAAAATTATTTCTCAACAAAGCATGGAGCAAACAGACACTGGCACTTGTTTGAGCACTACTTATGATTTAACTGATTAACTACAGAGGTGATACATGAGCATAAGTTAATAAATAAGTAGGTCAAATCAGTAGTAAAAGGTTGCGTAAATATTTTTGCCATATACTCTTTTGTCATTCCTCTGATTGTTTCCTTCCAATCATGCAGCTGTACCAAAGGATACACCAGCTTGTGCTGGAGAAGACCTACGATGAGAAAGCTGGGATTGATATGCCTGATCTATAGATGCCGTGATGGTTGTGCTGAGTTCAGTATTTGGGACCTGGTCCTAGTTAAAGTATTAGGGGTTCGATGATGTTGCAGTTGCACTGTGCTTCCTCATAATAGTCATGTATTAACAATTGAAATGAGACATCACTGGAATGTATGTACTATTGTTCGGTGCTGAAGAAACACATTCGTGGATGAGAAACAGCAGTGATTTGTGTCTTCTGAATGAGATATTCAATTATGAAAATAGATGGAAAGTGAACTGGCTCCCAGTGAATATTATTACCTGTATCTGTGCGTTTGGTATAATCTGTTGGCTCAAAATGTGGCGCTTTTAGGGTGCTTGATGCAGCGATTCTGGTGATTTTACCCTTGCACCTTTTTACAGGTTTTACTGGTCAACAAATGCACGAGACGTTGGTGACCATCACCAGTGGCTAATTTGCAGGTTGTTCGCACAAGCTAAAGAACTTGGCAGGAAATTGATCCATACAAACAATATAGAACAGGAGGTTGCCAGTACAAACAGAAATGCAACAAACAACAAGCAGCTCTTGTACTATTTCTGGAGCTCCGCGGCAGCTGCTACGGCAGCTAGCGTCTAAGCAAACAGTTCCGGTTTTGCAAAGATATCCATTTAAGAGGAGATAAAAACTGAACTTGATAGCCACTTTGGCAAGACCTTGGATTCATGGCTTGCAAATACAAAAAACAACTAGCAGCTCTTGTACTGGCGCAAGAGTGTCCGAATTGAATCACGACACACAACGTTGTTACATTCAGGAAGGATAGAATTTCATCCTCAACTAAAAGTTTTTTAGTGTTGATATCCTATTCTTGGTGAAATTCCACTTCTGCAACTCTTGCGTTGGATCGAGAACAAAATTTTAATTTTTGTGAAATCTAGAATTTTTTTTTTTAGCGTGCCCCAATGATCTCATGATCGAGACACAGACACGGGAATGTGGTTTGCATCATCGCACTGTGTGGCTAGCTAAACTCGGTTTCTGGCGCCATGAAGCACGTGGTGTGCTTCTTGTATACTCAGTGACATCCTATTATGTTTCTCTGCTCTTCCCGCCATAGATAGACTCTTAACACTTTGACACGGTGTCACCCAGACCCAACACCAACCGTAGTTGTGGAATTTTGAGGGAAGTGGAGCGATGGGCCGCCTCTTGTTCTGGGCTCTCGGGCCAGTAGGCATGGCGAGAGCAATAAGGGAGACGAGGAAGAAAGATCTCCAGAGAGCAATATGCGCCAGCAGAGACCAACCGTGGCAAAACAATCTATCTATTATATTATTACTGGAAGGAAAAAAAAAACACCACGTTCGCCGAGAGGGCCAAGAAATTCCCACGTTAATCGGAAAAAAGAGAATGATTTGGACCGTCAGATTTTATGAAGATCTAACGGTCTAAATAACACAAAGATTCCACATCGGATACAACTCATAAATATCTAAATTTTGAAGTGAGTTAAGAAATCCATGTACAATATGACTAATAAATAGTTAAATTTGGAATTGATGATTTAAACTAACCAAAAGAGTCCATGTCACGGGTAACAAATGTATATGTAAGTTCAGAATTTAAGTAAAAAAATAATAAGATGGATAGTAGTAGTAATGAGATGAACGGAGTTTATTTTTGGTAGCAAAATCTATTTTGAGGCATCATGAGCTATCGAAGGAAGAAGCATGTTGGAAAAAAAAAAAGGTCTCGGTGTGGAGCCTCCTTTAACTATTCGTACTATTCTCCTTGGTCCGCACATAATAAGAACAATTTTTATATTAACATGATAAAAAAATATACAATGTATTATTGATGTTCCAAACCCTGATGTATAAATCCTGCGACACGTTGTGTTGACATACCTCACGGCCTTCCCTATGCGGACGACTACACCAACACGTTCTTCAAAGCATATCTCACTGATGAACGACGAAAACACCAATACGTTCTTCGAAGTGTCCAACATCTCGCACATGAATGACAATGTTGATGCGAAATGTTCTTCAAGCTTGCTCCTTGATGATGAAAACACAAATGGTTTTGCACTCTGGAGCCATCCGTCCTTCGTTCAGTGCCCATGATGAAACTTCTTCTGTCCCCACACTCTACGTTTGGTACCCATGTCGAGCGACACGAATCTTGATGGATGCCGCCATGTCTATGAACGGGGTGGTGATAAGCCTCTGATCGGTAGCCGAGTCATTGAGCAACACAGTTGGTCAGACCATGTTGTCACTTCTTCCGTAGACGTTGTCCCCACCTGCCTCCCCCACCGCCCGAGACCGGCGGCTACCTCGCCGCCGCCGCCGTGCCGTCCATCCACCTCCTTCCTAGTGGCGGAGCTAGGATTTTTGGATGGGTATGCCAACCAAAATATTCAAATGTAAATCAGTTAAATATATTTAAAATTTTGGTAAGTTTCATAAAAAATCCCCAAAAATTTGGTACACAACTACTTAATGGAAAAAAGTAATAAATTATAATCCAAATAGTTTAAAATAACATACTAATAGTTTGGAATATAAAAAACACAAGTTTAAATAACATCTTCATTCACATATTGACTAAATCATCTTCATTCACATATTCGAAAATGCATCTTTCAATGAACATGACACGGGAATCATCAAAGAGATAATCACTCACTTTACTTCTCCACTAGGGTTGAGAGCCGAGCGCCATAGTTATTAGGATCGGACTCACAATCAGCAAAACCTTTGGTTACTTTGGGTTCAATTGGGTAGACGCCGACGAGAAGAAGTTTAAATATGTTAAGTTCGTTTCCATTAACAACTACATCAACATATCCTAGTGGTTAGGACCTCTGCTCTGTATCCCGCAGGGGCGAGTTCGAATCTCCAGTCGGCCGCGGCCGTTTTATGAGTACTTTTCTTGAAATTTTTATTTTTTAGACAGACTACGCAACACTTGTTGGGCTGGGCTAGTGGGCTTAGAGTATGCCACACCATACCTGTGCAGCCCACTGGATCCGCCCCTGCTCCTTCCCTCCACCTGCCGGCGCTGTCCTTCTGAACCACTCCAGTCGTCTCCCCCGCCGCCGACCCTACCCAACTAGCCTCCCCCGCCGCTTGGCTGGCGACGCCATCACCGCCGGCCTTACCGCTCCCGCGCCGACCTCCACTGCCGGGCTTGCCACCTCCGGCGATGGACGGAGCTCCCTCCACCCCGAACCCTAACCCCCAATCACCGATCACCGAAGACGAAAAGAAGACGGTGAGAGGAGGGGAAAAATCTTCGATTGGAGGGCAGGTGGCGACTAGCGACGGAGATGACCTTGGGTCACTGGGTGAGTGCGACGCACGCCTCGCTGCGGGGGCAGGAGGTGGAGACGAAGTGATAAGGGAAGCACGGGAGTAGTGGGACCCACCCATGTGGGAGTGCCGACCGCTTCCTCCTACTCCAACGGCCAACCACGGTTTTAGTATTTCAGACGATAAGCCACATCCCTAAAGTAGTTCGGCTAGAATGCTAAATGTTCAACTCGAAGCCTTTTGGTTTCCATTGATGTCTAGAAGAATTTTTTTAAAAAAATAATTCAAAGTTTATGAGTCAAAAGTTTAGCTCGCATATTTGTCTAAACCTTCCAAACAAGACAAGAAAATACAGTACCAATATTTCTAATTGTAGTTAATTTCGTTGGAATGGTTTTTTTCAAGCTATGATGCACCACTGAATGAGCAGTAACGAAGTAAGTGAATTATTCATCATAAATTTTATGTCATTCTTCGCAGCCCAAATTTTCGAGCAGAATAATAGAAGTAAATAATGATGATAGAAAAATATAAATAGTTTAATTTATTTAAATCAACCAGTACAAGCAACATATATATAGCATAGAATATATAATTGACTAAATAAAAACATGGCATCCTTTACCATTTAAAAACTGAAAAAGGTAAAGTTTATGCATCGATGGTCTTAGAGCATCTTAAATAATCCCCCATTTCCCCAATCCAACTACCATATTGGAAGAGATTATGGAAAAATAATACTCCAACAGCCTTCCAATACATCTCCTTTTTTCCAAAAAAATTTAGGATATCCAATAATTAACCCCATCTCTCCTAAAATAAAGGGAGAGTTTAGTCTCTCCCAACATGGTGGTTGCTAATTGAGAACAGATTATTGGGAGACTGCTGGAGATGCTCAGTTTAGATCAACCCAAAGAGTTCATATCTGATATGATTAATAAATATATACTTTAAAGTTTTACTTATAAAAAGAATAGTTTGTTCCTATATGAATTTTGAAGCAAAACAACTCAATAAACAAAAATATTTTAGATGTAATAAAATATAATATGACTATAACTATAGCTTTTTCTATCTTATCGACAATTATTCATGTTATATTAAATAGTAGCATAAAAAACTAGATATCCCTGCTATTTCACGGGCCATCATGCTAGTTGTCAATTACGCACGCAAAGGATGAGCCCTCAACAGTGGCACCTGCAGAACTCCTGCTGCTGAGGCCATTTTTACTTCATCCAGCTATGATGAGGAGCTATCGTCGAGATGAATGAGGACTTGGATCGAGTGCTTGGTTGGCCATGTGATCATCGACTCAAAGATTCCAAGCGTAATGTAGAATGCAAGCATTCCATCCTTTTAGCAAGTTCGCTGTCCGCATCACTAACACAGAAGGGCATACACAAATATAGAGAGCAAGTTACTAGTGCTCAAGAGCAGCATGCATGAAAAGTCAAATCGATTTCTCAACAATAATCCCCACAACCAACGATGTTGCTTCACATCGCACCAATGATCAATCCAACCAACTAAACTGTCACTGAAATTCTAGGACCCACATCACATTGACAAAAATTGTCAGCACTCGACGGCGGCGCAAGCGGCCCGCCGGAACCCCGGCGGAAGGTCCGTCGTGCGGCTCCACTTGCCGCCGGCGATGTCGTAGACCAGCACCAACCCTTCCATCGAGTTGCCCGCCGCGTTGTGGCCCCTCACGGCGGCCACGTTCACCACCGCCGCCACCTTGTCCCCGCCGACGCCGGCCATCGCCACGCGCACCGCCATGCCCAGACCCACCGAGCCTCGTGGCACAGGCGGAGCCTCCAACGCCACCCACCCGCACGCACCTCCTCCTCCTCCTCCTCTGTTCGCTCCACCACCTCCACTCCACCGCCAGAACGACAGCTCCACCGCGTGGCTCGCCACCACGTAGAGGTGTCCATCCCCGCCGCCGCACGCGCCCACAACGCACCCGCCGGCGGGCACTGCCCGTGGCCGAGCTGACCACGCCCAGGCACCCGACGCCACGTGCAGCGCGTCCACCGACCCAGCGCACGCGTGCGCCTCGAGCGCCGCCCGCGGCGGGCTTTCTTCCCCGCCGCGGCGCCCACCGGACACGGCCACACCGCCGCAGACGTAGAACACGCCGCCGGCGCCGGCCCCCGCGCACCCGTACCTCCGGCGAGGCACCTCCGCGACGACGCGCCACGCGTCGACGGCCGGGTCGTACTCCTCCACCGCCCCCGTCCGCGCCGACCCGCCGGCGACGTAGATCCGCGCGCCCACGGCCGCCGCCGCGAACTTCTTCCGCGGGAACAGCGTCGGCGCGCACGCCCGCGCCGCGCCGGTGAGCGCGTCCACACGCAGCGTCGCGCCGCGGCCGATCAGGTACACCTCGCGCGGGCCCAGCGCGACGGCGCGCGCGTGCGCGAACGCGGAGGACGAGGAGGAGGAGCCCCCCGCGCAATGGAGGAGCTGCGGGGGAAGGGGAAGCGCGGCGACCTCGATGTCGGGGCGGGAGGAGGCGCCGCCGAGGTGGAGCAGCGCGCGGGCGAAGGCGGAGACGTTGACGGCGAGGAGGCAGGGGCGGAGGAGGCCGTGGGCGCGGCGGAGGTGGAGGAAGCCCTCGGAGGCGAGGAGGGCGGCGAAGCGGCGGCAGACGGCGGGGAGTGGCAGGAGGGAGGCGCGCGGCACGCGGGTGAGGCACTCGAGGAGGAGCTCGTCGGGGAGCGCGGAGATGGGGGACTCCTCGTCGGTGTCGGAGGCTGGGTTGGTGGTGGAGGCGGCGGAGATGGGGAGGGGGACGGCGATGTGGCGGGTGGGATCGGCGGGGACGCAGGACCTGGGGAGCCACGAGAGGCCGCGGGGGTAGCAGCTCTCCGCAGCCATGGCAGATCGGGGAGCCGGGAGCTCGCTCGTTCGCAGCTCAGTCAATGTTCACTGCGCATCGATTTGCTGCTGCATTGGTCTTTGAGGAGTGGGAAACTTGGGCGTGGGTCTGCTCCGTTCTGCGTGCGCGTTTGTTTGGGTTCGGTTGTTCCATTCGCGACGGTTAACTGATTGGGCATGGAGAGTGGAGATGGAGCAGCGAGCGGGAGGTAGGGGACGAGCCGTTGCAGCCGACGGATCGCCGTGGAGTAGGTTCGAAAGCTTAGAAATTTGATTATGAAGAAATTGGCATTGAACTGGTAGTGAAACACGTCGTTTGCAGCTTGTTTAGTCAATCCGTTTGAGGCTGGACATTTGCTGCTGGAGTCTTGCGCTTCGTCCGAGTGAGAAAAGAGGTTTTGGTTTAACTGGTGGAAGCTAGCAGCTTTAGGTTCTTCATTTTCTCCCTAATTAATCTCTTTCCAGCCGGTGTAGTAGATATCAATGGCAACAAAATTGCATTTTGGTCATATGCTAGCCTAGAACAGGTCAAACAACCACTACTAGAGTTTACGAAAATCTTGTTCCCACCAATCACGCTCCCGAGAAAAAAATGGCATCATACTATACTAGTGAGTTGTTTATAATCTTGTATGTACGGGAACATCTTACCCAAAAAAGGACCTACAATGCCTAGCAGACAGCACTAACTAGCGTCATTGACCAAATGATGCCAACTTCGTATGTGCCATTCGGAACAAATCACAAATCAGTGTGAATGCCTGCGCGTGGTTGGCAACGATTTTCTTGTTTGGTTGCTTTCTTTTCATCTTTTGTAGCGTGCTCTGCATTTGGTCTTCTGCTCTCGATAGTTAAATCTTATCATAGCGATTTGCTAGAGAAAAGCATGCGCTTTGCCGGATCTTTTTTTTATTCTTTTATGTTAGCAAGTGCTATATGGTCAAGTTGGTGGCTGACGCTGCATGAATTCACCGAAAAAAGCTCAATGCTTGAGATCCACAAAGCCCATCGTCGAAAGGTTTTCTCGGCATTTACCTCAACACTGAGCTCCTGAACTTACATATATACAGAAAAATGGGGGCTACTGCCACTCCATCGTGTTCATTTCCGTGGCCACTTGTTTTTTTTTCATGCAACTTGGTCTGTTCGATCACCTTTGTGGATGGCATTGGCATGGAACCAGTGTCGAGTTACAACGGTTGCTGCTGAAGCTTTCATTTTCCCTTGGAAAAGAAGCTGCTGATAGTGGGCGCGATGCAGTACAAATCTTTCTGGCGGTCTTGATTGTTTGTTTCGTGCCACCCCTGTCACTCCGCCCTGCCCCGCCTCCTCGCCCACTCCCAGTCGCCCGCACTCGCCGCTTCGACTCGTCGGCGGGCGGACGCTACGCTTCGGTCCGTGTCCCCTCCTACGCCGGCGGTAGGGCACTGAGATGTGCGTTGGCACCAGGGAGCTACACGGCGCGCTCACTGCAGCCGTCAGCGACAGCGCTAGGAGGACACCCTGAAGCTGTATGACGAAATGCTTGAGGAGGGCGGCACGGATAACCGCATCACCTGCGTGACGTTAGATTGATGACTCGGGGCAGAAATGAGGGTTCATTTGTTAGTTGTCAAGTCACCGTCTTTTCTTAAAGTAACAAGGCAAGACGTGCTTGCGGTCCAAAATCAGAAAATTAAGAAAAGAATGCAAGGCAATGGATCACCCACAAGGACAGTGGCATCATAAAAGCACAGGACAGGGCGAGTTCCTGGAAGCTGCAAGTTTGTTGCTAACCCAAGGGGATGCACATATACATAGATATTCTTATTGCGCTAATCCTCCCTCCCTGCAGCGGTTGGCACTTATTGAGCAATGTCTCCTGCATCGTCGCACGGCGAGCATTTCGCGGAGGTGGTGGTGGTGCGCCATGGAGAGACGTCGTGGAACGCCTCCCGCATCATTCAGGTCTGCTTCTCTTCTCTTCTCTTCTTCTCCTTCTTCTCCGCCTGCAATCTGTATGGAAAACTAGAAACATTTCCCCTCAGTGAATCAGGTGCTTCTTGTTAACAGTATCCACAATTCACTATTGAAGGGCGGAAGGCCTCTTGTCAGTTGTCCATTGTTCGATTAGTTTTCCCCTTCTTGACAGACGCTCAGAATTAAACTCTTTTTAACAGGGACAGATGGATCCAGAGCTAAATGAGATTGGTAGACAGCAAGCTACGATGGTAATTTTACTCTATGTGGTTTTGACTTGGAACTATAATTTCGTCATTGTTTTATGTGGTTCTGATTTATCATCACTAAAAAACTGAAGCTTGCCCGTCGGCTTTCCAAAGAAACAAAGCCAGCATCTGTGTACTCCTCTGATTTGAAGCGCGCTGCCGAGACTGCGCAAACTATCGCAACAGCTTGCGATGTGTCCAATGTATGAATACTCTGGAACAACATGAATTACTGTTTACCATGTCTATATTAGCCTGTAATATTTTCTCACTTCACGAATTACTGATTTGTATCCAAATTTAATGAACTGTTGTTTTTGTTTAGCTGGTGTTTGATCAGGCACTGAGAGAAAGGCACATGGGAGATCTTCACGGCTTGAAGTTTGATGATGCCTACAGAATCAAGCCCGAAGCTTACAAGGCTTTCTCATCGGGTGACAGAAGCGAAGAAATCCCTGTAACTAACTTCCATTCTCCTTTCACAAAGTCCTAACTGTCCTTAGCGGCAGTAAAACAGTTAGCATTTATTGTTCTGGCAAAGTGAAGCAAATTATGTGTTGCTACTAATCACTAATCGTCTAATCCCCTTTTTTAATAGGGTGGTGGGGAGAGTCTTGATCAACTTTCAGAGCGCTGTGTTTCCTGCTTGAATGCAATAGCCGAGAAGCACAAGGGTAAGCAGCTACCTGTATTCAGTACCATGCAGCAGATAGAATCTAGGTCCAAATGCACAGTAGTGCTGCTAACTCTGTGGAAACTTGCACTTCATATGATCGCTTTGGTTGCCAATTTTTTGTCATTGCAAACTGCTGACAGGAACTCTCGTTTATTCGATTATGCTGACATGTTACATTGGCAGGGAAGCGAGTGATCGTGGTCTCCCATGGTGCCACCATAGAGGAAATCTGCAGGCACGCCGACCCAACTAGCTCAGCTCGCAGGAGAATCCCCAACACTTCAATCAGCATGATCCATATCTCTGGTGACAATCACCATTGGATCCTCGAGAAGCTCGGGGACGTCGCCCATCTCAAAGAAGATGGCTTCCTGCAGAGCGCATTCGGCGGCGATGGCGCCTCTGCGTAACCGTCTGTTTGCTGCGAGGCAAGAAGAAAACATGCTGCTGTTAGTTCATGCGACAATACAGTCGGCGTTTGAAGCATGCCGGCGTTCCTCCATTGCTACAAGCCTACAATGCTCTAACTTGTCGGTGCAGTAATATTGAACTTGTTTGTTCACTGTAATCTTTGGTTTGCAGTGCAGTAATAATGATCTTGTTTGTTCACTGAATCTCGCTGTTTTCTTTGGATTGCAACTAGCTACGAAATCTAGCAACTGATGAACTAGCTGCAGTTCGATCAAGTCTCCGACGTCTGTGTCATAGAGTCTCTGGGCTTTCAAGGGCGACACCTCAGATCCCATGGACGGCTGGATGCGGCCTGAGGGCTTAAAGCCTCGCCGTTCAACGGCCGCGATGACGTTGGAGGTCTCATCAAAGTCATCCGCGTTCGCCGCCTCCGCCCTCTCGCGCTCGTACCTCCCGCCGCCGGCCGCCGCAGCGGTTGATGTCAAGGAGGCTCCTGCCCCGCATCACCCCTCTCCCTCGCCGCCGCCGCAGCTCGCCATCCCCGCACATCACCGCGGCGCTCGCGGCCTCGCTCGCGCGCGTCCTCGCCTCCCGCGCCACTGACCCGGCCTGGCCCCGCTCCCTCGCGGCGCTCCTCCCGCCGCCGCTCACCGACGCCCGCCTCGCCGCCGCTGTCTCCGCCCTCGCCGACCCCGACCTCGCCCTCGCGCTCCTCTCCTGGTCGTCGTCGTCCCAGCCCCACCACCGCGGCCAGCACCACCATGACAACGCGCCGGCGCCGACCCCGACCCCGACCCCGACCCCGCTCGCCCACTCCGCGCTGCTCCGCCTCCTCGCCCGCGCGGGCCGCTTCGACGCCGCGGAGGCCACGCTCCGGTCCATGTCCCCCGCCGCCACGCCCACGCGCGCCTGCCTTGGCGAGCTCGCCGCGTCCTACGCCGACGCCGGGATGGACCGGAAGGCAGCCGAGATGTGCGCCCGCGCCAGGGAGCTGCACGGCGCGCTCCCGGACCCGCGGCACTGCAACCGCCTGCTCAGGCTTCTCGTCGAGCGCCGTCTGTGGGTGGACGCCCGGAAGCTGTATGGCGAAATGCTTGACGAGGAGGGCGGCGCGGATAACTACAGCACCTGCGTAATGGTCCGAGGCTTGTGCTTGGAAGGCCGGGTGCAGGATGGAAGGAAGCTGATTGAGGCGAGGTGGGGAGTTGGGTGTATTCCGCACGTCGTGTTCTACAACGTGTTGATCGATGGCTATTGCCGGCGCGGCGACATTGGGAGTGCATTGCTGCTGTTGGGCGACATGGATACCAAGGGATTCTTGCCAACCGTGGTGACATATGGTGCTGTTATTAACTGGCTTGGGAGGAAAGGTGATATGGAGAAGATTGGGAGTTTGCTTGGGGAGATGAGGGTGAGAGGATTGTCCCCTAATGTGCAGATTTATAACACTGTGATCGACGCACTGTGCAAATGGCAGTCAGCTTCACAGGCGATGGCTGTTCTGAAGATAATGTTTGCAGGTGGGTGTGATCCCGATGTCGTCACGTTTAATACTTTGATATCAGTGTTTTGCCAGGAAGGCGATGTTCGACGGGCTCTGCAGCTTTTGAGGGCAGCCATTAGGAGGGATTTGGAACCAAATCAGTGTAGCTATACTCCCTTGATCCATCGTTTCTGCATCAGAGGAGAAGTGATGGTTGCATCGGATTTGCTTGTGGAGATGATGGGAAGAGGGCATACTCCAGACGTGGTTACGTTTGGTGCATTAATTCATGGCCTTGTTGTTGTGGGGCGGATCAGTGAGGCCTTGATTGTCCGGGAGAAGATGGCAGATAGGCAGGTGATGCCTGATGCTACCATATATAATGTACTGCTTAGTGGTCTATGTAAGAAACGGATGCTTCCTGCAGCTAAGAACCTTCTTGCGGAGATGCTTGAGCAAAATGTCCAGCCTGATAAATTTGTGTATACCACTTTGATTGATGGTTTCATTAGGAGTGAGAATCTTAGTGATGCAAGGAAAGTATTTGAATTCATGGAAGAAAAAGGTGTCTGCCCTGATGTTGTTGGCTACAACGCTATGATAAAGGGATGTTGTAAGTTTGGGATGATGAACGAAGCGATTCTGTGCATGAGCAGCATGAGAAAGGTTGGCTGTATCCCAGATGAGTTTACATATTCTACACTTATCGATGGCTATGCTAAACAAGGTAACATAAGTGCAGCTCTTAGGTTTTTATGTGATATGATGAAGCGCAGATGCAACCCAAATGTTGTTACATACTCGTCACTAATATGTGGATACTGCAAGATAGGTGATACGGACAATGCAGAAGATTTGTTTGCAAATATGCAGTCTGAGGGTCTATTTCCCAATGTTGTACATTACACAATTCTAATTGGCAGTCTGTTTAAGAAAGATAAAGTAATCCAAGCCGCAGAGTACTTTGAACATATGCTGCTTAACCATTGCTCTCCTAATGATGTTACATTGCATTACTTAGTTAATGGGCTCACAAATTGTATGCCTTGTATAATCAACTCAGATTACAGTGGCGTTGTTAAGGCTGAAAAGAAGACCACAATTTTAGATGTTTTCAAGGTATTGGTCTCTGATGGATTGGACCAACGGATTTCAACCAAAAATGCTATTATCTTCAGCCTGTGTAGGCATAATATGCTTGAGAAGGCACTAGAATGGAAAGATAAGATGGCTAACAAAGGCTACTCGTCAGACTGTATCACCTTCCTTTCACTTCTTTATGGATTTTGTTCTGTTGGGAAACCAGGAAACTGGAGGAACATCCTACCTAATGAATTTCAAAAGGATGAAATCGAGATAATCTTAAGGTACAAGGCATTGTTCGATCAGCATGTAGTCAAGTCCATTAGATGTGAAGTCTCTAGGGTCTTACAGTTATGTGTTGATGAGTTTCAGCCCATACAACACCGAGAACAGAGATTTGCTGGTTCTTGAATCATAGTCATGGTTTTTAGAAACAAGGTCTAGTTGTTATTTCAAGTTTGACTTCAGCAAGTGGATACTGAGCAGAACAGCACGAGCTATAATACCCAGCAAAATTGATGACAGTATTTTCTCAAGCACTAAATTTAAAGATCAGCACTGCCATTAGCAATGCAAAATATCCCTAGAGATCTTCGCTGAAGGTAATAATCTGATACACATGACTTTAAATAATTTGGACACATGTTACAATTTTCTTTATTGCTGAGCATTCCATGACAACCATGTAATTTTGCTTCTATTTAACAAAACTTTATATTTGTTTAAAACAACTAAAGGTTTCAGTCTACATATATCTTATATCTACTGTTTAACTGCTAGGCAAAGAATGTTGCATAATCTACAGAGGATTGCCACCTGGTGCCTCATAGTTTCGATAGTGATAATTTGAACCATACTAAAGTTCTTGCGTGTCACTATAACATTTTTGTTAGATGGCTAGCCTTCCAGAATCCAGACCAAGAACTTACACACAAATAAATATTGTGCAAGAAGCTTAGCTTTCTATTTGCATGCGTGTATTTATAATTTTTAAATTTAAGTTGGGGGCTTGGAGCTTCTACTGATGAGATGCATTGTCCATAGTATAAACTCTTATCTTCTACCACCCTTTTCATGTTATCCAGCATCTGCATGTGTATAATTCGTCAATTATTCTTATCTATGGGTAGCACCATATTGTAGATTGCTTATCAGTGACCATTGCATCAGAATTGTTGTATACGGTTAAAAGTAGAGGAACGGCACATTGTTGGAACATTTATTTTTCTTATCCTGTCTTGATGCCGCAGGGAGTGTAGTTGATACTAGTTTCTGGTTGTCTTAATTTTTTTAAAATGGTTCCTTGTCAATTGAAATCCCCTAATTTTTGTTGTCAAGGCAAATTGGGTTTCATTTTTAGGAAAAGAAACTCACCTTTTCCATATGACACAGGCATTAAAATCTGAGGTCACAGAATTATCCATTGTGAAGGAATTATGTTTGCAAGCATTAAAAGCTCAGAAGATTGAAACGCCTTGATGAATCAATCCCAAGCAACTCTATGCATCTCTTGCTATGTGCCTATTTGATTCCATTTTCCTTTTTTTCTGTTTTACAAGGTATCCATATGACTCCTGCCTTGTTTTTTTTTTTTTTTTTTTTTTTTTTTGTGGTGAGATCATGACTCCTGCCTGGATCTGCTGTCTCACGTCAGTCGCAAGTAGACTGAAGACACAGAGACATTTGCATATGCAGATACGTACGTCTGTGCAATTGTGAATAGTTACGATATACTGAGTTACTAAACGTGTCAGTATGAGGTGCTATGACAAACTGTTCAGCATTTCCTCACCACTGGAAAGTAGGATCCATGAATCATATGTTCAGATTTATGTAAAAAGCAATGGTGGATTTTACCAAGAGTTATATAGTTCTCTGATAGTTTTTCTCTCCATCCAACCACATACAAATTAATAACAAGACGTTATTGTTAACCGAAAGGAATCGAGGAGAAACATCACAGTATGAAACCGACGCTCTGGTCAGTAGTCAGCACTAGCAAGCAGCATCCTTTCTCCTCGCTTGCACACGCAATCCCCCTTTCATTCTGATCGTAACGGAGAGCACGGGCTCCGGCACGCAAACTCTTGGAGCACGCTGCCAAGAAATTTTTTAATTTTTATATTATTTATTTTCTGAATTTTCAAAAATAAATACATCGATACTTATTTTACACAAATGTCACCCTACCGCCAACAACCTTTTGTCGGTTCATCCGGCGAAATGTTACTGTAGCAAAAGCTACCGCCGGATGAATCAGCGGAATTTCCCTTCCCTAGACAACTTACTTTTAAAAACTCATAATTAATTTATATGAACTCGGATTGAGACAAACCTTATATGAAAATTGTAGCTCTCGACGATATATACAACTTTGTAGTTCAAACTTTTTTCATTAGAGGCCATCTTTCTGCTCAAATAATCGAATCAAGTTTCGGATCCCAAATTCAAAATTTGAGATCTGAAATTTGACTCGATTTTTTGAGCAGCAAGATGGCTTCCAATGAAAAAAGTTTAAACTACAAAGTTGTATATGTCGCTGAGAGCTAGAATTTTCATATAAGGTTTGTCTTGATCCGAGTTCACATAAATTAGTTATGGTTTTTTGAAAATAAGCTGTTCAGAAAAGGGGATTCATCCGGCGGTAGCTTTTGCTACAGTAACATTTCGCCGGATGAACCGGCGAAATGTTGTTTTCGCCGGATGAGTTGGCGACAGGATGACATTTGTGCAAAATAAGTATCGAGGCATTTATTTTTGAAAATTCAGAAAATAAATAATATAAAAATTAAAAAATTTCCGCTGCCAACGATGGACTTCCCTGTTCGACGCTGGCATCGCATGCAACGCACCCGGCGCGGCCCAAAAACCCCGACAGCCTGGGCCCAAAAACTACCTGCCCAGCCCATTAACTAGCCAACCACACACCCAACATCGATCCAGGCATCCAGCGCTTCTCTGTTCGACGCTCCGCCTTCGCTGCTCCACTTGCGCTTCGCGCCGCCGGCTGCCGCGCCGACGCCTGGTGCTGCTGGCTGCAGGTATTGGTCAGTGCCTGGTGCTTGCTCCCCCTCGCAGGCCGCTCCTGGGAATCGCCGGCGGCCTCACTGCGCGAGGGCGAGGCTGCAAGGGCCAAGCCGGCAGGCAGCAAGGGCACAGCGGCGGCCGGCTGGCCGGTGCCATCCGCAGCACCCGGCGCCCCTTCCCTCCTCTGCACAAAAAGCAATCCTCCTCTTCGCTTGACTCCAGAGTCCAGAGATCCGAGGTATTTCTTTTTTGTCCCTAATTCCGTAGTTCCCATTGAAATTTCTATTTAGTGATCAGTTCGTCAATTAGGCAAGAAAAGATTAGGAGTCCCACAAAAACCAGAGACATAGTGAGAGCTGATCTTTATTTCACAAATTGTGTGGACCCTGGTAGTATTATATTACTGTAAAAATGGTTGAAACAAATAGACCCATAGCCGAATAAGATGGGAGAGGAGTGGTTGAATTATAGGAGGGCATGTTATATTTAGCGACATGTATTTGTAAGGCTCAAAAAGATGACATCTTATATTATTTTCATTTCAAGAACTGAAGTATCTTTGAAGAATTTATCTAAACTACCAAGTAGCAGTGCTTGTGGTATGTCACATTCAAATTATGTATGCTCAGTAAGAAATAAGAAATCTTAGTTGCTTTGCCATTTTTTATCTGTGTTTATATCTTGTCTATGCCCAGGTTTCGCTGATGAGGAAACAGAAGATGTGACTATATAAATACATCAAATTTACTAGGTATTTATTTTTACATGCTTCATGTTATTCTCAACTGTCTTATGTTGTATCATAATATGAAACATGTAATTTCAGTCATCTTCTTAGTACCTTTTTTTACTGTTGGTACTACAACATATATGTGGATTTTTGGCCCTAGTCTTGACCAAAAGCTGGGCCCGCCTTGATTCTACTAAACTTCTCTTCTTTTCCTTTTTCGCCTCCATCTCATGGAGTCTAGATCTCAGATGCAACCACTGCAGTTGGAATCCAAGGCACGGGTGAAGCTTATCATTCAAAAAGATTGGGGGCTCAACTTAACTCCTCATGCCTGGCGCTAAGCCTGCACTTGCCGGGCAGGTGTTCGACCAAACTCCCCTGGGAGGTATCTGTTATGATCTTGGCCAAACGGCCGCCTTGGTCATCTCCTATTAGCAGGTCCTGCATCCTCCACGCCACCGTTGCCTGGATCATTTCGTGGAGGAGGGTGTGGTACAGTGGCGCAGGCGACAATGCAACTCCTCCAGGGGCGTCTGCCCAGCTGTCCAAGTTTTTTTGGCCAGTGCGGGGGCACATCAGTAGCATTATTGGTCAAGCTCTGGAACGTGGGAGGTCGTCGGGTTCGGTGGAGCTGGAGCTGGAGAGGCTTCATGTCAACCTCAGTCCCTTTGTTGTCAACCGGGTGCTACGAGGTGTGTCAGACTCGGAGACGGCAGTTCGTTTCTACTGGTGGGCAGAGTCTAGGCCTGGATTTGACCATACACAGTTTGCGATAGCATACATTGTGAGCCTTCTGTTTATAGATGGCAACTTTTCTCTGCTGTCGGAGTTCCTCGACAGAGTGAGGAGTCAGGGGGTGGCATTGCATCGCTCTCTCTATCGTATACTCATATCCGGCTATGTCCGAGCAGGCAAGTTCGGCTCGGTCATCCGGACATTTGATGAGATGGTCACATCAGGTTGCCGTGAGTTTGGTGTGGACTACAACAGGCTCATAGGTGTTCTTGTTAAGAACTGTTGCTTTGATTTGGTGGAGAAGTATTATGGCATGGCACTTGATAAAGGTTTCTGCTTGACTCAGTTCACTTATTCAAGATGGATATCTGCACTATGCCAATCAGACAGGATCGAGCTTGTAGAGAAGCTCCTTGCTGATATGGATAAGTTTGGGTGTTTTCCTGACATTTGGGCATGTAACATATATGTTGACTATTTGTGTAGACAAAATAGGTTGCATGATGCCTTGCAGATGCTAGAGAAGATGGGGATGAAGGGAACTGATCCCGATGTTGTCACATACACAACGGTTGTCGATTGTTTATGTGATAATAAGCAGTTCGCAGAAGCAGTTGAGCTCTGGGAAGACATGGTGAAGAGGGGACTTAAACCCGATACAATTGCTTGTGGCGTATTGATATTTGGGTTGTGCAAGAATGACAGGGTCAATGAGGCTTTCGAGCTCGCATTGAGGATGTTGAGCCTGGATTTAGAACTCAGCGTCTGTATTTACAATGCTCTCATAAGTGGCTTCTGGAGATCCGGAAGCATTGGTAAAGCCTTTAAAATCATATCCTTCATGCGAAAAAATGGGTGTGAGCCTGATGTTGTCACATATAATATCGTTTTAAACCATTACTGCAACACAGGTATGGTAAAGGATGCTGAAGACTTGATGAAGAAGATGGAAATGAGTGGGGTAAATCCTGACCGGTACAGCTACAATCAAATGTTAAAAGGTTTATGCAAAGCTCATCAATTGGACAAGGCATTTGCTTTTGTTGCTGATCATATGGAAGTTGGTGGGTTCTGTGATATTGTGTCCTGCAACATACTGATTGATGCATTTTGCAAGGCAAGAAAGGTAAATTCTGCATTGAAGCTATTCAAAGAAATGGGCTATAAGGGAATACAACCAGATGTGGTGACATATGGAACTCTCATTAATGGTCTTTACAGTATAGGATACCACAACTTAGCTGAAGAAACTTTTGAGCTGATGCTGAAGGCTCAGATTGTTCCAAATGTTAATCTGTACAATATTATGCTCCATAACCTGTGTAAAGTTGGTCATTTGAAACAAGCTCAGAATATTTTCTTCCAGATGATTCAGATGGAAGTCTCACCGGATATTATTACCTTCAACACACTTATATATTGGCTTGGCAAAAGCTCAAGGGCAATTGAAGCCCTTGATCTCTTCAGGGACATGAGGGGTAGAGGAGTAGAACCTGATAGCTTGACGTTTAGGTATTTGATCAGTGGTCTCCTGGAGGAGGGGAAAGCTACACTATCTTATGAGGTATGGGAATATATGATGGAGAATGGCATTATTCTCGACAGGGATGTTTCGGACAGGCTGATAAATATGCTTAAATCGAAAAACAAGTAGGAACTAATCTTCTGGAGATCTTCAATCTCTTGGAGATTTTTTCGCCTGGTGTAGTCTCAATGAAGCTACCTATCATCAGAGGTTAAATGACTGTGCTTCGTCAGTTGCCTCTAAGCTCATTCTGTGCTGTTGAACACAGCTTAGCTGTGTGACTTTTTCGATGCATCCATCAGGGCTGGACCAGATCCCAAAGCCACAAGAGAAACAATGGGCAATGTATTTTTTTCATTTTTGCCATTTGATTGTTCCGGGCGAGCTTTTATCATGTAAGTACCATGCATAATTATTGAAGCCAGATCACTGTAGTCAAACAGGTTTGTCAAAAAGCTGTGCTTTTGTCTCTGATGGGAACTGAAGTGGCATGCTCTCACAATTTTCATGCTCCTGCTATACTTGTTTTGCTGTCTTTCTTCATCCTTTTTGCACAACAGGAAGGGAGCATCAGCTGGTTTTGTTAATATGAACTTCTCTGCATTTGGACAGGATATATCACTAGGTACTAGTACTAAGGAGATGGATGGTTTTGGCAATTGCCAACTGGGTTGAAGATGAAAGGTCTTGGGTTTCAGCAACAGTGTTTGATACCCTCCAACAAGCAGCGGCTAATATGAGAAGGGTTCAGTGCAACTAGGTTTCCTGAGCTGAGCAATGGATGGTGCAAGGCCATGAATTTGTTGCCATACAACTAAGTAACACGCAGAGATCCGTTGTGCCAACCTGAACTCATAGTTGAGGCTTACAAGGGTTGGTTGGAGGATGTTGTTTGATGAGTTGAGGCAAGAGCTAACCAGTACTCGGCTTTAATTGTGATGGTGAAATTCTTCACCCTTTTATCTGGTCATCACACTTGCTAGGAGGTAGCATTACCGTCTGGCTGGTCATGCTGCTCTCTGTGCAAACATGTACAGGTTGTGGGGCACAGTGGTGCCAGATAGTTGAAGGTGCCCCTGTTTGGAATAAACTGTAGAAGTTTTGATCCCTGGATTTCGTTCCTCAAATTTTGGTAGAGCAAGTAGTTTGCAGTTTAGCTTAGCTGAGGATGAGAAATTCTTTTTTTTTTCTGGAAGCAGGCTCTACGTGTACTGATGTTGTTCTCCGGCAAGTCAGGTACTGTGGGTGCAGAAAATATAGCTGCAGAGCTGAAAGTATGAGGTGCTACGACAAACTGTTCAGCACCTTATCATCATAAGAAAGAACTGGGGGCGTGACTCATATGTTAATATTTATGTAAAAAACAATTAAATACAATTGTAGGTTTTATAAAAAAAATTACAATTCCCTGATAATTTCTCTCTCCATCCAAGCACATAGAAATTTACAAGAAGTTATTGCTAATCCAAGGAGAAACATGACACTACGACAGTACGAAACCGACGCTCTGGTCACTTAGCAGCACCATCCTTTCTCCTCACTTGCACAGGCAAGCCCCCTTTCATTCTGAGCGTCACGGAGAGCACGTGCTCCGGCACGCTGCCGCCGGCGACATCCTTGTCGACGTCGACCACAAACTCTTCGAGCACGCTGGCAACGATAGACTTCATCTGCACGTACGCCATCTCCTTCCCTAGGCACATCCTCAGCCCCGCATGGAACACCGTGTACCGGAACGGGCTCTCCGGCCGGAACGCGCCGTCGTCGCCGAGCCACCGCTCCGGCCTGTACTCAGCGCAGTCCTCTCCCCATATCGCCTCGAGCCTCCCCATGGCGTAGGCGCTGTAAGTCACCTGCCACCCGGCGCCGACGTGCGTGCCGTCCGGCAGCGTGTCGTCGGCGGCGCACGACTGCGAGTCGATCGGCACCGGCGGGTACAGCCGCATCGACTCCGTGAGTGCGGCGTGCAGGTAGTGCATGTCCCGGAGCGCGTCGAGCCCGAACGGCTCGCCGGCGTTCGTGCCGGTGGACTCGCGCACGGCGCGGACCTCGTCGGCGATGCGTGACACGACGTCAGGACGCGACGACACGAGCCAGAAGAACCACGTCAGCGCCGACGAGGTCGTCTCGCGGCCGGCGATGAGGAAGCTGAGCACGATGTCCCTCCGCACCTCGTCGCTGTGCTCGTCGCTCGCCACGAACCGTGACAGGACGTCGTCTCTGACTCTGTCATCCAGCGACGACGCGCTCTGGCTTCGCCGGGCGCGAACGATGTCCATGGCGAACGCGTGGACGTCGGCGATGGCTTTCTTCGGGTGGCGCTCCGTGCCGACGTTGAGCCACTTCTTGATCTTCCATGACACCTCGATGGGCTCCAAGAACCTCCCAACAATGAGATCCTGCGCCTCGCCGAATTTGTGCATGAAATCTGACCTCGCCTCGGCGAGGACACCACCGTCGGCGAGGCAGGACGGGTCGTGTCCGAACGCCACCATACAGATGGTGTCGAACGCGAACCGCTCGAGCACGTCCTGCAAGTCGAGGAGATCGCCGGCGGCGGCGGCATTCCGGCGGAGGAGAGGGAGAAGCCTGCCGGCGACCTCGGCCTGGACGACGTCGACGACGAACTTACGGAGGGAGCGCTTGGTGAACTCGAGGCTGGCGTTCTTGCGCTGCCAGAGCCACTGCTCGCCGTCGGAGTTGAAGAGGCCACCGCCGAGGAAGTCACGGAGCATGGAGATGGCGTGCTCGCCCTTGGGGTAGTTGGCGAAGTTGGCGCGCAGGATGTGCTCGACGTCGGCCGGGTTGGCGGTGACGATGCCGGTGCGCATCATGGGGATCCAGAAGCCCATCCTGTGGTCTGGGCTGGCGATGATGAGCTCGGTGGACCAGTCGAGGAAGCGGTGGCGGTTCTTGAGGAACGATGGGAGGTGGCCGAGGAGAGGGTGGGATTTGAGGCCATGCGTGGTGGGCTTCTTCTTGATCAGGGCTCTTGTCAGGTGGTAGAAGATGTACAGTAGTATGGGAAGCAGCAGGAGGAGAAGCATTGCTGGGATGGCCATTGCCGATTTGATGCCGTTGACTTGGTATCTTTTGTTGTTTGACCTGTGGATGAGAGGGAAGAGTGTGGCTGCTGGTTTATATACATTGCATCTTGTAATGGGAAGTTGCAGCAGCATCAAATCCAGACTTGTATTCAGAATTAGTGGAGATGATGCTAAAATATTCTGAAGAAGTGTGTGTGCCATGTCCATTGTCCATGATTGGGCACATGGCAGGTTGCCTGTGCTTGTTGACCAAGATAGGACCTTGCATTGGAGGGCATGGAAGCCCAACTTGGTGTTTGTATAATCCAGCTGAGGATAATATAAGAAACGTTTTGGTTTTTTTTTTTGAGCGAAAAGAAACGTTTTGGTAGGAAGCTTCGGATGGTTGAGCGAGCTTGAGCCTGATGTTTTGCGGTAGGATGCGCGCTGAGATGATGGAGCTCAAAAGTGTTGTCGGGCTGGAGGCCCGAATAACGTTTGCGCAGGCCTGAAAATTACTGTTAGTTTGCTTGTGTGTCCCGATAGACGATGGGTGGAGGAGAGAAGAGTCAACAAGGGGGCGTCGTCGAACACTCGAACTCCGGCATGTCGCACAAGTCTGACTCGGCTCAACCTCAAGGTCCTCAACCTCTGAACGTACCCATACATTGATACATAGCAGCGGTTGGCGTTTTTGTCCCCCGTGCAAACGAGACCGCTTTCTTTATTTCCACGGTCCAACCGTGCACGACTCCATGCACTCCACCAATGCGGTACACCGTGGACGAAACTACGTGCGGCCAAAAGAGCACGTAGACACTAGCTAGCTAGCTTGCCGTGATCCTCTCACACACGGTCACACCTTGCCATTTCGGCTATACGTAGGTCTCTCAACAGGTCAACCATCGCATGCAACGCACCCCTACTACCTGCCCACACACGCATTTACGAGGATTCCGCATATCGATGCGTGGCGAGCTTTGACACGACGATGCATGGCACTCAAAACCGGTTGCAAGCGTCGACCAATATACACACGACGTTCATACACATACTACGCTGATGATCCGTTCAGCATTGCACCCTATATATATACTATACCATTCATCGGCATGTCTGAATAACTAGCCAACGAGCCACACAATTCATAAACACAAACTCTCGTAGTCACTTGCACTGCTGAGAAGAAAGAGCATGGAGGTGCAGGTGCAACGGACCTTCACCATACCCACGCCGCCATCGGAGCCGCCGTCCTCCGAGGTGGCACCCACCATCTTCGACCTCGTCGCGCCACCCTACCATGTCACCGTCCTCTTCGCCTACGCCCCACCAAACCCCACTAACACCACTCTCCTCGCCGCGCTCGCCGCCACCCTCCCGCGCTTCCACCTCCTCACCGCCCGCCGCATCCTCGACCGCCACACCAACCGCCCGTTCTTCCTCACGGGCGCAGGCGCCCTCGTCGTGGAGGCCACCGTACCATCGCCGCTCTCCGACCACCTCCCACTCACACCATCACCAGATCTCGAGCGGTTACACACACCGGTCGACAAGGCCACGCCGCACGTGCTGGTGCTCCAGCTCAACCGCTTCGCCTGCGGCGGCCTCGTCCTCGCCTCGTCGGCGCACCATCAGGCCGCCGACGGATACTCCATGTCCCTCTTCTTCCACGCCTGGGCCGCCGCCGCCCGCTCCGGCGACCTCGAACTCAACCACGGCGCCGTCGTGCCGTACGGACCGAGCGCCATAACTCCCCGCTGCCCGCCGCGGTGCGAGTTCGAGCACCGCAGCGTTGAGTTCCTGCCCCTCGACGCCGCGCCACGCCGCGCCCCCACACGCGTCCACCCCTCTGAGATCACCAACCTTATGCTCCACTACACGGCCGACCACGTGTCACACCTCAAAGCCCGAGCACAGAACAAGTATACCACCTTCGAGACCTTATCAGCGCACCTCTGGCGGAAGATCACCGTCGCACGCGGCCGCGCCGGCGATGACGCCTATCGCACGGCGCTGAACGTGACGGTGAACGGTCGCGCGAGGCTTGGGACTGACTCTGTTCCCAAGGGGTTCTTCGGCAATGCCATCTTGACGGCGAGCTCCGGGAAGACAAGTGCTCAAGCGCTGGTGGAAGGAGGCACGCTCGCCGACGCGGCGGCGATGGTCAGGGCGGGTGTTCGTGCACGGGACCGGCGGTATTTCCAGTCGTTCATCGACTTTGGGGAGCTCCATGGCGACGAGGAGATGGAGCCGATGGTTGGGGATGAGGATAATGTGTTGCTGCCGGATGTGGCGGTAGATAGCTGGCTGCACTTGGAGCTGCATCGGATGGACTTTGGGTGTGGCGGAAGGCTGGTCGGGATCTTGCCGGCGCACTCGCCGTTGGATGGGGTGGTGGTGCTAATCCCTGGGTTGGGGAAAGAGGGAGGGGTGGATGTGTTTGTGGCGCTGTATGACAAGCATGCCGATGTGCTTAGGGACATCGCCTACACCATAGACTGAGAAAGGCAGGACAATATGAAGCATTATACAACGAACAAAATCGCCACATAAGTTTGATAGATAGATGAATGAATAAACATGTATCTGAGAACATCAAAACATGGTGAAATATGCCTGGGATTATCATCCTCAGTTCCTCACGTTTTGATTTTCAACTGATGAAGACGATTGTCTAAAAAAACGAATACTCGATTAGTCGAGCAGGTGGGATCAGCTGTCAGCAGGTGTACGCCAAAGTTGCGACTCGCACGGGTTTCTTTGAAGGGGAGGGTTTGGACTCGAACCCGAGTAGCATCGACTCCGCCTTGCCTCTTCTCACCTTCTTGCGCCGGAAGAAGGGAACGCCGGCGAGGCGGCGACTCCAACGCACCCTCCCGGGAGGAAAATGGCGGACCAGCCGGCGCTGCAGGCCGCGGCCGCCGCCCCGGAGCAGACCGACGCGGAGAGGTTGGATGCCCTGGACCGGATGCTCACGCGGCTGGCCCTCGCCGACGACGCCCGCCTCGCGCCGGTGCTCGCCCGCGTCCTCCCCTACGCCATCACCTCGCTCGCCTCCCCCGCGCCTGCCGTCCGCAAGCTCGTAAGCGCACCTCTCCTCCTAGCCCTCTCTACCTTCGGCCCCTGCCCGATCCGAATTTCAGTATGACTTGAGCCATGGGTGCCGTTCTTTCCCCCTCCAGTTGGATTACATGGACCTTCATGTTATGTGTTGCTTTCACCGTGATGAACTTTCAGTTTGCTGCGATAGGGCTGATGGCTTCCTGCTTAATTCCACCTACGGCAATTGCTTCCAGTTGGCTTTTTTAGTGCAAAATTGCATCTTTTAATTGTTCCTACAATTAGCATATCCTCTTCTATTCTTAGCTGCTTGCACAACCGGAACATTCATGGTGGTGTTCTTCACTGCCCAATACTGGGCACTTGAGAGTGCAGAGTGCTGCCCTGTTACTCAGTAATCCGTACTACATATGGCTGCTCTCTGGTAAAGGGGGCAGGGCAATTTTCTTTTATGTTTTATATGCATGATTTATGGATAGATGTTGATATCTGGGATACCAATTCATTTTTTTTGGGGGTCAGGTTATGGAAATTCTCAGCCACATTAACAAAAGGGTTAAGCACAGGCCTGAGATTTCATTGCCAATGCTGGATTTATGGAAAATCTATACTGAATCTACGTCCTCAACAATTGTCCGAAACTTCTGTGTCGTATATATTGAAATGGCTTTTGAACGCCTGCCGACCGAGGTATTCTCTTTTCCTTTGCTAATCTCTGACCTTCTCTAGAGCTGCTTTACCATCTCTGCAAAATTTAACTGTATCATCTGGCCATTTGTAACAGGAGAAAGGAAACATTGCGCCTGATTTGTTGACCAATATATCAAACGCCCCTGCTCAGCATCAAGGGATCATACTGAGGCTTGTGACAAAGGTTTGTCATATCCCTACTCGAGTGATTGCATTTTAACAAGTTGTGAAGTACTGCCTGTATCTGCCTTTTAGTCATGGGGTGTGTGTGTGTGTACATTCTATAGCATTGTCAGTTTTTTCCCTTCTGAACGTGCTTCTCTTGTCGACCAGGCTATTGGTGAATGTAACAAACATAAGGTGGATGACACTATTGCTTCAAAATATCGAGCAATAACTGAATCCAATGATGGTCAAGTATTTTCTGACTTCTGCTTTCACACATTATTGTATCAAACACCACCTCAAGGGTATGCATTCCTTACTAAGTTAGGCCAAATGTATAGAACAATTTTTTTGAAACCTGGAAATCTGACCACTGTAAAATTCTACAGTATTGGATGCCCATCAGGACTTTCAATTGCCCAATCAGATCGGGTTACTGGAAAAATACCACTACCAGGCGACATACTTGCACCAAGAAAGGTAATACAAAAATGTGTAATCATGTCTGCACTGCACAAGTGCACATACACATTTTAGTTGTTAAGTGTTCTACCTGCAAAAAGCACCTGGCCTTCTTATTGTTAAAAAGTTCTTGTCCAATCTCTTCAGCTAGGAATCTTGAATGTCATTGAAGCTATGAACTTTGCACCTGAGACTGTCTACCCTCTTTATTTATGTGCTGCTTCCGATAGGTATTCAATTTCAGAACTCTGTCTAAAGTATATTGGAATGTTTATGTGGATCAATAGTGATGCTAACCACTGTTTGAACATAGTCAAGAATCAGTATCTAAGAAAGGAGAGGAGCTGTTAAAGCGTAAAGCATCTGCAGTAAATTTAGAAGATCCCAACCTCATGAAGAAATTGTTCACGCTGTTCAATGGTATGCATTTTCTATTTTTAGGATTCCAATCGATGTGGTTTGTGTTTCAAGACCTTTGGAGTTCTCTCTCAATTTGTGTCTAAATATCTCTGGCAAGACAGGTACTGTGGGTGCAGAAAATATAGCTGCAGAGCTAAAAGTTTCCCCAGCACATGCTTCACTGCGTATGCGGCTTATGAGTGTTTTCTGCCGATCAATTGCTGCAGCGAATGCATTTCCACACACACTTCAATGCATCTTTGGTTGCATCTATGGTATTCCACTTTTGTATCCCTTTACACTTCATTCCTTTTGTGTCTAATTGGTCTAATCCCTTGTTGTATCTTTTGTTTCATTTTAATAAAATATGTTGTTAGCAAGTGTAGTCTGTTCATACATATATTTACATGTCATTAATAAACTGCAGTTGGTGAAGGAGCTCACGGCGTAGTGGCAAAGGCCACTGGCCGGAAACGCTCCAGCCCAGGGTTTGAACTCTGGGTGCCGCACGTCCGCCTTAGGGGCCTCCCCTGGGGTATTTTCTCAAAAAAAAAAAGGAAGCCACAGCATCTTGTTTATCGATGTTTGTACTGTGTCTGTTTTCTTGTTTCCATAGCCATATGGAATAAACCGCATTCTCTTACACAACATACTATTCTACTTGAGGATCATTATCATCTTGGTTTGGGAAAGTAGTTTTGTTACCCATGACGAGTTATTAATTGGTCTTCGTTCTTAACGCGATTAAGCACCGGTTTATCTGATATGTGGAACTCGTATTCCTGTGGACCTATTATCTCCCCATCTTACATTTCATTTATTGTTAGAACCATCCCTTTTTTTTTTTCTGTTACAACAGGCAATACTTAACTTCACAATTTTGTATGTTGGTACATCCATCTTATCTTTCATTGTATTTCTTTGCCTGTAGGAAGTGGAACTACTTCAAGGCTGAAGCAGTTAGGAATGGAATTTACTGTATGGGTGTTCAAACATGTATGTGCACTTTGCATGTTCTAACAACAAATAGTGGCATTTTTGTCCAAGCCTTTAGGTTTTGCCACCTATATTCTAACTATTTTACTACAATCTAAACTGATATGAATGATGTAATTTAGGCAGTAGCAGGCCAGCTAAAGTTAATCGGTCCAGTTATCCTTACTGGAATATTGCGCTCCCTTGATGGTTCTTCCACTACGGAAACAGGTCTTTCAACTCCCCCTCCCCCCCCCCTTCTGATACTGAAATGCTTGAGAGGTATTGAACAATTTGTTGATTTTCTTCATCTCCAGATTCTACTGGCAGAGATACCAAACTATTTGCATATCAGGCCATCGGTTTGCTGGCTTCTCGCATGCCAAATTTATTCAGGCATGATTTTTTTCTTAAACTTTGTTTGCTCTTGTTCATTTGTGTCATAATGAATGATTTTTTTACTTCTGTTACATTGCAGCGATAAAACTGACATGGCTATACGGCTGTTTACTGCTTTGAAACTGGAGGATCAATCTCTTCGTTTGACAATTCAGGAGGCGGCTACCTCCCTTGCTACAGCATATAAGGTAACTCTGGAGGGCATGTTGCTTTCTCTAAAGTGTGCTTTTGTGACTTACTGAAAATGTTTGCATAGATGACCTACTAAAGATGTTTGCATGGATGATTTTGAAATGTAATTAATTGATCATTATATACAGTCAACTATTTTGGTTTAATGGTTGATTCAACTTGTAAATGCTAATGACATTGAAGTACATGGGGACAGATAGTAATGCTTCATGGTAAAAAGACTTGCTACAATTAAGCTGTGTGCTGGATTTTTTTCTTCTCAAACACGCAGGATTGTTGTGTATCAATATATTAAGAAGAAAAAGGGTTTAGAAACCCACAGAACCTGTACAAACCTTGATATTAAGTGGATAGGCGGCAACAACTTGTTTAAGCTTTGGTCCTTGCCTCCGAAAGGTTTAGTATGGACTTGTTAGCCTTACACATCTAGGTTAATTAGAGGGCTTTTATATCTGAAGTTCATATTAAGCCTTACCTGAATACTTAGGATTCACAATTACACATCAATCCAATGGCATTTCATATTGTGTATTGGCTACACTTCATGTGATTGCTCACAAATAATATAGAGCTTGTCGGCGAGTTATGCTGACTAGGTTCTCGAGGGGATACCCCGAGAGAAGGGTTTGAGGAGAAGTCGTCGAGAATCTAGAATCGAAGGTGACAAGAGACGATTTAGACAGGTTCGGGCCGCAATACGCGTAATACCCTACGTCCTGTTTGGTGTATCTTGTATTGATTGATGTCTTGCAATGCCTGACGGCGTTGCTCGATGGTCTAATCTAGGGACCCCTACCCTCCTTTATATATCCCAGGGGGCAAGGTTTACATGGTAAGTCTCCTAGTTGGTTACAATTGAGGAGTCCTAGTAGGACAAGGTGTCCTAGTAGAAGTCTAGTTTGATTAGGGAACCTGGGGTTTCTATACCCAACAGAGCTTCTATAGGTTATAATGCAATTGGTTGGTTCATCCAGCAGTTATACTTAAGCATGTAAACAAACTAAAACACAGCTACCATCCAGCTCAGAACCTACCAAATGAGGACTGGGTTTTCATTTTACAATATTCTTGCATATTTGTTATCTTCATTCTCTTTTCCTTGGCCTTGATATCAGGGTGCTTCAATGATATTACTGAAGGATCTTGAGGTGCTTCTTCTGGAAAATTGTGAAGCGGTAAAGTTGTTGACCTTTTCACCATAGGCTCTCAGATTACTATCATGCTAAACTTTTATTATCACGATTATCTAGATGGTTCCATTATTGGCGATAGTTTGTGAATGCAGATATAATTAGCTTCAGTGTGAGTCATTGCTTTAGGAAACTAAAGGAAGGTCCATGCTGTATTTAGTTTAATAATAGGAAAAAAAAATCATGAACCAAAAAAGTTGTAAAGCTATCGCATAATATAACATATATGAATGATATGGCTATATTCGAAACAACCAAGTAATTTTTGTGAGGGTTCTAGAAGCTGACCAGTTCATACAAATATAGAATCACTTGTGCTTCATCAAATCATATTGATTTTTTGAATTTATATTTGGATTTATATTTATTCCTGCAACTAAAATTAATATGAGAAAAGGATAGAAATCAGGCAATTGCTATCAAACAATTTCTGACCAACTCTTTACTTTGAGTAGTTCTGGGCAAGTTTCTGGAAGTTTTAGGAACTCCTATGGATGGCTGGAAGTTTTAGGAACTCCTATGGATGGCCTCCAGTATCACATTTTTTTTATTATATATAAACTGATTATTTCCAAATTTCAATATCTTGTTACCTCTAAAAATCCAGGGGATGTTATGCTCTCTTTAAACTTTATGTAATTATCTGATCTTACATTTTTGTTATAAATTTTCGTGAAGGAGCAAAGTGAGGTTCGGTTTTCTGCTATAAGATGGGCAACAACATTATATGATACACAGCACTGCCCAAGCCGGTACATTTGCATGATTGGGGCTTCAGATGTGAAACTGGACATAAGGTTGGTTACAAAAGATTTATTTTGACACTATGTTTTTTCTACTATTATACTAGTGGGGTCACTCATTATTATTTTGTAGTCCAGATCACTTTTTAAATATATGTTTTTTCACAAGTTTTGTAACATCAAGTGTAAATTCCCTTCCCCAGACCCCACTTGGTGTGGGAGCTTTCAGCACTGGGTACACCCTTTTTTAGGTTTCCTAACATCAAATATGATAAGATAGTGCTATTAGTATTTGTTCTGACTTTTGTTATTTATTGTCTAGGTCATTAACCTTTTCATTAAGGTTCATTCAGTTTGATAGTGTTCTGACTTTTTACTGCCTGACTGTTGCTTGCTTGCTCAACTCTATATCCTTGCAGATCATGGTGACATTCATCTATTAAACTATGAATGCAATTAAAATTGATTTTTCTTAAAATTCTTACGATTGTACAGTTTATTGTTTTTGTATCAGGTGATGCTGTAGATTGTTGTGGACATGTTGTCGTAGTTGTCAGTCAGTAAAACATTAGATTGAATTCAGACTGTGAAACACACTGGATCAATAACTGTTCACCTGACTAATGTTTTAAGACTCTTTTGCTGACCTCAAGAAGTGTTTCTCATGTCCTCTAGATGGATGAAAGTAGCGACTTCCTTAGGTTCTGACCATGCCAAATGACTTAAGAACAGTTGGTGATCTTGCTTTAGGCATTTGGATACATGTTTCCTGACAGAAAATTCTCGATTATGATTCTGATTTATTAGCGCATTTCTTCAGGTCAGGTATTTTATAAGTTCAGAACTTAAGGAGTGGAATATTTCCAAGGAAATAGCTTTCGATAGGAGTGCTTGGAGACTAGCTATCAACGTGCTTGAGCCTTGAGCTTTGCTTCTTGGGTTTCATCTCTAGCCTATCCCAACTTGCTTGGGACTAAAGGCTATGTTGTTGTTGTTGTTATGGATTTTATAAGTTCATGCTTACTACCCCTGTTCCAAATTCTAGGTCGTTTGATTTTTATGACCTCAACTTTGACCGCTCGTCTTGTTAAAAAAAAATTGTGTATCTGTATATCACTGTAGACTTGTTGTCATATTTGTCACTCAGTAAGACCATTATATTGAATTCAGATTGTGAAACATGCTAGATCAATAACTGTTCACCTGACCTACTGTTGTAAGACCCCTTTTGCTGATCTGAAGAAGTGTTTCCTATGTCCTCTAGATGGATAAGATTAGCGACTTCCTCCAGTTTTGACCATGCCAAATTACAGTTGGTGATCTTGCTTAGTAGCCATTAGGATACATGTATGCTGACAGAAAATTTGATTCTGATTTATTAGCACATTTCTGCAGGTCATGCATTTTATAATTTATTCATGCTTACCATTTATGTATCCTTCTCTAATTTGGTTCTGTTGTCCCAGGGAGATGGCTCTAGCTGGTCTGAATCTTTTAAATGATGGGAGGCAATCATCAACAGGATCTGTTGATTTCAATTATCCTGATGTTACAGAGATGATAAATTATATCTGCCATCAACGACCTCAGTTGTTGGATTCTGATGAGCAGAGAAATGGAAAATTGATTTTCCCTTCAAAAACATTTCTTTCAATGATCAAGTTTCTGATGAAGTGCTCTGAGTCTAGTGGTAGCCCAGATCTTGTGCAAGATCTATCTCATTCTCATGTAGAAAAAATGTGTGTTGTCTTAGAACATGCCATGTCATATGAAGGGTCTAGTGAACTGCATGCATTGGCCTTGAAGTCATTGGTTGATCTATCCTCTCGTGAACCAAAGGTGTCTGTTTGATGTCATCTATTAGATAAGCTTCATGCTTGCCTCAGTTTTTGTTTAATATTTTTTCATAACTTGCAGTTGGTGTCATTGCGGTATGCAGACCGCATACAATGGCTAAAAGCTCTATTGGGTCATGTTGATTCTGATGCTCGTGAAGCTGCCTCCCGTCTTCTTGGTATTGCTTCATCAGCTCTTTCAAGGTCTGCTGCACTACTTCTTCTGTCTGAGTTCACTTCAACACTTGGCCAAAACCGCCCATCAAGGTATGAAAATTTCAGTACTGCTAAATTTCAAAACCGTCCATGTAGCTTCTAATTCATATGACTATTTGATGAATTGTGTCAGATTTGAAAATTACCATGGACTGTTATGTGCGATCGGGTATCTTACTGCTGGCTGTTTGAAGCAATCTTATGTATGCCATCTTTCATCCTCCTAACTGTAGCTCCTTGTTTACCTTGTATGAAATTGAGCACAGTTTCTTAAGTTGCTCTCGAAACTCCATCTTGAATATACTGACCCTTTCCCAGAGTGACTTTGTAGTTGGTAGTGATACTATAGTACTATGGTCCATGAAAACCTATAATTTTATTCACCAGGAGCTGCAGTAGATGGGCAATTATAGCAGAAATAGCTGCGTGATTGCCCATAACTACCTAGTTCCAAGTTTCAGTGAGACAAACTAGATTGTCTGAACCGTCTTGTACAAGTTTGTGGACATAGATATCCAATTTCTATGTTTTTTTATTTACTTGTGGCAACTTTACAAGTTTGAGTGTCTATGATACAATTACTTTTGCTGCCACACAGCTTAGGAAACTTTGTTTGAGCACATCATTTTATGAGCACCTAATTTTCTATATTTAATTTTTAATTTAATGTATGTAATGATGCATATGCAGATACCTGAAGTAATAGTAAAAAATGTAGCTGAAATTCTTGTAAAAGTTGTTGACTCCGAAGGTTCCGCACTAGCATCCGTTGCAATGGAATCTCTTGGTCATATTGGTCTGCGTTGTGCACTGCCTTCTATCACCCGAAACTCTTCTACAGGTTAAACTTGCTATTGAAATATCTATTTCCATATATGCTTTGCTATTCACCATCTACGAAGTTGTTTATTTGAATGGTTTTTTTGCCTGCAGATGCACTATTAACCATTCTGCATGAGAAGCTGAGTAAGCTGCTTTCTGAAAATGATACTAAGGCTATACAGAAAATTCTGGTATCATTGGGGCACATATCTTGGAATGAGACGTCCTTTCCCCACCTGAATAATGCATTGGACTTGGTTTTTAGTCTTTCACGTTCTAAGGTAGTGGCACAAAACATAAAACTTTGCAGTTAACATAGCACTATTCATTGAATATATTCAAATTATGCTTGTTCAGGTAGAAGATGTGCTTTTTGCTGCAGGGGAGGCACTATCTTTCATATGGGGAGAAGTTCCTGTTACTGCAGATGTGATACTGGAGACAAACTTTGTTTCCCTTTCTCAGGCCACAAACTACCTTACTAGTGATGCACCTCTGGTCTCGAGTAACTCCTATGAAAGAGGTGGTTGTGAAGAGGCACACGCAATGGCTCGAGAAGAAATTATTAAAAAGTTGTTTGAGACACTAATTTATAGCAGTAGAAAAGAAGAACGCTGTGCAGGAACTGTCTGGTTGGTCTCACTGACAATGTACTGCGGTCGACATCCAAAGATCCTAGAACTACTTCCGCAAATCCAGGTTTTCCAATCAAGAATATACAGATCTTATTACAGAGATTGTCAATTTTGTACTTTTATTTAAACTGCCACAGTGCATAATATGTAGATAGCCATATCATGGCGAATGGAACATTAATCTACAGCCACTCGGACAGGGAAGCTAACTTTAGTACAGTAATCTACAGAGACTTGGGCATGGAAGCTAGCTTTAAGTACATTGGGCATGTACCTGCCAGCCCACTTAAAACATGCTCTAGCTTTTGATTTAATTTGGAAGTTCTTACTAGGTTTTACATGACTGCCTGAATTTTAAAATTGCCCTGTAGTGTGGTTCCAAAAATAGAAATCATCTTTTGATTGAAGTGAACTGAACTGTTTATGCATACACCGCTCAACCTCTTCAGCTAGCACAGTTCTCTACTCTCTTCCCACCAGAGTTCTTCCACCTTGTTGACAAATGTAAATGACATTTATTACACAGGAAGCCCTTTCACATCTTCTTGGTGATCCAAATGAGCTTACACAAGATTTGGCATCGCAAGGCATGAGTATTGTGTATGAGCTTGGTGATGTATCTATGAAAGAGCAGCTTGTTCATGCTCTTGTGAACACACTGACTGGCACCGCAAGAAAGAAGAAAGCTATTAAGGTGCATAATTTTCTAGATTTATATTCTATTCCTGGGTGATTATGTTTTTATTCCAAGGTTGTTATGATTTATTGTAATTGCATTAGTTGATGGAGGACTCTGAGGTCTTTCAAGATGGAGCAATTGGCAATAATCCTACCGGAGGGAAACTTAGCACCTACAAGGAGCTGTGCAGTCTTGCCAATGAGATGGGGCAACCTGACCTGATATACAAGTTCATGGATCTAGCTAATTATCAAGCCGCTCTCAATTCCAAGAGGGGCGCTGCTTTTGGATTTTCCAAGATAGCCAAACAAGCTGGCGAGGCACTTGAACCTTATCTGAATACTTTAATTCCTAGGCTTGTCCGTTACCAATACGATCCTGACAAGAACATCCAGGTACCAAAGTGTGCACTCCAATCGCTATATCTTACATCTCCTATGTTTATTTTTATTTTTCTGTGATTAAAATTAAATTGCTTGTTTGAATGTCATAATCTTGTAAAACTACTTCTAAACAGGTTTAATCTCATATGAAATTGAGGTCCTAAGCAAATATTTGATTCCCCAAACAGCTCAACAAGTTACGCTTAACTTTATATCGATTTCATCAATTTAGTAATAAGTTATCCATGTTCACATACTGGTTTATAAGATACTTTGGCAAGTTTGAGCCTTATAGCTTAACTACTGTATTTAAGTATTATGTTAGTTATGTTATACTGCTATATACTTTCTGTCGTGTAATAGGATTTGTGGATAAACTAGGTCTGTTTTTTTTTCTAGTTGTTGAGAAAACTTCTATTAAATTTAGTTAAATATTGCATTTGTTGCACAATGTAACTCATTAAGATTAGCTTTCCACACAATGGTTCTTGTAATCACTGCACTCCCTTGCAGAGTCATGCAACTAACCCTTGAAATTAATTTTAATGTGGCCTTGTAACTTGGATTCAGAAAATAGACCAAACATAAGTCTAAATAGTTATGGAATCTACCAAATACCAAGTTCTTGCACTGTTTTCTGGTTGTCATTGATGGCTATAATAATATTCTATCTCATTATGCTGTAACATATTTCTTACTAGCTCATAGGGCATTCTGAGCTGACTGTTCCAACCGCACATTTTAGGATTCAATGGCACACATCTGGAAGTTAATTGTCTCAGATCCAAAAAAAGCAATAGATGAACATTACGATGTTATAGTGGAGGATTTGTTGGTTCAATCTGGATCAAGGCTTTGGCGCTCACGTGAAGCATCCTGTCTTGCACTTGCCGACATCATACAAGGTCGAAGATATAGTCAGGTAAGTGATCATTTATTCATGGTTTCATAGATTTTTTTTATTAGTTCACCGTTTCATCTGACGTGGCCTCTGAAAGTGTTTTTTTTGCCATTTGGATTTAAATTCGTTTCTCTTTTTCTTTATTGTTCTAAAGGTTTCTAAGCATTTGAGAAAAATATGGATAACCGCCTTTCGTGCAATGGATGACATAAAGGAAACTGTGCGGAATGCTGGTGACAGTTTGTGCCGAGCCGTGAGCTCATTGACAATCAGGCTTTGTGATGTGTCACTAACTTCTACTTCTGATGCAAACGAGACAATGAACATTGTGCTGCCATACTTGCTTTCTGAAGGCATACTCAGTAAAGTCTCAAGTGTTCAAAAAGCCTCGATTAGTTTGGTGATGAAGCTTGCTAAGGTATATTGGTGGTAAAACTTAGCAAGTTTAACTGCATACCTGCTATAACGAGCTGTGTGTATATTCGTAATTTTCACCCCTACTGTAGTATTTTGAGTATATAGATACAGAATTGTTCTGGAGCGCGAACTATACACAATACAATAAACAGATGGAGGAAATAGATACATAATGAGTTTAGATAAACTTAGTGAGTTATATTTTATAATGGATTCAGTATTTTACTAAATTTGATTATTGTTTTCTCGACATCTGTGATTTATTAACATATTCAGTGAACAAAAGATCATAGCACCTTTTCTATATCCATAGTTTAATACACTATGCTTATATAGCTACCAAATTAATCAGCTAAGAGGATATCCTTAGCTTATGACTTTCTAATGTAGGGTGCTGGACCTGCTCTTCGGCCACATCTGCCAGAACTTGTTAGTTGTATGCTTGAATGCTTGTCAAGTCTGGAGGATCAAAGGTTGAATTATGTCGAGGTATGCTAATTTTGTTTCCCTTTTATAAATGGCTAGTGGTGATGATGTTGCAAGTGTGTATCTCACAGATGCAATTCTTTACTCACTCCTTTATTTGGATCAAGATGCATGCAGGGAATGCTGGCATCAAAACAGATAAGCTTGAAAGCTTGCGTATAGCTGTGGCTAAAGATTCTCCAATGTGGGAAACTCTTGATATATGTATAAAAGTTGTTGACAAGAATTCACTTGATATATTGGTTCCTCGCCTGGCCCAAATGGTTAGATCAGCTGTTGGGTTAAATACAAGGTTAGGATTGCTTGTACCATAAATGCTGCAATCCTCACTACTCAGTCATATGGTTTCATTCATTTTCTGTCTGATTTCAGAGTTGGTGTTGCTAGCTTCATCACCTTGCTGGTACAGAAGGTCATGGTTGACATCAAACCATTCACACCATTGTTACTGAAGTTACTGTATAGCGCTGTTCTGGAGGAAAGGAGTTCAGCAGCAAAAAGGGCATTCGCGTCCTCTTGTGCTACTGTTTTGAAATATGCTAGCCCCTCGCAGGCTCAGAAGCTTATTGAAGATACTACCTCTCTGCATTCAGGTGGGAAAAATGATCAGTTATCTGGTGCAATTCTTATTAAAGCCTACTTGAGCAATGCAGCAGATATTCTTGGTGGATATAATGCAGTGGTTATCCCTGTAATTTTTGTGTCAAGGTATGTGAAGGACAAATTTATTAACCTTGCATTTTCCTTGACTTTTGACATTTTCAGATTATCTATAATGTTTTTAAGTTCAATATCGTAAAAGTATAGAAACATTTTCATGTGCATAAACAAAACCTTTTTTTCAGATTTGATGATGACAAAGACACCAGTGCCGTATATGAAGAGCTTTGGGAAGATATTCCTAGTAGTGAACGAGTAACCCTAACACTGTATTTACCAGAAACTTTATCTCTTTTATGTGATTGCATGTCATCGTCATCATGGGCTGGTAAAAGAAAGGTATGTCTCTGTCATGATTTCCTGTCCATATGCATGTCAAATTAGTAACGGTTAAAAGTCTGTACCTTGTGATATGCTTATTGTACAGCCTTATCCTTGCAGTCAGCCAAGGCTACAAAGAAGCTATGCGATGTTCTTGGAGACTCCCTTTCGGCACACCACCATAATATTCTCGAATCACTTTTGAAAGAATTGCCTGGTCGATTCTGGGAGGTAACTCACGCTACCCTTCATTTGTTCTTGGAATGATTACAGGGTAATCTGCTTATAAGTTATACTATCTCTTTTATTGATCTTTATCGATGTCTTGGTTATTCATTTAGTTTCCTTACATCGTTCAACAGGGAAAAGATGCTATCCTGGATGCGCTGGCTTCATTGTGTTCTTGCTGTCATGCTGCTATAACAGCAGAAGACTCCAGCTTGCCAAGTGTTATACTAAATGCTGTTTGTGCTGCTTGCAATAAGAAATCAAAATTATACCGTGAAGCAGCTTTCCTGTGCCTACAGAAAGTAATTTCTTCAATCCTCATATATTGGACCATTTTTATTGACCAACCTTTCCTTTTCTCCTTTTAGCACAGTTTTTTTAGTCAAGATGACATTCACTTAATAAAATGATGTAACGCCATGCTAAAGGTTATTAGGTTTTTTCTGAACTTGTCGTGTTGAAAAGTACATCAATCATGCTTAACAGGCAATTCTTGGGAAAAAAGTTTTCTGCAAACATGTGGAGTACCCTTTGTTGGAGTGTATAGAGGCCCATAAGGCCTGGCCCATATAGAGGCCCATGTAGTGTTGTATATATCTCACCCTTTAGGGTTTGAGTGGCAATATAGTGATTATTCACACTATAGCATGGTATCAGTTTAGGTTTTCCTCTCCTCCCTCCTCCAGCCGCCGCCTCCTGTGCTGCCAGCGCCGCCGCCGCCAAGATGGCTGGCCGCCGGCGCCTCCTCCCCTCCCTGGCTTCCCTTCCCTTCCCCCCTCCTCTGCTTCTCCCGCCGTGGAGGCTGCGGCTGGCGCAGGGGCTGGCGCGGCGGATCCAGCCGGCAAGATCCAACCCCCGCCGCCCCTGGCCGAGATCCAGCCGCCGCCGCCAGGGCTCCAGCCGCCCCTGGCCGGCCTCCAGCAACCGATGGCCGCCCTCCAGCCGCCGTCGCCCCCGCTCCGGCCTGATCTGGCGCAGGGGCTGGCCGCCGCCGACCTCCAGCCGCCGCCGACCTCCAGCCGCCGCCGTCCGAGCTCCAGCCACCCCTGGCCGCGCTCCAGCCGCTGCCGCCAGGGCTGGCCGGGCTCCAGCCGCCGCTGCCGGCCGTGGCTGGCCCTGCAGCCGCGGCTGCTGGTGTTGCCGCTGGTGTGGGCCCGGGTGGGATCCCACTGCTGCCCACCCTCCAGCAGCCCCCACCTCTGACCCCGGAGCTCGTGGATGCCTACCGTGCGGAGCTCCACGCTCTCGCGACCTCTGCAGGCCTTGCTGACCCCGCGAGCCTTGCCCGTGTTGCGTCCACCGCGGGCCCGCGCGGCTACACTGGCAAGCCGGTCTCCGACGAGGCCGTGTCGGCCGAAGCAGCTCTCGCCGTCGCCCTTCGTGCAATCCAGGCTGAGGCTGCGGCGGCCGAGGAGCGGGTTCGCGCAGCCTCTGCCACCTGGGCGCGTGAGCGTGCCACCGCCGACGCTCTCGCTCGCCGAGTTGCCGAGGCTGAGCATTACCTCTCCGGCTCGCAGCCCGTCATCCCCTACACCGACCTCGGCGCCTCTCCTTCACGCCTACCTCCGCTCGAGAGCTCTCGCGGCCACTTCCCCGACCCGGTGGTCACCCAGCTCCATCATCAGGCCATGGGTGTCCAGCACATCCGGGAGATGGTCAGCATTGTCCTCGACTTCTCGTCTACCTCCTACAACCGTTGGCGGGGTCAGGTGCTCATGGTTCTCCGGCGCTACCACCTCACCGACCACGTTCTCGCCGACACCCCTGAGGCCGCACGGGACACGACCTGGCACCTCCTCGACACCGTCGTCTTGTCCTGGATCTCTGGGACCGTCGCCCAGGATCTCCAGGACTCCGTCAACCCTCTCGGAGGCACCACGCGTGCTGCTTGGCTGACCCTTGAGAACCAGTTTCTCGGGCACGCCGAGACTCGCGCCCTTCAGCTCAGCCTTCGCCAACTTCGAGCAGGGTGACCTCTCCGTCGGGGAGTACTGCCGCAAGATGAAGGGCATGGCCGACTCTCTTGCGGATCTTGGCTGCCCCGTGGAGGACTGGGTCCTGGTGCTTCATATCCTCCGTGGTCTCAACGACACCTTCGACCACATACGGGACTGGATCACCAGGCAGCGGCCTTTCCCCTCCTACACGCAAGTTCGGGACGACCTTGTCCTGAAGGAGCTCACACGACGTCCCCAGGCACCCATGACTCCTTCGTCCTCCTCCACCGCGCTCGTGGCCTCTCCGCCGACCCCTGCGACTCCGCCAGCCACCTCTCTCCTCGGTGCTCCTCCCCCCGGGCCGAGCGGGGGTGGGGGGAACCGTGGTGGCCGACGTCGCCGGGGAGGGGGTCGCGGTGGTGGCTCTGGTGGAGGACGTCGGAGCCCACAAGCTCCTCCTGCTCCTTGTGGCTCTTCTCCGGCTCCTGGGGGTACGCCCTGGCCATCCTTCTCCAACCTGTGGTCAGGGCGTATCTCGATGTGGCCGTTTCCGGCTTCGGGCGGCGGATCTCAACCTCAGCACCAGCCTGCGGCTCTGATTGCGGGATCTCCTCCGTCGGGCCCGACGTCTTGGCTTCCACCCACCCAGCCCAGCCTGCCTCCTTTCTGGCCTGGGGGATGGGACCAGGCAGCGTTGGCTCAGTCGTTCAGCACCATGGGCTTGACTCCGCCGAGCAACCCCGAGTGGATCGCCGATTCGGGGGCCTCGTACCATACGACCCCTGATCCTGGTATACTTTCTTCTGTCCACTCCCCACCTGTCTCTTGTCTTTCTTCAATCATGGTGGGGAACAGTTCCTGTCTTCCTGTCACTTCTGTGGGCACTGCTCCTGGTCCTTTTCGTCTTTCCAATGTTCTTGTTGCCCCTCAGATGGTTCACAATCTTCTTTCTATTCGTCAGTTTACTGCTAACAACTCTTGTTCTGTTGAATTTGACTCTTCTGGTCTTACTGTGAAGGATCTGGCTTCTCGGCGCCCACTCCTCCGATGTGACAGCCCGGGACCCTTTTACACCTTCCGCCTCCCGTCTTCCGCTGCTCCGACATCGACTTCTTTTGCTTCATCCGCTGCTTTCGCCACCACATCTACTTCCACGACTTGGCACCGTCGGCTCGGTCATCCCGGCCGCGACGTTTTGGCCTGTCTTACTCGTAGTACAGGTCTCCCATGTACTAGGGCTCCTGATGAGCATATTTGTCATGCGTGCCAGTTGGGTCGTCATGTTCGACTTCCTTTTTCTTCTTCTTCGCATGCGAGTCATGCTTTTGATCTTGTTCATTATGACTTACGGACATCTCCTGTACTCAGCATTTCTGGTTATAAATATTATTTGGTGGTGGTGGATGATTTTTCTCGTTACTCGTGGACTTTTCCCTTGCGAGCAAAGTCTGATGCTTTTCCTACCCTTCTCCACTTCTTTGCTTGGGTTTCTACTCAGTTTGGTCGCACTGTGAAGGCTGCTCAGTGTGACAATGGTCGTGAGTTTGATAACCACACCTTTCGTGACTTCTTTCTCTCTTAGGGGATTCAGCTGCGTCTTTCCTGCCCATACACCTCTTCCCAGAACGGCAGGGCTGAGCGGATGATTCGTACCACAAACGATGTCATTCGCGCCCTTCTTATTCAGGCCTCTCTTCCAGGCCGATTCTGGGCTGAGGCTCTCCATACAGCTACTTATTTGCTCAACCGCCTCCCCTCCACTGCCATTTCTGCCCCCACTCCACACCATGCTCTCTTCGGTACTCCTTCCAGCTACGATCACCTTCGTGTCTTCGGGTGCGCGTGCTACCCTAACACCTCAGCTACTACTCCTCACAAGCTCGCGCCCCGCTCGACTCGTTGTGTGTTTCTCGGTTACTCCCCTGATCACAAGGGGTACCGCTGCTTTGATCTTACCTTCCATCGTATCCTCATCTCCCGGCACGTCGTCTTTGACGAGTCCGATTTTCCTTACTCCACCTCTCCCACCCCGTCTCCCGACCCTGAGCTGGAGTCCCTCTTTCCGACTGACCTGGTGGTTCCACCACCTGTTTCTATTTATCCTTCCTCTGCAGGTCTTCCTGGTCCGGTGTCACCGCTCCCGGTGGCTCCTACCGGCCCGTGGGTGGCCCCGGAGCCCCCCGTCGCGCCACCCGCGGCCCCGGAGCCCCCCACCGTGCCACGCGCGGCTCCGGAGCCCCCCACCGCGCCACGCGCGGCCCCCGAGGCCCCAGTGTACCACACGCGGCCTCGGAATCCACTGCCCCGACCCGTGCGGCCCCGGAGCATCTACCGGCCCCCCTCGTGCCCCCGGGCTTCCCGGCGCGCTCCTGGCAGCCTGTGCACGTTTATCGGCGACGGCCGGTGCCGGGGTCGGCGACGTCGCTCCCGCCACCGCCTCCTCCCTCGGCGCCGCCAGCCCGCCCTCGGATCAGCTCCCGCGTCGATCCGGGCGTGTACCACCCGCCTGTTATCCATCGGGATCTTGGCCATACCCATCCCATGGTGACACGGCGGGCGGAGGGCGTCTCGCGACCTGTGGCTCTCACTGCCGTCGCGAGTAAGCCGGGGGTCTCTCCGGTACCCTCCTCCGTCCGCGAGGCTCTGGCTGACCCTCACTGGCGTCGCGCGATGGAGGAGTCCGTGGCCCTTCTTGCCAACCAGACGTGGGACCTCGTACCGAGTCCGTCTGGTGGCAACGTCGTCTCCGGCAAGTGGATCTGGACCCACAAGCGCCGGGCTGACGGGTCCCTGGAGCGCTACAAGGCTCGCTGGGTCCTTCGCGGTTTCACCCAGCGGCCTGGGGTGGACTACGACGAGACCTTCAGTCCAGTGGTGAAGCCGGCCACCGTGCGCACGGTTCCCTCGCTGGCTCTCCAGCGCTCGTGGCCGGTTCATCAGCTGGACGTGAAGAACGCCTTTCTTCACGGGACTCTCACCGAGACCGTCTACTGCAGTCAGCCGACGGGGTTCGTCGACACCAGTCGTCCTGATCTGGTGTGCCGCCTCAACAAGTCACTCTATGGCTTGAAGCAGGCTCCCCGGGCGTGGTACTCTCAGTTCGCCACGTTCTTGACCTCGCTGGGCTTCACCGAGTGCAAGTCGGACACTTCGCTGTTCGTCTTCCACCGAGGCACCGAGGCTGCCTATCTGCTGCTATACGTCGACGACATCATCCTCACGGCTTCCAGTCAGCCCCTGCTCCAGAGTATCATCCACTCTCTGCAGCAGGAGTTCGCCATGAAGGACCTGGGCGTGCTTCACCACTTTCTGAGTCACCGTGGAGCCCTGCCCTTCCGGCCTCTTCCTCCACCAGCGACAGTATGCTCTCGACATCCTGGAGCGGGTAGGAATGGCTGACTGTAAGCCCTGCGCCACTCCAGTCGACACCCAGGGCAAGCTCTCGGCTGAGGAGAACCCTCCTGTTGCTGACCCGACGGCCTACCGGAGTCTGGCCGGGGCCCTGCAGTACCTTACCTTCACCAAGCCGGACATCGCCTACGCGGTCTAGCAGATCTGCCTCCATATGCACGACCCTCGCGAGGCACATCTTGCTGCCCTGAAGCGCCTGCTGAGGTACGTTCGGGGCACGGTGGACTGTGGCCTCACCCTTCACCGGTCCCCCTTCACCGAGCTTATCGTCTACACCGACGCTGACTGGGCCGGCTGCCCCGACACCCGTCGGTCTACCTCGGGCTACGCCGTCTTCCTCGGCGGCAACCTTGTCTCCTGGTCGTCCAAGCGGCAGCCGGTGGTCTCCCGCTCTAGTGCTGAGGCGGAGTACCGCGCTGTTGCCAACGGCGTGGCTGAGGCGTCCTGACTCCGACAACTCTTGGCGGAGCTCCACAGCCCGCTCACCAAGAGCACGCTCGTCTACTGCGACAACGTCAGTGCTGTCTACCTTTCCACCAACCCGGTTCAGCACCAGCGGACGAAGCATGTGGAGATCGACTTGCACTTCGTTCGCGACCGGGTCGCCATCAGGCAGGTCCGGGTCCTCCACGTCCCGACCTCCTCCCAGTTCGCCGATATCTTCACCAAGGGACTACCCTCCTCGACGTTCTCTGAGTTCCGGTCCAGTCTCAACGTCACTAGTGGCTAGTTGAGACTGCGGGGGGGGGGGGTGTTGTATCTGTGTCCTCTTTCTTGTCCAGTCTTCAGCACCGCTGTGTCGGTAGCTCAGACTGCGGGGGGGTGTTGGAGTGTATAGAGGCCCATAAGGCCTGGCCCATATAGAGGCCCATGTAGTGTTGTATATATCTCACCCTTTAGGGTTTGAGTGGCAATATAGTGATTATTCACACTATAGCACCCTTTGCTCAAAGCATCTTAGCGAGAGACATGCAATACATTCTTCTGTTGAAGCATGGTATATGGGAATTTAGTCCTTTCTTTTAGTATTTTTAGACTAGTAGATATGTACATGGAGTAATGAATCCCGAAAGGGCCACATCCTCTTATCATGCCGTTTTATGAGCACAGGTTTTGCAATGAGATGGCCTTTAGGCAATTCTTAGATAATTTTAGAATTGGTACCATGCACTTAGGTTTTCCTTCTTTTTTATTGCTTTTCACTTTTCAGGTGATTACAGGATTCAGAGATCCAGGGTTTTTCAATAATGTTTTTCCTATGCTATACAATGTTTCTAAACAATCTGTGATTTGTAAGACAAAAGGTTCATCTTCAGCTACTTCATCTGCTGATGCTGGTCAGTTATCATTTTGAGCTCTTAGATGCATTCAGCTAATGACTGCTTAAATTAAGCTTCTTATAATCATGTAAAAGCATCTGCTCTATCTGATGCTCTCGATCTCAATTATGTATCGCTAATTGAGTGGCCTTTCGTAATCAAAACCCAAAAGTGAAAGACTCAGTTTAGACTAAATACATATTCACAATTAAGTTGGGAAGTTGTGGACACATAAAAGTTCTGATATGAGTGTAGAACTGCAATGCTTCCTTGATTAGAGAATTCATGCTAAATGTATTTTGTAGTATGTATGCAACTATATTATATAATTCTCAGCTATTTCTCCAAATACTTCTTTATTCTTTCACTCTCTTTATCTTTTGTGTGTGGCTTCTTTTCTACAGAACAAGATGAAAGCGAAGGTGCCTCTGTTTCTCTAGATAAAGTGCTCAATTGTGCCACGTCTTGCATCAGTATTGCTTTTCCACAGGATGTTATCAGTCAAAAGGAAAATGTTTTAGAAGTAATATTGAACTCTCTTTCACCAGAGCAGAGTTGGCAGGGTATGAATTCTATTGCAAAATCTGTGATATTTTCTGGACTACATTAAATCATTGTACTGAAAATGGGTCTTTGATTCTTGAAACTTAATGCTTATATTTTTCATGACCAGTTAAATTGTCATCCTTCTCGTGTGTCAAAGAGTTGTGCCACAAGTTTCAGAAATCTGATGATATTGACACATGGCCTCAAGACACTGCTTCCTTGGTTCAGGAGGTATATCCTGTAGTTTTTGTGGCTTTATATTCAGCTGCATTGCTTTCCTTTTTCCATGACTCCTGACAATTCTTCTAAATTTTCAGCTATTTCATTTGGTGTCAGCGAAAGTATTAGATTCAATACGCTTAATTAAGATTGCTCAGGTGATTTTCTATATATCTAGTCCTAGCTAGCCGATGCTGTGATATTTTCAGAGTACTTTTACTTGAAGATAACTTTTGTCTTCCTGCTAATGAAAAATGACATTGACATTAGATATATTATTATGTCTATGATCTGTATGTTTATACAATATAAAAGCAGTAAATATTATGACTATGACATTTGCTGTAATTTGCTTGTCATGGGTTGTATGGTATGGGCCAAATAAGCGCCAAAATGAAAATCAACTGTTAGCAAAATGTATAGGTACTTTATGTGGAGAAGCATCTTAAGAACGCAATATCATTATTGCATATATAATTCACTCAGGTGACTGATAGGAATATAGGATCCACTGCATTTAAGATTTTTTTTTAAAAAAATGTTGTGTTTCTTTCACACCATTGCTTTTAATCTCCTTCCATGGTTCTTAATTACACACATGGCATGTAGCAAATCATGAAGGCTTTTAAGTTTATTGCTTTTTGAAAGATCAGCAATGGAGGCCAAGAGCAGCTCCCAGAGAATTACTGGGGGAAGAAATGGCCAACAAAAGCTAGTGTTTTTGTTTCCCAAGTACTCATACCATTCCTTCACATGTAAGAATGGTGCAATGCCTGTCTGGAATTGCCAGGAATAGTCCATAATATCAGGCACATCCTCGTAAATGGTTAAATAGACCCATTGTCATTTCTTAAACCGGTGGTTTGTTGAAATCCTGTTTAGTTTGTGATTAGCAGTTAGCCTCCAGAGACACAATATTCCTCACGGGTTGTTACCTCTACCTTTTGCAGGTTCATATTGCTGCATCGGAGTGCCTTCTTGAGTTGTGCAAACTGTATAAAGACTTTCCATTGACAGAAAGAACAGAGGCCCAGTTCGAGGATGAACTTGCTGATCTCTGTGAGTCTGAAAAAAGCGAACAGGCAAAGGCATTGTTGAAGGAATGCCTGGGCATCCTTCAAACTCTGTCTAGAGTAACCATGAGAACTGATTAAACCTAGCTCTGCGAAACGTGTAAATCTGTAACTGAAATACTGGAGACATAATGACCCTCCTGAAGTCTGCTGATTGTAATTTGTAAATTCATTCTTAATGCAGTATAGATATAGCAAGTTCGCCCTCCCTTTTACGTCACGAGGGCAGGACAAGAAAAGCCACATGTTACTCATTTGTTACCTAGCTCCTTATCCTTGATACTATGTTACATCTGTTATGTATATACCTCAGAAACACGAAGTTGCCAGGCAGCAGGGCAGCTTTTGCAGTTTTCATTTGTGCTGTTCGCCCAATATTGAAGAACGATAATATGCCAAAAATCAGATTCTTGTACACTATTTTCCATGGGCAAACATTGAGGTCCGAACAACATGAATGCCTCGATTATTCATAATCATTGAGAACATATACAACTAAGCGTCCAGCAGCCGAAATCCCTCTTTATTTTATGAAAATTTGGTTGGTGGAGTTTGTTGTGGACGGAGGTGATATTTTGAAAAGAAAAACATGGACGGAGATGGAAAGAGGAGTGTGCCTGCTGGTGGTAGTGTGTTAATGATGCAAACGAATAATTTGGGTCCATGGAGAATTGGAGAATGGAATCTCCACACCAGGACGTTGTTGGTCTTCTCCTTCTCGAGCTTTTTTTTTTTTTTGAAAAAGTTTGTACGCATGTAAAGCACATTTTATTCTATAAATGTCTTCGCGAGACCCCAAAAAAATTGTTTAAGAGATTAGATCACCAGATATTAAGTTAAAACTTAGCATAGCTCAGCTACTAAGGGTTGTTGTGTTGGGACCTGTCCACCTAGGTTCGAGCCATCGATTTGGTACCGGTGCTCGTTTTTTTGGATTTATTATTCCAGAATTTAACCAGTATTATTGTTTCAGTGGTAGGCCACGTCTCCGACGATTGCAAGCCGCACGTGGTGAATTCATCAGTCTCGAGATCAACTGGCTCAGTCTCTTGGAAGTGCCCACAGGAGTAGGGTTGCGTACGACGTACATGTATTCGTAAGGGTGAGTATGTGTGCATATGTGTGAGCGTCTTCGATTATGCTATGCTGTGATTCTAAAATAATAACTTAGATCGTGTTTCTTCGACTTTTTATTCCATTGAAAACCGCTCCCTCCCCCCTACGAAACCCCCTTACCCTTTTTTGTGGTTGCTTACCATCGTCGTCATGGGTTACCAAGAGGGGAGCTACCAAAACATCACAATACCTAACCGCAGTGAATTGACATACATGATACATACACTAGGGAATAAAGGGCTACCAAAACAACAAACTGAAGTGATCAATCATATACGTTTACACGATCAGCCAATGTAGACAAATACGTGTGATAACACCAGCGGGTATATATTCTCTTGGGACATTGGGAGTGTTGGAGCGGCAGAGCGCAGGGACTTTAGGTGGTTAGCTTGCGCAGAGCGGCAGCAGTCCTGGAGCCCAGTGGCCTTCCTAGATGCTTGGAGATGTAATCGCCAGCCTCCATGAGCTTGTTGAGGTCCACATTGGTCTCTATCCCCAGGCCATGGAGCATGTACACGACGTCCTCAGTGGCGACATTGCCAGTGGCACCCTTTGCGTACGGGCAGCCTCCGAGGCCTGAAACTGACGAGTCTACTATACTGATTCCCATCTGAGGAAAGAAAATGTTAGGCTAAGGTGACCTCCTTGTGGATGTTATGTACTTTTAGTGATATAAAACAAACAAATTTTGTGTCTTTACTTACTTGAAGGGAGACTAGGATATTGGCAAGGGCCTGGCCGTATGTATCATGAAAATGAACAGCAATCTTGTCTACCGGAACAAAGGACATGACAGCTTCAAGCATAGCAACTACACTACCTGAAACAAACAAGATAATTAACGAGCAGGGGCATTTCTATCAGTTGCTACGTGGATCAGTTTCAAGTTTCAACATACTATTCAAAAAAAGTCAGAGCAAAGGGTAAGCATTGGCAAGAACAAGTAGTAGTTGCTTACCTGGTGTACCAACACCAATCGTGTCGCCAAGTGAAATCTCCGAGCAGCCCATCTTATATAGCTCCTTAGCTACATATGCCACCTTCGACGGATCTATTGCACCTTCGACAGGGCAACCAATAACACAGGAAACATACCTAGCACAAACAGAGGATGCAAGGTTCAGACAACAGTGCAGACCAAGTACTTCACTAGTAACTCAATTCTGCACAAGTTTTAGGCTTAAGAGAGTAACAGTTCATTAAATTACCCACGGATAAGGAGTCCATGTTTCTTGGCAGCAGCAGTAACATCACGGTACCGAACAAGACTTTCCTCAATGGTACAGTTAATGTTGGACTTAGAGAAGGATTCAGAGGCAGATGCAAAAACTGCAATTTCCTTTGCACCAGCTGCAACAGCAGCCTCAAATCCCTGTAAACACTCATTCATTGCTACAAATCAGATCATGTAGTGGAAATTACGTATAGCACTGTTAAAGCTGCTGTGTGCAATAGAGTTCTGTAAAAAAATGACATAGAACTTACTCTGAGGTTAGGAGTTAACACTGGATACCGCACATCTGGCAACTGCTGGATCCCTTTGAGGACATCCTTTGCATCAGCTAGCTGCAGTTCACAGAATGCTAAATAAGATTCATGGTTTTCTATGGAAAAATGGCAATAGTCAAAAAATCAAAATCGATGGATAGCTTGATATGATTCAAGTACATCACCTGTGGCACCCATTTTGGGGATACAAAACTTGTGGCTTCAACTACTGATAAACCTGCAGCCACTAATTTGTGTATCAGTTCGATCTTCACGGATGTTGGTACAGTGCCTTTTTCGTTTTGCAGGCCATCCCGAGGTCCAACTTCAACAATCTTCACAAACCTTGGTAGATCCCACATAACCTGGAGAAGTATTGTTGATCAAATCGAATGGATTAAACGAAAGAAATGTGATGCAGATATTGCCATCATTGTAATTCTGTGACATTTATAAGCGCACTTTATTTAATTTATAATGGTAGGCTGGAATTGACTAGGTAAAGCAAATGATGATGAGTAAAAGTGTAAAACTGATTATCAGTTCAGTCTTAATTATGAAACTCAAACTACCTTGCGGGGAAGATCTCTAATCTCCACTGTGTCACATGATGAATCAGCATGACGGCATTGCGGATGCCACTGATGAGAATGGCCATGGAAGACCATACCATTGCAGGAATCATTGTACCTGAGAGCAAACAGAGAAAAATGTTTTTTTTTTTCAAGTGTTCCCTTCACCGGATTTTTTTCACAGAAAAGCAATTGTAAAATGACACGGATATTCCATTTTATACTTGAGTAATGGATGTCGTTGTGCACCTCAAGTGTTCATAGTCATATGCCTCTAGATACTAGTTTTACCTGCCAGTGTTGTGGTCGTCAGCCGATGCCTTGCGGGAGCTCGGTGGCAAGAAGCCTCCAAGTCTGTTAATACTCAACTTTGGCAGGTCTCCAAGACCAAGTGGCTCCTCAAGGCTTGACATCCTATAGAAACATGAGTAATTTCAATTGTACTTAGTTGCACCATTTGCACCACATACTGGGTTTAAGTATTTAAGATCTGACTATTGAACACCAAACTATGGAGCAAAAAGCTACCAATCGTTCCCAAGTTTGACGGATATTTTTTCCTTAATGAAATGTGTGTTTAGGCACGGTCGCTTTAAAAAGTTTGACGGACATTATTCTGCTAGGAAAAAAACTATGTTTGGAGGCAACTAAGGTGATTGTAAGTGCTTGTATCTAAAAAATCCACTGCCCAGAAGCTGCATGTCAAATGCTGAATGCCCAACGGTTTGCACAAATAATTTTCCACACAAAAAATACTTTGGCATTGAAGTGTTTCACGAAGATCTAGTCAGTTTGAACATGTAAATATCTGCGTAACCGATGTTCATAGTAAAAATGGAGCATCTGAATCTCCCGTCCTCCAATTGAGGAAGTTGCTCAAAGGGACCAAGTCATGACTCCCAAACAAAATCAGGCGACTGACAAAGCAAGAACAGACACAAAGGCAAAGCTACGAAGCGGCCACGGCAGGCTTAACTTACCTCGACAATCGATCGATGAGCACGAAGGTCGCTAAAATTGCGGTCGATGAACGCAAGGCGGCAAGTCAGGGTCAGAGAACTGGAGCTAAATCAGCAGAGGAAACGGGGGCGCTAGCTCTGCTGGAATTCGACGCAACCCGCTACCAAAGCGGCTTGTTTGGTGGAGTTGGGTCGGTCTCGGGGAGCGGTGGCCGACGGAGATGGATCCGCGAGAGGTCGCAGCGGCTTCCTTTGCAGCGCCTCCTCCCTCTCCGTCTCCGTCCCCGCGCGTACGTCTCCTCCCACGACGAACCAACCAGCAGGTGGGTGGCCGCGGCGCCGCGTGGGCCTGGTCCACGCCTCGAACGCTTCTGAGCCCCACATTGTCGGCGGGTGTGGAGTAATGTGCACCGGTGCAGGGAGTGGTGCTGCGCCGGGCCGCGTGGGAAAGTGGTGTTGGTAGGCGGCCGGCCGGCGGGTGCTTTTCAGTTGGGTGAGCAGCCACAGCCCAACCTACCAACTCTCCGTTCCGTGCCATACTGCCATTAGCTCTATTAACGGGTCTGTCTCGGAAATGCCTTACTCCTGTAATATGATCCATTAGAACCTTCTGATACGGATCTTCTTCTTTTTTTAAAAAAAAAAGACTGAAGATTAAGAAAGGAATCACATGTAAAGAGCCTAGTTGAAAGTAATATGATGAGATATTATCTCTTCCAAGATTCAGTCAGAAATCTTATGTTATGTCTCAGGGTTAATGGCCGGTCATTACTCATCAGTGGTGGTGGACTTTATTAGGATCAAGAGACCCGAGAATGCATATGTATCCATTGAGTGGTTAGCAAATGAAACAACGCCACCGACAAAAAAAAATGAGACAAGGTCAATTGCCAATTTGGCTGCATCAGGACCAAATCTCTTTTGTGGCTCTGGACAGTCTTATTTGTTTGTGGCTAGTTTTCCTTCCCATGGTATTGTAGAGACGTGACGTCTTATTTAATTTTCAGCTGGCCTAATAAAAGCTGATGATGCTGATTGAATTTTAGCACACGCCATAGTTTGAGAAAGATCTAAGCCCATGTGGAACGTGATGGAGGTGATGCTGAAACGTGCCAAAAAAAAATATTTGCAGCGACAATGCCCAGCGTGTGAGGAGTTTTAGTGTAATTCTATTTACAAACATACTAACCAGTGGGAAGACGGCGGTGATGCTGAATGGCGTGCCAGGCCGTTGGATAAACTGCAGGAGAGGCCTTCGACAAGGCGATCCTATCTCCCCCTACCTGTTCATCCTTGTTGCCGACGTCCTCCAACGCCTGATTCATCGATCGTCGCGAGCTGGAGAACTGGAACACCCTTTGGTGCCTCACACTCCTTGCCCTGTTCTTCGATATGCAGATGATACCTTGATTTTGATCAAAGGTGACGTTAATTCAGTAAGGCTCCTCAAATCAATTTTGGATGACTTCTCCCTGGCAACAGGGCTCAGCATAAACTTCCATAAATCCACCTTCATCCCCCTCAACATTGATCACGATGAGGCTGTTGAGATGGCTGACATAATGGGCCCCATCTCCCAGTTTCCGCAAACTTACCTGGGGCTCCCCCTATCTCCTCAGAGGCTCCGCGTGAGGGACTTCCAACCGCTGATTGCCAATTTTGACAGATTTTTAGCCGGTTGGAAGGCTCGTCTTCTGAGCACCGGTGGTCGCCTAGTCCTAGTCAATGCCGTCCTTAGTAGCCTTGCTATCTACTAATGTCTTCGTGTCTCCTCCCGAAGACAATTATCGACGAGCTCGAAAAAAGACGACGGGACTGGCGAAGAACACTGTCACGGTTCTAATTGCCTCGTTGCATGGAAGAGGGTGTGCCTTGAGAAGATGTACGGTGGCCTTGGCATCCGTCCTTTGGAGCATCAAAATCACTCCTTATTGCTCAAATTCGTACACAAGCTCCATGAAACCAACCTCCTCCCATGGAAAAATTGGTTCCTCCATCAAGACGGGAGTGTGCTGCACCAAGTCGAGGCTGACACCTACATGGCCAGGATTGTCCTCGAGGAGCTCCCCCTCTATCAAGCCATAACAGTTGTGGAAGTAGGCGATGGGAAGGCCACCTCTTTCTGGCACGACAAATGGATCCTTAACACATCCTTGGCTGAAACCTTCCCTGCTCTCTTCTCACACTGCCAAGAACCGCACCTCTCTGTCCACGAGGTACTGAACACTCACTTCCGTGGCACCTTTCGATACCGTCTCAGCAAGGTTGCAATGGAAGAGCTTCAGATGGTACACAACTACTTAAATATGGTGGACATCACCGACGCACCTGACCGGCGCAAACTGATCGATCGTCCTACTCTACCATTCACCAGCAAAGAAGTGCCACGCTCACTGCAATGCAACCAACAACAAGACCTGGAAGCTGAGCGCGTCTGGCAAACCCGTCTACCCAAAAAAGTGCAATTCTTCGCATGGTTACTCCACCACGCCCGGCTAAACTGCAGGGCTCAACTGCATCGCCGCAACATTCGAAGGGCCGAGGAGTCCTGTTGCGAACTCTGCCCCCAACTCCTGGAAGACGACGACCACATCTTCACCCGGTGCCCACAAGCTTCAGCCGTGTGGTCTCTTCTCACCATTCTGCCTCAATCCACCAACTGCAGGTACCCATGGCTAATAGGGAAGGAGCTCCTCTTACCAGAAGCTGTGCATCTTGATGTAATCCTCATGATCCTATGGCATCTGTGGAAGGCTAGGAATGCGATAATCTTCGATCACCAAACCTCAACGGCTAAAGACATCGTCCTTAAGGTTGTACATGACATGGACCGATGGGGGATCCGGTACAAACATCACGCGGATGACTAGAGCACATGGCGTGCTTTTCTTTTTCAGTTTGTGTAACTGTGCTCCTCCTCCCCCATATGTATTCTAAACCTGGAATGCCAGGTCTCATGTTGTAATCTCTTTGTTTCGATAATATAGTAGGTGGGGATCTTCCCCCCACCCCGATATGGTTTATTTTTTTGGTTGCCATCTACATCTATATCCACTGTGAAACTATGTTCATTTGCTTTCTAAATTGTATGAGTTCTTTAGGAAAGAAAATTATCATGTGGGGCTTGAATCCTCTGCCACGAAGATTAACGAAGAGGCATAGACAAAATGTGTTGTGCACCGAGTTTTTGCAAAAACAAAGCTTTACAGATAATGCAAATATGTGCCATTGCAAAATTTTACTGTGTGTTTAATAAGCAGCAGCATCTGGGTTTCACATGTCGAAAAAAAAAGTTTTTTTTATTCCAAGAATGAAATCATGTATATTTTTTGCGGGCCTTTTGACCCCTTTTGTTTATAGGAAAAAGTCCTTTTCACCTCCCTGTACAATGGGTTGAGTTTAAATTTTCTCCCCAAACCACAAAACCGTCTAACCAGCCTCCTTGAACTTTTGAAACCGTCTATTTCACCTCCCCGAGCTGGATATAAGCGGTTTTGAAGGCGGTTTTCTATTTTTCTTTTTTTATTTATTTTGGCTGAAACTTTGAAAAATTATAATAAATTAAAGAAAAATCATAAAATCGAAAATTCAATTTTGTTGTCCGTATAAGTATATAAACACATAAAATATATAAAATAATATACTTTAGTATAAATTTTTTTTATTATAGATTTAGATCTATTTTTAACTATAGTTAAATATAATAATTCATAAATACAGTTTTTATGGTCCAATCATGGTAAAATCTTTATGGTGAGATAATTATTGTATACTTCAATAGTATTAAGAATTTATACTCATTAGATCTTGTATAAATTATTTAAAGATTTATTTAGGGCAAAATATACTCTAAATAAATCTAAAACCAAGTTATAAATGTTCTAGTGAGTATAAATTTTTTTAATATAGTTGAATCATACAATAACTAGGCTACCATAAAAATTTTACCATGATTGGACCATAAAAAATGCATTTATGAATTATTATATTTAACTATAGTAAAAAATAGATCTAAATCTATAGTAAAACATTTAATACTAAAGTATATTATATTATATTATATATTTTATGTATTTATATACTTATATGGAGTAAAAAAAAATTGAATTTTAGATTTTATGATTTTTCTTAGATTTATTATGATTTTTCAAAGTTTCAGTCAAAATAAATAAAAAAAGCAAAATAGAAAACCGCTTTCAAAACCGCTTATATCCACCTCGGGGAGGTGAAATAGACAGTTTCGAAAGTTAAGGAGGCTGGTTAGACGGTTTGTGATCTTACGAGAAAATTTAAACTCAGCCCGTTGTCCAGAGAGGTAAAAAAGACTTTTTCCTTGTTTATATGCGCCCACGGATCGGAATAAGCTTTCTAGCCCATCGACGTGGATGGGCTGGAGTTCGGCCCATCCCATAAACCCTAAGGAACCCTTTGGTCGTTTCATCGTCTTCCCTCACCCTCTCGCTTCTTTCCTCACTGCAATGGCGATGGACGAGCAGCTCGACGCGACGGCGGCTGCCGACAAGGGCGAGGCGGCGCTGAAGCTGCTGGAGTATGCGGACCCATCTCACTTCCTTTCCCCGTCTGCCGACCTCGTCACCGCCGCCCGCGCGGCCTCGCAGCACATCTACTCCTCGTTGGTGCCGCTCTGCCCCGCGCAGCCGCCCCCCACGCTCCTCGCGGGCCCCGCCTTCGACGCCGAGCAGATTTGGTCCCAGATAGAGCTTCTCTCCCGGCCACTCCTCCCTCACCTACGCCGCCAGCTCCGCCGCCTCGAGCAGCAGCCTCCGTCGCAACCGCCCCTTCCTGTGGAGAAGCCTGCTGATTCCGAGGAAGAGGAGGATGAGGATGGACAAGGTAGCGAATTGGATGGGTTGAAGGAGTTGGAGCAGACAGATGATGATGAGGAATTGAGCGGCGACGATGATGAGGAGGAATTGAGCGACGACGAGGAAGATGAAGAAGAGGAGGAAGAGGAATTGGATCAGAGAGCACGGAAAGGATTGGAAGACCAGTTCCTGAAGATAGGGGAGATGGCAGAGTTCCTGGATAAAGGGGATGAAGAGGAATATGGCGGCGGTACCAACCGAGGAGAGAAGAAGAAGGCGGCAAAAAACTGGATGGAGGAGAGTGATGATGAGGGTGATGAGGAAAGAGATGAAGAGGGCGACGAGGACGAAAACCAATTGGATGTAAGGATTTTCTGCTCATTCCCCCTCTCTTTTAATTGTAGCAAGAAAATGAATGAAAATCTTTGGTTCTTGTAGAAAAAATAATTAATTAGAACCATAATTAGGCAATATCTCAGGAATTGGATCCTCAATTTCTGTTGGCTGTGAGCTGACTTCGCAACTATAGCTCAGAAACCTTAGCAATAATACAAGTTCTACTGATGCTGTTTAACTGTAGTTGGAAGATTTTGAGGATGATGATGAAGATGGTGAAGGAGAAGACGGTGGAGGTATAATGTAAGTCCTGTGCTAAGTGTCAAGTATGCTTTTGTGATAAGCACAAATCATTTTGGATAGACACTTGTAAAAGCATTGACAATTAATATACTGGGCCATGTTAATTTTAGGTGCACTATCATGGGCCGTGACATAACTTTTGATAAGATTAGTAAAAGATTTGTATAAATCCGATTGGCAGTCGTTTGGACTTTTGGAGTGAATAATTCTTTACACTTCCTGCCTACCTTATCGTTCCTTATGCCATATGTGCCTGATCCTATTGAAAAGATTCCTGAGACACAGCATGGAAGAGTGGACTTGCTTGATAGATTTCATTTCATTTCATGAAACCATGCTAGATATCTAGCTCCTCTTGATATTAATAGCTTACGCAGGTGCAGAAACAGCTAATTTTCTTCATTACATCGTTGTTCTCAGTGTACATATGTTTGTCCAGTAAACCTTTGTAATTTTACTTCAATTGCACAAACTAAACAACGTGTAGCCACTATAGTATTAGGTATGCATTTGCAGGTATAATAGGATCTGGCATTGTTATCTGAACAGCAAATGGTCTTTTCAGGTACAAAGATTTTTTTGAGAAAAGTCATAACCGGCCAGCCAAAAAGAGAGATAGCTCCACAAAGAAAGTTCAATTCAAGGAAGATGCACATGAAATGGAACTTGATGGCAGTGAGAACGATGATGGAAATGTTGGTCCCGTACTTGATATACTCATTTTAGTTGAACCATGCACATATCCTAGTTTGTCATTTGTTTCCCCTTTCTACAGGAAGAGCAGGGTCTCTCAACCCATGAAAAAGAGCAGCTGAAGGCCCGTGCTAAAATAGAGCAAATGGAGAAAGCTGCTCTTGAACCCAGTGCATGGACCATGCAGGGAGAGGTAATAAATAAAATGAATTTAATTCTTCTTTTAACGATACATAGTTCTAGCTTATAACATCCCATTGACAATAATTTATTATCATTTCAGTTATAAGTAAACTAAATAGTTATTTGTAGGTTACTGCTTCCAGCAGGCCCATAAACAGTGCCCTAGAAGTGGACCTTGATTTTGAGCACAATGTAAGACCTGCCCCTGTAATTACCGAGGAAGTCACAGCTTCCCTTGAAGATATGATAAAGAAAAGAATTGCTGAGGTACATATTGTTTTTCCTTTTAGTCCTGTCCATGGCATTCTGCATTAGCTATTGCAGTGCAGTAGCATTAGTTGCACTGCTAAATTCTGAGGACTAGTTTGAGATCATGGTCTATGTTTTCATTACAAATATTTAGATTTGGTTCTTGGTTTCTTACAGGGTCATTTTGATGATGTTGAGAAGCCTTCTCTATTGCCATCTAAAGCTCCCAAGGAGCATAAGGAACTGGTATGGTAACTAGAATTCTTACGTGGTAGGCTGGTGGCCATAAGATAATTGTGCTATTAATCTCTTACTCTTGTCAATATTATTCCAACAGGATGAAAGTAAGAGTAAGAAGGGTCTTGCTGAACTCTATGAGGTTCGAACTGTCATAACATTTTCTTTTGTTTTATACCAAAACATATTTTAATTGAGATAAGCATTATATCAATTTATTTTTTATTGATTTGTTATTCCAGGATGATTATGCCCAAAAAGCAGGAATTGCACCTGCCCCTCTATCAATTTCAGATGAACTAAAGCAACAGGTGAGTAATTATTCACTCCTTACAAGAATACAATTCTATTGTGAAAAGAGTGTAAGCGTACCCTTAATCTAAAATTGGTGTCAACAATCTAATACTTACATAGCCGGCTGAGTAATCTTTAGCGAGGAGTCTTCTCTTTTGGGCGTAGCCTATCTAACACGCCTGTATATAACTCCATTCTGTTATTCATATATATAAAAAGATAGGTAGAGGCCTCCCCTGCTGATTCGCCTAAAAAAAAGCCAATCGAATACTTACATTCAGATTGATTTGCTAGCAGAAGCCTCTGAAGAGCCATTTTCAGGAGATTTCAGAATTACTTGTTCTGATAAATGAGTAGAACTGGATTCTTTTACTGTATGTTTCGAAAATCATTTGTAGCTATATACAAATAAAACTTGGTCATTTACATTGACCATTATTTGGGAATAATTATATTTGTCAACTTGATCTCATGTTTACATTAATGCTCAATCATTCCGTCACCTATGTGTTTTCTCCATTGTGATTATGTTCATGCTTGTGAACATAATATTTAATTTTAGATAAGCCAAGTAATATGCACTGTTAATGACTATAAATTTCTATCCACCCAGGCAAATACTTTATTCAAGAGGATATGCTTGAAGTTGGATGCACTATCACATTTCCACTTTGCTCCAAAGCCGGTAAGGATTACTTCAAAATTCATGTTTGCAATATTTTTTCTCAAGTTTTTTCGCTTTATGAAATGAAATATGGCCTTTTCAGGTCATTGAAGATATGTCTGTACAAGCTAATGTGCCAGCCTTAGCAATGGAAGAGGTACAAAAACCTACTTATTTCCTGTGATGTTGCTCTATGCTTCAGTCATAAGCATTTCATGCAATGCCACAATCTCTGCCTTGCAGATTGCACCTGTAGCTGTTTCCGATGCTGCAATGCTTGCTCCTGAAGAAGTCTTTGAAGGAAAAGGCGATGTTAAGGAAGAGGGGGAACTTACACAGGCTGAACGCAAAAGAAGAAGAGCCAACAAGAAAAGGAGATATGCCGGTATTTTTTCCTTTGTCTTTCAGAGAAACGCTTTTTTGCTCTCATTGACTCGTTCATCTTTTGTTAAGAACCTCCCAATACAAAGAAATTGGGTTTGTTAAGCATCAAAATGATTTTTTTTTTGTCTATCCCTTTCTTTCAAAATGCAGCATCGCACAAGGAGAGGCCAGCCAAGTTGCAGAAAGATTAGGCTCGATTCTTGGGAAGCAATGACTGCCTGCACGCCACTGTACTAAAATGGTCGGATACTTAGTTTGAAAGGGTGTTCAATAGCGCCATAGGGGCAACTGCAAATTTTGCAATTTTGATATTGTACACCTCACTCTAGTCTCTGCTTGATTGTCACATGAATGAATAGGAGCGTTTTGATTTGTGCGGGTGCAGGTGGGAGTTTGTTTTTCCTGACTCTTTAGAAAGATGGTACTGAAATTTGAAAAAGGAAAGTGAGTGAAATTTCAAAAAGAGTAACCTCCACATGTGCTGTAATCCGACTTCTGTACTCTTTTTTTTTTGTTGATGCCGAGTTCTATACTTCTATGCCGAGTTCTATACTTTGATGCAGACTTTACTGAAGTTTGTGGTTCAAGCTAGTCTCGGGCTCTCCGCCTCGGTAGCTTTCTAAGCGCAGCTAGCCGAATCTGCTCCGTTATTAGATTGCGGGCCAGCAAGAACTCAGCCCACAAAAGGAGAGCTCGTGGCCTCTCTCTCATGGGGAAAGTCTCTTGCGACGGCCCAACTATGAAATTCACGAACATAGATGGGCCGTCAGAGAAGGCCGCACGGGCGGCTCGGCCCATAAAGACCCCATTAGGGTTTTCGCCCCTACTTGTTCCCGTGCCACCTACATAATCTCTCTCGCTCCTGCCGCCGCCACTTCCTTCCCCACCCGTCGCCGCCGCCGCCGCCTCCCATTCGCCTCGAGGCCGCCCGCTCGCCGGTCGCAGCCATGGTGAGATCTCCCTCCCGCAACTTTCTTTTGCGCGCCTGTTTCATCATTTCGGTTGCTGCCATGGGTTTGCCCTCGCCCTGACTGACTCCTGCCGTGCGGCGGCTCTTGCTTTTTTTTTTTCCAGGTGAAGTACTCGAGGGAGCCGACCAACCCTACCAAGTGTAAGCTTCTGCGCTCAAAATTTTAGCGTCCTTCTGTGCATCTGCGGCTTATCTGATCACGTTGTGTTTCTCTGTGATGCGTTGCAGCCGCCAAGGCCATGGGCCGGGACCTCCGTGTTCACTTCAAGGTGAGATTTCTCTTCCTCTCCCGTTTCGATAGATCTCATGAATTGTTTGCGCCATTGTGTTGCAGTGTTCGGTTGTAGAATACTCATAGCAAATATTGGCGTTCCTCCTTTAGTCTTCATGCAGATAGAATCCGTAGAGACCATTTGTAATTGGCTTCTTTATATGCTCTGTAGATATTTTTTGGCATGGCTGTATGATAAATCATCAGTACTAATGTTGTAACACCTTGGTCCTCGTGAAATTTGTAACTACTTGGGTTTCATCTTCTAGTGGATCTTCCTGTTACAGCTCGTTTGATTTAGTCATTTAGCTAGCAAGCACTAACAAAGAGTAGACACAACATGATGCAAGCACCATCCTTGTAAACTTTAGAATGCAGACTTCTTTGTTATTGCGTTGTCTGGCCATCACAGTTAATTTGCCATTTTATCCAAATCACTCAATTTTCTGTTGTTGCCCTGCAAGTTGCTGTATTGTTATTGTCTGTCCTGCATTTCCCCTGTTTTGTCTTCCATGGTCTATGGGAAGGTGTCACTGACACACCTGAAGCTGAAGTACTCTGTCTGTTTTGTGCGCATTTCTTTTAATTTTAATAAGTGGCATTGCTTTGCAGTTTATTGGTGAGTTTATTCTGTAACCTTTCAAGTTGTGCTTTCTTTAGTTGGTACCCTAAAGAAAAAAGCAGGATGCTGTCTTAATTGATAGCAGTATCCCCGTAAACTTTAGGAACATTGTGTTCATCGTTATTGGGTGAACCGTTGGTCCTGTCCATGTGTTGGACGATTCCATGTCAATTGGTTCAGTAAATGATGGCACATTTCTCACTTGCCAATAAGCTATGGTGCAAGTCATCTTTAGTTTTGCTACCTGTTTGAAGGCACGCATTATTGTTCAGTTTATGATGTCTCTTGTACTTTGAAGAAGAATATGCTGGTACACATTTCAGTGGTTGTTAATGATGTCTGTCATACTTGCAGAACACCCGTGAGACAGCGTTTGCGCTCAGGAAGTTGTCACTCACAAAGGCCAAAAGGTACCTTGAGGATGTGATTGCCCACAAGCAGGCCATCCCCTTCCGCAGGTACTGTGGCGGTGTTGGCCGTACTGCTCAGGCTAAGTCGCGCCACTCAAATGGACAGGGACGCTGGCCCGTCAAGTCTGCTAGATTCATTCTAGATCTTCTCAAGAATGCAGAGAGCAATGCCGAGGTCTGCAATTTTGCTGTGCCCTGTAGAGCTATATATGTTTACTTAAATGTTACACTAATTATGTGAAATTCAATGCTGCAGGTCAAAGGTCTTGATGTCGATACCCTCTATGTGTCGCACATTCAAGTGAACCAGGCTCAGAAGCAGAGGCGCAGGACCTACCGTGCTCATGGACGCATCAATCGTAAGTTTTGTTGAAGTTTGTTCCGTCTATTGGATTTTGCTACGCTGTGAATGTTTTGCGTGTTGCGGCTTAACAACCTGCTTGTTTAACTTTGTGCTGCAGCTTACATGTCTTCCCCGTGCCACATTGAGCTGATCCTGTCGGAGAAGGAAGAGCCCGTGAAGAAAGAGGTTTGTGATTCTGCCCCCCTCTTTGTGCACATCAATCGGATACATATAAAAACTGTTCTAATGTGGTGTATGGTTTTGTTCTTCAGGCTGAGTCTCAGATTGCAACCAGGAAGGCTTAGAGAAGGGAGCTCTGTGGTATTTAGAGTGGGCTTAGAGAAGGGAGCTCTGTGGTATTTAGAGTGGATTGTAGCTGTGTCTTCGGCTGAGTGAAAATTTTGGCTGATTATCTGTCGTCTCCTTTATCAGTGTACTGCTAGCTCGTACTTTTGTCACCTTGATCACTGTACTGCGCATACAATCCAAAGCTTTAGATGAAGTGTTTGTGGATTCTTTTCATATTTGTATCAATGGTGACGTCAATGCTTGCTTACCTACCTTTGCACATATAGAATCCACGCTTTGATTCATTGACAAACAAAATTGGCAGAAGTAGACCTGATCATTGGTCTGGCTGGGTCGGGTTCGGGTTGGGTCACTTTGGGTCATTGGGTCAAAATTGTTGGCCTGGGCCTGACTCGTCACATGGTCAGGTTGCATCGGGTTTCGGGTTTTTAGTGTAGGGTTGGGTTGTGTTTTTTCAGGTTCCGGGTCTGAAAAACTGGCCTGTGCCTGACCTGTCGCACGATTGGGTTGGGTTGGGCTTTTTTTCTGATGGGTCGGATCGTGTTCGTTCGGTGGGGCGGGTTGGGTTGGGCTTTTTATTGGTGGGTTGGATCGTGTTTGTCGGGTGGGGCGGCCCTATGATCAGGTCTAGGCAAAAGTACAACGAGCGATACATTACAATGATACGTGACAGCCCAAGTCAAATCCTTAGTACATGTGTTGTGCTCAACATGAGTTTATGGTGAACATTCTTCGCTGGTCAAGTCGAAGCGCTCACCGGGAGACCAATGCAGCAGTAGTTTGGGGCTGAAATGGCAGGAGATGGCGCGCGAGTCGAGTATGGCCGGGGCTTGCCGGACCAGGTTCATCAGCAGTCGTTCATCAGCAGCAGCTCCAAAAAATGCACGCACGACTTCCCACGAGATTCAGCGAGACCTTACAGCAAGTTGTGCAAAAGAAATCAGCAACGTGATAAAGGAGGAAATTGGAGATGGACTTTTCTCTGTTCTTATTGATGAATCACGTGATATTTCAGTAGCAGAACAAATGGCTGTGATAGTAATGTTAGTTGTTTTGCCCACTGTTTTGCAATGACTAGTTGCAATTGTTACAATATTACTCACATTGTCATTATTGTTTTTCTGCAGATTTGTTAACAAAAAAGGTATGGTCGTGGAAAGATTTTTGGGCCTCAAGCATGTTGAGGACACAACATCAAATGCACTAAAGAGATCTCTGCTTCAAATGCTTGCCAAGTATGGATTGTCTGTGAATAGATTACGGGGACAAGGATATGATGGGGCTTCTAATATGAGAGGTGAATTCAATGGTTTGCAAAAACAAATTCGTGATGAGAACCCATATGCTTTCTATGTTGACTGTTTTGCCCACCAATTGCAACTAGTCATTGTTTCTGTTACATCTAGCTGCTCATCATTTGATGATTTCTTTAGCTATGTCAATTTAATTGTGACTAGTGCAAGTTCATCTTGTAAAAGAAAAGATAAGCTACTGGCAAAGTATCGTCAAGATATTTTGGAGAAGTTAGAGAGTGGTGAGATCTTTTCAGGGAAGCATCAGCGTACAAACTTAGTTAGACCAGGAGAAACAAGATGGGGCTCTCATTTAACAACATTAGCTCGTATTGAGACAATGTGGAATTCTGTTGTCAAGGTGTTGTCCATGATTCATGAGGATGAGCGTAATACTAGTCGAGCGGGTGGTTTGGTGCGCAAGATGGAGAGTTTCTCTTTTGTTTTGAATATGAAGTTCATGTTGAAAGTGCTTAGGATTACCAATGAGTTATCTCTCTTGTTGCAAAGAAAGGATCAAAATATTGTTCAGGCCATGTCATTACTTGTTGATGTGAGAACACGTCTGGTTAATTTGAGAAATGAAGGTTGGCAGCCATTACTTGATGATGTCATATCATTTTGCAATGAAAACAAGATTCCAGTGCCAAATATGGATGAGGCAATACCTAGATGGGGACGATCAAGGCTAGATGGCAACTTAATCACTCAAGGCCATCATTATCGTGTTGATACTTTCCTAGCTACTCTTGATGCTATTATCACAGAGATGGATCATCGTTTCAATGAGGTATCATCAGAGTTACTTGTTTGCTTCTCTTGTCTTGATCCAAGGGATTCCTTTTCCAAGTTTGATGTTGACAAGCTTGCTCGATTGACTGAAATTTATGATAAAGATTTCTCTAGCATTGAGCGTTCTAATATAAAGGAGCAGCTAGGAACTTTCATTTTACATATGAGAAGAGTTGATTTATTCAAGGATTGTCATGATCTTGGAAGTTTATCTATAAAGATGGTTGAGCATGGAAGAGATAATATGTTTCCACAGGTCTATCGCCTCATTAAGCTAGCATTGCTTCTACCAGTGGCAACAACATCTGTTGAAAGAGCCTTCTCAGCTATGAACATAATAAAGACAGATTTGCGTAATAGAATGTCTGATGATTGGCTAAATGACTTGATATTGTGCTACATCGAGAATGGGATTTTTAAAGAGCTTGATGGAGATAGAATCAAAAAATCATTTCAAGCTAGCAAGAATCGTGTTCTAGACTTACCCCGGCCACCAATAAGACCTAGACATAACTAGTCCAATAGTTCTTTAGTGCTAGTAAAGTATTATGTATGTCATAATGACTTGGATTACTTTTTTTATTTATATATATCATCTGAAAATATTTTTATCTTATCAACTGGCTTTTTTGTCGTGCGAGTCCGCCCCACCTAAAATTTTTTGGATTGGGCCAGCTCCGCCACTGGCTCCAATAGTTAGACGCACGGTCGACCTTTCCAACCATGATATAAGCATGACAAACTGTGGCACGTGGCAACAATTTCTCCTCATTATGCAGGAGAAGTCTGCGCGGTAGATCCCAGGCGGTGAGACGGTGTCCAGTCCGGCGAGGCAGGGCTCAAGTGTCTGGAGACGACGCGCGAGTCGAGCAGCTGGACCATCGCCGGCGCGGTGACGCAACGAGGCATCTTGTACTGCCCGACGGAGGCGCCGCCATTGGCGACGGAGTGGTCGGCGAGCTCCTCGAAGGTGCCCGGCGCCACCACCCGGATCTCCAGCGGCCCGATCGATCCGACGGCCACCCGCGCCTCCAGGTACACCGACCCCAGGGCCTCCTCCATCTCCAGGCAACACCGATCCAGCACGCCGCCGTCCATGGCCGCCGCCGCATCGACGAGCTCCCAGTAGATGACGTAGTGGCCCGGGAAGCTCTCGACGCGCGCTCTACCGCGCGGTGCAGATCCGCCTCGTTGGTCTTGTCGAAATCGACGGAGAGCAGCACGTTCTTGCGGCGCACGAACTGGAGCTCCGGCGCCGCGTTCCGTCACGCGGAGGACGTCGCCGACGAGGTAGCGGCTCAGGCCGCCGTACGTGGTGACCACCAGCTCGTACTCGCGCCCGGCCTCGACGCCGGCGAGCTCCACCAGCTGGCCCGCGTCGCCGTCGTCCCCGTCCTGGACGGGGAGGAACTCGAAGTAGGCCATGTTGGGCATGATGGTGTACGACACCTCGGACGGGTCGCACAACTCCCGGAGGTTGAGGCCGAAGCAGCTCTCGGATGACCCGTAAATGGTGGAGACTATCGGCAAGCCGCCGCTGTAAAAGTCGAGGGCCGGGATGTACTGCGCCATCGAGCCGGTGGCGATGGTGTTGAGGTACTTGGTGTTGGGCCAAATGCGCGTGACAATGGCGGCCCAGTCACCCCTTGAGCACTCGCCGCGGATGAACTCGGCCAGCTCGGTGTCCGGCCGCCGGAGGACGCCGGCGACCGCCTCGCGCACGGACGGGTCGGTGACGCGGTGGCTTATGAGCTCACCGGCGTCGATGTCGGCGGCGAGGTGCGCCCAGTTGTGGCGGAGGAAGTTGATCGCGCGGAGGAGGCCGTACGCGAACGTGGCTCCGATGCGGCGCACGCTGTGGCGGTGGCACAGGCCGCACAGCATCTGCGCGTACGTGCTCTGGGACGTGTCCTCGCACAGCACCGCCGCCCTTGGGCTCGTGTAGTTCCGGCGAGGGTCGTACGGGATGTTGGTGAATTTGTCGCTCTTGAACAAGCTTGTCATCACTGTCCGCGCTGGTAGGCCCCCCGGCGTCGTTGTATCCGACTTGACGAAGAGGAAGTAGAGACCACTCCCTTCGCCGAGCCCAGGCACGTACCTGCTCGTCGACTCCATCCATCATTCATCATGCAATCACATAAATCCTTGAGCGCATGCATGCACTACATACACAGCTGGTACGTACGTACGTACAACCATGGATGCAAATGCAATATTTGCAATGCACTTACTTGTTGATGACTGGCATGACGAGGCTGTGGAGCAGAGCGCGGCGGTCGACGTCGTCCTTCACGGCGGGGATGAGCTTGGGCTCGCCGGACGACATGCCGGAGCTGACGAGGAGTTCGGAGACAGGGTGGCCGGACCCCGTCAGGATACGGCTTGAGGTCCTCGTAGCTCACCATGGGGACCTTGGCACGGAAGGTGGCCCGGTCGGTGGCGCCGGCGAGGCCGCACTTGACGACGAGGTACTCGGCGTCGGCGTTGCGGGCGAGGATCTCCCCAAGGACGCGCTCCTGCACGGCGTCCGCCTCTGGTCATCTCCTCGATGAATCGGAGCTCCTTGTCGCCGTCCTCCATCAATATATCTCTTTCGCCGGAGACGAGGCTGCCCAACGGGGCTGTCGCGCTGGTGCTGCCCGGTGCCATTGCCATTGGCTTGCTGCCTCAAAATACCACCAGCAAAGCTAGCTAGCCCTGTGTAGTGGAGTGGTTGGTGTAGTGCACTGGCTGCGTTCTGCACGTTTATTTATGGCTGTCATCTCACTTCAGACCTCTCTCGACCAGTGCTCCCCTCCACTACTACAGTAAAAAGGTGGAGAGGATTCTGGCGCCTCCGTCTCTCTACAGTGAAAAGACAGGTGCAGATAATGCTTGCTTTGGCGTTTGCGTTTGGTTTGTTAATCCCCCATCAATGCTAAAATCATGCTTAAACAAAATTCGTTAATACCTCCCTCGTATATACAAAGCGGATTAAAGTCATTATACTGCTTACTGCATTAGGTCCACTAGTCAGTATGTAAAATTTTACCTGTCAAAATAGCTACTTCATACCATGGTATGGAGTAATCTTCTGTTTAACTTCAACAGGATGATTATCTATCATCTCCTTTATCAGTGAGCTGCTAGCTCGTACTTTGTCACCTCTGATCACTGTGTTGCGCATACAATCCAAATATTTTGATGAAGTGTTGGTGGATTCTTTTCATATTTGTATCCATGGTGACATCAGTGCTTCGTCAATCGCCTGGACTACAGAACTTGGACCTTGCCACATATCTTTTGTTTGGTTTTTCCGTTGCCGTTTCTGGGATCCCTGCCGCTGTAGTGAGTTAAAATTGAGAAATTAATAAGTTGATAATGAGTGAAATTTAAGAAAGTAGGTGATGGATGCAGACTCTCCTGTAGCAGCTACGTGCTGTGTAGTATACAGTATACTGTGGTCATCCCTCGATGAACTGGAGCTGCTTGTCGGCGTCCGCCTCATCTTTCGCCGGCGACGCGGCTGGCCGCTGCCATTGGGTGGCTAGCGGCCAGCCGCGTCGCCGGCGATGGTCCAGCTGCTGTAAGCAGCTGAGGGAAATCAACTTTACTGAATAAGGGAACACAGCACACCTCGGTTCCTGTGGCCAGCATTGTTATTATCTCGTTGAGGCCTTCAACAGAAGATCTGCCCTTCTCATCCAGGTTCATCCTCTCGTCTCCATGCGTTGGCTTTCATAACTAGGTTCATCCTCCCTTCTCTCTGCACTGGCCCTAATAACTAGAGTAGACCTTAGCATTTTACGGGTCTGGCCGAGAAAAAGCCCGGTTTATTTCGAGTAAAAAATCTATGCCCATGCCCATTGCATGGGCAAGTTCGGGCCGAGTTTTCGGGCTGGGCTCGGGCCGGGCCATGGGTGAACTCGGGCTTCCCGTCCTTTTTTTTCTTGAAAAAATAAATAAAAGTAATCGTTTGTCCGAATTTTTTCAGGCTTGGTTTTCGCTGCCCAGTCCCATCCCATTAGAAGGCGTGGGTGGGCCAAAACCCACGTGGGCTCGGGTCGGGCCAGATGGGGCCACAAATGCTCAGGTCTAAACCAGAGGCCTCCTCTCCCCGAGATCTGGATATGAGTCTACCACCCCGGCTGCTTCACCGCATTCCCAACGCCGGCGTTGAGCGCACACCTCCAGCGAGAGCAGGTGTCTCTGACATCGTTGCCTCTTTGAGATCCTGCTCGGGATACCGGAGCAATCAGGTTTTTGGAGAGCGTCTTCACATGACTGCTCGCCCAAAATCGTTGTGTCTTCACCGGCGTACGGTTCACCGTCCTGGACACTCCGCCGCCGTCGAACGACTACACTGCGCCATGTTTTCTTCCTCGACGACTCCGGCGGACGGACTACACTACGTCAATGAATCTCCGTACATCGAATTTAACGACTCCTTCGAGCAAGGCCAGTCGAGAGAGATCATGTCTGATCTGTTTCCAGCTAGTAACGTCGCAAACGGTGCCTCTTGGTCCCCGAACTTTATCCTTACTAGTATTTGTGTTCTTATTTAAATCCGTGTTAAATTTGAACACGTGCACATGGCTTATTTCATTCACAACAATCATGTAAATATTTGTGAATATTATTCTAAATCTTGAAATTAAAATGTGACCAAATTCACGTAATTATCCAACACGATCCTGAATGCACTGTATATAGTTGCACATTTTGCTTACTACCGATCATATATATAGCCCTTTGAACACGTTCAACAAAATTCAAATGTCTGCCCCCTCCATCCATGACCCATGGCAATTGGCATGTCAACCCAAACGCCTACTCGTAGGCTCAGCATTTTTGTTTGACAAAAAAACCAACAGTTAGACGAGTCCGAGTCCGACTTAAAGTCGGCAATCCCATCCTGTCCGTCTAGAGGAAAGTATTCTGAATGAAACTTGGAGAAAAGAGGTAGAGGAAATAGAACTGTAGCAGGAGGTGGCGGATACTCATATCTGGAGGCTGACCTCTACAAGACAATATACAGCTACATCAGCATATCGTGCGTGAGTCTGTTTGTGAATGTTTTTCGGTATTGTGTGGGATTCTTTCCCTTCTTTAATACAATGATGTGCAGTTCTTCTGTGTATTTGAGGAAAAAAAACGTAATTTATTTTCAAGGTTCATAAAGCACTTGAGTAGGTTTAATTACTCTCGGCTTTGGTGTTTGCAGATCCTCCCACTCGATGTATGTTGTTGTACTGTACGAAAACAACGGGAGCAAGGCCCCCGACCTGAAGCCGTCCATCAGTTCGAACGGCTGGACAGGAAGTACAGTCCTCTTAAAATCCATCCAAACAACTCTAGTAGGTAGTACTATCATATAAGAACAGGGTTCTCTTTATTCATGACAAGGAAAAAACATTAGGTAAACCAGCAGTCTGTAATGACGATGGCATTCGAAAATGATATAAGAACAGGGTTCTCTTTATTCGAAGAAGGCTGGTGCCCATGTTAAAACACTCTTTTCTATTATTTAGTCTTGTGTAATGACGATGGCATTACTCACTAGAGTGTGCTTGTATTGGGTTTATTTAGAGTCCTAATTGTCTATTAGGTGTTCTGGGATATTCTCTCGAATATGCCCTAGTTGGAGCCTCTATATATATATATATATGTAAAGACCTGCCCTTTGGGCCTCTTTGAGAGAAATGGAAAATCATTTTGGGGGGTGGGGGGTGGGAGAGAGAGAATTGTGTCACATATAACGACTGACCCAGCGTCGCCAGCTACTATTGAATTGCTGCTATAGTTGTCCATCCCCGCCGCATCCTGAAATAAGAAAATCTTAATATGATAATTAAAAAGGATAAATTTATTATTCAAGGTTATATATATGGTTAGTAGGTGGGACATATTTGTGGTGATTGTCCGGGTCATACCAGATGTGGCTGTGTTAGTGGGGGATGAGCACGATTGTATCTCGTCTCCACTGTGATCTCCAATATAGACGCCACGAAGGCGAAGCTCCCAAGTTGCATTTTCTGCTGTATCTCCTCGTGTACCCGAGATAGCTGTTTGGCCATGTTCCGAGCTGTCAAGAAACGGCGAAGTTTTTTCTGACTCTGCCACTTGGTCACCTGTTGGAGTGCGCTGTCGAGGCTTCCGTGGAGCCACAGCAACGCAGGGGTACTGCAGGCGATCGCGGGGTGGCTCATCAACTCCCTATTCTCAAACCGCCACAAGATGACGGTGAGTATGGCCACGAGCACCTGCAGGTTTTGGCACTCCACATCGTTCGCTCGAATCGTGTCCAGCGTCTTCTTGAGCTTCACCGAGCTTGATTGTGTCTTTCACGAGTCCTAGTGCAGGATCAACCATACTGCCCTGGAACTGGTGCGCAATCAAAGACGGAGAACGAAACCTCTCAGATGTCATGTTATTCAAATAAGAATTGAAGAAATTGACAGAAACAAGCATAAACTATTATATAAGTCGTCATAGAAATCGAAGAACTTACAAGCAAGCAATAGGAGATCAAGGAAAGGAAATTTTATTGAATACGGTGAAAGCCTAGCTCTCCAATCTTGTTTTCTCAGGAATCGTAAAAACCAAATAAAGTGCTAGTAATTAACGAAGCGAGAGAGCAATGACCTTGATTACTTGTCCGTCTATCTCGTTTCTTCTACCAGCAGGATCACCTACTCCACCTTCCTAGCTATCAGTAGCTAGCCTCCACACGAAGCGAACGGATCACAAGGATGCACGGTCTAGACTGCTAATTATACTATGACGCCAAAAAAGCTAGTATGTCGGGGGTTGTTGGTGGTGCTACTTGCTGGCAAGTCAAGTTCCTCGACCCTAAGGGGATAGTGGACGGGTGAGACGCGCAAACGGCGTGGACCGTAGCAAAGTTTCTCGGAGTGGATCGTCATCGACGCGGCGTTCTCACTTTGCTCTCACTTTCGTCCAGACCGAGAGCTATTCGACCTAGCTCGTAATGAACCATGTTGCAAGTTGGGAGGAGAACCAGGTGCGGAGGCACTCCGTCCGCTGTTATTTTGATATACATCCTGTAATACGTAGGTGCCTAAGATGGTGAACTCGAACTTGTAGTGCTCTCTCCCCCTATCATGCTTCTGGGAGTTTTTAAACGGCGCTGTAAACTGAATCAGTCTGCCTCTTTTGAGTAAGACGACTTATAGCCCTATAACTTTTAAAAACCAAAACACGTTTTTCGACAAAGTGGGACGATAAATTTTAACATCAACAATTTAAACTCTGGCCATGTTCAGATTCCCAACTATTCACTATTCATTTCAACTTTTCACTATTCATTCCAACTTTTCACTATTTCTCCCTCACAAAACACGTTTCCCAGCGAATGCTACAGTGTTTTTCTTATGCTACAGTGTTTGTTCCTACAATCTAAACACACCCTCTACCTAAGCCCAAAGTGTGTCCGGTGAACCCCTTCCGCCACTTCCACGGCCAACGTCTAAAGAGGAGAGGAAGCTTCTTCTCTTTCTTTAACGGCTGTCTTTTTTTTTTTCATTTCAAGACTTTTTTAACAGCACATGGGCCTTAACCCTTCGTTAACTGGACCTAAATGGTTTGCCGTTCAAGTACTTCAGCCCCAAGACCAATATGTTCTTCGCACGGCTCATGAAATTTCGATATTCTAGTCAAAATTTCTTCTGCTAAAAAAATCTAGTCGATCAAAACGTTTCTGCTGCTATTGAAAACTAATTGTTAGGTATCGAGTATCGACTTTAAGAAATTGCAGTAGTTGAGCTCCTGAAGAGAAATGAGGTGCATTGCCCTTGGAGTGCGTAAAAATTGTAATTCTTAAGGAAAATCTAACGCCCGCAACTATATCACTTTGTCACGTTAATATCCATGCTCCTTTAATCTAGTGAAAATATTCTCAGAATTACCTGCTGGAGGTACAATGATAATAAGCTAAACTTTCTGAAAGTAAGTTTGAGAAATGGGGTGCAAGCTTATATGGCTCCTGAAAAAAGTTTTGCAATTTTTTCTTTCCAGAATATAAATTAAAACTAAAAACTGTTGCCTTTAACGTGTGCAAATATTACAATACTAAAGGAAAACCTCATTAATCTGAGATTTATATATGCATTTCTTGAAATATGTTTATCTTTGAAATGCTCTATAAAAATAACAAATAAATGGCTCACTAATAAAATATAGAAATATGCATTTCCGTTTCACAAATAACAAACAAAATGGCTCACTAATTTGGATTTTATATATGTATTTCTCGAAATATGTTTATATTTTACTCAAGGAAAAGAATACCAATTACTCGAGAATTTCATCACATATTTAATGTATACATATTTGTTTTTGAAATCTTGATTGTACCCTTTTTTCTGTTTTTTAGCTGCAAGGAAAAATACCACAGTTTACCAAGACTGCTGTTTTAGCCGAACTATATAACGTGTTTGGCACTTGCATTCTGTATATACCGTGTTCTAATTAAAAAAATATTATTGACGGAACTAATGTATGTATGGTGGCACATTATTAGACGATGATGGATTGAACAACGGCTTCTTTCCCTCGCCCACAAAAAATCTGCAGGACATCACAGATGATGAGGCCATGTATGTTTGCTCTCCAATCCCTCGTGTCAGCTAGCCTTGGCATACACCCCACCAATGCTAATCACATCTTGGGTGTACATACATGCTTTAGATCAGCCTTGTTCTAAAACCTCAGTTAGGCCTTATTTAGTTTTCCAACTTGACACACTGACAACTGTGCCCTCTTATCACCAAGTTGCCACCAAGTTTTGGAACTAAAACAAGCCGGATCCAATTTCAAGACTGCTTATTCTGATTTATGCTGGAGCTCGTCATGGATCATCAATTAGTCATCATTGGAATTCATGAATCCCGCAGACTGTTACCGGAGCTGACACCTTAAAGAGGCCACTCTGGCACACTTACCCAGGCTCAAGGCCGTCACGGCGGGTGCGTTCAGTCCCCCAACTTCCACCTAAAAACACTATTTATGTAACTTTTCCGTATTCATCACATTCATCCCACTCACAGAACACGCGAACACGCTTCCCAGTACGAACTACAGTGTTTTTCTAGATCTACAGTGTTTTTTTCTCCAATCTAAACTCACCAATTCTACCAGCACAAGGTCTTTTGACAGATCGATTAATGTCGCTGAAATGGAGATGAGATGAACATATATCGATGCAGTGTCAAGAGGCCGGATTCTATCTGGAAGCCGAGCACGCCAGCGACGCCGCGGGAAGAGCACAAGCACGCCGGCACGGGGTGGCTAGGGCGGGGCAGAGGGAATGCCATTGCCACTACCGCCGCCCAGACGCAGCTCGCCATCAGCAGCAGCTACAGGAAATGTTTCAGTCAAAACAGAGGAAGCAGCAGCAGCAGCAGGTCTGACAACAATGGAGATGCGCTGTGGACACCTGGAGGCGGAGGCGCCGGCCATGGCGGACGTCGTTGGTAGGACGTGAATCAAATAGAGGGCAACCAGACATATCAGGATACCACTGAAGTCCATTCAGAGTTTCAGACGTTCGATACCACTGAAGTCCCAGCTTGATTGTCCAGCACTCCAGCTCCATCGCCTCTTCCTTCCTCCGTCTACCGGTTTCTCCATCCCTCACGCCGTATATCAGTTGACGCCCGGATAATGCGCGTGTATCTGCGCGCCTCGGCCTCGGCCATCGCCGCCACACCACCGGCGCTTGCCGACCTGCCGCCGGCTCCATCTCCTCCGCAGCGGGCGGCGGCGTGGGCCTCGGCCACGGCCACGGCATCGTCATGCTCGCCTCCTACCTCTGCGTCCTCACCAAGGCCGGCGCCGCGCTCTACCCCAAGTACCCGCACGCCGGCGGCGAGGACGGGCCGTGCGCCATCTGCCTCGGCGAGGTCGCGCGCAGCGACGCTCTCCGGCGCGTCAGTCCGGTGTACGTGCACCGCTTCCACGCGTCCTGCGCCGAGCTGTGGCTCCGCGTGAGCGCCACCTGCCCCGTCTGCCGCGACTCCCCCGTGCCGTCGCCCGCCGCCACGCCGCTCGCCGAGGCCGGCGTGCCCCTCGCCGCGCACGCGCACGTGCGGTGACATCACTGTCACCCATTGCCATTGTCTCGTGTCCTATTGTCCGTTGTGAGTTCGTGTTCGACTCGAAGTCGCCGTGCCCGATCGGAGCCCACTTGTGCGCCCGCCTGCTCTTCGTCTATAAATCTCACGTCTCCCCTCCCTTTACTTGCTTGTTGTTCCATCGCTAGCCCAGCTTTCTTCCAACGATCCCATCCTTCCCTTTCCTCGCCGTCGTAGTGTCCACATGGAGTCGCCGGGGCCGGAGGTCTTTTCCCTCGGCTTCCGCTTTGACCCGAAGCCGATCGATGTCGTCAGCTACTACCTCCCGCACCTGATCGCCGGCGCGCAGCTGCACGTGGCGATGCGCCCCTTCGTGCACGACGCCGACGTCTACGCCGGCGAGCCCGGCGAGCTGGCTCGCATGTTCCGCCCGCTCCCCAAGACCGGGCAACGCTTCTTCTTCACCAGCCGCAAGCTTCAGCCGCAGAGGGCAGGGAAGGCAATCAAGGCCACGCGCGCCGCTGGCGCAGGGTCGTGGCAGTCGCAGGGGTCCAAGGACGTCCTGAACAAGGTCAAGGAGAAGGTCGGCGAGGTGACCAAGCTGCGGTACAAGAAGGGCGGCAAGTACACGGACTGGCTCATGGATCAGTACTCGTGCGGCCTCCAGGACGCCATCGTCGGCGGCGACAGGCAGCTCGTGTTCTGCAACATCTACGTGTCCCCACGGGCCCATCAAGACTCCGTGGCGCACCAAGAATCCGCTGCTTTCTTTGCTCCACCTCCGACTGCCGATGCCGCCGCCGACTCCACCGCTGGTACACATGCCAGTGCAAGCGCCGGCATGCCACGGCCGGCCTCAGGCGTCCGTGCAGAGGAAGCACAAGATACTTGATCCGTTCGAAGCAATGGCAGCCGAAGCAGAGGATGAGGGAGGAAAGTCCCCTGCGGCGCTTCAAGATGACGACGACGACTTGGCCAAGTCCTTAGAAGACGCCTTGGCGGAAGCCGAAGCAGAGGACGAAGCGGCTGCCAACTCCGAGGGCTCACCGATGAGTTTCGACGATATGGTCCAGTTGTTGGAGAAGGAAATTCTCTTGGTGTCCAAAGAAGAGATTCTTGCTTAACTAAACAGGCAAGCTGCAAGAGCAGTAGCAGAAGTGGAATTTCCATCCAGAAGTAGGCTTCACGATCATATCTTGTATACCTTGTAGTAGGAATAGGATAGCAACACTTGTAAGGATGAAATTCTATACTTCCTGAATGTATATAAACGTTGTAATATCTCCTTGAATGTGTTTCAATAAATATCTCCATGAATGTTACTAGTAAATTGTTTCAGTTTGAGTGCATTTTGATTTTCGTTCAAAAAAAGTGCGTTACAAAAAAAATTGCATTTTGATGAAGAGCTGTACGAACTTAAAACATGACTGAGGCATAAATATGATAGGATCTTTGCATCTACAACATGAACACTACACAAGAGTTAGGAACACAACCAGCAGCGATGCACGGGGACGATCTGGCCATTGTAGTGGTCGGTGATGGACTTGGTGTAGTCGTTCCCGAGCTTGGTGTAGGACGTCGGAGATCCCGTCGTCCTTCCGGTCTCCACCGGCACTGTCCTGGGACGGCGGTGAGGTGGCGACGGCCTTCAGATGGCTCCAGCGCCGCCGGATCGGAGTGGCGGATGTGGGGACGCTCTTAGGGTTTAGTGTCACTGGGATAACTCAAAACCTTGCCTGGCGTCCCTTTTTATCTTGCGCTAGGCGATCTGGGGCCGCAACCATGGGTTGGTTGCGCCTCCGATCAAGGCGCTAGTGGCCCACAGGCTTTCCCGCTAATCCCGTTAAACCCCTCACTAATAGGCTTTTGACCACTTCTTAACTTTATCTCTAACATTCTCCCCTTTGGTCTAAAGGCCTATAACTTATGCCATTTTCTTAAAGTAGAATTATTCAAAGAGATAATATGTTACAATGGCGATAAAGATCCAATGCAACACAAATACCCACAATGTTTAAAACCACTTATCATAATGGGAGTGGTTGATATGACCCTATTCTCAAAGATCACAGGCTTTCCAATAATCCCATACCGGCAACATGTTCTTTAAATATATTGGGAGGTAAGCCTTTCGTCAATGGATCCGCGAGCATGTTCTTAGTGCTTATATGCTCTAACTCAATAGTGTGATCTTCGACTCTATCGTTCACAACAAGATACTTAAGCTCAATGAATTTGGTAGCGTTACTTGACTTGTTGTTATTAGCATAGAGGACAACAGACTTATTGTCGCAATATAGTTTTAGTGACTTACTTATGCTGTCTACCACTCTTAGTCCCGGGATGAATTCTTTAAGCCATAAAGCTTGCCCCCACGGCCTCGTAACATGCCATAAACTCCGCTTGCATCGTGGATTCTGCCGTAATCTTTTGTTTGTAGCTTCTCCAAGATATTGCCCCATTAGCGAGTGTGAAGATATATCCTGATGTCGACTTCTTATCATCAACACAACCCGCATAATCAGCATCTGAGTATCCAATTACTTCTAGATTCTCAGTTCTCTTATATGTGAGCATATAATTCTTAGTGCTCTACATGTAACGCATAGCCTTTTTACCACCTTTCCAGTGTTCAATTCCTGGATTTTTCTGATATCTACCAAGCATCCTGGTTATGAATGCTAGGTCAGGGCGTGTACACGTTTGTGCATACGAAATGCTTCCGACAACTGAAGCATAAGGAATCTTCCTCATTTGATCAATTTCTAATTGATTCCTGGGACTTTGAAATTTCCCAAACTTATCGCCCTTAACCACTGGGGCAGCAGTGCCTGGACATTGGTGCATATTAAACCTTTTAAGGACTTCCTCTATATAAGCTCTTTGAGAGAGTCCTAAAGCACCTTTTGACCTATCACGGTGAATCTCAATGCCAAGAACATAAGAGGCATCACCTAGGTCCTTCATATCAAAATTCGATGAGAAATAACCCTTTGTCTCATGCAACAAATTCTTGTAGCTACTTGCTAATAGGATATCATCCACGTAAAGTACTAGGATGATAAAAGAGCTCCCCTTGATCTTAACATATATACAATTGTCCTTTCTATTACTGACGAAGCCATATTTCTTAATTACTCCGTCAAACTTAAGGTACCATTGTCTGGACGCTTGTTTCAACCCATAAATGGATTTCTTTAGATTGCATCCCATTTGTTCCTTGCCCTCCATAATGAAACCTTCCGGCTACACCATGTACATATCCTCATGCAAGTCACCATTAAGGAACGCAGTCTTTACGTCCATCTGATGTAGCTCAAGATCATAATGAGCCACCAATGCCATAACAATTCTAAATGAATCTTTCTTCGAGACAGGAGAGAAGGTCTCATTGTAATTAATTCCTTCCTTTTGCGTGTAACCCTTAGCCACAAGTCTTTCCTTGAACCTTTCGATTTTCCCTTTAGAGTCATATTTTGTCTTAAAGACTCATTTGCAGCCTACCTTTTCAGCTCCTGCGGGAATCTCTACTAAGTCACATACCTTATTAGCACTCATAGATCCCATTTCCTCTTCCATGGCCTCACACCACTTATGTGAGTTCTCACTTATCATGGCTTCCTTATAGGATTTTGGATCATCTACCTTTCCAATATCATGACCTTCTTCACTTATGTACACGAAGTCATCGGATGCGGTAGATTTCCTTTCTCTTGTGGATCTAATAAAGGGTTGTGGTTCTGCTATTGGAACATGTTCAGCTAATTTCTCTTGCTGAATCTCTCATCTTGACCCTGTGCTTGCTCACCAGGATCTTCCACAATCTCATTTTGATGCTCATCAGTTACCGGTGCATTTTCATGCTCAATTATGGTAGGTGTTTCCTCCCTAATTTCTCCTGGAGGATCAGCTACCCAAGATGTAACTGTGATGTGAGGGATAGTCTCATATTGATCCTGAGTTGTCGGCAATGAATCATGAGTCCGCATTTCCTGAAGATCAATTGTTCTAACCTCAGCGCATCCATTTTCCTCTAGGAAGACAGCATGCCTTGTCTCTACAAACTTAGTGGTACGCTTAGTACAATAAAAACGATACCCCTTTGATTTTTCTGGGTATCTAATGAAATAGCAGCTTTCTGTCTTAGGATCTAATTTTCCAAGTAATGGACTGAATAGCTTCGCTTCAACTGCACACCCCCATACATGAAAATAATTTATGTTGGGTTTCCTGCCGGTCCAGAGCTCATAGGGTGTCTTAGGGACCGACTTGCTAGGAACACGGTTATTGATGTGCACAGCAGTCTTTAGTGCCTCCATCCACAAACTCACTGGTAGTGTAGAATTACTTAGCATAGACCGTACCATGTTCATGAGGGTACGATTTCTTCTCTCAGCTACACCATTTTGCTGAGGTTCACCAGGAGTTGAATACTGAGCAACTATTCCATTTTCTTGAAGAAACTTAGCAAAGGGGCCGGGGATTTGACCATATGTTGCATGTCTCCCATAATATTCTCCACCTCTACCTGATCTTACCACTTTGATCTTAACATTATGCTGATTTTCTACTTCAGCTTTAAAGATCTTAAACTTATTAAGTGCTTCAGATTCTTCTCTTATAGGGTAGATGTATCCATAATGGGAGAAATCATCAGTGAAGGTGATAAAGGAACTGAAACCATCCACTGATCTTACATTAAATGGACCGCAGATGTTAGTGTGAATTAATTCTAATATTCCTGAACTACGCTTAGCTCTATCCTTTTTAATTCTTTTTGCAAATTTTCCCTTAATGCAATCAACACATTGTTCTAAATCAGAGAAGTCTAAGATAGGAAGTATCTCTTCTCTAATGAGACGTTCCATTCTCCCCTTCGAAATGTGGCCTAAACATGAGTGCCACAATTTCGATGAGGTCTCATTACCTCTCTTGCGCTTATTGTTGGCATGATCAACATTCATCACAGAGCAATCATTATTCAAAGACAACAAGTAAAGTTGATTATGTAAAGGTGCATAGCAAATAATATCACCATCTAAACTTATTACACACTTGTTGTTCTGAAAAAGACACGCATAACCATCATTGTCTAATCTCGAAACAGAAATTAAGTTTCTCGTGAGAGATGGAACATAAAGGACATTATTCAATTGAAACATGAAGCCAGTATAAAGTTCTAGACTAAGGGTGCCAATGGCCTCGACTTCAGCTTCAACTCCGTTGGCGACCTTAAGCCTTCGGTCCCCCTTTCTTATAGTCCGCGCGCCACTCAACCCCTGTGAGGAATTTGTGACATGAACAGTGGCACCAGAGTCAATCCACCATGAACTTAATGGAAAATAAGAATAATAAGACTCATCGACTAATGAAATAATGTCATCATTACCTCTTTTTCCTAGCCAAAGCTTGAACTTTGGGCAGTCCTTCCTGATATGGCCATAGTCTTTGCAGTAGAAGCATTGAGGACCCTTAGAGGAAGAAGCGCCATCATTCTTCTTTGGCTTCTGATATGGCTTCTTAGGATGCTTGGAGTGCATGACCTTCTTAGCCTTTCCCTTATGTACCTCTTGCCTAATGAGGTTGGCATAGTCAGGAGTCTGTGACCTCAGCCTTTCCTCCTCCTGAGAACACTTAGAAATGAGCGTAGCAATGTTTCATTTTGCATCAGTACCATGGTAGTTGATCTTAAATGGCTCAAAAACAGAAGGAAGTGAGAGGAACACATAATGCAACAGAGTCATATCATCAAGTGGACAACCCAGGTCCTTAAGCTTATCCCTGGAGTTAATCATACCCATGATGTGCTCTCTCACGCTGCCATTCCCATCATACTTAGTGCTCATTAACTTAAAGAGATGGATTCTAGCATTGGCCTTGTCAGACCCCTGAAAGTACTCCTCAATCTTCTCCATGAAAGCTTTTGCACTTGTAGGCTCCTTAGGAAGTGCTCCCCTCATGGAAGGGGTTATGGTCATCTCCATAATCATCAGAGCCACCCTGTCAGAGCGCTCCCAACGCTCCTTCTCTTTCTCATAAGTTGCAGTGCGCGCCGCAAGGGTAGGATCGTTATCCCCTTCGGCGACTGGAGCAACGGGAGCTGGCTCTCTCAGAGAGTGGTCCTTATCCTGAATCCCCAATATCAGCCTGATGTTTTGCTTCCATGTGGTGAAGTTGTTCCCTCCCAGCTCCTCAACACCTTGGATGTAGCTTATGATGCTGGAGGGAGTGGGATCTGAGTAAAACAACATCAGGATAGATTTAATCAGTAATGACAACAAATATATGAATAACACAATTTTGCATCACCGTTGGGCAGAGACAAAATTAAATAACATTAATAACTTTTGCATCACCGTTGGGCAAAAACAAAAGAATCTTAATACTTAGTGTTAAACAAATTTGCATCACCGTTGGGCAGATCAAAAATACAAACATTAAAAAAACTTAAATAATTTTACATCACCGTTGGGCAGAAGTAAAATAATCATGAATTTAGAACTCACTTATATCACATGACTATAAATGAACGTTGGTCAGAACTATAGTTGTGAACTTAAATTTAAATTTGCATAAAGAATTCCCAATTAAAATATCTCGTTGGTTCAATTTTAATAAGGAACTCATATGCGCAGCGGAAATAAAAATTTAACTCAGAGGTATTTTCTATTAAATCAGTGAAAAACCATGAATATACTCAATCATAACTTAAATACATGGAGAATACTTAGAAATTGTTGACACAAAAATCGGGAAAGATCTTCACGCGCTAGCACACGAAATCGGTTGTGACCGTGAATACCGGGGCGTGCCAGTCAATTTGACCTGTTAATTGACAAGAGATGAAACCGTAAAAATACTAGAGCGTGTCGGCTGGGATTCCTATTAGCTCTATAGGCAGAATCGGCAGAAGCTGTCCGATCTGGTAAATAATAAATCGGCTTGGATAAACGATTCAGAGAAAAGCTATGCGAGATCACTAAAGCGTAATCTAACAAGCTAAGCAGAGCAGCACTTGGAACAGATCTAGTCGGCTGTGATAAGAGATACAACGAGATAACACAGGTAAAAGCCGACCAAAGCGTGTACCAAGCTGGATAAAGGTTGAATAAAATCTAAACGAAATAACAGCGATACGCCGGCTACTAAAGCCTAGATACTTATCCGATAACTGTTGAATAACTTAAACGAAGCAATAGCAATACACCGGTTGCTAAAGCTTAAGGATTATTCGGTAAAAGACGGAACTTACGAAGCAAGCCCTGAGATCTGATCACCCTTGACGTGCTCGAAGAACTCGTGAAAAGAAAATAGCGAAGTCGCCGACTTGATAAAAGTAAAGGTATTGAAGAAGTAGAGTTTGTTTATTTGATCGTGTGATAAAATCTTACAATAACCAAGCACCCTTTATATTTATACGGCTGCTGGACCAGGACCCATGCGTGTGACTCACGTATAGAGAACAATCTCTTGACCAAACCAATTACAACTTGACTACCTTAATTATTATATCTAAAGAAACATTAAAATACTTGGACTCTAATTTCCTTCCTGTAAGAGCCCTTGCTAATGGAGCTTTACTCGATCTTTGGCCGCGCATAGACCAATCTCTGCATACGTGATCATTCTGGACAACTCCCACATGATACACGTAAGGAAAACAAACACGTAATATTCTTTCCTGCCGGCCAATCACACGAATAATCACGTTAAGTCCTTCCTTCCTTAATCACTTCTGCTTGTATGTCCGTAGAAGGTTCCTTCCCTTTCTTAATATATTTCGGCCAATCCACCATATTTGGAAATAATTTATCTTCAACATGCCAAGCGTCATCACGCGGCTGCACCTTCAAGCACACGTACCGTCTTTTCTCTCTTGTTTAATCACGTTCCTGATCGGCCATCACATCTCTTTATTGGCCAACATGCCTCAATCGGAACATGACAAAGATAACCGGCTAAACCTACCATCTGTGATTGAGCCAATTGCTCTGCCTTGCTTGTCCGATTTACACTTGGCTACACTCAACAAGTTGTCTGCTTGAGCCACGCCATCTCCTCAGTTATCAGTCCCCATTTTGCATGTGCACGCATATCACGCCTTCTCCATTTATTTAATCAGCCAAACATATCCATAATCGGCTAAGCACATAGATATCAAACCAACACCATCGAAGTACCAGACCATCGGAATACCAGACCAATAAGCCGATTCCGATCCTTCTTGCACATTTTTTATCCTTCTTGCCGATTTCGACTCTGTGTTTTCTCCCTGACGCTAGCCTCTATCTAATTTCCTAATTCTGATTCGACCTCTTCTTCCTGATGCCGGTTCAACCCAATTCTGATTTCAACACTTCGCCATATTACGTCTTCATCGTGTGCCTTGACACGTGTCAACCGATTCTCTTTTCTTGCCGATTATTACTATTCCCTGCCGATTCACTCCAATTGTCATCTAACAATATTAGGAAATGGCAAGCCACATCATAACACATCTTTCATGTAAATCATTATGAAACTTCTCACTTGCGTGTGTATGCTAATCACACCATTATCCGGCCAGATTACACCAAAGCACCATAATCGATTTGTACTACTGCTGATTCCGATTCTAGGTCTGCTTCGTGCCATTACTTTCTCTGCCGATTGTTGCTCCAGTATAACGGCTGATTTTGCCACAACTGGCTGATATATACTCTAGCCATAAAAAAAACTTGTCCATCTTCGATTATAAACGAGCTGCCGATTACTCGATATCCTTTTGACTTTGGATTTGGTCAAAATCCGGTGTCAACAGAAATATACTGAAATAAAGAAAAAATACCAATCAAAATTCGTTCTGGGCCGAATCTAAACTTATCCCCCTTTGGCCCAGCACAACACTATCTCAGCCCGCGCTAAAACCGGCCCACCGCCAGCCCATCATCTCAGCGGCTCGGCGTTGCGTAGGCTCGGCTCGGCATGAAACAGCTCAGCTCATGCACGGCTCAGCGCGGCTCAGCAGGAAGCGGCTCGCATCACTCGGCTTGGCTCATGGCGGCTCGGCTCAGCAAGGCTCTCGCGGCTCAGCTCATCGCGATCGCAGGCCGCCAATTGGTCTATTTCTTCATGGGTCGTAGGCCCAAAACCCCCGACGGACGGGCCACCGAATTGGCCACCACGCGGAAGCCATCTCCCAAACCCGCCTGCATCTCAGCCGTCGAATCCAAACCCTAAAGATCCGACGGTCCATCGCAAATCTCGCGGTTATATAAGCCCGAAATCGCCGGCCAGCACCTAGGGTTTCCATTCTTTCTCCCCTTCTTTCTCCACACCATAGCCGCCGCCGGCTCCTCAGGATGCGTCGCCGCCCTTTGCTCATGGCGTACGAGCGCTCGTCGCCGGCGTGTGACCTCCCGCCGGGCATGCGTGCGTCCATGATGTGCGCATCCCCGTCGGGGGCTCCTCTCCGGTGCCCTTCCTCTCCCTTCTTTCCTCTCTGCACACCAGCGGCCGGCGCCTGCGCCCTTGGGGTCCCTCTCGCCGGAGGCGCGTGCGACCGAGTCGCGCGCGGCTCCGTCGAGGGGTTCCCCTCGGTTGCACTCATGGCGGTGGTCGGCGTCGTCGTGCGACAAGAGTGCTCGGGGTAGATCCGTGCGTGCGGTTTGTACTCATGCGCGCGCAGTCAGGTAAGAGCTAGGTGCGTGCTAGGGTTTGGTTTTTGGGATTTCTTATGGGTTCGCAAATAGATCTGAGATGTGCATATTTCTATTCCGTTTCTTCTCAATGCTTATTCGCGCATAAATCGACGACTTTTGAGGGGTTTTGCATTGATGCGCCTACTGTTATGATCTGCGTTTCCCTTTATGTGTTTGGGCTAATTTGTCTAATTTGCGCAACAAATCAACGACTTGTTTGGGGTTTTGCTTCGATGTGGTGCTCGGATGGTTAGAAATGGGGAAATCCGAAACCCTAGCTTAGATCTAAAACTCACTTGACTTACTGAGAGACTAAACAGTACCTAACCATGTGTACTCATGATTCAAGAATAGATGCAAATGGCGACTGATACCAAATGTAGGAACTTAAAACATGACTGAGGCATAAACATGATAGGATCTTTGCATCTACAACATGAACACTACACAAGAGTTAGGAACACAACCAGCAGCGATGCATGGGGACGATCTGGCCATTGTAGTGGTCGGTGATGGACTTGGTGTAGTCGTTCCCGAGCTTGGTGTAGGACGTCGGAGATCCCGTCGTCCTTCCGGTCTCCACCGGCACTGTCCTGGGACGGCGGTGAGGTGGCGACGGCCTTCAGATGGCTCCAGCGCCGCCGGATCGGAGTGGCGGATGTGGGGACGCTCTTAGGGTTTAGTGTCACTGGGATAACTCAAAACCTTGCCTGGCGTCCCTTTTTATCTTGCGCTGGGCGATCTGGGGCCGCAACCATGGGTTGGTTGCGCCTCCGATCAAGGCGCTAGTGGCCCACAGGCTTTCCCGCTAATCCCGTTAAACCCCTCACTAATAGGCTTTTGACCACTTCTTAACTTTATCTCTAACATTCTCCCCTTTGGTCTAAAGGCCTATAACTTATGCCATTTTCTTAAAGTAGAATTATTCAAAGAGATAATATGTTACAATGGCGATAAAGATCCAATGCAACACAAATACCCACAATGTTTAAAACCACTTATCATAATGGGAGTGGTTGATATGACCCTATTCTCAAAGATCACAGGCTTTCCAATAATCCCATACCGGCAACATGTTCTTTAAATATATTGGGAGGTAAGCCTTTCGTCAATGGATCCGCGAGCATGTTCTTAGTGCTTATATGCTCTAACTCAATAGTGTGATCTTCGACTCTATCGTTCACAACAAGATACTTAAGCTCAATGAATTTGGTAGCGTTACTTGACTTGTTGTTATTAGCATAGAGGACAACAGACTTATTGTCGCAATATAGTTTTAGTGACTTACTTATGCTGTCTACCACTCTTAGTCCCGGGATGAATTCTTTAAGCCATAAAGCTTGCCCCCACGGCCTCGTAACATGCCATAAACTCAGCTTGCATCGTGGATTCTGCCGTAATCTTTTGTTTGCAGCTTCTCCAAGATATTGCCCCATTAGCGAGTGTGAAGATATATCCTGATGTCGACGGGCCGCAACCATGGGTTGGTTGCGCCTCCGATCAAGGCGCTAGTGGCCCACGGGCTTTCCCGCTAATCCCGTTAAACCCCTCACTAATAGGCTTTTGACCACTTCTTAACTTTATCTCCAACAAGAGCAGCTTCAGTTTGAGTGCGTTTTGTAAATCTTACTCAGGGGGAAATTCTACCATTCCTGAGTGCTGTCAGTGCTCAGGGGGAAATTCTACCATTCCTGAGTGCTGTCAGTGTGTTTTTTCTAATTTGCTTACTCGTGCTACGATTACAACAGCTGCTGATGGTCTCGTTCGCTTAGTTGCTATGGCATGTAAAATCTGACAAGTCAATAACCTGGGAATTTTCGTGCACTGCAGCAATTATTAAACACTTTTGGAAACATCACATGGTAAAACAGGCATAAAAAAAAAACAGCAGCAGCAGGTTCAGTTTTCGCCTGTTTTGGTTCAACGGATATCTGACAACGAAGGGCATAACAAGCCTCTGGAAGTATTCAGGAATGCATTTCTTAATAAATGGGAAATTATTATAAAAGAAAGACAACAGTGTCTAACATTTGATTATCATGAGGAATGCATTTTACAGCTACAGAATTGCAATCATCTACTCCCCAACATCTAAATCAGCATAGGTCAATCTTCGTAAGACTAGGAGTATCAATGTGTCGTCGGCTGAATTTGTTGACGTGGTTCAGAATCAGATCAGGCTTCAGGCACCAACAGTGTTACAGTATCACCACTCCATAAGAGTTCAGCCTATAACCAACAGAAGCGTGTAAGTAGACCCTCTGAGATTGCCTGAACATCACATAGCATTGACACTAAAATGTCTCCAAAAGAATCCAGGCCAACCTATCCTCCCAGATTTGTAACAGGTCCCTTGAACCGGTGCTGAGCCCTGATGATCCACGACAACAGAATGAGGGTGAACAGTCCACCAACAGCGACGGGAGTGTAGTTGAGGGTGTCCTTGGTCACCGGATATGAGACCGGTAGTGAGAAAAGGACAGTGATGGTTACCACCCAGAGGACGGCGATCCAGCCCACGAGCACACTGTACCGGCCGAGGTTGAACGGGCCTGGCACGAAGCTCTTGTGTGCCAGCGTCACGCGGAAGAGGATTGGCAGGGCGTAGGCAATGTAGACGGCTGTCGTCGCAACCGATGCCATGGCTTGGAACGCAACAAGGCTGCCCAGTGACTGCATTAGGAGGAAACAAGGCGAATGGTGCAATTATCAAAATGGCATTGAACTGAAAGTTCATTTCTGAAATGTAATTGTGGAATGATTCAGTTCAGTTACCGGCAATGCCATGCAAATGGAAATGAAAGCTGAGAGCCAGACAGCGTTTATCGGCACCTCTTGCTTGTTAACTTTGTGCCAGACAGATGACAATGGCATTGCCCCATCTCTTGAGAACGCATAAGTCATCCTAGTCAAAAGAACAAGGTAATGACTGATTACTGAATAATAATGATTTATCTAGCATGGAGTGCAGAAATCTTAATCAGAATAAGAATAGAATCACCTCGAGTTGCTAGTCATTGAGCTCATTCCACAGAAGTATATGGCGATGGCCACAATCCACAGGCAGATGATTCCTCCAACACCATTCCCATACCGGCTTTTGAAGGTGAGATAGAACACTTCAGCAATCGCATACCCTCCCGCATCATTGTCGGGGCTCAGTAGGTATGGAATGTCCTTCACTGCAAACGTGATGCCAAGTATGTAGCCCCAGCCAACTACTAACGATATACCAATTGCGCTGATTATACCAATAGGGCCATTCCTGTCTGCATTTTTTGTTTCTTCAGTCTGCATGAACAAATTTAGAGGCGAATCATCAGGACACTGCTACTTACCATTAGTGTAAGACTTGAAATTTCCCAAAAGATTCTAGTTACTTGGGAGGGTTTTTCTGTACCATATGCGCAGAAGCATCGTATCCTGACAGTGTGTACTGGCTCATAAGAAGCCCGAGAACAAATGTATATGTTACTGTGAATTCCAGCACCGTTATCTGTGTTGAAATGGGTGAATACAAACTTTGCATTGGCCGTCTCAGTAGCAACAACTGGTACAGCGACCATCAGGGCAAAGACACCTGAAAAACACAGATACCATGCACATCACATGTAACATAACTAGGCTTCCATCAACAAAGTAAATACCATGTGTTTTAAGGTTTTATAAGAAAAGAGACCCATAATCAACAGACATTACCTAGCATATTCCAAACAGCAGACAACTGCCCAAAGAAAGATAACCAAGTGATAGAGAGGCTGTTGATGATGGCATGGCTCAGTAGAATCACGGCATGGAAGGCGAAGACGACATACTTGGATGCCAGGTAACCCCCACCATTGTTGCCACCGGTGCTGAGCAGGACGATCACTTGAATGAGCTGCGCTAGAGAGAAGTCGATACTGGCTGTGCCTGCCCACTGCAGTAAAAGGAGGTGGAACTATCATGCTGCTGAGACAATGTTCAGAAAAAAAAATATTCTGGTTACCTGTCCCACAATGTTGAACCTGAAATTAACAGAGGTAAATGAGGTCAGAATTCACTGTTTCAGAGTGAAGAGCTTGAACACATGACTTGTGATTGGTAAACGGTGAGGTCACGTACCAATGGAAAATTCGAAATGTATGTGGCGGCAGCAATCATGTACTACTCAAGTCAACGCAATCATGCTAAACTCGGCTTATCTCACCCTCATTCCCAAAAAGGCTGATGCTATACTAACCAAAGATTATAGGCCGATAAGTCTGATACACAGTTTTGCCAAGCTAGTTACAAAGATTCTAGCCAGAAGGCTGGCGCCCCATCTGGACACTTTGGTGGCAGCAAACCAAAGTGCATTCATTCGTGGAAGATGCATTCATGATAATTATATGTTGGTGCAACAAACAATCAAGCTCTTGCACAAGCAGAAGGTACCAAGTATATTCTTGAAACTTGACATCTCGAAGGCGTTCGATTCAGTTTCATGGGCTTTCCTGCTTGAGGTCTTGTCACATTTGGGGTTTGGACCGGGTTGGCGAAACTTGATCTCCAATCTTCTCCGATTTGCCTCAACTAGGGTGCTGGTCAATGGGTAGCCAGGACGAGAGATTCGGCATCAACGAGGACTGAGGCAAGGAGACCCACTGTCTCCCATGCTCTTTATCATAGCTATGGATGTGCCAAATAGCCTGTTCACAAAGGCCTGTACTCTTGATCTTCTTCAGCCGCTTGCTAACCGTAATGGGGAACAACGTATCTCCCTCTATGCGGATGATGTCGCGCTTTTAATCAGGCCGGCAGAGGAGGAGATAAATCTCACCATGAAGATCCTGGAGAAGTTTGGGTAAGCCTCGGGACTGTGTACTAATCTTCAGAAAAGTTGTGCAGTACCAATCAGATGCCAGCCGCAGGAGATGTCAAGAATAGAGCTCAGTCTGCCCTGTGCACGATCAGACTTCCCTGCAACCTACTTGGGTCTACCGATCTCCAACAAAAAATTCTCCAAGGCTGACCTTCTCCCTTGGATCGAGAAACTTCATGATAGGCTACCAGGGTGGAAGGCTTCACTCATGAACTTGGCAGGGAGAGTTACCTGGGTTCGCTTTGTGTTGACAGCCATCCCAATCTATGTGATGATAGCAGTAAGCATGCCAAAATGGTTTATCAAGGCTATGAACAAAATTCGTCGCGGTTTCACTTGGAAAGGTGGTGATCAAGCTAATGGTGGGTCGTGTTTGGTCGCTTGGGAAAAAGTGCAGCGACCTTTGGAGCTTGGGGGTTTGGGCATTCTGAACCTAGAATTCATGGGATGGGCATTACAAATGAGGTGGCTGTGGTACAAGAAGTCTGGGGTTGATCGCCCGTGGAAGGGTTTGGACATCAGTATACACCCAAACGCTATCGCGCTGTTCAACATGTCGCTCACAACTCAGATTGGAAGGGGCACCTCAACTCGGTTTTGGTTAGATAGATGGTTCATGGGCTGCCGTCTGAGTGATCTGGCGCCTGAAGTTGTGGCTGCAGTTCCTCCGAATATCAGGAAGTGCCGGACTGTGAATGAGGCACTAACCAATCGATCGTGGGCAAGAGACATTGTTAGGGGTTTATCTATGGTTGGTTGGTATGATTACTTCCATCTTTGGGATGCTCTGTATGACTTGACTTTGAGTGATGAAGAGGACCAGCACCTATGGCGCCTTGAAGCCTCTGGCCAATTCTCCTCCAAGTCTGCATACCGTGCTTTCGTTCATGGGGCGATTTTCTTTGAACCATGGAAGCTAATCTGGAAAACATGGGCACCTGGGAAATGCAAGACCTTTGTGTGGTTGGCTGTTAATAACAAGTGTTGGACTGCTGATCGCCTTAGAGACAGAGGGCTCCCTCACCCAGCCGTGTGCCCGCTTTGTGATCAAGAGGAGGAAACCGCACAACATATGCTCATCTCTTGCGTTTTTGCCCGGGAATTCTGGTTTACAGTTCTCTCTTTGATGGACTTCGCTGCAAGGGCACCCGGCCCCCAGGAAGTGAGCCTAGCAGAATGGTGGCGGGAGGCTAATTCAAGAGTGCCCAAGGAAAAAAGAAAAGGGTTCAACTCCATTGTTATCCTTGGAGCGTGGCTGTTATGGAAGCAACGCAACGCTTGCGTCTTTGATGGAGTTAGTCCTTCTTTAAATGGAATGGTCAAGCATTTTGAGGATGAGTTGCATCTCTGGTGTATGGCTGGAGCCCGAGGGCTGAGTGCGTTGGGTCGCAGAATACCCAGTCTCTAGGGTAGCTCTGGTTTGGTGGTCAAGTTGATATTGTAAGAGTGTTTTCTAGGTTACATCCTTCCTATGTTGTTAGCCCCTCACAGCCCGGTCCGGAGTGAGGTGGCGTAGTTTGTAAGGGACCGTTTTTTCCTCTCTATTAATATAAAGATACGTAGCTCTCTTGCGTATTCGAGAAAAAAAACGCATACTGAAAATGGCTGCTCCAAGACAAGATTTCTGTAAGCCGTAGCATATTTTCCTTCCCCAAAAGAAGAATCAAGGACATTGACCAACGACCAGGGCATGACTCATGATCAAAACACCAAATTTATTTATTTTTATCTACCCAAAGCAAATACTGGAGGCAGCACGACAAGACTGCAACGCAAGCTACAGATTCAGTGAACAAGTAACATACCATCCGGTGATCCAGGAGGCGAATGGCGCCCAGCGGTCGCCGGAGAGGCGCGCGCTCCAGTAGTAGAGTCCACCGGAGGTGGGGAAGGCGGAGCAGATCTCGGCCATGGAGAGGCCGACGGCCATGGTGAATGCTCCGGCGACGAACCAGCCGAGCGTCATGGTGGCGGGGCCACCGAAGGCGAGGCCGGTGTTGTAGAGCGTGGTGACCCCCGTCAGCACCGAGATGACGGAGAAGGAGATGGAGAAGTTGGACAGCGCCCTGCAATTAATTGTGGTCGGGGAAGAAGAACCAGCAGTAAGATGGAGTGAAGCAAGAACATGCATGGTCAAACTGACACCGGGGAAGGGGAGAGACGAGGAGACGACGGCGTACGTACGAGAGGTGGCGCTTGAGCTCCTGCTTGTATCCGAGCTCCCGGAGGCGGCCGTGATCGGTGCCGTCGCCGGGTGCGTCGTCGGCGACGCCGGGCGGATACGTGTTCCTGGTCATGGCGCCGCCGCCGTGCAGTGGCTGCTTGCACCGTGTCCGTCTGGTCTGTGTAGTGCGCTGGTGGGGAGACGCTGAGAGAAAAAGTCAATGGGCGAGCTCGAGAGATGGTGACAGAGTGACACGTGACACGTGAAGGTTTCTGCCGTGGGTTTGTTTACAATTGCACATCCGAGCTCCGTTTGGTCTCTGCCGGGGTACGTATGAGAGTGGATGTTTGTTTGCCAGGAAAATTGTATTTCCAAATAAAAAACTATCACGGGCTCGCCACTCGGTCCTGGACAAAGGTTGTTAGTATCCCGATACGTATCGTAGTATCGTAACGATACCGATAATATCTAGTATCTTAATTTTTAATTTTTATAGTATCCCGATACTATTTTGAGGCTATACATGATCCTATCTAAAATTTCGTAGTATCCCGATACTAAGATCCTACGATATTTAATTAGTGATATAAATAATTTTTAAAATGATTTAGTTATAATAAATATAGTTTAAATTAAGTTGCATTGAAAATAATGTTAATAAGACCAAGGAAATGTGAAAAAAGATAATTAAATTGACGAAACTCAATATTTTAGACTTTATTATGCATAATATATTACAAATTTGTATAAAATATATATTTTGTAGAATTCGATAGAATCCCGATACTACGATACGATCCTACGATCCAATACTGTCAAACGAAAAACGATACTATCTAGTACCTCGATACTAACAACCTTCTCGTGGACAGAGGAGTTTACAATTGCACAATTGCACAATTGCACCCCCCCCCCACCACACACTCGGTCCTAGTTAGTCGCAGTGACAGAGGAGGTGAATAATTTGTTAGATAATAAATATATTCAATGATTACTATTGTCAACCAAATTGATCGATGGATGTTTATGGTTTGTTATTATTTGTGTTAGTGATTTGCTTTTTCTATAACTTTTCGGTGCAATATTTGAAAATAATTTTTCAATGCAAAGATATTTGTAATAGTGGATAATAGATTTTGAATATTAGTTAAGCCATAAGATATTTTATTATAACTGAAGTGATAAGTCCAAATACTATTTTATTTAGCATGAATATAATAGGATTTTGTTTTTTACACCTATGCTTACAGGTGATATAAAAAAAGATCAAACCAAGATAGAAACTGATGGGGCTTTTGTATTGACATTTTGTTTTCTATGGTCAAAACTATTGATTAAAACACATACTTTTAATTTAAATTTCTGTGGTGTTTTCTATTTCAAGTTTGTAGGAAGCCATGAGAAAAAACGAGAATGGGGGAGTGTTAAATATCTTTGAAAGTTTGACCATCTCTTTGCAACGACACACACATTAATACAGGATAAGAAAAACGTATCAATATGGAAAACATAGCATTTGAAGTGTCACGCTCTTTAATCCTGTAGGAATTGAAAATGGGAGTGTTTAGATAGGACAAAATTGACGAAATTTATTGTAGCTAAACTTTACTATAGCAAAAATTTGTGAGAGGAATCACAATTTTCAATAAAATAAATAGTGTAAATGAATAGTGAATTTTCCCAACCTAAGGAAAGAAAGGAGAAACCATTTGACAGCAATATTTGGAAAGCATGGGATTTGGAATTTGCTTTTTCTTTAGAAACATTTGGAATTTGCTATGGCGAGCAGAATAGTGCTGAAAAAAAAAACAAAATTGAGCACTCTTGAGTGTTGACTTCCCATGTGGGCTGTACTGTACATGCACCACGGTTTTGCATTGGAAGTTGCTACTGGTCCAGGCTAGGCCATGTTCAGATTCCTAACTATTCACTGTTCATTTCAACTTTTCACTATTTATTTTAATTTTTTACTATTTCTTCCTCACAAAACACGTTTTCCAACGAATGCTACAGTGTTTTTCTTATGCTATAGTGTTTTTTTCTACAATCTAAACATACCTAAAAAGAGGTTGCTACTGGGCCGGTGCCCGAAACTTGTTGGGCCAGCATCTGTCTGAGAGACTTTGATCTTTGAAAGTTTGACCATCTCTGCTGGCTGTGAGTGAAGCAAAGGCAAACCTGGCTGTGAGTATTACTCCCTCCGTCCTGTAAATTTTGCAGTTATAGGACCCAAATTTTTCCCAAAAAATTTACCACTGTAAGCTACCGTACAGAAAGCTGGCCATCTGCTCTTCCTCAGGGTCATTCAAGTGCCTGACCACGGATTTCTCTGGAAGGCCAATAAAAAAAAGGAAACCGCATAGCTCGTGGCTCTCCGCACTGACGTGGCCTTCATGGCTTAATCTAGCCAGGGACGCCTGCACATCTCATGGAAAAAAATAAAAAAAGAAATCACTCACCCACACCGCACACCTCACGCGGACGCGGGCGCCGGCGCCCTCCAGCCACTCCTTTCGTCCACGCAGCTTATCCTCCGCTAAGCGCACTCGTCAGAGCTCCTTCTTCCCCATCCATCCGCAATCCTGACCTCTAACCCAAGACCACGCCCAGATCGATCCCCATCCCTGCAGATTTTCGTTCCTAGTTCATCTCCTCTAGCAGCGCTCATCCTTGACCTCGACGCGAGCATGTCTCGAGGCGGCAGCAGGTGCTCTAGGCGTGCCAGATGCATCTGCCGTCGGCACGAGGTTGGCGCCAAGATAGGTGTGGATGGTGACGACATCAACCACATCGTCAAACCGGCTGGCGTTGGGATGCAATTTGGTGGTGAAGGAACCATCTGTGGGCGTGAGCGACAAGGGCGCCTGCGCATCGATGCGGAAGGTAACCTGTATGTCCTTGATTCTGAGGATGAAGAGTCGGACATGGAGGTCGCTGCAGATGGCGTTTTGGTGGCCGTTGAAGGGGCACCGAACCGGAACCAGGATGGCTGCTACGATGTGCAAGACCATCTGATGGTGGACGCGGACGCCGACGGGGCTGCCGTCGCTGCCCCCTAAGGGGCCTCCACTGGTGGTCGGAGAAGGGGCTCCGGCCGACGATCTGCCCACCAAGGGGCCTCTTCTTGTGCCTACATACAAGGCTGAAGATATAGACATGGCTCCGGAGGTGGCTGCCCGCTTGAAGGAAGTCCTTGCCAACACTGATCCAATCTACCATGACGTCTGCATCAGTATGTACAAGGTTTTGGTCCCTGCATTATTCCGCCCATAGTTCATATAATGTTTTTCATGTGTGGTGGAGTGCTTATGGTGCATGCTTTTGATATCGGAACTTTTGTTCAGGGGCGATGTACTGTTGTCCAAGGTTTAGGTTACTACTATGAACTGCTATTTAGGTGTACAAAATGATAAACTATTGTATATGCATGATGATAAAATGCTGTTATTTGGTACATATAAGAATTTCCATGTATAATGCAATTGGTGTTCTTATAAATCTGTAATTTACATATTTTGGGTCTCTCTAATATGAGTGGGTATTTTTTTTATGTATGACAGTAGTTCATCATGGTCAATCTAATGTTTACATTCCCATTTATATGTTGTACAGTTTGTAGTTTCTCATCAGATAGGCCCACATGGATAATTGTTTGGAGAATTGTTACTATATTAAATCATCGAATTGCTGAGAGGTTTCTGTTGTGCATATTTATATTCTTTGTATGTAGACTGAACCAAACTTATCATTTTAGTAAATAATGTGATCTCAACTATTAGATATAGAGAGGTTTCTGCAAGTACAAGTTTAAAACACCACCACCATAGGAAATAGTAGCCACTAGACATTTAAAGTTTAAAACTTTACATAATTACAGCAGCAGCAAAATGCTTATCACTTCATATTTACTTATGTCCGGCATTAATTATCTAAGGAATGCATCACTGTCTCATATAGCTGCCGGTCACATCTAAGGCTTTTAGGAAGCATGCCTAGCGCTTCCAGCCTATCTTTGTCTATGTGAGGAATTTTGTATCTGTTTCCTCCTCCATCTTTCATCACCTCAATCAAACACTCTTGTAGTGTTAGAAACACCCTATTCAGAGTATCTGGATCATAGTTATCAAACTCATTTTGGACATTCTGAATCAGCTCATCTAAGTTTCTTGAGATTGTTCCATCAGTTAAGGACTGAAGAGAAGCAAAGAATCCTAGGTCCAGTACATTCAAATCTGGAGAATTTGCAGGTTGGTTGATGCGTCGTATGTCCATCCCTGTTTGTGCTACAGCAGCAGCAAATTCTCTATCATCTACTGGCACATGGGACGGGGCATTGTCTTGCTGAATCCATATGGTTTTCCCTCTATGTTCTTGTGGCCACCGTTCAACAATAGCTTTTAAAACTTTGCTGATCAAGTATGACCTCATAGTAGACCGATCTACATTAATGGGCTTAGTGACTAGGACCCCTCTCCCTCTATTACGGCTTCTTCTTTTTGCTAGTTCCTGCAGTAAATGAGTCAAAGTAAGGATAACAAAATGAGTAGCAAAAACAAATGTAAGACAGTGAAACAAGAACCCTGTGTTTTACCTTTCTGACAAATGCCCACACTCCTAGCTTCCCATCAAAAATACAATTGCCTGCATCATCATACATAGGTCTTGCAACCGCCCCCAAGAACATAACTTTAAGAGTGGAATTCTTATTATGCACAGTCCTATGTGGGTCATCCTCATCTGGAAGCATATAATATTTCCTCCTCTTGAATGTTATGTTGAACCACTTCTCGTCCATATGGATGATGTTGTCCATGTCAATGAACCTAGGATCATTTGGCAATGTTCGATGATCTAGCATGTAAACACACCATTGTAGCCTCTCTTTCTTGTTTTCTTCCCTCAACAACGGCTTAAGTGTGCTAGAGTGGCGTCGTAGAAGCCCTTGTTTGAACCACCTATGTAGAGTGCTCTTTTTTACACCGATGGCTTCTGCTAGAGATCGAATAGTGCTCCTTCTATGCAAGGGAACACTAAGAATCATAGATAGATCTACTGGTATCCTTTTGCGGCCGCACTTCTTGGGCATTCTTGATCTAACATCCACTGGTATTCCTTGTGCACGGCATTGCTTTGCTCTTTGCCAAATTCGCTGCACTCGATACCTACTAACTTGGAACAATTGAGCAACTTCAGCTGCGCTTTTTCTCTTTAATATTCCATGATTGCTTCTCACAAGCAATGCTTCATAGATTTGTTGTCGTTCGGCGTCTGTCAAATTTCTGGCTGGACGTGCATTCTGAGCATTAGCATGGTGATCTTCTTCAAAATCCGAATCCTCCAACTCCTCTTCCTCAAAGTGTACATCCACAGTATTAGCGTACACACCGTACTCATGTATATCATCCATCATGTCTATAAAAGAAAGAAATTAAAAGGTGAGTTGTTGTAGATCAGTTAGTGGAAATTTATAGATCAATTTAAGTAAAATGAAATATAAAACCAATCAGGAAATGAGTGCATTCAAAACCAATTTAAGTAAAGGGTATGCGTTCAATTAGATAGCAGATATGAAGAAATCTCTTAATATTTGAACTGTGTAATTCAATATGCTTTGAAAAATTAAATAAAAAAAGGGTTTGATGATGGTAAGCTTACTGAAAACTTGTTGCATCTCTTGGTGGTGATCAGAAAATTGAGTGTTGAGATCAAATTCATCATTTACATGCAAGGTGTTGAAGTTGAGATCTTCATGACGTCCTGCAATGAGGTCAGACATAACTGTTACTACAGGCCTATTAATCCATGACTAAGGAAAATGTTAGATGGTCGTAAGCTTACTGTGAACTTGATGCATTTGTCGCTGCAGCTCAGACGGTTCAGAGTTTAGATCAAATTCATGTGGACCACCAAAGTTGAGAGGTGCATCTTGTGGATGTTGTTCTTGTACTCGAACTGCTGCAACGAGGTGAGTCACAATATGTACTTCTAGTATGAATGTAGTTGTAATAAGATAATTAAAAGTCAGCTTGTTCTTTTTGCTGTCCAGGTGGAATAAAAGAGAGAAGGAATCACCTTCATGTTGTTCTTGATCTCCCTCGGAAGCATCAACATTGAGATCAGGTAAGAGGTCTCTATGTTGATCTCGGAGATGAGCTCCATCTTCATAAAGCTGATCTTGTTGGAGATGACTGATTTCATATTCTTGCTCATATGCAGGTTGGGCATTGAGATCTGGTAAGAGCTCTCCATGATGATATGGAACTGGAAGAGTGTTTAGATCTATGGGCATGGCTGAGGATGAGAATGGCTTCTGGAAATAGAATGGTGGATTATCCAGTGTGTCTTACTGTGTTGCACTTATATGAGGGGACGAAGGGGTGGCACAGGCGGGAAATCACCTGGACCATTCGTTCAAATTGGTTTAGTGGCACAGGCGGGAAATCACCTGGAGTAGTGGTTGGAATTGGTTAGGCAAAGCTTTTGTTTATTCTGATTTGTTCTAGAGAATTCTGGCCAAAACGTGTGCCAATTTGGGCAAAGACACGTGTAATATGTCTCTGTTCTACAGGTTGCAAGGCTCTGTGCTTATGCAAAGATTACGAATATGTCAAATCAATTATAAGGATATTGTTGTAATTTGCCATACTGCATGGGTATCTGATCTTATTCCTACAACTGCGATATTTACGGGACGGAGGGAGTACGTATTTTAACCGATGAGAAGTGTAACCGGTCCATGCACTACAGCATGCCGGCTGTGGTGGGGTTGTGGGTAGCGATCCGTTGACAAGTGTACCCGCCGTAGCCGCCGTGCTGTCACCGAGGCTGACGCAGGCAGCACGACGCTCTGGTCAAAGAAAAGAAAGTACGCAACGCCTCGCAGTCGCACTAGTCGATGACGATCGCACGATCCGGAGCGTACCACGACGAATCAGCCAGTGTACTGGGTGGAGTACATGTACTGTACATGCAATGCCATACAGTACAGAGCAGCAGCTAGAGAGGTGCATTAGTGCATTACTATACTCGTTTTTCTAAAAAAAAATTCATCTTTCCTTCCTTGATGTGCCCGCAATTTTTTTTGCAATTTGGTTCTAAACTATTTTACATTTGGACCTTTAGAAAAAAAGATTTTATAAAGTTTACCACTAAGTAGAGACATCTGTGAACCAAAAATCATATTAATGTTTTCTCTTCAAAAGATCAGAAAGTTGTTTAAATTACAAGTCAAAACATGGATAAGTGACAAAACCCATTTCATAATGTCCGGGTTGAATTGTGCGACAAATCTAATTAGCCTAATTATACCATGATTATACAATGTCATGTTACAGAAACTAATATTTAATGACAGGGTTTAGTATATTCGTCTCGTGGTTTGATGTCCAACTGTGTAATTAGTTTTATAATTACATCATGTTCAGTGTTTTTTATTTTTAAACTAAACACAACATAAACATGTCCAGTACTTTCTGAAAAATTGCAAATTTTTTACTGTGCAATTCTCACTCATGTCCAGTACTTTCTGAAAAATTGCAAATTTTTTACTGTGCAATTCTCACTCTACTGTTGCTGTAGCCTAGGCGAACAAGCAAAGCGAGCATGGTGCATGGCAGGCTGCTGGCGTGCTGATACTGCAAGGGACAACTTCTACCACCACGCTGTCCACGCAGACGCAGCACAGCAGCAGGGGTGGAGAATGACGTTTTGATATTGTTCTAAGTCAAACTTTGTAAACTTTGATTGTAAATAATTTTTTAAATATTAAGTTTATTAATATAAAAATAATATGAGTATATTTATATTAAAATATAGTTTGAGAAAAGTAATTTTAAAATATATTTAACAAATATTTTATACTAAATGTATTAGTTAAAGTTGTATTTTAAAGACCGTGTCAATGTACTAAACGTCTTCCGTTACCAACCTTTTTAGGCAGGGCAGGCACACCTCCCAATGCAAGGCCTTTCCTGTCTGCCATTACGCCAACCGGAAGCGTACCTTGCCTCTTGGGGCCTTGAATTCTCTCCGCCTTTCCGCCGCGCGCGCAGACCTACCCGCCTCCCCCGAAATCTCCCCGCAGTCCATCCCATGCTCCTGCGCTGCACTGTTCCTGTAGCGTCTTGCTTGCTTGCTCGCTCGCTCGCTGCTTCCCTCCCCTGCATGCGCTGCCTGCCTCTCTCTGACCCGCTTGCCTCATCTGTGTCTCCCCTCCTTTCATCACCCCGTCTGCTTCTTCCTCCTCGCTGTCAATTGATTCCGTGATCTTCTCCTCCTCCACCACATTGCTCTCGCTCCTTGCTCACCAATATAGCTAGCTCCTCTCTACTAGTACCTTCTTCCACCCCCCGGCCCAGAGCCAGAGCAACAACCAACCAAGCAGGCAGCCATGATCACGGCGCGCGACCTGTACCACGTCCTCACGGCCGTGGTGCCGCTCTACGTGGCCATGACGCTGGCCTACGGCTCCGTCCGGTGGTGGCACATCTTCACCCCGGACCAATGCTCCGGCATCAACCGCTTCGTCGCCCTCTTCGCCGTCCCGCTCCTCTCCTTCCACTTCATCTCCACCAACAACCCCTTCGCCATGAACCTCCGCTTCCTCGCCGCCGACACGCTCCAGAAGCTCATCGTCCTCGCCTTCCTCGCCCTCGCCTCCCGCCTCTCCCATTTCCTCAGCCTCGACTGGAGCATCACCCTCTTCTCCCTCTCCACGCTCCCCAACACGCTCGTCATGGGCATCCCGCTCCTCCGCGGCATGTACGGCCCCGACTCCGCCGGGACGCTCATGGTCCAGGTGGTGGTCCTCCAGTGCATCATCTGGTACACGCTCATGCTCTTCCTCTTCGAGTACCGCGCCGCCCGCTCCCTCGTCATGGACCACTTCCCCGGCGGCGCCGCCGCCGACATCGTCTCCTTCCGCGTCGACTCCGACGTCGTCTCCCTCGCCGGCAAGGAGGACCTCGAGGCCGACGCCCATGTCGCCGAGGATGGACGGGTGCGCGTCACCGTGCGCAAGTCCACCAGCTCGCGCTCCGAGGCAGCCGGCTCGCACTCGCAGTACTCGCAGTCGATGCAGATGCAGCAGCCGAGGGTCTCCAACCTCTCCGGCGTCGAGATCTACTCGCTGCAGTCGTCGCGGAACCCCACGCCGCGTGGCTCCAGCTTCAACCACGCCGAGTTCTTCAACATCGTCAAGGGAGGAGGAGACGAGGAGAAGGGCGCCACCGGTCGCCATTCGCCGGCGGCGGCCAAGAGGAAGGACCTGCACATGTTCGTGTGGAGCTCCAGTGCATCGCCGGTTTCCGACCGCGCCGCCGCCGGGGCCGTGCATGCCTTCGGCTCCGACCATGGCGACGTCCTCGCCAAAGGTAACATTTTTCCCTGTAGCTAGTACTAGGAAGGACACTTCTAGTTGGCTCCTAGCGGTTCTTGTTGTGTGCTGTCCAGTGTCCAGTGTCCATTGACCATCCGACCACACCGTCGACTATTCAAAAACTGAATCTTTGTTTTTTCTTTTTTCAGTACCCAAATGGCCAAATGTTAATTTGCTAGTAGTGGTCCTTCTAACAATGCGAAATGCTTAAAAATTACATTTTTATCATGTATGCTTTGCCTGCACAGGAGGAGGAACCCAGGCCTACGATGAGTACGGCCGTGACGATTTCAGCAGGGCCAAGAACGGGAACGGCGCCGACAAGGGCGGGCCGGCCCTGTCCAAGCTCGGCTCCAACTCGACCGCCCAGCTCTACCCCAAGGATGACGGCGAGGGGAGGCCGGCCGCCATGCCGCCGGCGAGCGTGATGACCAGGCTCATCCTCATCATGGTCTGGAGGAAGCTGATCAGGAACCCCAACACCTACTCCAGCCTCATTGGGATCATCTGGTCCCTGGTATCCTACAGGTTGCCAATCAATGCAAGATCATTTCTCAAATCCACAGGGCCATGTTAATTTCATCGGTCATTCCTGCATCTGTTGAATAATCTTTTTCTGGTCTGCGCTGAATAATTTAGGTGGGGAATTGAAATGCCCGCGATCATTGCCCGGTCGATTTCGATCCTGTCCGATGCAGGGCTTGGGATGGCCATGTTCAGTCTAGGTGTGCACTTCTCACTGATGAATTGCTCTATGCCTCCGTTGCTGTATCACCTATAGCTGCAAGCACTTATCTTTCACATTTTCCAGGCTTGTTCATGGCATTGCAGCCGCGGATCATTGCCTGTGGGAACAAACTTGCAACGTACGCAATGGCTGTCCGGTTTCTCATGGGTCCAGCGGTCATGGCTGCCGCCTCTTTGGCTGTTGGGCTGCGCGGAGTTCTTCTGCACATTGCCATTGTTCAGGTATACCTGAATCTTGTGTCAAACTACTCCTAGCATGCTGTACAAAACTGAAAAAAAAAATGTCCACAACTTTGAATTGCCACTCAATTTTCAGGCAGCTCTACCTCAAGGAATCGTGCCGTTTGTGTTTGCCAAGGAGTACAACGTTCATCCAAACATACTGAGCACAGCGTAAGATCATCTCTTAAAATTCCACATTTTCTCAGTACCAATTTCAAGCCTGCAAGGTTCGACCTGTTTGTTGATGCTTTTTTTGGGTCTTGTAGTGTAGAATCTGACCATACTCATGCCTTCAGCTATCAATTATATAATCAGGAATCATCACTTGAAAAGAATCAGAAACAGGAATCATCACCCACCGAATTTCCAATGATTCCTAATGATAATGTTTGAGAAGTGACTCCGTGCAGTGAAAAAGAAATAAACTAGGACATAATCAACATGATTGCTCCTAGCATGTTGCATTTCACACTACCTGTTCATTCATGGACCCATGAGACAATGACAATGATCATTCATGATATAATCTCTTTGTTGCAGTGTGATCTTCGGGATGCTGATTGCTCTGCCCATCACTCTGGTCTACTACATCCTGCTGGGACTCTGAACTCTCTCAAGGGTGCAAAAGCGCTTTGCTACTGACGATCTTGTTTAGGGTTCATGACTCTTTGCTGCCGTTTTGTTTAGGTAATCCCTGCTAGGACTGTAGGTCAGTAGTGGATAATCCTACCATTGATAGTAATAGCATCTCTGATGTCTTAGTCTAGCTATAGGTGATTTCGTGGGCAGCAACTATTTCAAATTGAAGCATTAATTAGAATTCTGATTAGCATTGGCACTTAGAGACAGAAAGGATATTTGCGATGACAATCATCTACTCTGTGAGACATTGTTATTTGTTAACTTCTTTGATCATATCGATTAACAATCTAGCAACATTTTTCATAGCACTGCTGTCTGATGATGCAAGAAGTTGTAGACTGTAGTTAAGGTGGCTTGGCTTCTGATGATGTGCACTGCTGAAAAGTAACATAAAGGCGATGACATCCTTTATCAAAAGAAAGGCAACGAATTTCTTGTATTTTTCCCTTTTTCTTTGATGACCATTCATCAGTTTTGTCTGGAAAAGATTATACGTATTAACTTTTCTTTGATGACCATTCATCAATAGTTCACTACAAGTAGCCTTTTCTTTTGGGTTCGTACAAAGGGTTGACGAAAAGGTGACGGCGAAAAATACTTCAGCAAATGGGGCCGCAGGATGATAGTGTCGGGACTTGGGAGTCAGACAAAAGTTTTGGCTTTTGGCATGCGCACCTGAAGCAGCCATGATGCTCGTAGCAAAAGCAATCATATGACTAGGCAATCGCATCAGCAAAAGCTTGCAAATCGCTGTCAACTGAACTCCGCATACGATGCTCTCTCGATGTACCGATGCTGAACTCTGCATTGTCGTTGATTCACCATTCAGGTCAGGTCCTTCAGGGAATCAAGTTAGTTGTGTCATCGATTGACCATCTTGTGACAAATGCAGATTGTGTTCGCCTCAACATACAGATAGATATATCGCAGAATTAACAATGTTAAAGGATGTTGCAAATAAAAGAGAAGCAACAGAGGCAGACGGGATCATGGTACAGACAGCCAAGCAAACTGGAGGAGATGTACAGTTGCCACTGCAGCACCATGGACAACCGCCAAAACTTTGAATCGCTGAACACAGATTGCAAATTGCGAAATCTCAAGACACGGATACGGTAGGCATTGACGGGCGCATTCTTCTCCGCATATGTGGCGAGGAAGATGGAGGCTTGGAGTCGTACTGGGTGGCACGGCCGACGAAGGGCAGCCTGTCGTCGTCAACCTTGTGCCACTTGGTGTCAAATGCATTCCGTTCGCGCCCCATGCCTGATTGAACGAGACCCATCTGCAGGCGCCGATGCGGCAGCTCGACCCAGGAATCCCTCCTCTAGGTGGTACCGGTGGCGGCCGATGGCGGCAACGACGGCGACGAATCTGGCCTGGGAAGGAAAGATCGAGCCATCGAGGGCCTCGAAACACGAAGGCCGTCAGCACGGGGCACGACTTGGCGCAGCTGAGACTCGGCTGCGGATGGCGTCCGGCATCCTGGTGTCGAAGATGTCGGCGTCGCCGGGATTTCCTCCGGCGCCGGCGATCTACGTACGGACACGGAGGCAGAGGGGGCGGTCCGGGCGGACACAAACCAGGGGGGTTTCTCAAACTGTGAGGTGTTGTATGCAAATAATAGGATCGCGATTAATAGTCGCGATCCAAACAAGGGGTCCGTTTTGCAAAATGTAAGGGTCTTTATGCAAATAGTCGGATCGCGATTAATAGTCGCGATCCAAATTAGGGGGTTATTTGTAAAACAGAAAAGGTCTTCCTCCTCTAGTCCCCCTCGCTGGGCTTCACTGATTCTTGCCGGCCTCTTCCGCCGCCGCCGCCATGCCGCACCTCGTTCGCGAGCGGCTCTACTTTGGCGACATCAAAGATGCCATCGCCGCCCTCACGGATTCCTCCACCACCAGCCCGACCTTCACCCACGTCCTCTCGGTCGTCAGCTCCGCCTCTATCTCCTTCATCACTGACTGCCGTCCGGGCCTCGCTATCCCCACCGAGGAGGTCCGCCGCGTCGTCGCCGGTGAGGAGGGAGCGCCACCGACAGCTGCGGTTCCCCACGGGACGCTGATGCGGGTGGTGGAGCGCGCTGGGGACGGGCTGCGGGTCACGCGGATGGCCGTGCCGCTGCGGGACACGGAGGAGGAGAATCTGCTCGACCACCTCGAGCCTTGCCTTGATTTCGTCGATGAGGGAAGGAAGGTTGGGAACGTCCTCGTACATTGCTTCGCCGGGGTCTCAAGGAGGTAGGCGTCTGAAGCGTTTGCCATTTTCATTTTCATTTTGTTGGTAAAATTAGAATCTCTACCGTCGGATAATCATGTTTGGCAATGGAATTTGGTACGGCGTGGTGACAATAATTGGACTGCTACGGCCTTGTAAGTTGTATGTAACATTACGAATGGAAAGATTCTTACTGGATGTGAGTTAAAGATTTGGGTTTGACTGAACCAATTGGTCGCACATGGAGACTGAATGTTTCTAACACTAACAATTGCAAATTTGGGTTAAGTTACCCATATAGCGTTTCAATTTAGGACTTCAATTAGCACAGGCCTGTTTACTTTCAATACTGTCAGCTCCAATTTTCATCTTTATATATGCATTCATAAACTACTTTCAAACTTGTTGCAGTGCTTCCATCATTGTTGCTTATCTTATGAGATCAGAGCAGAAATCTCTGGAAGGTCTGAACTTTCTTTTCCTGGAAAAAGACATGTATCTTTCATATGCTCTAACTGAATTTCATCTCACATGGCCTTGTTTGTTATTTTCTTCCAGAAGCATTAGAATCTTTGAAGGAAATTAATGAGCTGGCATGCCCGAATGATGGTTTTCTTGATCAGGTGAGATTTGTTCATGATCTGTTGGCACAATATGATCTCCAGGAGTGTTTGTTGCTTAGTTCAACATTTTGTGCCGTGCAGCTGAAATTGTTTGAAGAAATGGGCTTCAAAGTTGATACTTCAAGTCCTTTGTACAAGAGATTCCGCTTAAAATTATTAGGTTAGCCTTTATCCATCTTGGTCAATGTGTTCCTAGTTGTACTGATAGAAATTTGAGTCAATGCTCAATAGGCCCTTCTCCAGTTTTTGTGGGGTATTCTCTATGTTTTATTTGTTGGGTTCCTCTTTGATTACTCTCTGAAGGCAAATAGAATATGTGGAATAATAGATTGATTGTGGTCAGGGATATGTTACACATATATAGGCAGGCCTGTGGTTAGGTTTATAGAAACACCCACCAGGAGGCCTGCTGACCTAATCAGAGGGGGGCACGGCACCCTAGGGCCGGCCAGCCCTTCCCAGGCGGCGCACGCCTGGGTCCCACATGGGCCCACGGGCAGAGAGCCCTATATACACACATACATTCTAACACCCCCCCGTAGTCGTATCGTCGGCTAACCAAACATTAAGACTGGACCTGAATTCCGTAAACACTGAAGACGGCAGGCCTTTAGTGAAGATGTCGGCGTACTGAGAACTAGTAGGAACATGAAGAACGCGGACAGCTCCTCTGGCAACATGTTCGCGAACAAAATGAAGATCGATCTCCACATGCTTGGTTCGCTGGTGTTGAACGGGGTTGGCAGACATGTATATGGTGCTGATGTTATCACAGTAAACCAAAGCAGCCCGGCAAACAGGAACATGAAGTTCAACCAGGAGTTGACGCAGCCAAGAGACTTCAGCCACGGCATTAGCGACAGCCCGATATTCAGCCTCTACACTCGAGCGGGACACTGCAGTCTGACGCTTTGAGGACCAAGAGACGAGATTGTCGCCAAGGAATACTGCATAACCAGAGGTAGACTTGCGAGTGTCAGGACAACCAGCCCAATCAGCGTCAGAGTAGACAACAAGATCAGTCGTGGAGGACGAGCGCAAGTGTAGCCCCAAATGAAGAGTGCCTCGCACATAACGCAGAATCCGCTTGAGAGCAGCAAGATGAGGCTCGCGAGGATCATGCATGTGAAGGCAAACCTACTGGACTGCATAAGCAATGTCGGGACGAGTGAAGGTCAGATACTGCAAAGCACCAGCAAGACTACGAAAATCCGAAGGATCAGCAACCGGAGGCCCATCAGCAGGTAGCTTCGGATTAGTATCAACCGGAGTGGTACAAGGCTTGCAATCAGACAGACCAGCCCTATCAAGAATCTCCACCATATACTGCCGCTGTGAGAGGAGAAGACCAGAACCAGTGCGCTGAACATGCATGCCAAGAAAATGATGAAGTTCACCCAAATCTTTCATAGAGAACTCCGTCTGAAGAAGACCAATAACGCGACGAAGCAGAGGTGTCGAGGAGGCAGTGAGAACAATATCATCAACATAGAGCAGAAGATAAGCAGTGTCCGCACCATGATGATAGACGAATAATGAAGTATCCGTCTTAGCCTCAACAAAACCAAGTTGCTGAATATAGGCAGCAAACCGACTGTACCAAGCTCGTGGCGCCTGCTTAAGACCATACAAGGACCGGTTGAGACGGGTAATCCGGATGAGCAGAATCTTCAAAACCAGTCGGCTGAGAGCAGTAGACTATTTCAGATAGATTATCGTGCAGAAACGCATTCTTGGCATCAAGCTGATGAATGGGCCAGTTGCGAGAGAGAGCCAACGACAGAACTGTACGAACGGTAGCTGGCTTAACAACAGGACTGAAGGTTTCATCAAAATCAATACCAGGGCGCTGTGTGACGCCACGAAGAACCCAGCGAGCCTTGTACCTTTCCAGAGAACCATCAGCATGAAACTTGTGCTTGAACACCCACTTGCCGGTCACAATATTAGCATGAGAAGGACGAGGAACCAGATCCCAAGTCCTGTTAGCAAGCAGAGTATCAAATTCTTCCTGCATAGCACCACGCCAGTGAGGATCAGCGAGACCACCACGATAGGAGTGGAAGAGGTGATAATGCTGAGGCGGTGTAAAGCGACGGAACCCGGAAGCCATCCTTGGCCCGAGTAGTCATGCGGTGTTCATTCGACACCGGTCGAACTGGCAGAGCTCCACGGGGCACCATGGGATGAGACCGTGGTGGCGGCCGAACAGGCGCGTGTAACGCACGTCGAGAGTAGAGATGAACATAGTCTCGAAGAGGTCGCAGGCGGTAGGGCGGTGAAGATGCAGAAGCCTTGGTGGGCTCAACAGCAGGTCGAGGCGGCACCGCAGAAGGGACCGGCGCTGCTGAGACCGCAGCAGGCGACGTCGGGGAAGCAGCAGGCAACGTCGAGGCTGGAGCAGTCGACGGTGAGGCTGGAGCAGGCGACGTCGGGGCTGGAGAAGCCGGTGGTGCGGCAGCCGGCGCGGCTGCAGCAGACGGAGCGGCTGCAGCAGACGGAGCGGCTGCAGCAGACGGAGCTGGCGCGACCGAAGAGGTAGGAGACGACGCAGCAGCCTGCTGAGATGCTGCAGGAGCAAGGCAGGGCGCGCCTGGGGCCGCCGAAGCACCCAACACGGGGAGTAGCTCCGGAGGCTGTAGAGAGGGTGACGGTAGTACCGAGACCGCACGTGGTCGTGCGGGGGCGCCGGGAGAATGTCCTGCAGGGAGAAGCTGTGCCGGGCCAATAGGCTGGGGCACAGGATTAGTGTAATCCAGCAAAAACTCATAATCATCCGAACCAGGAGGAGAAGGCTGCGATGAAAACGGAAACGAGGACTCATCAAACACGACATGACGAGAGATGATGACCCGGTGAGACTGAAGGTCAAGGCAGCGGTACCCTTTGTGGTTCGGGGAATACCCAAGGAAGACACAAGCGGTCGATCGAGGAGCAAGCTTATGAGCGGCAGTAGCTGAAAGGTTAGGATAGCAGAGACAGCCAAAGACACGAAGGTGTGCATAAGTAGGTGGAACACCAAACAACTTAAGGTGTGGCGTGGCAGATTTTAGTGTCTTGGTGGGAAGTATGTTCAGCACATGTGTGACGGAGGTTAGTGTCCTGAGAATGCAGATTCAGGATGGCAGCAGCCACCTGGAGGCGCATGGCGGCGGAAAGACCCTCCCCATCGCCATCAGAGATGAGAGAGGGAATGTCGTCGTCGTCTTCATCGTCGGAGGGGGCAGCCGACTTGCGCTCGGTGGCGGCGCGAGCTAGGGCATCGCGCGCACGGGCGGCGGCGGCGTCCCGTTCCCTGGAGGCGGCAGCAGCCTCCTGTTCGGCCTGATGGGCACGAGCAAGGGCGGGCGTCGCGCTTGGCTCGGCGAGCAGCGCGGGCGTCGGCCTTGCGAGCCGTCTCAGAGGCCGAATCGCCGGGAGGAGGAGTGCCAGGAGCCATCGGGCAACAACGGCAGGAAGCCGGTGTGAGATGGAGAGGGGGGCGGCGCCGGTGAGGCTCGGGGCAGCGACGGCAGGAAGCCGGTGCGGGGAGCAGGGCCGGCGGCAGCCCTAGGCAGCGGAAGCGAGAGCGGAAAAGTCCCGGTCTCTTGATACCATGAAGGCAAATAGAATATGTGGAATAATAGATTGATTATGGTCAGGGATATGTTACACATATATAGGCAGGCATGTGGTTAGGTTTATAGAAACACCCACTAGGAGGCCTGCCGACCTAATCAGAGGGAGGCACGGCACCCTAGGGCCGGCCAGCCCTTCCCAGGCGGCGCACGCCTGGGTCCCACATGGGCCCACGGGCAGAGAGCCCTATATACACACATACATTCTAACACTCTCGCTAGGGCCAGCTTGTTGGCCTTGGCCATGTGTGGTTTAGGTAGAGCAAGAGCAATAGGTGAGATGCAAGCTTTCAAAAAGAAACTTATCAACACTGATTCATGAAATATCTTCCTCGTGAAATTAGATGTGCACAACTGTTTGTTGATATAAAATCCATTTGTGCTCTTATATCTCTAAATAGCATGCTTTTTCCAAAACTCTATAAGATGACTATGGCCAGTACCAGTAGATCCCTGATGCAGGGTCCAGAGTGTCTTAATGTTTTTTTGTTGATGTTTTTTTTTTCTTGTGACCAACATATTTCTTTGAAGTTCTGTATGGTTAGGATCTGCTGCTGTGCCTGAAAACTTTTTTTCCTCTAAAAAAAATCAAATTGTCGAGTATTCATTTTTAATCTGCTAGAAGGTGAAGCATTCAAAAAGTACTATCAGTTCCTCTAATAGAATTTGGCCATCAGTAAATAGTAAGCCCTGTTCAATTTTATGCATTTTTTTCATGTGATTTTTTTACTGTGTTAGGTCCTTAGAGATGTGTTTGCTTCAGTGTCATGAACATTTTCATTCCTTTAGATCTAGTGCGAGAACATTTACATCTTTAAATAAGTAATCTGGATTTAGTACAAACCTCTTAACTTCAGATCATTTGAACAAACATGTATTCCTTAACCTAGATTGTGTTTCTGTTTCCCGCAGGTCAGTCCTACAAATTTGGGGAGAAAATAGGCAGCTATATGTTTGAAGATGACCCTGGGCTTTCTCCATTACCTGGCTCTTGTCAAGATCCTTCAAAGACAGAGCAACACAAAACAGCTTACCGCTGCAGGAAATGCAGGAGAGTTATTGCTGTGGAGGACAACGTTATCAGTCATGTTCCTTGTGAAGGTGAATCTTGCTTTGACTGGAACCGAAAGAAGAGTGGCCGTTCATATACCGACAAAGAACAAGATTGCTCGTCCTTATTCATTGAGCCCCTGAAATGGATGACTCCAGGTAGTAGGCCGATGTTATTATCCCCCGCTTGCTGTATGAATTTATATCGTGTTATGAAATACCTATTTGTGTCGTGCAAACAAAAATCCACATAAGTCTTGAGCATATGGTTGGTCCCTACTGAAGCCATGTATTTTTTATTTTCACAATAATATGATGTATATAGGTCACCGTAGAACTGAAACCTTCATATATAATTGACGTTTGATGCTTTGAGCAATGTATGCCTGATTTCATTATTGGTCTTAGTTTAGTCATGGTATCGGCGTATCGACTTGCTCTTTATTTATTTATTTTGGTTACTAACCCTTGCACGGTTTCACCCTTTGGTCCACCTAGCAGTAGAAGAAGGTGCTTTGGAGGGGAAGCTATCATGCATCCACTGCGGAGCAAGGTTGGGATACTTCAACTGGTCAGGAATACAGTGCAACTGCGGCAGCTGGGTTACGCCCGCCTTCCAAATCGTTAAGAGCAAAGTTGATATCAGCACCATCTAGACCTGCAGTTAAACCACAGGATAAGTTTGAAGCACAAGACGTACTGGGGCCTGGTGGCTTAAGATTTCGTGTGCAATATGTACGATATGTATACGATGAATTGATAGTCCGATAGCATATTGTCTGTTTTTCCATTTTTGTTTTTTTTAAGGCAATGTTGGGCCATTGATGATCGAAGGCCATATGCAGCAAAGATTCTGTGGAATTATACATTTGCTGCTGCAACGGTTGTTGTGAGTTCACTTCAGTCAGTTCGTAGGGCTGGAAATGGATGCAATGCAATACAAATTGAGAAGAGAAAGTCACATTAGTATCTGTATTTTTTTTCTAGCCCAGAGACTTTTACTCCAAATTTCAGACTTTGTGGTATGCGATCAATTAGTATTGCAGTTTTCATAATTTTTTGGGTATAAAATTGGGTTCATTGGATTAATTTCTGGATGCACTCATTTATGAAAAGAAACTCAATTAGGCCATGTTCAGATTCTCGACTATTCACTATTCATTCCTACTTTTTACTATTAATTCCTACTTTTCACTATTCTTCTCTCTCAAAACACGTTTCCCAGCGAATACTATTTTTACCTACGATCTAAACCCACCGTATTACCACTACCGTTGGATCACGGGTGTAGTGGCCATCTCAGCCGTCCGATATAGCTTCTCGATTCTTCGCCGTTCTCCGTCCTCCGCTTGGCCTCCATCCTCCTTCCGCCGCGCGCGGTGCCTGCGCCTCTCCCTCCGGCCACCCGCCTCCGCCTTCCTTCGCCGCCGCCGGTATCCGTTTGGCCTTTTTCCACTAACTAGCGTCCCCCTCACTTCGCCCAGTACCCACCCGCTTCCTCCTCTCCTTCTCTTCCGGCTCGGATGCCCATGGAGACCGGCGGCGCGGCGGCGGCCGGCGGCGACGGCGAGGTGGGCTGGTACGTCCTCGGCCCGAACCAGGAGAGTGTCGGACCCTACGCGGTTGCCGAGCTCCGAGGTGATCGTTTCGCCGCTTTCTCAAAGCAATTCAGCGCATTTTAAGCTTACAGTTTTCTCGCATTTTTCGGGCTTAGGGTTTAGTCCATGAGGCGGGTTTTTTTTTCCGTTGGTTGCTGATGGTAGCATGTGTTGCTTATTTTATTCTCGTACTTTGCGCGTTTCTGAACATGAAGAATTTTGCTTCATATTACCCCAAATAATATTGTAAATGTCACACAAATTGCTCCATTCTGCAGACCATTTTGCAAACGGATATCTAAACGAGAGCACAATGCTCTGGGCAGAAGGGAGGACTGAATGGATGCCACTCTCTTCCATCCCTGAGTTAAACTCTGCTGTCACAACAAAGGATCAACCTGAACAAGGTTAATGTTTTTGCCTTGTACTGTACCTTCAATGGAAGATTTTGTAAGGTCCTCTGCCCTCATTCATTTTATTTGTGTCCAGCTGCTCCAGATACCGAAGATGATTTTGAGAAATTTCAGAAGGAGGTTACAGAAGCTGAGGCGGAGGTGGAGGCCTTGAAAGGAAGTGCTGCAGATGGTGATGTCAACCCGCTGGATGATGAGCGGCCTGCAACCCCGCCAGATGGGGAGGAGGAATTTACTGATGATGATGGCACCATTTACAAATGGGACCGTTCTCTGAGGGCATGGGTTCCTCAAGTAAGTATTGCTCATCTGTCCTTGCAATTGCTAGGTCTAGATTCAGTTCCTACTTGTATTGGTTAAAGTTTTGATTTTCCATGATTGAAGGTCGACTTAAGAGCTTTAGATGGCCTGTACTTTCTTTATGAATTATCAGCATCTAATGAAAACTTATGTTGGTATTTCACTTGGTTAATTGATATGTAATTGCATAGTAACAAAGAACTAACCAGCAGAAAGTACCAGCCAATTAGCCATCACTTGTTAGTTTCAGAAATTCTTGCGAGGCTATTTTTTCTTTTTTAAGATTTTCTCTAGCTACCTATGCTGGTGCAAGATTTCAGTCTATGTTTCTGAAACAACAGGCCTGGTAACCTTTAGGACAGAAGCCAAGTTCATTAAAACATATTGTATAATTCACATTAACAACTTAGATAAAGTGAGAACTCATTTGTTGATTTGAGTCAACATTTCTTTAGCTTACTTTCTCATCAGTTTCTTTCTCCTCACCACGGCCCTTCTTGCTTTAGCTTGTTGGTTAGTTTTGAAGCTATCTTTAAGTTTCTTTTGGAGGACTAAAAGACTATGTTTTGTCCAAGCAAATACTGGTTTGAAGTACGGTTTACTTATCAGTCCAATCAGAACCTTATTTCCTCCTATCGCTTTATGCTGGCAACAGTTTATGCTATATTCTTGAAGTATTTCGTTAGATATCACATTCAGCTGTTAATCCTTTGTGTACAAAAAATGTCCCCCTTCATCTTGCTTAATATTCCAACTTGCTTTCTTTTTCCTCATTATTTGAAATCTTTTTATGCCTTTGTAGAATGATGCATCAAAGGACAATTATGCTCTTGAAGAAATGACCTTTGCAGTGGAGGAAGAAGTATTTCAGGCACCGGATATCCCTGGTCCTTCTGCATTAGAAGAAATCAACACTCTTGCTGAAAACATTAACAAAGAACCAGACAAAGCAGAAAAGAAAGGGGAGAAGAAGCGGAAATCTTCTGAGAAGCCAGCTGAGAAAAAGGTATAGTTTCCAAGTAATTCTGGGAGTTCCTGCTAAGTTTGATGGGTTACTTCTAGTCTTCTACTAACCTGTTAAACTTCTGTGGTAGGAAGCTAACAAACCTCCGGACAGTTGGTTTGATCTCAAAGTCAACACACATGTCTATGTAAATGGGTTGCCTGATGATGTCACGTTGGAGGAGGTAAATTACTTGTATCAATTAATTCTGTAGCCACATTCCATTTCTCTCTTAGGGATATTATTTTCTTGAATGGCCATTTAATTCGTTCTTAATCAGTTGGTTATTCTGAAAAGGGTATGATGGATCTCTTTTGCAGATTGTGGAGGTATTTTCCAAGTGCGGAATAATAAAGGAGGTATGATTTTAATCTGCTGTATTCCAGAGACAAAAGTTGTTGCATCTGCTTATTCACTCCTGATGATGTTTCGATTTTTCCCACTTGTGAAAGCACTTCGTTTTGTCAGTACTTGGATTAGTATATAGTTGCCATCTGAGAATGTAACTAATATACATGTTGGCAAAGGAGCTTTGTATGACACATCAGAATCTTGTGACCTTGAATACATCTCAAAGCTGTTCATTTTTGCAAACTGTTCAACTCAGCGATTAATATTTTGTGCACATTGAGCACCTAGCAAATTTCATCTGTTGAAACCTGCAGCGTGCATGATGTTGCTATAAATTGGCACAGTGCGCAGATGTTTACAGTATTAAGTTATGAAATGCTGTAGATGCCTTAAATGAACTGAAGAGATATCACATTATTTACTTGACATTTTCTTTCAAATAGTTATTGTTGTTTCTTTTATTATTAGTAATAGGTTTTAGAATTATGTCTGTGATGTGGCACTTATATTCTTTCCTGAACATTGAAGCATTGAACACCTGTGAATGTTGACAATTGATACTACAGGACCCAGAGACTAAAAAGCCTCGGGTGAAGATCTATACTGACAAGGCAACTGGCAGGAAAAAGGGTGACGCCTTGGTGACTTATCTCAAGGTATCTCAGTGTGGAATTGCTTAATTTGAAATCACTATGCATTTCTTATGTGCCTTCCCTTTCAATGGTCTAGGAACCTTCTGTTGCTTTAGCAGTCCAGTTGTTGGATGGTACATCATTCCGACCTGGTGGTAAGACTGTGATGTCTGTGAGTCCGGCCAAATTTGAGCAGAAAGGTATTGCTCATGGTTCTGTTAACCATATATTCTGTGTGCCAACAGAAGTTATTCTGACATGATCACATTCGTTTCAGGTGATGTTTTTATTGCAAAGAAAGCTGATAAACAAAAGAAAAGGAAGACCAAGAAGGTTGAAGACAAAATGCTTGGATGGGGTAATTTTGATCGCTATTTTTTCGTAGTTATTTGCAATAATAATAGCTGATTCAAACTTGTGATCTAACCTCATATTTTCTTATTAATTTCCTCTAACTAGGTGGGCATGATGATAAGAAGTTGACGATTCCTACTACCATTATTTTGCGGTACATGTTCACTCCAGCTGAGTTGAGAGTAAGTAGCTGAGCCTCCCACAAATTTGTGCACTTTTGATCCAGGATTTTACTTGTACTTTCTCTCACATTAATCAGTTCAGATTGCTTCATAGTAGTATAGTACCTTTCTTTTTTTATTTTTTATTGGATTAACCAAGTGTATCCTGAACCTGCAGGCCGATGAAGAGCTTCTTTCTGAGCTTGAGGAAGATGTTAGAGAGGAATGCTCCAAGTTTGGTCCAGTGGATAATGTCAAGGTACGCCTACCCCTAGACATGGAGCTTTTCTGAACATATCTGGAAAACAAATATTACCATTTGTTTTTTTGCAAAATAGAATTTTTACCATTTCTTTAGAATAGCAAAAATGCAAGATGCATGCTTTACACAATTAAAAATAATATAAAAAGAAGCCATATGCAAATGGATCAGCGGTAACTCGCTGAGCTGTTGCTATTACGTGCTTCTCAATTTCCACCAAACCACTGCTGTTAAATTGACATGTTTATGAATGCAGGTTTGTGAAAATCATCCACAGGGAGTCATATTGGTTAAATTTAAAGACCGGAAAGATGGTGCCAAATGCATAGAGAAGATGAATGGCAGATGGTAAGTCAACACAAATAGTTATTTCCTATTTGTTCATGATGTTGTGCATTTTAGTGGAATGCTGAAATGGACATTTGGCTTGCACCTTAGTTTGTCTCTTAAACCTTTAAGACATAATTTATTTATTGATTTTAGCCTGAAATGTCGATGAAAGTTTTCCCATCATTCCTCATTGATTTTAGTCTAAAATGCTGTGGAAAGTTCTGTATCATATTGAATGTAGTAGGAACTCGTGGAATTGTGCATGTTTTCTTGTCTATGCGTAGAAGAATATGTAACGGAATCAGAGCAGGTAACACTTGTGCTTTTTGATCGATCTATTCTGATAGCTTTTATTCTGTACTTGTTACCTTGCAGGTTTGGGGGGCGGCAAATCCATGCTAGCGAAGATGATGGTTCCGTCAACCATACCCTGATCCGTGACTATGATGCAGAGGTGTCAAGGCTGGATCGTTTCGGAGAGGAGTTAGAAGAGTCCACGTAGCTAGAGGATAGCTGGGATTGCCTCTTGTACGTCAAGATAGCATGATAATAGGAAGTTTTGCGTTTTACCTCGTTCATATGTGACTTGTGTACCATGAGCTGTGATGAGCAGCACGTCGATTGTTATGGCAACAACGTCGTTTGCCGTGCTAACATGTAACACTTGGCAGTGTAATGAACTTGCAATGCTCGTGATATTGATGCCAGAAGTACGTACGCTGCTTTGTGATCGGTGATTGAGGCAATGCATATCAAAATCAGTCACCCACTCTTTTGTTTTTTAGAGGAATCAATTATTCGCTTTTGTTTAGAGGAATCATTCATTCACTCAGCTCACAATACGGTATTGGTACCAAAGGCGGCCCAGCCCAGGATCCAATTGGTCGGCTATAAACCGGAACTGCTAGCCGTCGGATCACAAGGTGTGCGGCAGAGATTGATCCTAACCCCTGCTCTGCTGTCTGCTCCATCGCCAGTTCGCCGTCCTCCGGTGCCCAGACCGGCCGCGCCGCCGTCGCCGCGGCTCAAGGGTCGTCGTCTCTCCTCGCGATGCCTCACCGCGCGCGCCCGATGACGGGGCTGCTGCTCTTCATGGGCGTCAACCTCGTCCTCGTCAACACCATCTCCCCCGTCTACGATTTCGTCTGCTTCCACCCCTACTGGGAACGAAGGGTACTTAGCCTAACTCTTTCCCCTCCTCCACCTTCCTAAGGCCCTTCCCATCGCAGGGGTGAGGGATGTAGCCTTCTGTAATCCTCCTTTACAAGAGTAGCACAAATACTGGTGGCGGAGCAATTGCTTGGTCGCGCTGCTTCGATTGCCCGGATGGGGCATTGCTTGCTTGGGGCGTGCACATCAGCTGTTTGTAGAAATGCCTGTGTGCCCAAGGGGTACCTGTGTTACCGGGTTCTCCTTTCATTGCAACTTTTTATCCGTGTACATCATGTGACTAACTCTATGTCCAACTTTATAGAGAGAACGGCGCCAAAGGGAACGTGAATCTCTGCAGGTGAAGGGCTGAAGGCTTCTCTAAAAGCCACTAACTGAGTTCTCCTTGGTATGAACACGCTTCCCAATTTCTCTATTTTGTTTTGTATTCATTCTGGCACATGCAAGGAACACGTTCCGTCAAATAGTTGAACTAGAATATCTCCCATCTCAGCATATAGGCCATTCGCTGCCAGTGTTGTCTCAAGCATCAAGACATCATATTGCTCAATGTACACAACCATCCATAAACTTACCCGCAAAGTAACTCCACTGCATTTGCGTACAGTTGTGCAAATTTGCTTGTTTGAACTGCTATACACATTACACACTTGCTGCTTCACTATAGGACTACATCTCGCCTCTTCTTGTTGTTCGTTGGTTCCGCACCAGCTGTCCCTTTCCTCATCATTGCCACGAACTCTGAATAATCTATCCTTCCATCCTACACATGCAAAAACAAATTTTAATGTCTTGATTTTAATAAACTAAAAACATATACAATCAATAGGATAATTTAATCATTTGATCTACTGTATGGATTACTATGCACAGTAAATTTACACAACATTTGTTCCTTACATTGTCAGAGTCGGCATCTGAGATGACCTCTTTGATTTTCTCGGCGTCATAACACCCTTGCTCCTTCAAGGCCTGCTCAAGTTCTTCTCTTGTAATGTACCTGTGAGAGAAATGGAAGTATATGTGTTCTATGAAATCTATAGTACAGAATTCAGGTATCTCAGCTCTGACATTTTAATGTTCAACTTACCCACTGTTGTCCTTGTCGAAATACTGGAATGCTGTGTAAAGGTGCTCCTCTCTATCCAGTTTGTTCATGTGCACTGTTGCGGTGACAAACTCATCATAGTCAATTAACCCGTTGCCATCAGCATCAGCCTGGAATTATTTATATAAAAGTTTCAAAAGGTGTCTTTTCAGATTCCCTTGTCACTTTGAATATAACTTCATTTTTTTAAAAAAATATTTATACTCTGAAAACTCACTGCTTCCATCAGTTGCTGAATTTCAGTGTCTGACAGCTTGGTTCCATGCTTTGCCAACCCGTGTTTGAGCTCTTCAAGTGTAATGGTCCCGCTGTTATCTTTATCGATGTTCTTGAACATCTCCTTCAGCCCTGTGATTTCCTCTTCGGATAGGCATCCCGCTATGATCTACATTAGGTTGAGTGCATAATTAAAAGTTGCCTTGTAAGCAATACAGTTTGATATGTGGAGTTGTTATCAGATATGTTACCCTCAGTGCTGCTTTCTTGAACTGGTTCATGGCCCTGAACTGCTTGAGCCTGTTGAGAACAACATTATCAAGTGGTGTATCAGGAGCATCCCCATCTTCTTTGATCCAAGGATGATCTGCAGGTTCAAATTCACGTCAATGCCACTTATTTGGTCATACAACTCATGCATAACCGTAAGCATGCTTAGGGATGTTTAGGACTTACTGAGGACCTGGAACGCCGTGAGCCGCTCCTTGGGGTTGATGTTGAGCATCTTCTTGACGAGATCCTTGGCTCCTGATGAGATATGCGGCCATGGCTCGCTGGCGAGGTCAAGCTGCCCACGCAGGATGGCGGTGAAGATGCCGTTCTCATTCTCTGCCAACAGTAGAATTCAGCAGAAACCATCTGAAAATGTGCAGAGGTTTCACCGCTGCATCGACATACGGACGGACCTGCCCAGAACGGAGGCACGCCGGCGAGGAAGATGTAGAGCATGACGCCGACGCTCCAGATGTCGGCCTCGGGCCCATACCTCCTCTTGAGCACCTCCGGCGCGATGTAGTAGGCGCTGCCGACGATGTCCCTGAACACCTCGCCTTCCTTGAAGAAGACGGAGAGGCCAAAATCGGTGGCCTTGAGCGGCGAGTCCTCGGCCTTGCTGAGCAGCAAGAAGTTCTCCGGCTTGATGTCCCTGTGCATCACCCCCATGGAGTGGCAGCTGTGCACGATCTGCACGATGGTGCGCAGCAGCGACGCCGCGGCGCGCTCCGTGTACTGCCCCTTGGCGATGATCCGGTCGAAGAGCTCGCCGCCGGCGCAGAGCTCCATGACGAGGTGGACGTTGTGCTTGTCCTCGTAGGCTCCCCGGAGCCCCACGACGTTGGGCTGGCCGGAGAGGTGGTGCATGATCTGGACCTCGCGGCGGACGTCGTCGACGTCCTCCTTGGCCGCCAGCTTCCTCTTGGCGATCGTCTTGCACGCCAGCTTCTCCCCGGACGCGCGGTGCGTGCACAGGTGCGTCACGCCGAACTGCCCACGCCCGAGCTCCTTGCCCATGGAGTAGGTCGCGCGAACGTCCTCCATGGGGCGCCCCAGCACGCCGCCAATGGGCCCCGCCGGCTTGCTGGTGCTGGCCCTGGCGCCGGTGGGCGATGCCGGTGGCTTGGCCGCCGCCGCGGACGACGGCCGGTGGTTCGCCGAGGCGGCGCGGCTTGGCGCCTCCGCCGCCTTGTTGGGCGGCGCTTCCGCGTCGGCGGCGGCATTCCCGGCGGCGCCCTTGGAGCAGCATTGGCCCATGGCTGCGGGGAACGCGTGCTGCCTGCTCCGACGGAGGGCAGGCAGCCACAGACATGAACGGACTTGGACGACGATATACAGATGGAGAGCGAGGCAGGGGAATTGATTTTTGCTTAGTTTGGAAATGGACTTGCTTGCAATCCAGAACAAAAACTGCTTGGAATTTGGAGGGTGGAGAGGGAATGGCGCGAAGGAGGAGAGGTAGTTGTCCTTCCTTCCTGGGGTGTCTCGTGACAGATATAGGTTGCTTGCTGTTTCTGGCAAAGCTGATCAACTGCACTTTCAAATTGTAGGTGTCAGTACTCAGCAACACAGCTTCGAGTATTTGCAAACATCAGAATTGGAAGAGATTGTATATAACATTTTTTTTTATTTCTTTCAAATCTCCACATATTATAATGTTCTCATTTACAAGAGATATGCCTTTTTCATCGATGCATGGTACGCCCATCGCAAGGGCATGTTTGGTTGGAGGCCTGGAGTAAAAATGCCTGGCTGTGAAGCTGCCTGTAGTCTGCCTGGAGTCCATTTGGTTGCGATCCTGAGTCCTTGCCTGGTTCAGGCAGCTCATCCAGGCTCAGGCGTCCGAAATCGATCGCCTGGGGTGGGAGCGTTGCAAGCCCAAGCTGCCTGGCATAATCCGTAGAGGTTAATATTATTTTATTTGATCCCAGGCACAGGCACAAACCAAACGCTGAAGCTCTAAGCTTGCCTGAGCAGGCAAAACACATCAAGATCTCAGTCAACTTGCAGGCAACATTTTTTCTCAGGCAACTTGTCCAGGCCTCGAACCAAACATGCCCGCTGCTGCAGGAATGCAGGATAGAGTATAACTGCAGGGTGTTGCCAAGCCATTGTAAAGATCTTGTGCTCCTCATGGCGGCTTCAGTTATGGTAAAAAGAAGGCCATGAAGTCTCCTTTCTGTACTAGAAGGGAAACATTTCCCTGAACTTCATGACGAAGAGGTAAAACAAACTCTTCCTGTCTTCCATGATTGTCTTGTGGCTGTTTGTTAGATTATCAGGGCTCAGACTTCTGGGAATATATTCAGACATGAGATATCTCTTTCTTTGGTTCTGCTGTAGTTGGTCAATGTGTGGATTTCGAATGCCTTGATACTTGGGAGGCTGTTACTCCAGTAATTGTGTAAGTTGTTCCACTGTCCACAAACTGAAAGCTTCTTCTGGACCCTCCAGTGCAGAATGTAATTGCTCCTCTGCCACAGTTGCATTGGACAATGTTTTCTTGTAGCTGCTTACAGCATCCTCTGGATGCCCTTTTGCTATAGATGCCTGAAATTTCCATTAGTTGTAGTATAAGCAGCCGGGGATTGACTCTATCAATCATCTATAATTCGCATATACTGCTACACCAGTAGAAGTAGATTCCTGCGTATGTAAAGTGGATTGTACTAATAATCCATACATACCAAATGCATTTCATCAAGGTTGAACAGCCAGAATCTCCATTTATTAGACACTTCTCCATCGATATGGATAGAAATATCAGTCCAGTGTGCATGGTGGAATTCTATTCTTCGCAAACCAAATCCGACACCAGCACCTATGGCTTTGACAAAAGCTTCTTTCAGACACCAGTACCTGTTGAAGAATAAAGTAACGGTCAAATGGTTTTTGAAGTAACAGAACAGTGCACATCATGATTAACATTTGCAGGATTTCTTTTATTATTACGCCGACATGATTTTGACTTAACAATCTCATCCAAAAACCAAAACATCATGCTGAGCACTGAAAGTACAGGTTTGTGCTTTTGTAAACAGACTTGCCCTGTTCTGAAGAAGGAAAAAAATCCGTTCAACTTTTCTAATGTAGTTCAGATAACTGAAACAGAAGTAGTGCAAGAGGTCCACTTCATTTGCAAAACCACAGATTTGTTATGTGAAATCTAAATTCCAAACCACATGCAGTTTAACTGACTTTAAAAGTTATTTGCAACGTCAGGATTTTTTTACAGTAGTTATGAAGAATTTTAGATTTCACATGATGCAACATACCATAACTGAAATGTTGATTCAGCAGACTAGTGATAGTATAGCTCTGGTTTCGTGTTTGCTGTGAGGTTTTCCGATGGGTAGATGCTGTTCACATGATGTAATCCATATAAATGGCCCATTTCTTTGCAGTAAGACTGGGGATCATCTCCTTATAACTTCGAAAAAAGGCTGATTCTGAGTTTATATGATTTATATGCCACCTACCAATACCAGGAAATCCTTGGGTGAAATGTTATACCTGTAGAACTCCGTCAGCACTTGGCTGGGAGTCCCTGCGCGAACAATGCAGTTCCACTCATGGTGAGTGAGGTATGAAGAGAAGTTGCTGATGAACTCGGAGGCGGTTTCTCCATGGGGCTTGGAGACAGATACAATGTCCAGTCCAACAAGGTAAAGCGGCTCAGATGCTATTCCAACATAGTCTCCCTGATGCGAGGTGTTGAAGTTGAAGTTTGGGAGGGCTGAACCATTTTTCTGCAGCAGGAATAGGTAAATCAAACAATCCAAAAGTGATCAGTGGCGGATGCAATCGACCCGGCAACCAGACAGAAGGAAATGTTTGCTGCTTATTGTCTGCAGCTGAAAGCAAACTATGATGCAATTGGACAGAGTGTGTGCATATGTACCAGGTATGGTTTCCCCTCCGGTGTGCGGCATATGTTGATCTGGCGAAACGGAATGCGGAGAACATGGTGCACAAGCGAGTAGTGCAGCAGACGACTGACGAGCGCCCGCTTCCTGTCATCTTCACTGACAAACCTGCAGGCCAGGGGCATGGGGATGGTGTATGCAATTGGCGAATCTGATGTTTCGATTGCAAAGGTGAATGAACAAGGTATTGACAGGAACTAAAGATCATCAATCGGTTGATGCATGAAGATTGAAGAAGCGGTGGAGGAGAGGGTGTACAGGACAGGATATAGCCGGGAGCAGCAGCCAGCAGCAGCAGTAGAGTTACCTGGCAATGGCAGGGCGCTCGTGGGATGGAAGGAGGGCGACTACGGCATCGAATTGGGCGGGGGAGGGGTGCCAGTGGGCGACATCGACGAGCCACCGCCGCACCCCAGCCTCCTCCTCCTCCATCATTCCTCAGTCAGCAGTTGCGCCGCTGCCGGCCGGCGGCGCTAGATTATTCGGCCGGCGGGGACGGAGGACGGCGACGTCATCCCCTCTCGCTCGTGTCGCTGTGAGTGAAATCATCGAGGAGGATGGATGGGCCGTGGGCCTAGCGAGGAAATGGGCCCAGCCCACATTATATTCTCTATTTTGAGCTGTGCATACTTTATCAGTTTATTTTGCTTTTGCTGTACGTATGTACCTGTAAGACAATGGAACTAGTGCCTCGACTTATCATTCTCCTGTGAACCAAAATGTACCAAAGTGAACCAAAATATACGTAACAAAATCTTGACACGTAGATAGAAGATACCAATAACGCATTCAAACCCCCGCCTAGCCAGTGGACTTGCCAGTCTGTTTCTTTTGTTGCAAAAATATAGCGCATATATATCCGTCCGTAGGAGTAGTACTGTAGCAAATCCACCATCAATCCGTGTATTGCCAACTGAAAACAGTTGTTGGATCCTCCGCACCATATTCCGGGTGTAAGGATCGATGGTGATTCAATTACCATGCTAAAAATAAAGTCCATTCACCAAAGGTAAATTGGCGCACATAACTGGGAGAGGTTGAAATCAACAAGGGTATCGGTGTCCATGGTTTTTTTAAGAAACAACCGGTGCCCATGGTTGATAGGTGTTCAGTCTTTAAAAGCACATGAACAGGCTCTGCACGGCCGGGCCCACCACCCTCCTTCCTCTCGGCCGCACAGGCATCTTTTCGCAATCCAACCGCAGCGTACTTGTCGTCTTGTCTTCACTTTGAGTCCTTGGTTCTGTGCACATACCGGTCATCTCGCGTGTCCCTACCTGATGCAGTCCCTGCACATGCCACCTCGTGTCACCCTGGCCATTGCAAACCCCCGATTGCAACCACCTCTCCACACCATCCACATGCAGCCTGCCGCCCCAAAAGCCTCCCCAAAAGCCTCGCCTTTCGCAGATGATTCCAATGAGCCTCTTGGCTACCAAGCCTGACCTTTCCTTTCTTATTTTACGGATGGACGCTTGCTTGCCGCACAATCTACATCTACTCCTCTTACCTCTCCCACGTAGGCACGTAAGAAACCCAAACCCTACTTTTGCGTTGCCACCATATAAGCTAGCACATTCTCACCGTTGTTGTCGCTTCTACCCCACAAGCATCGCTTCCTCCACATCTAAACCCTAGGTAGCAATATTACGTCCACCGCTCGCCCCTTCTCCGTTTCACAATCCCCCACTACATGTCTGCGCCGACATAGAGCTAGACTCCTCCCCTTCTCTCCCTCCTTGCCACCGATGATGAGGATGACCTAGTGGAGGGCGAGTTTGTCGCCCCCGCCGGCCACCAATCCTCATGTGACACTGATAACTAACGCTACCCGTCCCGCCGCGAGGGTGAGTCTCTGCTGTGGTATGGGTTCGCCGAGTTCCACCGTACTCAAGGTCTATTGGCAAGTGCAGTTAAAAAAAAAAGGTCTATTGGCAAGCGTCGATATATGCATGCCGATGACGTTATATGCCAACGAGTCGCTTTGCTGCACGTCTAAAGTGGAAGAATATCACTAGAGTTCGAAGTGGATCGGAGGAAGATTTTGACGTAAGCATGTTTCTGTTTAGCCGGGGGATTCAAACAGCCCCTTCACATCCGTGATCAATCTGTGTGGAGATATTGTTGTGAGTTGTCACATGCTAGTAAACACACAGCTGTCGGATCCTCCGCGCTTAACAGATCGATTATAGATCGACGGTGACTCTGGGTGCCTTTTTGGCACCGGTTAAAAAAAAAGGTTACGCGTTGTGGAACAAGATGAAAGACATACGCGTTGGTAACTTACATGTGCGAGTGAAGGAATAATATTTTTTTTCCCACAGAAAACATCAAGTTACAAACATTTTGCTAGTAGACTTCGAAGTAGAGGAAGATTGCATTGTGGCGTAAGCATGTTTTTATTTAATGGATAAATGTAATGATTACATGAAAAAATATTTTTAAAATACATGCTTGCCAACTGAATAATTTTTCAGTAAATATAAAATAACTATTATATTTTTCTGTGAGTACATTAAATTTCCTATGATGTGTTTTTTTTCAAAACACGTAATAATATCAGTAGGAGTAGGAGTAATATTCTAAGCAAACTAATAATATAATCCTCTCACAGCCGTGATCAATCTGTGGAGATATTTGTCAGTTGTCACATGCTAGTAAACACACAGCTGTCGGATCCTCGGGTGACAGTTTTTTTTTACATCATCCTCAGGTAACAGATCGATTAGATCGACGTTGACTCATGGTTACCATGTTTGTTTGGGAGGAGATATCTCACGGACGGAGTCGTCGTTACGTTAATTTCCTTTCTTGTTGTGTTTGTGTGAATCCATCATATCCATCCATGGGCTTGACTGGAGTCCAAATCCCACTCGACTGATTTGCTTGCCGCGCAATAATCTCCCACAAGAAGCGGAGCCCTAGTTTTCCGCCGCCGCCGCAACAACCCCACCCCAGAGCCACCACCCTCGCTCTCTTCTACTCTCGCTCGCTGCTACTCCGATCCCAATATAATCCACCGTAAACCCTAACTATCCCACTGCGTTGGCCGATCGACAGGCGGCCGGCAGCCATGGACTCCTCACTCCTTCCCAACCAACCAAGCCCTAGGCGGCCACGCGGCAGGCCACAGGAACAGGCAGAGGGAGGCCGAGGCCATGGCCGCCGCGGCCGCCGCAGCCGGCATCATGGGGGCAAACCATCACGACGGCGGCGCGTTCCTCGCCGAGCTCCGCCGCCGCGCGCGCGGTGGCGGCGCCGCACGTGTGCCGCAAGTGCCACAAGGAGTTCGCCACCGGTGTCGCGCTCGGCGGCCACATGAGGGTGCACTACACCGGCAAGCCCATCGTGCCCAAACGGAGGAAGACAAACAACAAGCAGAGGGCACTCGCGCTTCTTCCCCTCGTGGAACATCACGGCGGCATTGCGGCGCCATCGTCGTCGCCAGGGATTTCGCTTGCGCTGTCCATCAACACCGCCGAGGACGCGCCGTCGCCATCGCCGGCCGGAGCTGATGGTAGCAGAGTGGTGCGTCTCTTTGGCATTGACATCAGTGCACAACAAGTGCAGGAATCGTCGTCGGAGCAACAATGCTCTGGCACGACGGCAGACGTAAGTGCTCAAGAATAGGGCTCCAGCTCCAGTGCTCAACAATATAGGCTGCCAATTAAGGATCTTGGTTGGGGTCTCCCATGTTTCAAGAAAGTTTTGCTACTAGGATACTAGTCATTACTCATTAGTTGCTTTGATTTGGTAGACTGTACTATACTATATGTAGGGATATACATCATATACTATGCAGGGATAGCTCCAATGTTTTTGTTAAAGTATTCTGATCAGTCAGTGTAAAATGGAAAGATTTGCGTGTTTTTGTGGAACTGAACGGGCATTTTTAATTTCTTATACATGGCACTTTTTTTTTATTGTCGACTTGTCTGATCCTCGCAGTTCTGCAGGATATTTCCCAACCGCCTTTCAGCAGACTCCTCTTTGGAAGCTAGCTGTTCTTTGCTACCATGCCATCACTATACATTTGCAACCGTTCTCGTATGTCAGATTATATAATGCATCAGTCGTAGCTCCTTCGTAATCCAGTAATAAGTCTCATATGCCTTGATTGTTAAAATCTTCAGTATGCTTCGATATGATCCTCAATTCCACATCAAGAAAAACTACAGTGCACAAAGCTTCAACCTAAGCTGGCTGTAGGGGAGTACTTCAATTTTGTTTCTGTTTAATTTGCTTCAACCAAAGCTTAAGCCATCTAGTCGTGTTTTGTTTATTGAAACAGGAGGGACAAGCCTGGGTACTGGTATGTATTAGTATATAAAGAGAAAGAAGGTTGTCGTTCTTAAGCCATCTTTCTTATTTTATTTCTTTTCTTGTCTTTCTTATATTCAAGGCCGAACTAAAAAAAATCATTAGCCGTACAATAAAGTGCCACGTCGATTGCGAGGTAATATTTATAGGGGTCAATTAGACTTCTTCACGATTCGTTACAAACTTGCGAGGTAGTAAGAGCAACTCCCAGGTATACATGTCCAACGGGCCGTGCCGGCCCGCCCGGCACGACGGCCCACCGTGTCGGGCCGTGCCGTAGCCCGCCGTGCCGTCGTGCCGGCTGTGCCGTGCTACCACCTTGCCTCGTGCCGCGGCCTCGGCCCACGGCTCGGCCCATGAGCCGATTGACCGTGCCGTGCCGCCCGTTGGCACGGCGGGCTTTTCTCGTGCCATGCCGGCCCATGACCCATCAACATTCAAACTTTCAAAGATTCACAAATTACAACTACACAATCACATAAAAGTTTCATTCAAGTATTCAACATTCAAGATTTCAAGCAATAATGCAAGATTTTAGAATCACATACTCACATTCAGATATTCATGTATCACATATTCTGATATTCACATAATCACGTTGGGAGGCACCGGGCCGGTACCGGACCGGCCATTTTACCGGGCCGTGCCCGTGCCGTGCCACGGGCCGAGGTGGCGGCCCATGGCCCGCACGACGGCTCGGGCTGGGCTGGCCCGGGCCCGCTGCCGCCGTGCCGTGTCGTGCCATGGGCCAGGCCAAAACCCCATGCCGTGGGCCGGGCCAGCGGGCCTCGGGCTGCATGGCCAACTCTACTCCCAGGTTATCTAAATTACTATGGGTACGTAAAAAATGAAGAAAGGCACTAAAACGCCATTCCAACAGATGTGCTAAACTCGCTGGTTAGCTTTCTCCTTGGGTATCCCTGGAAAGACGGGTGCCCTCCAGCTCAACCATGAGCAGCAGCAGCCTGCCCCCGCTGCAGCGATGACGCCGAGCTCGAGCAGCATGACGAGCAGCATCGTGTACAACGGCTTTTGTTTCGCTGCTGAGAAGCTAACTTCCTGGAGATCTCTGCGTCTCTGCTCTTGTCCATCAGCTTCGGTGGAGAAGAGCATTACGAGTCGGCGGCACGCCGTAGGCAGGGGGCGGCAGCGGCTTCGCGTGCAAAGCAAAAGGCCACCGCATCGACACGCAACATCGTCGTCCGTGCCCATGCCGACCGACCAATCCTTTGTTCGTGAATCGTGAGTTCCAGACCCATCGATCCCAGCTGGTGTGGCGGATGACGGAGCCGGCGACAAGGCCGGGGCCGACGATTGCGGGAGCAGGAGGAGTGGGCCCACGTGGCATTCAGGAGAGGACAGGGGCGGACCCTGTTTGATGGAATTTCGTACATCAAAGTACCTGCTATATGATTAGTCGACAATATGATAACATGCAGTGTAGACAAAGCATGTGCAAGCAATACGGGCTGGCCGAAGTCATGTACTGATAAGCCAAGTAAAGAAGACAATCAGACGTTCGCCACGAGCGTATGTACGTAAATACGAATATGTATGAGGGCCCACCCGGCAGCCGTGGCGCACGTACGCATATGGCGTCATCAGAACGTGGTTATGGATGGAATCACGCCGGCATATTCCAGTAAACAAAATAGAAAGTTTCATGAACATGATCAATCGCTGCCTTAGGAAAGATATTACAGGGAGAAATAGAAAAGGAAAGAAGCAAGCAATGAGCTTGGTCACGTTACGTGCATGGTTCATGTGTGTGTACGTCTGGATAGCCTGGAAATACACGAGAGGGCCCGCATGGCAGTTGAAGCACGCACTAAGCCTGGCCGTTGACCATGCCCTGATAGGCAACTCCTTGCCGCCTCTCGCTAATTGGAATGTTCCGTGGATTCTTCAGCGATGAGGAAGCGGTTATGGATGGAATGCATACACGTCGGAAACAAATGGAAACCACCGTACGTGGTTGATCTCCTGAGGAAGAAAAGGAAATATTGAATATTAGCAAGGAAAGCTACTACGAAAATCACGCCACCGTGGCCGACTCACACGGCCAGCAGAGGCATCCGCCGCCTCTCCTTGGGCCTATAAAAGGAGGGTCGTTCATTCACAGAGGGGGGGGGGGACAGAGGCACACACACACAGAGACAGGGAGACACGCAGAGAGACAGGCAAGGAGAGAAGGCTAGCCTGCTGTTTTTTTGCTGCGCTGCACTCCCGTGGACACCACTTAGATCCATTGCACACGCGCCTACAACTCCGCTCTGATCTTCTCGTCGCTGCAGCACACGTCGGCACAAGGCAGGACGCCGGGGGCAGAAAGCCACCGAGCGACGGCGAAGTCATCCATGGCCGGAATAGGTGGTTATTTACACTAATCATTCTTCTTTAGTCTCTTTGTTTTCATGCATGAACAGGCACATGCACGTACATGAGGAGGGTGAGATCAATGCATCCATGTAATCCACACGATGAGAAACGGGACGCCCACCTTCACGTGACCGGTGGCCGGAGTACCGCGATTATCCTCGGCGGCAGTTCATCTCCATCTACATGTTCCCAGACCGTATGATGGTCATACGTCTGGATGGCCGAGCATCTCTCTACTCGACGAGATGAACGCTTTCTTCGGCTGCTAATGAGCTATTGCGCCGAGGCCTCGCTAGAAGTACGAGCAACTGAGCCACAACACGTCGGAGTTGGCCTCGCCGTCATCATCGCCGCCGGCCAGGGAACATCCGTGAAGCACCCAACGGTCAAGTCATCACTTGACCAGGCGCTACGTCGCTCGAGTCGCCGCGCCGTATTTATAGATCAAGATCCTGCAAGGACGTCCCTGATCTTCATGGAGTCAGCTCATTGTGATGTTCGCGACAGCAGTCGGCGTACCGGGCCGCCATGCGGAGTCACTGGAAGAACAAATATACCAGACTCAAGAAGTTCACGATGTGATGTTGCCGTTATCACACCACCTTCTCCATGCACGTGCTATCAACCAATCAACCTTTTACACGTCGCCCGTGACTGACGAGGCCGGACGACGAGGCAGGCGCAGCTTGGCCCATGGTCGCGCTATCAATGTCACCATGAGCCGACAAGGCCGTGGATATGCCAACGCCTACATCTGCATCATCACCCCATCCATCCATACACCATGCATGGAAGAAGTGAAGCGAAGACGACGACGACCACATGCAGTTTAATCGGAGGTGTCCTGTGGATTCAATTCACGGGAGTAATTAACCGGGAGCTCTCTAGAGCCCCGGGAGCCAAGACACCGCATCGCTTGAGTCAGACGATCCTCTTATCATGAGGCTATGGCACGCATTATATGGAGGGACTTGTAATTTTGTTGATCAAAGAATTAATGAAATACTTGTTTCCCTATTCTTGTTTACTATTTATCTGTGTACTTAGTACACTGGCACCGCCGCTATATTTTACACCACATGCTCCGCGTGGACGGCGCATAGTAGCGTTTATATATTTTATTTTGTGTCAAACAAAATGGCACGCCCAGTGGGACCTGGCTCTCCTCCCATCTTTGCTGCACATAAGTGGTCGTCGGATTCGTCTTCGCTTGGTCATCCAACCAGCACACTGCATGATTTCTCTGCGTAAAGCTGTCCTGATGAATGGTCTCCTTCTTGTAGGAGTTAATGCAGCCAACACCGAGGTGCCAACGTTGATCCAATTCGGGTTATTCCCTCCCGTGGCCGTCTTTGAGCATGGCAACAAGATTTGCATGCATCAAGCTCAAGACCCAGCTCAGTTCGTGACGGCCCAATCAAAGAAGGAACAAAAACAAGCCGCTGCCAAGGCAAAGAAAGAGCGTCGTAGTCTCATGCTTGAGGCACGTACACTTCTCAAGAAGTCAGCTGTGGCCGAGATGAATGGAGATATCCAAGTTTCTCAGAAGCTGCGTGCCCAAGCAAATAATAGGCGCGCAAGTGTAGCAACGCTTCAACCTTCAACGTCAACTGCAGCAGCTCCTAGTGTAGGTAAACCAACAGTGCAGCACACGGAGGTCGAGCTGCTTGAGACTCTAGAAGCGATCTCTGGCAACCTTCGGCGACACATCTCTAGTGCTCGCCATGCAAGTAGCCCTCACCCGCTTCGCAATTATAGGAGAAAGTATCGCAAGGTGCAGCGGCTGCATCAACTTATGAGCTCTCGCATTGCACAGAGCTCAGTTCCAGAGGATGACTGGTCTCTTGATGTGAGGGACCTCGCTGATAAGGTGTTCACCTACCATAGTAGGTTGGAAACGCCGTACGACCTCTTCCCTGATGAGTGGGCTCATGAACCAGCTAAGATCAAAGAGCTCGTACGGCGTACGATCATGACAGAGTTCTGGAAAAGGCAACGATCAAACAAGCAACCCCACCTTCCAGGCCCTACCGCTGCCTTCAACAACAACAATGGCACCTTACGCTGCCCAAGTAATTGGGTGCCTTGCTTTCACACATCCACAACAGATGACCGATCTGCTCCAAGTGGTAACAGGTTCGCCGTCTTGGCACATGGCCAACCTGCACCAAGCGGAGAAGATCTTCGGCAAGAGTTCCGTCAACTTCAAAATGAAGTTAATAGGCTGCGACAACACCTTCAAGGCAGCAATCCTAGACCAGCAAGGGTCGACGAAGGGGGCAGATCGCAGCACTCTGCCTTGAAGGCCACAACACGATCGTCGTTCTTGGGCGCCACGACGGAGGTTCTCACCAGCTCCGGCCTTCGAGCGAGGGCAAAGAACATTGCCACCACGTTGGAATCAATGGTCACGACATCAAGCTTCTGCCCGCCCTACTCAGCAGTGGCGGGTCAAGAACCCATCTCAAGGGCAAGCTCACCCACAAGCACCGACAGCACCAAGACGTGAAGGATATACGGTCAGGCCACCACAACAAGAAAGAGTTATGATGCCATCTAATGTGAGGCAGCCTGATGGCTCACGCCACCATGCTCGACCATTTCCTACTCGTCCTTATCATGCTCCTACAGTCAATCAGCGCAAGCGTGAGCGGCGCCGGAGGAACCGTGATGTACTTCGACAAGAACTTGAGGATCTAATCCTCGACAACACAGAAGTTCGTATCCATGCAGATGGAGAAGTCCAACATGGGGATGATAGAGTCACATTTCGCATCGCTCCTCGATTAATGCTAAGTGAGAGATACAACTATCTCCTTAGTCGCTTGACCCCGAGGCCGAGAACTTCACCACATGAGGACCATGTTCCTAAGGAGGCAGTGAAGTTAGGCTCGCGCCCTATTACTATCTTACGACGTGAGCATAAGAAAGAAGAGGCAAGCACAAGTGGGGTGTCAGCAGAGGACCCTAGGTTACCGGAACAAGAAGCTACACCCATGGAAGGTGTTGAGCAAGTACAAAACTCGGCGTCAATCTCTCAAGAAGGTGCTCCTTCGGCGTCGGAAGCACTGACAGCCAGCAAAGAGAGTATTGCTCTGAGTTCACCCACAAAGTCTACTGAGCGGGATGAATTAATGCAAACCGAAGAAGCCATCGATAATAATGTAGCCACGTGCGGCACATTTGCAACAACATGGGCAGAAGATAACGATGGTAGAAAATGGGCACCTCCTCAGGTTACCCATGAATTTTCATACCCTTCGGATGAGGAAATTATTCCAAATCCTAAAGTGAGCTTCTCAAAGACGATCTTACCCCGCTTTGGGCAAGTTCGTTCTTGGTTTAAAGGTGGAGAAGGGGACACGGAAGAAGCCGGTCGTGAGGCTGCAGCAAAGGCTAGAGTTACGGCGCCTTGTCTTCCCATAACATCCGGTGATGGTTCACTATCTGATAGTGATATCTACGCTCAACAATATGTCAAAATGACCTCGCGGGTGCCACGAGACCCCAATGAGCTACGACATGTTGTGAGTCGGCCTGGTGCCCATACTCGCCTGAAAGCCATGGTTTCACAACAAGTGGAGAGAACGCCGGGGCAAGTGGCTGGTGAACAAGAAGAGGAAGGAGAAGCATACTACTCTGACTCCTCATCATTAGAAGGGCACTCACGCTCGCCGGCATATAGCGAGCTAAACCATTCAATTCTCTCAGATGGGGAAGACCACTTGAGTGACGTGCATGTAGCACCAGCACACATGGCAACAACAGGGAGAGACAGTGATCCCCTTAGAAGAAGTAATGCACGACCGAGTAGTGCACCATTACTTGGTACGCGAAGGCAAAGAGGCGTCCACAACACACATGGAGCAAGCTCCTCTAGAACACAAGTCCGCACCCTAGAAGAGCAGGTAGAAGAGCAAGGACGGATGATGAGTCAACTTTCAGCTAACCTCGACCAAATTCTTTTTATGATGCAAACAGGAGGAAGAATCCCACAACTTGAAGACCCACAAATTGAAGAACTTGGGTCTGCTAGACATAGCGGAGTTCCAATACGCGAGGGGCAACCACGGGTGGCCCAAAGTTCTCATCCTAGGGCACCAATGCTTCAAAATATTTCCATTGGCGCACTCCCGACCACATTGAAAGAATACCATGACATTGTTGAAGAAATGGTAAATAAAAAGCTCAAGCAAATTGCTGCTGAACAAGCGCCAAGATCGTCAGAAAGCGAGCTTGAGAAGCCTTATCAATCCTGGCATGATCTTGTGCTCTTTCCTTCTGGGTGGCACCCACCCAAGTTCCGTCAGTTTGATGGGACTGGCGATGCAAGAGAGCACTTGGCCTATTTCGAGGCTGCTTGTGGAGATACAGCTAATAGTTCTTCTCTTCTACTCCGTCAATTTTCCGGATCTTTAACGGGATCAGCCTTTCACTGGTATAGTCGTCTACCAGTCGGCGTCATAAGCAATTGGGCTGAAATGAAGGAGGTCTTCAAGAGACACTTCGTGGCCATGAAAAAAGATTTCACAATTGTTGAGTTGTCTCAAGTTCGCCAAAAGCGTGAAGAGGCAATCGAAGATTATGTAATTCGCTTCCGCAATAGCTACGTGCGACTTGCTAGAGAGATGCATCTTGAGGATGCAATTGGGATGTGTGTCCATGGGATGCAACAACATTGGTCACTTGAAGTGTCTAGGAGAGAGCCAAAAACCTTCAGTGCTCTCAATTCTGCTGTGGCAGCTACAAAGCTTGAGTTTGAGAAGTCCCCTCAAATCATGGAACTTTACAAGAATGCTAGCGCCTATGACCCGTCTAAAAGATTTAGTTCGACGGTCAAGACAAGCAGCAATGGCGGAAAAGCTAAAGCTGTTGCGGAGGCCAACACAACAAGAATATCCAACCAAGGGAGTGTTCCCGTTCTAGGGGGAAAGAGTGAGCAATCTAGTGGAAGGCAACGAAGCTCCATCCAAGAGTTGCTCAAGAAGCAATATGTGTTTCGTCGTGAATTGGTCAGGGACATGTTTGACCAATTAATGGAACATCAGGCATTAAACTTACCTGATCCAAGGAGGCCTGAACAAGTTAACATGACAAACAACCTATTATATTGCCCGTATCATAGATACGTGGGTCATGTTATAGAAGATTGTGTGGCATTCAAAGAATGGCTGCAAAGGGCTGTCAATGAAAAGAGGGTTAATCTAGACCCTGAAGCTATCAATCCGGATTACCACACATCAAACATGATCTCAATAGGTCCATGTTTGGAATCCAATGAAGAGAAGAAAGAGCATGGTGGATCATGGGCACCACTCTCTCAAGTCGAGCAGCAGCTATCTAATATAGCGCTTGCAGGAAAAAGGGTGCATGCTACACACCGGGCGCTACCTCGTCCTACACAAGGGAGTGAGCTCTGGAAGGTGGTTCAACGACAAAATAACTCAAAAAATTACCCTCAGGTGCAGCAGCGAATCACCACGCCGAGGTTTGCTCCGCTGACATGGAGGAGGTCTGACCCAAGCAAAAGACGCATGCCCTCTAGGTTTGTCCCGTGGTCTGAAGGAGACGCACCCTTCCCACGCCCAAGCCAATCGCCAATCACCCTCGGGCAATTTCTGCCATCACGTTGGGGGCAAACGTCCCAAGCAAATGAAGAAGAGAATCAAGAAGAGACAAGCTCTGCGTCAACACAGAATGTTGCTACGTGCAACGTTATCCTTGAAGCTAGCTCAAGCTCGGGTGAATTATTTACGCCAGAGGAGCACGAGGTGTTTCGCACTGATACCTTGCCAGAGCGGCAAGTCGAGGAAGTAAACATGAACCTACGAAGTGGCAAAGTCTTGCCTGAGAATTATAAAACCAATCCGCTGAAAGAGAAGAATTCAGAAGCTCCAAAAGAAATTGATGGCAATAAAATGATGTTTAAAAATAAAGCTAAGGTGGAAGTTGATTACAATGTCATTGCACATCTCAAAAGAATTCCTGCAATGTTGAGCGTATATGATGCTCTAATGATGGTTCCCGAACTGAGGGAGGCCTTAGTTGAGGCGCTTCATGCCCCGGAAGTCTATGAAGTGGCTATGGCTGAGCATCAGCCATTTTCCAACCCACTATATGTGAATGAGATCACATTTTCGGACGAGGATAAGGTGGTGGATGAAGAGGATCATAACAGGCCCCTATATATTGAGGGAAACATTGGAGATGCACACGTCCGTCGAATCCTTATTGACCCAGGATCAGCTGTGAATATATTGCCCATGAGAAGCTTGATGCGGGCTGGTTTCACAACAGAAGACTTGGAGCCAACAGAGGTCACGATATGTGGCTTTGACAACCAGGGGACGAGAACCCTTGGAGCTTTTACTGTTAAGATACAAATGTCCACATTCAGCTTTAAAGTGCGGTTCTTCGTCATTGAAGCTAATACTTCGTACTCGGCACTCTTGGGAAGGCCGTGGATACGTAAGTATAGGGTGTTGCCTTCCACCTTTCACCAATGTTTGAAGTTTTTAGATGGCCGTGGCACCCAACAACGCATAATCGGCAACACCTCTCCATACACAATTCAGGAGTCCTTTCATGCCGATGCCAAGTATTTTTTCCCAATTGAAGGAACCCATCTGCAGCTAGGGCGATCATCGCCGGCAGTGGATGTAATGGGCACAGCAAAGGTCACACCAGCGAGTACGACGAAACGCTTGATAACACTCGGTGCTCATGAAGGAAGAAAGGGCTGTCCTCCTCAGTCTCAGAGGTCATTGCCGTCCATCGGAAATGGAAGCTCGACAGCCCTAGAATTGAGAGGAAGAAATGCCTTCACCGCCAAGGTGACCACTCCACTATTGTTAAAGGCGAGAGCCCCTGCGAAAGCTCCATCAAACTCGATACAACTCGCCTCTCTAAAAATAGGCAATGCTGCATGCGTCCCTGGCAGCAATCATACAGCAATCATCAATGATGCGCCAACATGCCTCACACTCCGCGCACGTGGGAAAACAGCAGCAAGGGATACTCGGGCAGGCGAAGAAGAGATCACCAAGTCAACACCTATTATCAAGGAGGTTGCTAGGGGAGCTAGAGCAATGCAGCCCCCATCATTGTATATATCGGTAGCTACTCATTTAAAAGTGGTAACAGTCCCAAACTCTCCCGAACCAGAGGTTCACACCACGTTCTATAAAGTGCCAGAGGTTCAACATTGTGAAACTATTTGTGAACCTTTTAATCCATGTCTTGACATGGAAGAAGCACTTTCAACTGTAAGAGTGAATCCCAAGATGGCACATTTGCTGGAGAAGGTTGGGTTCACTCTACGGAACCGGAGAATGCCATCGGCACCAGCAATATGTGAACATTGGTGGGCACAAGCAGAAGAATCGATGAAAAGGAAAAATCAGCCCCAACAGAAGTATGGGCTAGGTTACAAGGCTGATCAATCTGATGATGAAGATGGAGCCCTTGTCAAACGACATCATTGCTATAATGTGTTCGTCACTGATAACGATGGTGCGAGTTGTTCATATCAGGATCCTCTTGATGCTGCCTTCTTCAACACCTTGCACACGAGCGAGGAGGAGATAATTGACACAGCTGCTGCACCCCAAGAGCTCGAAGATGGAGGGCAACCTACCATCGACGAACTTGTACAAATTAACTTGGGCACAGAGGACGACCCACGTCCTACCTTTGTTAGTGCCACACTAACCCTGGAGGAACGAGAGAGTTACAGGAACTTCTTGATGGAATTCCGGGATTGTTCGCTTGGAATTATACGGAAATGCCAGGGCTCGATCCCCGTGTCGCCACACACAAGTTGGCGGTTGATCCTCGAATCAAACCGGTTAAACAACCATCACGTCGGCTGCGTCCAGAATTTGAAGATCAAGTCATTGCCGAAGTTGATAAACTTATCACCGCGGGGTTTATAAAAGAAGTCCAATATCCACGGTGGCTGGCCAATATTGTTCCAGTGGAAAGAAAAATGGGCAAGTAAGAGTCTGCGTGGATTTTCGCGACCTAAATCGAGCATGCCCGAAAGATGACTTCCCCATACCTATCACCGAGATGGTTGTTGACTCGACCACAGGGCATGGTGCTTTGTCCTTTATGGATGGATCATCGGGCTACAATCAGATCAAGATGGATGAGAATGATGCCATTGATACCGCATTTAGAACTCCAAGGGGCAACTTTTACTATACAGTAATGCCATTTGGGTTGAAAAATGCTGGTGCCACGTACCAACGTGCCATGACGTGCGTGCTCGGCGATCTTATTCACCAGTCGGTAGAGTGCTACGTTGATGACATGGTAGTAAAAACCAAGGATCGGGAGAAGCATCAAGAAGACCTCCGCGTTGTTTCGAACGGCTGCGCCGACACCAGCTAAAGATGAACCCGCTTAAGTGCGCCTTTGCAGTTCAATCAGGTATATTCCTTGGGTTTGTCGTCCGTCACCGTGGGATTGAAATTGAGCCTAAAAAGATCAAGGCTATCATGGAGATGCCCCCACCAAGTAACCTAAAAGAGTTAAAGTCATTGCAGGGAAAGCTGGCGTATATACGTCGCTTCATCTCCAACTTGTCCGGGCGCATTCAGCCATTCTCCAGACTCATGAAGAAAGGAGAACCATTTATATGGGATAAACATTGTCAGGAAGGGCTTGATAGTATAAAAAGGTACCTACTTAACCCTCCTGTTTTGGCAGCACCGGTTAAAGGGCGCCCACTAATACTCTACATCGCCACACAACCTGCTTCGATAGGTGCCTTGCTCGCGCAACACAATGATGAAGGGAAAGAGGTGGCGTGCTACTATTTGAGCCGCACCATGGTGGGAGCCGAACACAATTATGCACCCATAGAGAAGTTGTGTTTAGCCTTGATATTCGCCTTAAAAAAGCTTCGACACTACATGTTAACTCACCAAATCCAGCTCGTTGCTAGAGCGGATCCATAAGGTATGTGCTAAGTCAACCTGTTCTTGCCGGACGGCTTGGAAAGTGGGCTGTGCTTTTAATGGAATTTGACATAACCTATGTCCAGCAGAAAGCAATAAAAGGGCAAGCCTTGGCAGAATTTTTAGCTGCACATCCAGTGCCGGATGATTCCCCTCTCATCACTGACCTTCCAAACGAAGAAGTGTTCACTGCCGAGCTAGAAGCACCATGGGAGCTCTACTTCGACGGAGCCTCACGAGCTGAAAATGAGTGTGATGATGTTCCCAGACGAAGGGCAGGGGCAGGATTAGTATTCAAAACACCTCAGGGTGAAGTAATACATCATTCATTCTCTCTACTCAAAGATGGATGTTCCAATAATGAAGCTGAATATGAAGCACTGATTTTTGGCCTTCTTCTTGCACTGTCAATGGAGGTACGCTCTCTACGGGCTCATGGGGATTCTCAACTCATTGTTCGTCAAGTAAATAATGTATATGAAGTACGTAAGCCTGAGTTGGTGCCATACTATAATGCAGCCCGGAGACTTATGGAAAAATTTGATCATATTGAAGTCGTTCATATACGACGAAGTCGAAATGCGCCAGCCGATGCATTGGCAAAGCTGGCAGCAGCACTAGTTTTACCAGAAGGCAAAACAACACAAGTGGTCGTGGAAGAAAGGTGGCTACTCCCCGCCGTCCTCGAGCTCATCCCCGAGGAATATGAGGTAAATGCCATTACAACCGGGCATATTGAGGAGGACGATTGGCGTAAACCTTTCCTCAATTATTTTAACCATGGCAGGCTTCCTAATGATCCAATACAGAGGCGCCAACTACAACGCCGATTGCTGTCCTATGTTCATAAAGCCGGCGTCTTGTATCGACGCGCTTATGGAAATGAGCTCCTACTCCGATGTGTTGGACGGATTGAAGCGGATCAAGTCCTAAGAGAAATACATCATGGTGTCTGCGGGGGCACCAAAGTGGCACCAAGATGTATCACAGTGTTCGAGTCGCGGGATACTATTGGCCTGGAATCATGGCTGATTGTATGAAAGTTGCGAAGTCATGCCATAATTGTCAAATACATGGTGATTTCAAGCATCGTCCACCTGTCCTCTTCACCCCACAGTGCCATCGTGGGCCATTCGATGCCTGGGGTATTGATGTTGTTGGGAAAATCGAACCCGCTTCCTCCAAGGGGCATCGCTTCATCCTTGCTATAACAGACACTTCTCGAAGTGGGCTGAAGCTGTGCCACTAAGGGAGGTCAAAACTGATAATGTGATTGGACTTCTTGGAGAAGCATGTCATTCATCGCTTTGGAGTCCCTCATCGGATTACTTCTGATAATGGTTAAAGCCTTCACATCTAACAAGATGGAACACTTCAAAGCAAAATATCAGATAAAATGGAATTATTCAACTGGGTACTACCCACAAGCAAATGGGTTGGCTGAAGCGTTCAACAAGACTCTCGGAAAGATTCTCAAAAAGACAGTTAGCAAGTATCGGAGAGATTGGCATGATCGCCTCTCTGAAGCTTTGTGGGCCTATCGGGTCACGGTCCGCACGCCAACGCAATCCACACCTTATTCCCTCGTCTTTGGGAGTGAAGCTGTTTTGCCGCTAGAGATTCAAGTTCCATCACTACGAGTGGCCATCCGTGAAGAATTGACTCATGACCAGCAAATGCAGCTCCGGTTTCAGGAGCTTGATGCCTTAGAAGAAGTACGCCTTCAGGCTGTTCAAAATTTAGAGTTGTATCGCCAAAATATGGTGAGAGCTTACGACAAGCTTGTCAAGCACCGAGTTTTCAGGAAGGGCGAATTAGTCCTCGTACTACGTCGTCCCATTGTCGTGTCTCATCGGACAAAAGGGAAGTTTGAGCCAAAATGGGAAGGTCCATTTGTGGTGGGCAAGTCTACGATGGCGGTGCCTACCAGCTGGTCGATCACCAAGGTGGTTAGACCGATGCCTCCAATCAATGGGAGATTCTTGAAAAAATACTTCCAATGAATCGTTTTTTTTCTTCTCTTCTCTTTCTTTTCCTGTTAAAAAAATAATAAAATAAACCTTAGGAGTTCTTGCTCTTGATGCGTTCTCCCTGGGGACATTTTCTTTGGATGCCAAAGTCCTAAAAAAAAAAGGCTTTCCTTCACAGTGTGTCGTGCTGGTGGCGTAAGATGTGACTGCTTTGGGACTTCATCAAACGGAAGGAAAGAAGTGTGTACACACTCATCGCACACGACACGTGTCGATCATTTCCTCCAGGGGCAGTGGGAAGACGGACTTAGGCTATTTCCGAGTGATAAGGTCACCATGTCAGTTGCGGTCTCCGACAGGGAACAATTAACCTCAGGGAAGACTATAGGAAAAGAGCAAGAAAGGGCTACCAGGCACAACACAAGTGGTTGTCTAGTGTGCAGCCACTTGCCATCCCTACGAGGTCAAAACAAGGGACAAAAAAAAAACATTGCCTGCGAGGGTTTATTAGTCACAAAAAGGTGAATGGTTATTCTACAAATTCCAGAAAATAGTGTGCATCGAGTATTCTCAAGCTCTCAAGTTCAAGTTATGTGCAAAAAAAAAATAAAAAAATACATATATCTCAATAAAAAATTATTCCTCCAATGGAATGTCGAGCACTCAGTTTCAGGAAGTCTCCAAAGAAGATGACTTCAAAGAAGGCAATTAATCTGAGTATGAGCAAGAGGAAGGCGGAGAATAATCATTCACCCCCTCAGCAAAAGTAATGGCAGGATTCCCAAAGCTTTTACCCCATGAGCCATTCAAATCAAATAGCCATGCCTATGTTGCCATGTCGGAGAGCAAAACTGGGCTGTGGTGCTACTCAGGGCTAGGAGAAAGCCAAGGTTTAAATTTCCATCGTTGCTTGGTGGGATCGTGAGAATACGTCGTCCTCACACACAAACACAGAAACAAGGGATCGGATCAGTTTTGTGATAGTTGCCATGGCCATTCGGCAGCATCGATGCAAGTCCTTTAGCAGCCCTATCCGAAGCTACTCCCATAGCCGATGCACGAGGGAAAGCCAACATTTTCTAAAAAAATTACACCCAAACTTTTTAGTGCAATGTTACTTGTACATGTGTTCTATTTTCAGGTCTTTGCTGATGTGCTGGGGCAATGGCCCAGCACAAGACTAGCTAACTCTTCAGTTCAATCAGCTTCGTATCGTTGAACAGGCATTAAAATTCCTTCAAGGAGCAGCAAGAACCTCCGCTGTTAATTGAAGATGACCGGGAGCAGTTGAGCACGCCAGTGTGGTCAGTTGTGAGACTGTCAAACCCTTCGATCTGGTCGGCCGTTGGTTGTGGTGATAAACTGACTACGATCAAGTCGATAAACTCCTTCGAGCTATAGTAAGGGCTTTCACGACAACTCGAAGATGCTCTCCCATATGTGGTATGGGTCTTTCGCCACAAGTTGGGAATACTAATGGTTTCTAGTTGGCTAATGTCACGACGGGACAAAGGTGACCCCAGCTGGACATCAAAACATTCGCCATAGGTTACAGTATCAGTTTTCACTGTTAACCTCTGAAACACGGAGAACAGCCATCGCATGATCCGTGTGTTAGATGGAGGGAGTAAGGAGGTTCATTGTCATGAACCCAGGAATACCCACCAGCTGTATTTCCACGTTGTACTAACAAACATTTCTTATTCCAAAAAGGCTTTTCTTATTCGGTGGTCACGAACCATTACTGCAAGCTTTCTTGTTGACGTTGTTATTGCAAGATTACCGCAATCTTTGATATTCGGAGAGAGCAACCCATTCCATCCCAGTCTATAGATGCCCAAGTTGAAAATGGCAAAGAAAAGAAGAGAGAAATGTAAAAAAAAGACAGGGAAATAATGTACAAGTGCATATATACGGTGAACATGCATGCAGTATTCAGCAACAGGAGTGATTCACTTCGCCCTGTCCAGGACAAAAATAATAAAGTAAACACACCTCTTAAGAAATTAAAGGGGCAGCACGCCTGAAAGTGCGTGAATGATATGTCACGCCAGTATATTATCAATGGACATGCTAGCTAATGCACGTTTAAAAGGAAAAGCCGAAAAAAAAGTCAGTGCTCGAGGAAGACGGTGTGTGCTAGGAAATCCTGTCACAATCTGAAATGTAAACAAAAACCTGGTGATTATAATAAAGAAGGGTCCATCAATGTCCCTGTGAGAGGATAAGATGCATGGATGAAACATTCGTAGAAAATACGTATGCAGAGATAAGAACTCGTGAAAAGCAGTTAATCAACGGGTTCAGTTCATTGAAATAAAGAAAAGCAAAATGATCACACTTCGGTATATTGAGACTCCAACTCGACACAGACAGAGGGTGCACATGCAAGTGCCCCTGACTCAATGCAAAGGTAGAACGCTAAAATAAAAACGCCAAATGATTACTAACTATATGCGTCGCCAGACCCTAATTCTGGTCGCAGGTGTACGCTAGAACAGCAGCAACCGCCGGTGGATGTTCGGCAGTAAGACGCTCTTGACGTGAGGCAGCCGTCCTCAGGCGGATTTTCAGTGCATCACAACGTCCATCCAGAATGTCTATCCTCGCCGCGGCCTCCTTGATGACGGCATCGTGTGCAGCAAGACGCTCGTCATTCCGAGCCTTCAAGAGACGAAATTCCTCTTGGTGCCTTTTCTTCTTCTTCAGCTGAGCTTCCAGTTGCCTCAACGTCCATCTGGCACTGCTGCTGCTTCAGTGCAAAGTCGTCACGGGCCTTGAACATAGGCGCCATCACCTCCTTCAGCAGGTCTAGCTCGGTGCTCACCTCAGCACGAGCTTTCTTCAAGCCGTCGAGGGATGCTTGATCCCTTGTCTTCTCACGCTCAAAGAATTCCTCATCGAAGATCGACGAGCTTGATTGACCTGAAAGATAATCTGCAGTTTTCGAGATCAGAAAGAAGGTCATTCAGGTTAGTGGGGCGCTGCTCTTTGAACTCCTGCATCCACCCGGTAACTTCCTTGTTAAGATAGTAAAGCACACGAGGCTTGTCGACCGGGTTCTGCTGCAGAAGAGTCTGGATGCGATGTAACCCTTGGTGACCATCTCCGAACGGTAGCTGGCCTCATAGTCAGGCATCATCAGCAACAGGAAGCTGCAAGGTTGGGGCGCATCGAATCACATTCAGGAGCTGCGGGTGCGATGGTGTACTGATCACCATCAGACTTCAAAAAGCTGGAGGTGTTTATCTAAGATTGCCCTCAGCTTAGAAGCTCGATCCGTGAAGGAGACTTCGAGCTCAGATGAACCTTCCACCTGAGATGAGTAATCATGTTCATATCATCTTGAACGTAAAAAAAAACAGGCTAAATATATGCAACAATAACGGTGACTATGGTAACCTGGCGCAGTTTTCCCCTTGTCCTCTTCACCGTCGCTGACCAAGGTGTTATGTCACAGCGGATTTGTTCTTTCGGTGCTGCCGAAGAACACTTGCCCGATAAGACGAGTTGAGCGCTGCCGGCGTCTATCGCGGCTGTAGCAATTGCGCCCTCAACAACAGGCGCTGGCGCCATTGCACGCGCCAGACTATCAGAGGATACGCCATCTGGTACTATGTGGGAGACCGCCTCATCAAATGCCTCTGTCGGTCATGTTCGCCAAGTCCTCAATGCGACGTCCCCAAGTTAACGGCCAACTACCAGAATAATAAAACTCCATGTAACAAAAGAAGGGTGTTAGGAGTTGTATTGTGTAAAAAAGGGGTTCAAAGCTGCAAATACCTCTGGTGGCAAGATTGCGTCATCTCCCGCTGTCCGCGCATCTCCTCGCATCGGGGCAGAATCCTTTCGCCCCGGACAAGGTTACTGGAAGAACTGCACGTCACCTGTTTAGGGAGGCGGCACACATGGTGCCGAAGCTTGCCACGTTTCTGACGAGCGAAAACGCTTTCTACCCTCTGATCTCTGGGGAAAGTACTGGCTGGGTGATCTTGATCTCCTGTACCGACGAGACGACGCTCCAACATGTTGATCCCGAGCTCGGGTTTGGTCCACTATTATTTTTCCCATGACTTGGGACAGAGGCACATCATCACCTCATCTTCCGAGGATATTGGCGAAGGACCACGAGAGTCACGAATGACGACAGCGCCAGTCGCTCGGCCACGCGCCGGACGTCCGGAGTCCTCCGGCCACGAGCAGGTGCATCGCCGTCTTGGTGCAGGTCCATGAGTGTGCCTCCGGAGGTCACGCCCGTCATCTCCACGAACCATGGTGAAATCGATTGAAAAACCTAGCGACACAAAAGATAGATAAGTGATTAAACAAATAGTACAACGGACGACGAAGAGGACAGGGGACGATTCCTCATCAGAGGTAGAGACTCAAAAATCGCTTGAAGAAGGGGCTCGTGGCACAAGCGTCAAGGAACAGATGAGAGAATGCGGTAAGTCACAAGAGACAGGGTCCTGTATTTGTAGTCTGATCGGAGTCTCACGTAGCAACGAAGCTAGCCATAATATTGGCAAGCAATTGCACATACTCGAAATGTGGCAGGTGACTGATCGCGATACGATTTGCAAAATCCTGCGCTTCCTATCTTGTCATGCTTTCTCAGGAAGGCATTGAGGCCTACATACTTTGGTTCAGACGTCATCCGGCCAATGCAAGTTGAACAAAACATCTACTTGCTAAGATAAAGCTCAATTGGCTACGCATTAAGCTTAACTTTAGCAAGGGGGCAATTTTGTTTGATGGAATTTCGTACATCAAAGTACCTGCTATATGATTAGTCGACAATATGATAAACATGCAGTGTAGACAAAGATGAGCAAGCAATACGGGCTGGCCGAAGTCATGTACTGATAAGCCAAGTAAAGAAGACATCAGACGTTCGCCACGAGCGCGTATGTACGTAAATACGAATATGTATGAGGCCCACCCCGGCAGCCGTGGCGCACGTACGCATATGGCGTCATTCAGAACGTGGTTATGGATGGAAATCACGCCGGCATATTCCATAAACAAAATAGAAAGTTTGATGAACATGATCAGTCGCTGCCTTAGGAAAGATATTACAGGGAGAAATAGAAAAGGAAAGAAGCAGCAATGAGCTTGGTCACGTACGTGCATGGTTCATGTGTGTACGTCTGGATAGCCTGGAAATACACGAGAGGGCCCGCATGGCAGTTGAAGCACGCACTAAGCCTGGCCGTTGACCATGCCCTGATAGGCACTCCTTGCCGCCTCTCGCTAATTGGAATGTTCCGTGGATTCTTCAGCGATGAGGAAGCGTTATGGATGGAATGCATACACGTCGGAAACAATATGGAAACCACCGTACGTGGTTGATCTCCTGAGGAAGAAAAGGAAATATTGAATATAGCAGGAGAAGCTACTACGAAAATCACGCCACCGTGGCCGACTCACACGGCCAGCAGAGGCGTCCGCCGCCTCTCCTTGGGGCCTATAAAGGAGGGTCGTTCATTCACAGAGGGGGGGGGGACAGAGGCACACACACACAGAGACAGGGAGACACGCAGAGAGACAGGCAAAGGAGAGAAGGCTAGCCTGTTGTTTTTTTGCTGCGGCTGCACTCACCGTGGACACCACTTAGATCCATTGCACACGCGCCTACAACTCCGCTCTGATCTTTCTCGTCGCTGCAGCACACGTCGGCACAAGGCAGGACGCCGGGGCAGAAAGCCACCGAGCGACGGCGAAGTCATCCATGGCCGGAATAGGTGTTATTTACACTAATCATTCTTCTTTAGTCTCTTTGTTTTCATGCATGAACAGGCACATGCACGTACATGAGGAGGGTGAGATCAATGCATCATCATGTAATCCACACGATGAGAAACGGGACGGCCCACCTTCACGTGACCTTGGCCGGAGTACCGCGATTATCCTCGGGTGGCAGTTCATCTCCATCTACATGTTTCCCAGACCGTATGATGGTCACGTCTGGATGGCCGAGCATCTCTCTACTCGATGAGATGAACGCTTTCTTCGGCTGCTAATGAGCTATTGCGCCGAGGCCTCGCTAGAAGTCGAGCAACTGAGCCACAACACGTCGGAGTTGGCCCTCGCCCGTGCATCATCGCCGCCGGCCAGGGAACGTCCGTGAAGCACCCAACGTTCAAGTCATCACTTGACAGGCGCTACGTCGCTCGAGTCGCCGCGCCGTATTTATAGATCAAGAATCCTGCAGGACGTCCTGATCTCATGGAGTCAGCTCATTGTGATGTTCCGCGACAGCAGTCGGCGTACCGGGCCGCCATGCGAGTCACTGGAAGACAAATATACCAGACTCAAGAAGTTCACGAATGTGATGTTGCCGTTATCTCAACACCACCTTCTCATGCACGTTGCTATCAACGCAATCACCCTATTTACACGTCGCCCGTGACTTGACCGAGCAAGGAGACGAGGGCAGGCGCAGCTTTGCCACATGGTCGCAGCTTCAATGTCACAAGAGCCGACAAGGCCGTGGATATGCCACCGCCTACATCTGCATCATCACCCATCCATCCATACACCATGCATGGGAAGAATGAAAGGCGAAGACGACACGACCAATTGGAGTTTAATGAGTGTCCTGTGGAGTTCAATTCACGGGAGATTAACCGGGAGCTCTCTAGAGACCCCGGAGCCAGCCAAGACACCGCATCGCTTGATCAGACGATCCTCTTATCATGAGGCTAGCAGCGCATTATATGGAGGACTTGTAATTTTGTTGAATCTAAATTATGAAATAGCTTCTTTCCTTCTGTTCGTACCTATTTATCTGTGTACTTGTCACTGGCACCGCCGGCTATACTTTACCTCATGCTCGCGTGGACGGCGCATAGTAG